>CM075477.1:30492500-31692500 GCA_037950665.1 Hypophthalmichthys nobilis | reverse complement strand
GTAAAACGTCTGCATGGAAATTAAATAGTAAAATGTCCGCACGATTTAGCAAACTGAGGGAATGAAATAGTAAAACGTCCGCAAGATTTAGCAAATTGAAGGAATGAAATAGTAAAACGTCCGCAAGATTTAGCAAATTGAGGGAATGAAATAGTAAAACGTCCGCATGATTTAGCAAATTGAGGGAATGAAATAGTAAAACGTCCGCAAGATTTAGCAAATAGAGAATGAAATAGTAAAATGTCCGCATGATTTAGCAAATTGAAGGAATGAAATAGTAAAACGTCCGCAAGATTTAGCAAATTGAGGGAATGAAATAGTAAAATGTCCGCATGATTTAGCAAATTGAAGGAATGAAATAGTAAAACGTCCGCAAGATTTAGCAAATTGAGGGAATGAAATAGTAAAATGTCCGCATGATTTAGCAAATTGAAGGAATGAAATAGTAAAACGTCCGCATAGATTTATAGCAAATTGAAGGAATGAAATAGTAAACGTCCATGAATTTAGCAAATTGAGGAATGAAATAGTAAAACGTCCGCGATTTTGCAAAGGAGGGAATGAAATAGTAAAACGTCCGCAAGATTTAGCAAATTGAGGGAATGAAATAGTAAAACGTCCGCAAGATTTAGCAAATTGAGGGAATGAAATAGTAAAATGTCCGCATGATTTAGCAAATTGAAGGAATGAAATAGTAAAACGTCCGCAAGATTTAGCAAATAGAGGGAATGAAATAGTAAAATGTCCGCATGATTTAGCAAATTGAAGGAATGAAATAGTAAAACGTCCGCAAGATTTAGCAAATTGAGGGAATGAAATAGTAAAATGTCCGCATGATTTAGCAAATTGAGGGAATGAAATAGTAAAATGTCCGCATGATTTAGCAAATTGAAGGAATGAAATAGTAAAACGTCCGCAAGATTTAGCAAATAGAGGGAATGAAATAGTAAAATGTCCGCATGATTTAGCAAATTGAAGGAATGAAATAGTAAAACGTCCGCAAGATTTAGCAAATTGAGGGAATGAAATAGTAAAATGTCCGCATGATTTAGCAAATTGAAGGAATGAAATAGTAAAACGTCCGCAAGATTTAGCAAATAGAGGGAATGAAATAGTAAAATGTCCGCATGATTTAGCAAATTGAAGGAATGAAATAGTAAAATGTCCGCATGATTTAGCAAATTGAAGGAATGAAATAGTAAAACGTCCGCAAGATTTAGCAAATAGAGGGAATGAAATAGTAAAACGTCCGCATGATTTAGCAAATTGAGGGAATGAAATAGTAAAATGTCCGCATGATTTAGCAAATTGAAGGAATGAAATAGTAAAACGTCCACAAGATTTAGCAAATTGAAGGAATGAAATAGTAAAACGTCCGCATGATTTAGCAAATTGAAGGAATGAAATAGTAAAATGTCCGCATGATTTAGCAAATTGAAGGAATGAAATAGTAAAACGTCCACAAGATTTAGCAAATAGAGGGAATGAAATAGTAAAATGTCCGCATGATTTAGCAAATTGAAGGAATGAAATAGTAAAACGTCCATAAGATTTAGCAAATAGAGGGAATGAAATAGTAAAATGTCCGCATGATTTAGCAAATTGAAGGAATGAAATAGTAAACGTCCGCATGATTTAGCAAATTGAGGAATGAAATAGTAAAATGTCTGCATGATTTAGCAAATTGAAGGAATGAAATAGTAAAATGTCCATAAGATTTAGCAAATTGAAGGAATGAAATAGTAAAACGTCCATGATTTAGCAAATTGAAGGAATGAAATAGTAAAATGTCTGCATGATTTAGCAAATTGAAGGAATGAAATAGTAAAATGTCCGCATGATTTAGCAAATTGAAGGAATGAAATAGTAAAATGTCCGCAAGATTTAGCAAATTGAAGGAATGAAATAGTAAAACGTCCATAAGATTTAGCAAATTGAAGGAATGAAATAGTAAAATGTCTGCATGATTTAGCAAATTGAAGGAATGAAATAGTAAAACGTCCGCATGATTTAGCAAATTGAGGGAATGAAATAGTAAAATGTCTGCATGATTTAGCAAATTGAAGGAATGAAATAGTAAAATGTCCGCATGATTTAGCAAATTGAAGGAATGAAATAGTAAAACGTCCATAAGATTTAGCAAATAGAGGGAATGAAATAGTAAAATGTCCGCATGATTTAGCAAATTGAAGGAATGAAATAGTAAAACGTCCGCATGATTTAGCAAATTGAGGGAATGAAATAGTAAAATGTCTGCATGATTTAGCAAATTGAAGGAATGAAATAGTAAAATGTCTGCATGATTTAGCAAATTGAGGGAATGAAATAGTAAAACGTCCGCAAGATTTAGCAAATAGAGGGAATGAAATAGTAAAATGTCCGCATGATTTAGCAAATTGAAGGAATGAAATAGTAAAACGTCCGCATGATTTAGCAAATTGAAGGAATGAAATAGTAAAATGTCTGCATGATTTAGCAAATTGAGGGAATGAAATAGTAAAATGTCCGCATGATTTAGCAAACTGAGGAAATGAAATAGTAAAACGTCCGCAAGATTTAGCAAATTGAGGGAATGAGCAAATAGAGGGAATGAAATAGTAAAATGTCCGCAAGATTTAGCAAACTGAGGGAATGAAATAGTAAAACGTCCGCATGATTTAGCAAATTGTGGGAACGAAATGATGCCCGCATGATTTACTTTTTTTTCTTGCATGACATCTGCGAGGCTCTGTAATAAACAGAAAATAGTCAAGTAATTTAACCTATTAAATAACTTGAATTGATGAAGTGATCGAAAACAAAACTCTCTTATATTTGAGCTTCTTTATCGTTCATCAACCAACTTCATCCTGTGATGCTTTTAAACATGCTTTTATTTAACTATCCACTCCAAAAGTTTGAATGTTTTTATCAAATTTCAGTTTTGTAAACAAATTCACAATTTATGAACAATTTAAATTATCAATGCAGAAGCTTTTTTTGAAGATTCGCTCAAGTGTGTCCAAACATTTGACCGGGCAGTGCATATCAAATATAGCATCGTTTTATTAAAAAAATGTCTAAATAACATTATAAAACGGCCACCCGTCAGGGCTTCACATCCTCTGTGGCACATGAAATTAGGCAAAATGGAACAAATACACACATAAAAAATCTCTCTCATCCCATAAGCAGTGAGAAAGGCTGTTCTCTAATTACGAAGCAATAACAAACCTAGTTAACGAGACATGAGATGCTCTGACTGGGTTGCCAGTTAATTGACTTCCCCCCCAAAACCCCCACAGGCCTCCGGGAGGGGTCGGACCATCAACAGACGCGGCGGCTGCCACTCAAACACAGCTCAACGGCAGCAGCCAGAGACGTGGAAACCTCACGGCAGAACCTGCAGCCCGGCCCGGCCTCAGAGGATGGTGCAGAAGAACTTCTTCTCCCTGAAGGGGTTTTCCGAGGCCGGGACGGGCACGATGAGCGGGTCCTCTCGTATGTGTGCGTCACAGTATGCCATCAGGTCCGCCGCCGCCTTGGACACCTGAGGACACAATCAAGGCAGATTTTTTTTTACCATTATAAATGTATTTACTGTCACTTTTGATCAATTCAATGCATCCTTGCTGAATAAAAGAACATTTATTTTTTAATTCTTGAGCAGCAAATTAGCATAGAATGATTTCTGAAGGATCATGTGACACTGAAGACTGGAGTAATGATGCTGAAAATTCAGCTTTGATCACAGGAATAAATTACATTTTACTATCTATTCACATAGAAAACAGCTATTTTAAATCATAATAATATTTCACTTTTTTTTTATCAAATAAATGCAGCATTGACGAGCAGAAGAGACCTTACAAAAACATTAAAACATCTTAAAGATTACAAACTTTTGACTGGTAGTGTATTCTCAGATGGGACAGAATCCACAAATTTAAAACAGACACTGAGAAAACAGTTAGCTGACTGCTGTACATAAATGTTTAGTCTATGCAAAGACCAAAAAAAAAAAAAAAAAAAGAAGAAGTATGAAAGAGGACGATTTTAGTCTGCAAATGTCACGCTGCATAAACATGCCAAAACATGACATTTATCACAGTCCATTATGTTCACTGCTGTTTCTAGGTCTCTCTGTAGAATTTCTGCCTAAAACAACAGACACAAACACACGGGCTCTTTCTGATCTTAAAGTCTGATAAAACTATAAACTATTAATTTCTTATTCAATTTATTCATATTATTTGACTAAAAAAACAGCATTCTGAAATGTCCCCGATAGATATTAAAAATAATTTAGAAAAAAAGTTATTAAATATGTAATTTTCATCTGATTTGCTGGTGTCCTCGTTTAAACCGCCTATATATCGGTAATACCGCTGGTTGAACGCTAGGTGGTGCTATGGGGTCATTTTTCATACACAAAAACGCAAATAGCTGGATTTTTAAAAAAAACTATAATAAATCGAATTAAAAAGAAAACATAAATTGCAGTCATATTGTGTAGTTGACCAAATCTCAACAAGCTTTCAGGAATTCTGATAATGGTTTTGCATCCTAAATGCGGCTATATCGATTTCTTCGCGTGTTTTGTTCACTGTATTAATATTTTACGCACTTAAGAGGTTGTGTAACCATGACTCACCTACCTTTTCCACTGAAAGTTTTGTTTCCTACAATGAAATAGCGCTTTTTTTTTTTTTTTTTTTTTTTTTTTTTTTGCTTTCGGTGTGAGAAACCGCTGCAAATGATTTAGGGGGTGACTGAACTGTCCGAATGAATCAAACTGAATCATGAACCATTTCAGACCACCCGTTTGACCGTTAAAAAAGAACCGATTAAAACGAGTGATTTACGCACGAACTTGGCATCGCTAAATCTGATTCTGAACAGCAGAAAACACACACTACATGAAATATCAAGGTAAATTATTTTTAGCTCAGTATAGAGTAATACAAAAATTGATCAGTAATATTTTACTGGTATTTCACTACAGTAAAGTAGTTCAGTCTAGCGACCCTAGTGTTGGCAACACTAATTATGGTTCTTTTGGCTCTTTGAAGGTCAGTTAATTTGAAACTTTGCAAAAACACTGAACTAAGTCCCTTTAAGACAAATCATTTCACTCGGCGGCCACCTTTGAAACGCCTCTCGGGCATCCAAGTGCAGCTCCTATCTCTTTGAATGGGGAAACATCAAATTCTCTAAAGCTGTTTGCCAAGCTTTCGATTAAATTTCATATTTAAAATCACCAATGAAATCTGACAACAACTGTCTCATAAATTTTGTTTCTAAACGCTCGAATCATGAAAAAAAACTGTATTTTTCAGGCTGGATCAAGCTAATGCGCATGCGCAGTCCTAAATGCGCGTCTCTTGTGCCTCATTTCGGAGGCGCGAGTCTGACTGTTTCTATAGAAACCGGAGCTTCTAACGGCCGCTGCAGTGACGCGATGACTTTACCAATCGGCGATTGGCTCTTATTTAGGAGGCGGGACTTATTCCGCCATATTGCGCGTTGCACTTTCTCCCATTCATAATAATACGAGTGACGTCTTGTGTTATTCTATAGTCTTTGATTTAGCAAAGTGAAATGAAACTATAACATGGTCAACAAACCTGGAATTGGTCATGCAATGGTAGCCTATACATTTTATTAACTCATTTTGTCAAGTCAAGTAGCGCAAGTGTTGCCAAGTTCCCGGGTTTCCCATGGAATTGGACTACTTTAACAGTGTTGTGGCAGGTTGTTTTCCATGTCCGCAGGTTGAAGTGACCCAAATAACGTGATTCTTAGCACCTGGAATGCCAGGGGAACCCCGCCAAAACACGCGGATTTTACCCCGCGGGACGCGATTTTTTACCGGGGGACCCCCCCGAAATGTGAGTGGGCTAGTTTTAGGCTAGTGTTGATTAGCAATTGGGCGGGTTTTGTTGTGAAAACCTGGCAACCCTTTAGCGCTAATACTGATTGTTTCAAAGCAGTTTCACAGTAATAAACAGGAAAATAACTGAATCAATGACAATCAAATATAAGACAAATTTAAATCCTGCTTTTAAGCAGCTCTAAAAGACAAGTGTCATTATTTAGCCCAAGTCTTCAGTGTTGATTCAGTTCAGTTTAATAACAAGTTCAATACAGCTAAGCAGATCTACAGAAGACAATAGTGTCCTTATTCAGCTTGAGTCAGTTCAATATTGATTCAGTTCAGTTCAATAACAGTGTCGATGTTGCAAAGTCAATCAAATTCAAATCATTAAGTGTCTTTTAAACCCTAGCTAAGCAAGCCAAATGAGACAGTGGCAAGGAACCCAAACTCCATCAGGTGACAGAAATGTGTTGTTTATAAGCAGAGCCTGGATGTGTGTGGTCCAGTGAAGAGTTGATTCATGTGAGAGCTGATGATGAGGAGGGACGCAGCTGTCGGAGGGGAAGCAGTGAGTTTCAGCGGTGTGTATGATGCTCACAGCCAGATGGTGCAAAAGTGCCACTGACAAACACACATCACACTAAACAAACAAACTACATTTCCCTTCTTCTCGCTCCTGGAGTGCAGTGGAAAACTAATATCAAAGTAACGCAAAGTACCACAGTTTTACTATATGCTTTTGGACATATGTAAATCATTCTGTGGTGCGAGAAATGCCATGGGTTTGAATCCCAGGGAGTGCATGAACCAATAAAAATTTACCTTTGTCGCTTTGGATAAATGTATGTAAAAATGTGTCAAAATACCATGGTATATGTGTAACGGACATAGGCCAGTAAGAGCTGTGTGTGTAAACCTCACTCCCCTGATCTCAAGAGGTGACTAGCACTAGACTGTGGTCTTTAACCTCCTTGTTAGAGGGCCCGCCTCCCTTGTGGGGGCCCCGGGTTCGAGTCCCGCTTAGAGCGGGCGGTTCGAACAGGAGGGGTTACATATGCATCTAAAACTATCACAATACTATTATATAAGGCAGGGTTTCCTAAGCTCAGGAGGTTTGCCAGTTGATGAAAAGAAAATAAGTAATTAAATCATAAAAATGATAAATTACAATAAATTCCTAATCCCTAATATACACAACCAGACAAAATTATGGAATAATATTTTTAATGTTTTTGAAAGAAGGCTGCATTTATTTGATCAAAAATACAGTAAAAACAGGAATATATTGAAAAGTTTGGGATAAGAAAGATAAAAAAACAAGAAATTAATATTTTCATTCAGCAAGGATGCATTAAATTGTTCAAAATTGTCAGTAAAGACATTTATAATGATACAAAAGATTTCTATTTCAAATAAATGCTGTTCTTTTGAACTTTCTATTCATCAAAGAATCCTGAAAAATAGAATTTCACTGTTTACACAAAAATATGTTTTTTAAAACATTCGTAATAATCATAAATGTTTCTTGAGCAGCAAATCAGCATATTAGAATGATTTCTGAAGGATCATGTGACACTGAAGACTGGAGTAATGATGCTGAAAATTTAGCTTTGATCATGGTAAAGCATGTAAACGTCCGCAGTAAAAGTGTCACGTTGAGCCCTAATGGACTCTTCCAGTACTCACAGAAGGACTTATGAGCTGCGGCCGCTGTGGGTTTACTGTCGAGTCTGTAATTACAGCACATGAGCCACTGATGAACGAACCACACTAATTAACACATATCACATTCCACTGTGTGATTGAGGAATTAATTAAAGCGACGAACCTCCAATCAAACCGGCCACCGCTCACTCTTGTCCTTCTGTATTCAACAATACAGTAAAAAAAATAATTATTACAATTAAAAAGAAGTTTTCAACTGTAGTATATTTTAAAATGTAATTTATTCCTGTGATCAAAGCTGAATTTTCAGCATCATTACTAGTTAAACTAAATGACTTCGCTCTCAAAGTTAATTTTCCACAAAACACATCATGGACAGTAATGAAGATGTGACGCTCCTCTCTGCCTCCTGACACTGATGAAACACGCAGAGAATCCTATGTGTTTTTGCTTTGCCAAAAAGTGACCTTTGTGTTGCAATAATGGGACGCCGCGAGACACAAGTGCTCGAGCACATGAGACGCCTCGCAGGAGTTAGATGAGAAGAAGCTTTCTGTTAATTATGTTGGGAATCTGTATGTTAGTTTTTATGACATGGGAAAGTGGACAGAAAGAATAAGTCAATTCACATAATCATGACTGTCTTATACAAACTTATAATCACATGAAATCAAAACAGACTCTGTTTACTTTCTTAATTCACGTGTCTGGTGAATGATTCATCAGCACATGTTATTCTAAAAAAATATATATAAGTTTTTAGAATAACATGCACTGATGAAGCATTCACTATATATATATGTGATGTCCAGTCTAAGAAAATTGACATCTTCACCCTTTATTTAAATATTATTAAAAATTGTTTATGATTTTTTCATATTGTGTAGTTGTGCTTGGAGTCAATTGTTTTATTTGTGATAATATCGCAATATAACATGCCAAATTTTGCTGGCATCATTTTTGGCCAGGCTGTCATACAAAGAAATTATGAACACATGCAAAAACAAGAGAGAACCAATGAAATATTAATAACCGATGATGGTGTAGTCAATGTATGCTTTATCCTGTGAACTTTTTGCCAAATAATTTTGTCATATAAACACCTTAACCAAGTTTAGTGTTTTGTGTTTGTTTTCCATCATATTTAAAAAAATAAAAATATATTTCTCATATTATAAAAATATTTTCCTCATATTTTGATGGTTTAATCAAGCTTGCAGGGTTATCCATCTATCTATCTATCTATCTATCTATCTATCTATCTATTTTACTCGCAATTGTGAGTTATAAAGTCAGAATTGCGAGAAAAAAGTCAGAATTGCGATAAAAAAGTCAGAACTGCGAGAAAAAAGTCAGAATTGCGTGATAAACCCCCCGGATTCACAGACAAGGTTTAAGCTAGTCCTAGACTAAAATGCATGATTGAGCTGTCTGAACTGAAAGTAACTTGTACTGACAGATCTTAAAATATGTCATTGCTATTGTTTTGTTTCAAGATGCACACCAGTAATGTTTTTTTTTTTTCTAGTGAACATTTATGCCCCAATTGAACTAAGGCTTAATCCTTAGGCTTTATTTTTACATGCATAAAAAAATAAAATTGATATACTGAAATGATATGATGTGAAGTACATTAGAAGTAAATACAGGTTGTAAATGTGATTGTAAATATCAAATGCAGCAATAGAAAATCTGTCTCCCTAGAGATTGCTTCCCAAAATATATTCCAGTGTTTAAAAGGCAGAAATAAGACAGAGGTCATATCTGATGTCACTCAGAAAATATCTGCCATCTGCAGATTGATGCAAAAGCAGGCGGTGTACGGCGGGCAGATGAGAAAGAAACCTCTGCAGAATTGTCCAATCCATCTTTCTTCCCGACTAAAAGGCCACAGCTGAGCCCGTGCTCCTCTAAACGCTCGCTCTGTCTCTGTTGCTATACCCATTTCTTCATCCCTTGGGTTTACAGGCGAAATCCTTCGCCAAACCGCCACCTAACTACAGCTAATAGCCACATTAAGCTTCCTTAAAATGGTCACTAAGTCTTCTGGGCACATTAGTGCAGATAACAAAGCGATTTAACTGCAGGTTGTTTGACAAACATCTACAGATGCTGCTGTCACCACATGTCATATAAGATGACATATGAAATATGAATTATAAGTAAGCAGGCCATTGATTTGCAGTACAAATTTGCACTTTTAGGGCGTTAATGAAGAGACACTAGATGGGTGAAATTATCTCGTGGTGTGTCAGTTTAATGTGACTGACACTTTCAAATCATTGATCTGTTTGTCTAATGTGTCAACTTTACAAGTTTGGGAACAAGACTTTCTGTTTGGAAACAATCACTATTTTTGGTCAAATGCAAAACTTACAGTCAACATGAAACATGAAGTACACTCAAAAAATATTTAGGCTTAAATTTAAGATTTAAGTATTTGAATTGCATATAAAATGTCCATGCATTTGAATTACACTAAATAAACTTAATGTGATACATATTTGTCAGTCACACATAAATGAAACAGGTCAGATTAATTGTGTTAATAAAGATTAATTGTGTACAAATTAAATGTGTTTTAAATACAAACCAAATTTATTTATCACCAAACAATCAGATTTGTTTCAATGTCACACATTTTAACTAAGTGAATATTGCTTGTTTCACAGCTAGTCATATTTTAAATATAAATGTTTTATATTTAATATAATTTATATAATAGTAATTTGGTGCATACTAAAAAATATTATGTAAATAGTTTTTAAAGTGCATAAATCTGACCTGTTTCATTTCTGTATGACTGACAAATATACATCACATGTTAAAATTTTGTAATCAAAATGTATGGAAAATGTATATGCTATTCAAATACATAAATCCTAAATTTAATAGTTTTCTTACTTCCTTAATCTGATGTATTTTCAATTGAAACAGGATATTTAACAAAAAAAGAAGATATTATCCATCAATAAATGATTGGATGTTGAAAAGCAAGTTTTGAAGTTTCAATGACGTCAATTAAAAAGAAAGTTGCGCTCTTTGTAATGCATTTGGTGCTTTTTTTCACTGATTAATCATTCACAATTTGTGTTTGCATGTATTGCCACACCAGCTTCATGACATAAATGAATCAAAAATTCAATAATATTCAGCTTATAAAAAACCCAAAGAGTTCTGTACAACACGACAACTCTCTAAAAGATTCTTTAGTTGTAATTTTTTCCCCCGGTTTTCCTGGGTCCATCTTATAAAACAAGTCTTTATATCATTGGCAATAAGGCATTGATTATGATTTCACTTATTTAACTTTAGTTAGTGTGTAATGTTGCTGTTTGATCATAAACATCTGCGAAGTTACGACGCTCAAAGTTCAATGCAAAGGGAGATATTTTCACTGTTTAAGGACTACAACTGTAACTGTCAACAGACATGGTTTTCATTAAAATGTATATTTTCAAACTTTTGGTTATAAATTCATTTCAAGTGTTATTTCATTCAATGTTTAAAACAAATGTGACACGCCATGGGTAATAGTACTCCCTTGAAATATTTAGCGTAAAGGGCTCTTTAAGTAGTGTAATGCATCACATGACCATTGAGTTGGGAGCGGATGCAGAGAGACTGCAGGACATAAAGCCTCAAGATAGTTTGTTAATCTGCATGTGGTCTGGGAGGCGCACACGGTAATTCACTTTGTGTTTATTGCATATTGTGTTGTTTTGTGTCACTCTGCACGAAAAATGTAACGTGTTATTACTGGTCGTTGGATTGTTATATTTCTGTTGCGTCATTCAATTACATACCAGTGGACATTATCATGAGAAACTTGAGAAATGCATATTTGAAAATTATGTTTTTATTTCTTGTAGTTTTCACGGTGTCTGCAGAGAGAGAGCAAATAAAATAACAAAAGACATCTGTATGAAGCGTGGCCATTTTTCGTCGGACCCGTGCAGCTATAGTGAAAACGTGACGCAGCAAAGCCGACCAGCTTAAAGAGTGGATCGGCATCGGTCGGATGAAAAGAGGAAAGAAGATCGCGGGTGCATCGCGTAAAGAAGAGACGTCGGAGACAAAGGCGAAGCACGATTGCGGGGCTTTTGCTTGGAGAGAAGGCGTCAGAGTTGAGGATTGCCGTTATGCAGCTGTCACCATCAAGCAAGTACCGCGAAACGTCCAAAAGAGGGCGACATTTAGCCATGTAGAGTACAGCTTTGCAAGTATCCTTTCTACAGGCTTCAGAGAACAGCGTTTGTTTATTCCATCGCTGTTTCAAGCAGAAGATTGCTGCTCTGCAATTAACAGCAGGTTAGACTGTGCTTTATGTCTTTATGGACTTCTGAAAAAAGAAGAAAAGGTGTGTATATATTGTTTGAATTTACAGATTAATTGTTGTGTATGCCTACTATTGACAGTGTTGAATCGTTACAATGGTTTTGATCTGAGAGTAGTACTTAAGTAACCATGCACTAAAGTGTTTTGCTAAAACATTTACAATGTCCTTTCATGGAGAAAAATCACAATGTGGTGAATCAAGTGAGCAAATTGAGTCACTTCAGGCAGAATTGACTAGCTTAACTGAACAGTTAAGATCTCAACCTGATGATGCTGAAAGGGAAAGATTAGAGTCACTCATAGGTGATATTCATGCTAAAATACAGTCACTTCAGTTAGCAATGATAGAACCTACCGCTTCCACTTCAAGAAGAGATGAACCCAGGAAATCTTCACGAGAGAAAGTTAACTCCAAAAATGCTGGAGCTTAAGCAGCAAGAAGTTTCTCAGAAGGAGAGTAAATTCATCAAGTTGTACGAAAGATGGAAAGAACTTGTAAGAACTACACGCACCAAACTTAAGGATGAGCGCTCCGATCAAGATTTAGGTGACATGATGGATAGTGTTGAAGGGCTGGAAACTGAAGTGAAAGATGTGTATGAACTTATACGATCTCAATCAGTACCTTCAACTGAGATTAGAAGAAAAATGGATTCTTGTACAGCAGTAACAACTGATTTGATGGGGCTGATGAAAGTACGCATGAGTGAAGTGGGGCTGGAGGAATTTGATGCTGATGCAGAAGATGCAAGAATTGTATGGTGCTTGACAAAGAGTATGCTAAGTCAATATTTTCGACTACAAGCTCCAAGTCTGCTATTCGTAGTCACCGTTCAAGCTGC
The DNA here is from genome assembly GCA_037950665.1 of Hypophthalmichthys nobilis. Classification (NCBI taxonomy): domain Eukaryota; kingdom Metazoa; phylum Chordata; class Actinopteri; order Cypriniformes; family Xenocyprididae; genus Hypophthalmichthys; species Hypophthalmichthys nobilis. The sequence continues at coordinate 31,679,798 of CM075477.1, read as the reverse complement.
TCATCAGAACAGCAAAGCATCTCCGCAAAAAGAGCAGAGTGTGTCGCACAGTTGGCTGCAAAGCAAGCAGAGATAAAGATGGAGGATGCTATTGCTGCTCAAAGACAAGAACTTAAAAAATTGGAAAATGAGAGAGATCTTCAAGTAATAGTTGCAAAGCTCAAAGCATATTCTGAAGCTGACTCAGGCGAGTCCAGTAATGAAAGTAGAACGGCGCGCAGTGAGGTAGCCAATCGTCCTTCAGTATCTACTAGGGAAATTAAAGAGGAACAGACTTCTAAGAACATTAAAGAGGAACGAACAGCCCATACTGATAGGGAAGCCTCAGTTGTTCAAGCCCTACATGACACAATGGCCCTCAGCAGACTTCCTGCACCTGAGCCCTCAGTTTTCTCAGGGGACCCCCTTAAGTTCTTAGAGTGGAGAACAAGTTTCAAGGCATTGATAGAACGGCGATGCACAAATCCAGCTGATAAGTTGTTCTACCTGCAAAAATATGTTAGTGGTGAGGCACGATCTGTATTGGAAGGAAGCTTTTACAGAAAGGACGATGAAGCCTATGATCAAGCATGGGAAGCATTGAATTCTCGTTACGGCCATCCATTTGTAATCCAGCGTGCCTTTAGAGAAAAACTGAATAACTGGCCAAAGATTGGTTCAAGAGAGTCAGTTAAATTGAGACAGTTCAGTGACTTTCTGACAGCTTGCAACAATGCCATGCCACACATCAAAGGGCTTCAGGTGTTAAATGACTGTGAAGAGAATCGAAAAATGCTACAAAAACTCCTGATTGGGTAACATCTCGTTGGAATCGTCATGTTACACTGCAGTTGAGACAATCAGAGGAGTACCCAAATTTCAAGGAGTTTGCTGAATTTCTGGCACAAGAAGCAGAAATAGCATGCAACCCTGTAACATCCTTTCACGCCTTGAAGCTTACTGAAGAAAGGCAGTCTAGAGAAGTTAAGCGCTCAAAGGCTAATGCATTCATCACAAATGTGAAACCATCAGACAAATCAAACACAGCGCCTAAAACATACAGTGTTGGGGGAAGCAACTCAGTTGGTTCAAACAGACCCAATAAAGTAAGTGCAGCGCCTTCATGTTCAAACCCAGTCACTTGCTGGTGTTGTGGGGAAAGTCATTCCATCCACAAATGTCAAACGTTTGCCAGTAAGTCTGTGGAGAACAAAAGAAAGTTCATATTTGACAATAACCTGTGCTTTGGTTGTCTTAGAAAAGGACACATTTCAAAGGATTGCAAGAGTAAAGCCACTTGTAGCATATGCAAGAAACATCATCCAACATCACTTCATGAAGAGCGCCCTTCTTCTACAGCAGTCACATTTTCTCATGCTATGCAAGCAGAAGAAAACACATCTTCCCTTTCCTGTTGCGTAGACAGCGGCGATGGTGGGAGTACATCAATGATAGTGCCTGTATGGATTTCTTCAATCACCAATCCTGAGAGAGACCTTAGTTTATGCCCTACAGGATACTCAGAGTAGCAACACCTTTGTAGACCAAGAGGTATGTGAGAGGATGGGGGTAGTTTCAGAGCCTGTCAAGTTAAAGCTTACTACAATGATGGGAAAAGATTCTGTCATTCAAAGTGAAAGAGTTAGTGGGCTCAGAGTTAGAGGGTTTGCCTCTCATGGCCTAATTAATTTGCCACCTGCCTATACCAGAGATTTCATCCCACTTGAACGTTCCCACATTCCCACCTCTGAAACCGCCAGAAGGTGGATACATCTGAATAAAATAGCACAGGAGATACCAGAGCTGTTAGACTGTAAGGTTGGACTTCTGATAGGTTATGATTGCTCAAGAGCTTTAGCACCACGACAAGTCGTCACAGGAGGTGATTATGAGCCGTATGCCATCAGGACGGATCTGGGTTGGAGTATTGTTGGTAGTTCACCACAGGTTGCAAAGTTGACAGAAGTCACAGGTCTGTGTCATCGTATATCCGTTAAGGAACTTCCAGTACTGACTCCTGCTGCTGTCATCAGAGCCCTAGAATCAGACTTTAGAGATACGAACCCAAAAGAAAAGAGCATATCGCAAGACGATATACAGTTCATGCAATTACTGAATGAAAAAATTCACCAGAATTCAGAGGGACATCTGGAGATGCCCCTTCCCTTTAAGACACGCCCACAACTACCAGAAAATAAGAAGCTAGCTCTTGTGCGGCTGAAACGTCTAAAAGGAAAATTTGAGAAAAACCCCAAATTTAAGCATGACTATGTCAAGTTTATGGCAGGTGTTTTCAATGATGGTGATGGAGAGAGCTGAACACCAACCCAAGGCAGGAAATGTCTGGTATATTCCTCACCAAGGGGTATATCACCCTAGAAAGCCAGAGAAGATTAGAGTTGTGTTTGACTGCTCTGCCAAGTATGATGGCACCACTTTGAATGATCACTTGCTAAGTGGACCTGATCTCACTAATGGGCTAACAGGGGTGCTCTGCAGGTTTCGCAAACATCCAGTCACAGTTATTTGTGATGTCGAAAGATGTTCCACAGGTTCCATGTAAGCCAGGAAGACAGAGATTACTTGCGTTTCCTGTGGTGGGAAAATGGCGATACAAATTCAGAGCCAAAGGAGTATCGCATGAAAGTCCATCTTTTCGGGGCAGCATCCTCACCTGGCTGCGCAAATTATGGAATGAAGTATCTTGCGTGTGAAAATGAAAGTGAGTATCCTGCAGCAGCCAGCTTCATCAAAAAGAATTTCTATGTTGATGATGGGCTCATTAGTGTAGAAAATGTGGATGCAGCTATCAAACTAGTCCAAGAAGCCCGAAATGTGTGTGCTAAAGGGAAATTACATCTACACAAGTTCATGTCCAACAACAGAAAGGTTTTGGAGTCAATTCCTGTCAGCGAACGAGCCAGCGGAGTGCAGGATGTGGAACTTGGATCTAATGAACTCCCAGTCCAGACCGTGTTGGGAGTAAAGTGGAGTGTAAATAGTGACACCTTTTCCTTTAAAGTTGCACTGGATGAGAAACCAGCAACACGGAGAGGAATCCTCTCAACTGTGGCTTCTGTGTTTGATCCACTAGGCTTCCTGGCTCCCTTCCTCCTATTAGGAAAAAGGTACTGCAGGAGATGTGCCAAAGGGGCATTGGATGGGATGAACCTCTGCCTGAAGAGTTAATGCCACAATGGACAAGCTGGCTGAACGAACTGAAGAACCTGCAAAATCTCCAGATTCCGAGGTGCTTTGCTCCTGAAAATCTAGGGAAAGTTCACAGGATTGAACTCCATCACTTTTCAGATGCGAGCAGTCATGGCTATGGTCAGTGCTCATATATCCGAGTGTTGAGTGAAGACAACGTGCACTGCTCCTTTGTTATTGGCAAGGCAAGGGTTGCACCCACAAAGGTTGTGACAATACCCAGGCTTGAGTTAACAGCTGCAGTGATCTCTTCAGTGGTCAGTAACATGTTAAAGGATGAGCTGGAGCTCAAAATTGACCAAGAATACTTTTGGACAGATTCAAAGGTGGTCTTAGGCTACATTAACAATGAAGCCCGTAGGTTTCATGTTTTTGTGGCGAATCGAGTTCAAAGAATCCGTGAAGCAACTGACCCTGCACAGTGGCATTATATAGACTCTGATCAAAATCCAGCAGATCATGCTTCCAGGGGCCTCAAGGTATCAGAGCTGATTCATTCAAATTGGCTAACGGGACCCAAGTTTCTTTGGGAAAAAGATATTAACACACCAAAGACAACTCCAGAGCTGCTTGTTGGTGATCCTGAAATCAGAACGACACAAGTACTACAAACAAAGGTAGTGCAAGATGAGAATTTTTTGGAGAGGTTTAAGCGGTTTTCAAAATGGCACACAGCATTAAAAGTTGTTGCACGTATCCAGCAATTAGCAAAAGACAAAACTGTTAAACCCATAAATGTTGAAGACATGAGAAAGGCCACTATCATGTTTGTAAAATTGGCACAAAGGATGCCTTCAAAATGAGATACAAATACTGAGTCATGGCAAATTGCCACATAGTCATCCATTGTTCCAACTTGACCCAGTACTGCATGATGGTGTTCTCAGGGTGGGAGGGCGACTGAGGAAAGCTTCCTTACCTCTTGATTCGAAGCACCCAGCAATCCTCCCGAGAGATGGCGTGGTCACACGTCTTATCTTGGATTACTGCCATGAGAAAACTCAGCACCAAGGCAGAGGACAGACCCTCAATGAATTGAGAACAAATGGTTACTGGATTGTTGGTGGCAGCAAAGTTGTGGCAAACCACATTAAGCAATGTGTTACATGCAGGAGAGCTCGCATGGCCAACAGAGATGCAAAAGATGGCAGACCTACCTGCTAGCCGTGTTGATCCCTCTCCACCATTCTCTTATTGTGGGATGGATTGTTTGGACCATTTCTAACTAAGCAAGGTCGTAAAGAGCATAAGAGATATGGTCTCATATTCACCTGTTTCTCCTCACGAGCAATCCACATAGAGATGCTGGAAGATCTCACAACCGATGCCTTCATTAATGCCTTGCGGTGTTTTATAGCTATCCGTGGAGCTGTAAGAGAGATCAGATCGGATCAAGGGACAAATTTTGTTGGGGCGAAAAATGAACTGACAAAGGCTTTGAAAGAATTGGACAAGGACAGATTGACTGCTTACCTATCCCAGAGGCAATGTGACTTCATTATGAACGTACCTGATGCCAGTCACATGGGAGGGTTTGGGAAAGGCAGATCAGAACAGTTAGGAGCGTTCTAAGCTGGGTCCTTTCTCAGAGCTCAGGAAGACTGGATGATGCTTCCTTGAGAACTTTCTTCTATGAAGCCATGTCAATCATAAATAGCCGCCCACTCACCACAGATACCATCAATGATCCCAAAGGGCTAGAGCCTCTTACCCCAAACCATTTACTCACCATGAAATCCTCTGTTCCGCTGCCTCCACCAGGGAAATTTGAAAGTAGAAGACCTGTACACGAGAAAAAGGTGGCGCAGAGTTCAATATCTGACAGAGCAATTTTGGAGTAGATGGAGAAAGGAATATCTGGCAAACATCACTCTCAGACAACGATGGCACACTCCAAAACGCAATGTGAAGGTTGGAGATATCGTCATTGTCAAGGAGGACGGGATTCCCCGCAGTGAATGGAGACTTGGACGAGTGCTTGATGTTTGTGAAGATGAAGATGGCCTGGTGCGAAAAGCCACAATACAAATAGGAAATAGAAAGTTAGGGAAAGAGGGTCAACGACTCACTAATCCATCCATTCTTGAACGTCCTATTCATAAGCTAGTGGTGCTTGTAGAGAACATTTAAATCTCATGCAATAGAGCCAACATTGAGAGTTGTGTCAGGAGTTTGACAATTAGTATTACTTCAAGAGTCAGCGAACAGACTATTTGTCTCTGAAATTTGGTTTTTGAAATTACTAAATTTATTTAAACATTTACAAAAAGTTAATCATAAATTAGTAATTTGGTGGGAGTGTAACTGTCAACAGACATGGTTTTCATTAAAATGTATATTTTCAAACTTTTGGTTATAAATTCATTTCAAGTGTTATTTCATTCAATGTTTAAAACAAATGTGACACGCCATGGGTAATAGTACTCCCTTGAAATATTTAGCGTAAAGGGCTCTTTAAGTAGTGTAATGCATCACATGACCATTGAGTTGGGAGCGGATGCAGAGAGACTGCGGGACATAAAGCCTCAAGATAGTTTGTTAATCTGCATGTGGTCTGGGAGGCGCACACGGTAATTCACTTTGTGTTTATTGCATATTGTGTTGTTTTGTGTCACTCTGCACGAAAAATGTAACGTGTTATTACTGGTCGTTGGATTGTTATATTTCTGTTGCGTCATTCAATTACATACCAGTGGACATTATCATGAGAAACTTGAGAAATGCATATTTGAAAATTATGTTTTTATTTCTTGTAGTTTTCACGGTGTCTGCAGAGAGAGAGAGCAAATAAAATAACAAAGACATCTGTATGAAGCGTGGCCATTTTTCACGGACCCGTGCAGCTATAACAACAAACGGCTGGTAGGGACTACAACAAGCTTCTTCCTGGGTTAGTGACATCACTAACCCTAAAATTTACATAAACCCCACCCATGAGAACACACAACAAAGGGGGCGGGGCCATGTTGGGCTGCTTTAGAGAAGAGGAAGAGTTGTTGTAGTAGAGTGTTGTTGCCGTCATTTTACACCGGACTGCTTCACAAACGAGGGTCAATTCAACACTGGATTTGCACAAAAGATTAACATGACGGCACATGCTAGTGGATGAGTTGAATCAACTCCACAGCAACTACATAAATTTATCCACTAACCATTCAGAAACGTCCAGTTTCATTCTAAAAGTTGTAACTTCTTCCTGAGTCTCTCCATCAGTGTCGACTCCGGTTTGAACAATGTAAGGCTGAACACCGTTACTGACAATCCTCATTTTGGCTGCGTGAGATTCTCCAGCTTTGTTGTTGTTGAGCGACCGAAGCGTGAGCTGTTAAAGCTCCGCCCTCTTCTGGAAAGGGGGCGGGGAGCAGCAGCTCATTTGCATTTAAAGGGACACACACAAAAACGGTGTGTTTTTGCTCACACCCTAATAGGGGCAAATTTGACAAGCTATAATAAATGATCTGTGGGGTATTTTGAGCTGAAACTTCACAGACACATTCTGGAGACACCAGAGACTTATATTACATCTTGTGTTTCAGGTCCCCTTTAAAATAAACACAAACACGCACAGACCTTTATCCTGTCCATGCAAGCCTCCATCTTCAGCTGCTCCACAGCTTTCCGGGCCTGAGAGATGCTGGCGGTGCTGTTATTGGCCATTCCGTCCTTCATGATTGAGTCCTGCACACAGAACACATGACAGCGTGAGAAATGAACACGCTCGTACTTCTGTACTTCTACAGCACAGGTGACTCATGCAGGTGAAACCGTCACTAACTCCAGAGGTGGACGATCACAACCCCGTCATTATCAACAGAATGGGAAAATTAGATCTTACATGAACGAAAAAGTGGGACTAAACATAACCATTTAAGGGTTAGTTCACCCAAAAATGAAATTTCTGTCATTAATTACTCACCCTCATGTCGTTCCACACCCATAAGACCTTCATTCATCTTCAAATTAAGATATTTTTGATGAAATGCGAGAGGTATATGACTCGTCCATAAACAGCAATATAATCAACACTTTCAAGGTCCAGAAAGATACTAAAGACATCATTAAAACAGTCATATGACTACAGTGGTTCAACCTCAATGTTATGAAGTGACGAGAATACTTTTTGTGCGCAAAAACAAAACAAAAATAACGACTTTATTCAACAATATCTTCTCTTCCCTGTCATTCTCGTATGTTGTTTACGACCGGTGTTTCCAGGACACCGACTCATTATTGGCCGGCTCCTGCGTCAGTATCACACGCATGCGTCATGCTGATCACGTGATCAGTTTGGCCAATACCGAGCCGGCTTTCGGACGTAAACACGAAAGCCTTCACTGTGTTACTGCGGCAACTGCATAAGGATAATGACAGGAGAGAGACTGTTGAATAAAGTCGTTATTTTTGTTTTGTTTTTGCGCACAAAAAGTATTCTCGTCTCTTCATAACACTGAGTTTGAACCACTGCAGTCACGTGACTGATTTAAAGATGTCTTTAGTACCTTTCTGGACCTTGAAAGTGTTGATTATATTGTTGTTTATGGACGAGTCACACACCTCTCGAATTTCATCAAAAATATCTTAGTTTGTGTTCTGAAGATGAACGAAGGTCTTACGGGTGTGGAACGACATGAGGGTGAGTAATTAATGACAGAAATTTTTTTTTGGGGTGAACTAACCCTTTTAAGTACTAGTATGACCAACTAGCAGATAGTCAAGGGGCAATCAGTATCAAATTAGACCAATCTACATTTTTATGTAACTGACTTAAAACAGTCATGAACAGTCTTAAAGAAAAAATGTGATGAGTAACTTGTAAGACTAGAATTTACAGTTTATAACAAGAACAAATGTAGGGCGGGGCTTGATTTTGTCCATGAGGAGTTGATTGGATGGTTGTGGTTTGCTATTGGTGGATCTCATATGAGTGACAGGTTGCCCCGCCCTCATTATCAGAGAAGAGAAGAGATGTCGCTGCAAGAGGGAGGGGAAGTTATTTTTTTAAGATTAAGATAAGATTATTTAAGATTATGAGGCACATGAATTTAAAACAATGATGTGCACAGATAAATTGTTTATAATAAACACTGCAATATTCTATAAAAAACATGAATTGTCACTTTTTGATTTCATGGTGACATTAATGTAAATGTAAATTAAAAAGTACTATGGTACTACCATCTGATAGCAGCACTTTACCATGGTATAATCACAGTACTTTACTGTAAGAGTCTCCATGTGACTGTATTTATGAAACCATGAGCTGTGACCAGTAATCTTATGAGGAACAACACTTATTCTCTGACCATTGATTTATTGTTCTTTTAATTCCATTAAAAAATGTATAATGGTTTCCACAAAAATATGAATCAGCACAACTGTTTTCAGCATTGAAATGCTTCTTGAGCAGCAGATCAGCATATTAGAATGATTTCTGAAGGATCATGTGACACTGAAGACTGGAGTAATGATAATACAATTAATTAATTAATATTATAATAATATTTTTTTCTGAATAATATAATAATATAGTATAATAATAATATAAATTAATAATAATTAATAATATAATTATTTAAAATATATTCACATAGAAAACAGTTATTTTAGATGGTACTATTTTACTATATTACAATTTTTACTGTATTTTTAATCAAATAAAAAAGCTCACTGACAGTATAATATGGGTCATTGACGAATAAGGTTTTTAAAAGTGTTAATTATGGAGATATAATTAATTTTGAAGTTTTATGAAGTGTTAACAATGAGATTATATGGTTTTTATAATCAATTAACACTGCTTTTGTCATTTTTTACAAGATGAACAAAATTTGTCCCCAAAAAAGTCATTCGGTTTAACCAAAATTTCGGTTATACCGAATGATTTTTCAAACAATGCTAACAGGCTGATATCTAGCTAGCTAGCAAAAGGACAATCAAACATTTTATATTTAGTAAGTTTTTAAAATATAACAACATTTTCCATGTTTTATAGCGGTTGTACCGAATGACCTGATGTTTCGGGACATGCGTATGAGGAAGTGAAAACATGAATTTTTCAAATAGTTAAGAGAGATTTAGTTACTTTGCTTCATGATCATGTGGTCCTTTGCAGGTGTCTGAATGATGTCACATCCTGTCATATGATACTGACCGCATGACTTGATCCAAAATGGTCCCTTTATATTGGTTACTCCGAATGACATCAATGAAATTAATTTTTCCGGACATTCTTTCTCATATCAAAGCAACGACTTCGACACATAATTTTAATACCATTTTGCACTATGATGATATATGATGTTATAAAATCATGCCAGAATAAAAAATATATACATTTATTACAGTTTAAGATATTTTAATCACAAATAAACGGTTAAACCGAATGACCTTTTGACACTTCAAAATCTTTAAAATACCTTTATATGTAGCAAAATATAATTAAAACATTTTGGATTCAATAAAAGTAGATCTACCTTACATACTTTGGATGTCATATATATTTTTTTATTATTATTAAGGCCTTTGGACAAAAAATATATATATATATATATATATATATATATATATACACATTCACTATAGACATTTTTAAGGATTTTATTACTTTTCACAAATTTTCCAGAACTATAAATCACTATCATTTTACGATTGCGTGATATTTCCAGGCTTCCCATTCTGTGCAACATGTTTTTGCTGGGTTAAACAATCACATTTCTCAAGTCTATGTCAACGCTGTGATATAACAGCTCCAATAACACCTGTCAAAACAGGTCAGAGGAGCAGCTAAGAATTATAGAGATTAATTTTTCAAAAAATTGTATTATTTTCCTGCAGAAAAGTGAATCTCAACAGAACATGAGCTTCAACAAGAGCCTTTTTAACCCTCAGTGCATCATGTTCATGTACATACATTCAGTGATGAATAAAGGCCAGAAACAACCATTGCACTAGGTGAATCTCAATCTAGTCATTCAGCATTATAGAAATAAACCATTATTCACTTATAGCTTTCATATTTAATGCTCGTTATTTGTAGGCGAATGTGACAAAATCTAGAATCAGCAAAAATACACGAGGGTCGTGATTATTATTCCTCCATCCATCCATCCATCCATCCATTCATCCATTCATTCATTCATTCATTCAAGGCCATTGCGTGAATTATCATAGAGCTCGTGAAGCTCTTCACTGAACATCTTTACGATTCTAGCATTTCGATTTTAAGGCGGAATTCCATCCGAAAGAATCAAACGCCCAAGAGACTCGAGCGCGTCCATCTTTCGCTCTCACGCGCTTCTGGTCATTCCAGCAGCAGCAGCATTCCCAAATAACCTGCGGGATCCATCCATCATCATCCCTCATCCCAAATCTACAGCACGAGCGCGTTTATATTCGACTGCTGCCTCTCGTATTGACCATAAGATAATAAGGGGAGCCGCTGCCCATAAAGACGCGTTCGGGTCAGGAACGCTGGAAATGTTACAAATGTTGCACTCAAACGTTCCAAAAATTACGCAATAGAACATAGAATCTGCGTAACGAGCACAAATACCTGCCGAAGCACAGGAACGCGTGTTAACACCCACCTGAAGTGTGTCAGTGGTCAGACTTCAGTATGTGGCTCGACTCCACCCGAACGCGACGAGGAAAAACCCGCAACACCTCACACGGTCACCGTCCGCTCGCGTGCATCCGCCAAACGCCGTTAAACGTCGAGTATTTCCCCGGTTTCTGCTCTGGTGGTTGATTCGGTGTCGGTTCATGAGATGTGAGGGGAACCTCGATGTGACGCACAAACGCGCGCGAGGAGGATGCAGGTGTCACTGCGCCTTTAAGAAATCGGTTTAGGTGGACCACTGTGTATTATCAGATGATGTTTAGTATCGCTGGAGGATCACTAGGGCTCATTCTGCAGGGCGCATCAAAGGCACGTGAGGTTTCCCTGCTTAATGTGACATCACCGGGTCTCCCAGTCACCGAGGTGACGTAACCGCCTCCAAAACACTCGCACTGTGACGTAACACAGATGTTGAGCGCTTATTCTCGCAATTATAGTTTTTAAACTAATAGACAACATGTAGTTGGGAACTTGCTGGAACCGGCTTACTTCTATGAATAGAACAGAATACAATAATAGTTTAGAATAGAACTAGCATATAATGGGACATAATAGAACTGGTAAATGTAGAACAGAATAATACACAACATAATAGAACTGAGCAATATAGAATATTGGGATCTAAGGTTCCATTAAGAAGCTTTAACATCCATGGAACCTTTAAATTACACAAAAGGTTCTTTAAATTAATTAAATGGTTCTTTTAAAGTCCCCCAGTGGTGAAAATCAAGTTTTTAATGTTGTTTATACGTCTATGTGGTGTTTTTAATATGATGGTTTGTCTTAGTATTTTCTCCTTAAAACTGCAGTGAAAAAAGACCCGCGGTTTGAAATCGCTGACGTCACAAACTACATTGTAACCAATCATGTCAACGTGCTGGCAGGCTTTAGCATATCATTAACAGAGAAGGAGCAGGGTCTAGAGAGCAGTACGCGGTTTTCCCGCGGAATTGGGCTACTTTTGCATTGTTGCCGCAGGTTGTTTTTCATGTCCGCGGGTTCAAGCGACCCCAAATAACATAATATTTAGCCCCTGGAATGCGAATTTTACCAGGGGACCCCCCAAAACGCAATTGGGCAGGTTTTGTTGTGAAAACCTGGCAACCCTGCTGGAGAGAAGCCTATATTTTTCTGTTGATATGAAAAATCGGGTAGATTTAGCAGTATGGCGGGTGTATGATGTATAATACGATGTTATGACGAACTATATGCCTTTATCCACTGACATTGTTCCAAGCGTTTGTAAGGATACTGATTGTTAGAAGGCAGCTGTCTGACATTAGCAACACATTATTAGCTGTTTTATAACATAGTTACGCAAAAGGATAATCATATTAATTACCGTTATGTGTCTGATGTTGTAAAGAGCGACACCATTGTGCAGCGTTTACCTCAGTAAGTTGACCGAGTGGATCTCTGAGCTGGCCCGAGCGAGTGGAGGCGGGGCTAATTTGCATATGCATAGATCCGCGTATATTAAATGAGGCAAGGGTGTAGAGTTACATTCAAGCTATTTTAAGGCACAAAGACATTTTTTTTTTTTTTTCACAGGAAAAAAAAAAAAAAACGTTTAAATATGCCATTTTGGTAATCAAAGATTTTAAGGGAAACAATTATTGACTTTGGTTCTTTGGGGAACCAAAAATGGTTCTTCTATGGCATTGCTGCAAAATCTTTATTTTTAACATTGTACATGAGAAACAAGTGCAACAAAACTGAACCAAAATTTCTTGAATATTTATATTTATATTATATAGGTGACATTTTATTACATATTTCATAAATACAAAAAAAATTTAGAAATGTCCCAGCCAGGCCTTGGTGAACATATCAATCTTAAATTACATAAACCACTGTTAATTCAACAATAAGCCTTTTCGTGATACAAATCCACACATCTTGCTTTACAAACTCACACAACGACAATAACATCAATCTCTTTCTGAGGGAACTGCAAACATGACAATACTGTGCACAATAATTAAGAGATATACGTATGTAATGCAAGCATGGAAAACATTCATAAAACAACCACATAACTTAGGAGGGCTCTGTAAACACCAGATGATTCTCCCTAACTAGTTGACGAAACACCTTTCAGTGAAGTGCTGGCGTTCTCTGGATTTGCATTGATGGTGAATAACTTCATTCAAACTCTGCGATACATGTGTTTGATGTCTCTGAAAATAATGCAAAACAAAGATGTAGTGGGGAAAAAGGAGAAAGCATTCCCTTTCTGGTAAACACTAAAATGTAAGACAAGCTAATTAAATTAGTTGCAATGTAAGACTCGTACAAAGGAGAAAATAACAAACACATAAAGGCAAACAACACTCTGGATCACGTTTAGATAACGAACGCTCGTTTCCTCCACATTTAAGGCTGGCCGACACTTAAGACTTCAAGAGCATGGGATTCCTGTGAGATTGTGAATGTACGTACGGGAGATTGTAATTTTTCAGGGACAGTTTTGCATTTGTACAGTAATCAGGATGTTTTTATTGCAACCAAAAAAATTTCAAATTGAAAAAAAAAAAAATCACCCATGAATGAGTCAGGATGGTCCTAAAGGTAGATTTGACTAAACTTTCAATTGTTTCTCTGATGTTAGATAATGCTTGAGTGATCACAACATGCAAAACATCTAATTTGTCACACAACTGAATATAGAACAGAAGCAAAGCATGTTTTTAATGAATTAATATGAATTTGATGCACTTATTCACTGGCAACTAGGCTGTTTGGGTTGAGTTGGTGGAATAAAAACAATAAATATTTGCACGGCTTTGACGCACAACTACCTTCGACATTCGCTGCACATCGTCATAGGAAGTGCATCTTATAATGAAGAACAAGAAAGGGACGTTTAGATGTGGCTTTCATCCTTGTTTGAGAATAAATATATCAATGAGAAGTTTAACATGGTTTAACAAGGCATTGCGTGCACACATTCATTCTGCCGCCGTATGTCACTCATGCGAGAGTTTGACACGCGAGCACGCCTGCGAAAACATCCTGCGTGGATTACGAATGCGGTAGTGTTCGGATTATTTCAGTCTGAAAAAGCAGGATTTCTATTCTCAGGACAGCGGCGGGTGGGCGAGACGAGGGACATAATGAAGGAAGGAGAAACAGGCCTTCAAATGTTTAGTCTGGGCGGACCAGACTGTAGCAGCTTTCAAAATCAAACATCACGAAATCACAAACAAACCAGTTGAATGAAATGCAAAACAAAAAGATAACGAAAAGAAACGATAGGGGGAAAAGGCCTGCATTCGCTCTGCCTCACGACCCCCGAGATCTGCACGCGTCATCCGTTCTTTATGGTACAGTAGCTTGTAGCACAGCATAAAGTGCCGTGCATTCCCGTGACGTATCAGGGGGCGGATACTGTGATGGTCATGGGCGGGGCTTTGTGCATGCTGGCTCGTCCTCTTCCTGGGTCAGCGGGGTCGCTCACAGCGTCCGTTCTGTGCGGGTAACGAGGCCGCGTCAGCGCGGGAGTCAGCCTGCAGCGTAGCTGCTGAGAAAAGAGTAAAACATGGGCAGCTTCATGCGCTGCTGGTCTCGTCGACACCACGCGATCACGGTGCCCTCGCTGTTGGCCGTGTACAGGTGGTGTCCGTCACACGAGAATGTGAGGCTGAAAGAGAATCAAGGAGGAAACATCATTAAGCACATGATCATCAGGAACAGGAAATGCATATTTGGACATGCACTACCAGTCAAAGGTTAAATGTTTTTGAAAGAAGTCTCTTCTGCTCACCAAAGCTGCATTTATTTGATCAAAAATACAGTAAAAATTGTGAAATATTATTACAATTTAAAATAGCTGTTTTCTATGTGAATATATAGTAAACTGTAATTTATTCCTGTGATCAAAGCTGAATTTTCAGCATCATTACTCCAGTCTTCAGTGTCACATGATCCTTCAGAAATCATTCTAATATGATGAGAACAATTTAAATATAATAATAATAATAATAATAATAATAATGCTTTTATTCAGCAATGACAAATTAAATTGATCAAAAGTGACATTAAATACATTCTTAATGTTACAAAAGATTCTATTTCAAATAAATGCTGTTCTATTCATCAAAGAATGAAATCTATCATGGTTTTCACAAAGATATTAAGCTGCAAAAACATTTTTAAAGAACCATAATTAACAATTGAGCATCAATAATAATAGTTAATAATTAACAGTTAATCAGCATATTAGAATGATTTCTGAAGGATCATGTGACACTGAAGACTGGAGTAATGATGCTGAAAAAAGAAATAAATTACATTTTAAAATATATTCCACAATATTACTGTTTTTTTACTGTATTATTGATCAAATAAAAACTTAATTACTCCAAACTTATGATTACTTCTGGTAGTGCATGTAACTTTTCTAATCAAGATATAACAAATCTGTGTGACATCATAAGAGGTACAAGTGCGTACCTTATGATAGGTCTGTTGGATTTTGGGAAGGTGATCTCTCTGACTGGCTTCAGGTCCCATGTGCTCCACAACCTGAGCGTGAGCGTGGACCAGACAGAAAAAGAAGTAGAGAATGAAATATGATGGCAGAGAAGAGGAAAGGAAAGCACTGAGAAGAGTCTTAAAACACTTGCTTTTATGGAACCCATTCAATATGGCTGTACAATAATTGTAATAATAAATAAATAATGAACATAGGAAGTCACATCACTTGGACTTTTGCATGGCAGGAAGACAAGAAAATATCTTTTTCCACAAATACTTGTGCTTTATCAAATTCGACTAAATTCAACTAATCAACCTTGCTTTAATTTACAGCATAATAACTTTACAACATTTGGTCCCAAACTAGCTAAAACAGTGCAGAGTTTGTGAGGCTTTAGGTCAGTATTTTACCTGACCACACCATTCTCCAGACCGCCAGCAATCACGTTGACCGACACTCCCTCCGGCTGATTGGAGAACGCCACCGAGCAGATGATCTCTCGACAATGAACATGACCGATCAAATCTCCATTAATCGTCCACAGCCTTAAATCACTTCCTCCACCCACTAGACACATACAGAGAGAACATGAAATGCAGAAGGTCGTTCTATACAAATTAATATTTGTTTGCAAATCTTTACAGTGTAACAGATTCACAGCAAAACTTAACAACAACAAAAAAAGAACTGACTGCCATTTATATTGTGACAGGAAACACCCACCTGAATCACAGACTGTGGCGATATCTCCTGTCGTCTCACTGGCTGACACTGCGTTCACTGGACTCTTATGACCTGTGAGACTCTGGACGTAACACAACCTAACCACAACCAAACACTCATTAGATTCTCATTACTGCATTACAAGAAAGAAAATACTGCAATAAAGTGATTTGTTATTTAAAGGGGTTATGAACTGCATTGTTTTATTGTTTTATAATGTTTTCTGGGGTGCACTTATAATGTTAGTATGATTTTTACATCGAACATTGTCATAATTTATAAATAAAAGGCATTTTTCCTACTCTGATTTTAGCCCTCTGTTTTAGGGGCGTGTCTGCTGTGAGACTTCAGTGTAAACGCCCACTGCTGTGATTGGCTAACATCTTTGCATATGAAATAGCTCACTATTACTCTCTCGAAAACTTTTAGCACATTTTTACTATTACAACTCTCAAGGTTAACTAATCGTGAAAAGTGTTGATTAAAGCATTACATTTCGATCTATGGCATTATATTTAGATTGTGGCATTATATTTAGGTCGTGGCATGAAAGGTTGCAGTGATGAACATTGTAGCCGATCACAGACATGTTGTTGATCACATGAAAGCAGTGATCTTGTCATTGAAACTCAATTTCTGCACACTAACTAATGCAACTAGCAGTGCAAACTCGAGGTAACTAAGAGATTCGTTGAATAAAACGGGAGTTTTGGCGCGAGAAATAGAAACTCGCGCTGTTTGATTGACAGCTCCAGTGATTGTAAAGGGAGCGTTCTTTGATAGTTTTCTATATGTAATTTAATCACCGTTAAAATAACAGATTATTTTCATCCTACTAAGAGAAACAATGTGAAGTTATTAAGTTATTAATGTTAATTAAAGGGTTAGTTCACCCAAAAATGAAATTTCTGTCATTAATTACTCACCCTCATGTTGTTCCACACCTGTAAGACCTTCGTTCATCTTCAGAACACAAATTAAGATATTTTTGATAAAATCTGATGGCTCAGTGAGGCCTCCATTGAGACAATTAAGACAATTAACACTTTCAAATGCCCAGAAAGCTACTAAAGACGTATTTAAAACAGTTCATGTGACTACAGTGGTTCAACCTTAATGTTATGAAGCGACGAGAATACTTTTGTGTACCAAAAAAACAAAATAATGACTTTATTCAACAATATCTAGTGATGGGTGATTTTAAAACACTGCTTCATGAAGCTTTACGAATCTTTTGTTTCGAATCAGTGCCAAAGTCACGCCCCCCAGTGGTGAGCCATTGAAATTTCGAAACACTTATGATGTAAAGAAACCTGGTTTACTAAAATCACGTGACTTTGGCAGTTTGATACACGCTCTGAACCACTGATTCGAAACTGATTCGTAAAGCTTCGAAGCTTCATGAAGCAGTGTTTTGAAATCGCCCATCACTAGATATTGTTGAATAAAGTCGTTATTTCATTTTTTTGGCGCACAAAAAGTATTCTAGTCGCTTCATAACATTAAGGTTGAACCACTGTAGTCACATGAACTGTTTTAAATATGTCTTTAGTAGCTTTCTGGGCAGTGAAAGTGTTAATTATCTTGCTGTCAATGCAGGCCTCACTGAGCCATCGGATTTTATGAAAAATATCTTAATTTGTGTTCCGAAGATGAATGAAGGTCTTATGGGTGTGAAATGACATGAGGGTGAGTAATTAATGACAGAATTTTCATTTTTGGGTGAACCAACCCTTTAAGATGAATGTGATCTCATTTAGCACAAACCTGTTGAGGTCCCACAGGATGCAGGTACCATCTCGACTAACACTGATGAGGATGCTGTAGGGTTTACAGACGAACAGACCTGTGACCTCCGCCGTGTGGCCGTACAGGTGAACCTGAGACTCCACCTCCATCTCTGTGGGCTGAAGGTATAAACAGACTTTACAATCTCACTTCTCAAATGAAGAATGACTGTAATTGCAGATCTCAAAAGTAAGGGTTTGGCTAATGGGCTCATCAGAGCACTGATAATGGCCTGAATAAACAGAAGTGAGCTGAAAGACCTGCTTTAACAGACGATTCTGATCTGGATTTATGGTCCAGAGTAAACAAACCACCACATGGCTGTATAAGTGGTGCATGTAAGAGAAAAATCAGTAAAAGCACTAGAAACTGGTCATGGATGAAAATACAGTCAAGTAATTGGCTAATATATTAGTTGGGCTTATTAATCATTCAATACTTGTGAATTTTCAGATTATGGCTGTTGGTTGATAAACTTTGCTTGTTTTCCCTTTGAAATGGGAACTTTTTTTTTTTTAACACTTGTTATCTGTTTGATTTGAATAAAAACATCTGCTGACACATATATGGGCCATTCTACAGAATTGGCTCAAAGTCAGCGTTTGAAACATCTTAGAAAATTTGTGGAAAAAGAATTTTTTTTTATATGTATGCAATTGTATAATATCCAAGATAGACATTTCTAGTAATTGTGCAGTTAATTCTCATTGTATTTTCATAAAGTTTTTCTTTGTAAAAGTCATAAAGTTTATCATACTGATTTCAAAGTTAAGGATTCATTAGTTTGAATATACATTGAACCAAACACTATAATAACATCTTAGTTTATCATTCAGTATACTTTATTTTTGACAAACATCCCATGTTTCGGTCGTGACTGCACATTTTCGGTAGTGACAGTAATGTGTTGGTAGTGACTACATCATGTTACATAATTTTAACTCATACTAAAACACTAATAAAACATATTAAAATACTAATGATTTTACTAATGTTTATTTCCCCCAAATAAATGATTGTGTTCCCTTTTGTCACTACCAATACAATGACGATGTTTTGGTCATGACTGTTTCGGTAGTGACAATTTTAGATTCTTTTGAGCCTAACTCAAAGCTGCTAATCAGCACATGGTTAGCTAGCACAGTTCTGAACAGTTGTACAAAGAAAAAAAAAAACCCTAAATTTTACTGAATAACACTCAAAAAACAATGATGTCACAACCGAAACTTCACCATATGTTTCGGTAGTGACAATTTTTGATACTTTTGAGCCTTGCTCATAGATGCTAATCAGCACATGGTTAGCTAGCACAGTTCTGAACAGTTGTACACATAAAAACGAAATTTTATGGAATAACACCCAAAAAAACAATGATGTCGTTTCGGTTGTGACTGTATCGGTAGTGACAATTTTAGATACTTTTGAGCCTTGCTCAAAGATGCTAATCAGCACATGATTAGCTAGCACAGTTCTGAACAGTTGTACACAGAAAAAAAAAAAACCCTAAATTTTACTGAATAACACTCAAAAAACAATGATGTCACAACCAAAACTTCACCACATGTTTTGGTCGTGACTGTTTCGGTAGTGACAATTTTAGATACTTTTGGGCTTAGCTCAAAGATGCTAATCAGCACATGGTTAGCTAGCACAGTTCAGTTGTACACACATAAAACTAAATTTTATGGAATAACACCCAAAAAAGTTTACTTAATTGCAGAAAAAAGGTGTCTGGTAGTGATGTTCCTTAAAGTTACACAGATTTTCAGACTTTTGAACACATTTAACTCAAAATGATGGCACTTAGCTGCTATGAAATAGAGGCTATGAGAGGGAAGAACACATGAATATTTCCTGATCAAAAATGTAGGGGTGTAGTTAAAATCAGTCTCAGCCAATGGACTAAAACATACACTGTTTCGGTAGTGACGTGAAAATGCGGGACACATTTTTTTACATAAAGTTCCATGATTTAAAAATAAAATATAAAATATATATATATTTTTTATCTTCACTTTAAAAAATATATATATATATATTTTTAAAAACAACAACGGAAAAAAAACGCAAAAATTATTTCAAAATCATTTTTACAAATTGAAATGTATGGGTTAGGGTTCGGGACAGTCACCCCCCAATTGAAAGTACCCAATAAATGATGATTTTATATATATTAAGCTTACTGATATTTTAAATATTATTGTGGGATTCAATAGATGATAGAAGGATCTTAGTAAAAATCTAAAATTTGAATACTTAAATGTTTTTTAAACATGTTTTTTGGTTGTAGGAAGCAGTTTGCACCAATTCTGTAGAATGGCCCATATAAAAGTAGATGCACATGTGAAGCAAATCTGAAATTCATATACACTAAATCACCCCAAAATTTTCTTTATCAATTTTATGGACCTTGAAAAAGAGCAGAGTGGGCATTCTTCAGAATATCTGCTATTGTGGATCATAAAGTCAAACAGGGTTGGAACAACATACAAAAATGATGACAGAACTGAAATACTTCTTCAAATGTCAGAAAGATTCGTTTAAACAAATGAGAGAAACAGAACAGCACCTGCGTTATCAATGAGAGCGTTTGAAAGAGCCGTCTGACGCCCAGACTTCAGCCCACCTGTGGGCCGCAGGAAATGTGTTTCTAGGGCAACCGGGAGATGACTAACAAGGCCACTACAAACACTGAGTGTGTGTGTGTGTGTGTAGGTGCTCTACAGGGAGTGATAATGGACGTGGGCGGCTGCGTGGGTGGGGGCATGTTGCCATGGTTACGTACCATCGTGGTGGTGAAGCGGTTGCTGTAGGCAGTTATGACTCCACACTCACTGCCTGTAAACAGCTGACAACTGTCCGGCACCCAGGCACAACTAGTCACCTGAGGAGAGACCAGAGAGACAGAGATGAGGACAGAGAGGAAGACGGCACGGCAGGAAACACATTAATGAAGCAGAGAACATTTGATGACATGACAACGTAAATAGGCGAAACACAAAACAAAACCCATGCCTGGTGCATATTTCACCCTAAATAAAAATAAGAAATTATATTGGGGGTCAGTAAGATTATTTTAATACTTTTATTCAGCAAGGATGCATTAAACTGATCAAAAGTGACAGGAAAGACAATGTTACTAGGGCTGTTAATCGATTAAAATAAAACTGATTAATCGCACAATTTATCTTTTTTTTTTTTCTTAAGACTAAAGTTTGTAATAACAGATATTTAAATTTAAAAATAACATGAATGAAGAATGAAGAATCAACACAAAGAAACTATATTTAAATTCAAAGAATATTTTTTTTTAACAGCAACTCTTTTTCAACAGATTTCCAGTAAAACCATCAAGGCATTCATAACTATCAGAAATAATAATAATAATAATAATAATAAAAAAAACAGGCCTGTATGTTAAAGTGACAGTTGAATTTCAAAATGATCAAGGACCAAAATTAACAACAAAAGTTGTTCCATGTTCAAGTGACAGCTGAATTTCAAAAAGGTCCACAATACAATTATAGTGAAACTTTCCACCTAAGGGTTTGTTTACACAACAACAATGTACTAAAAACAGAAAAGTTTTTTCCTTTGTATTTTTCACGTACAGATGTCAACATTGTTAAAACGATCCCCGTTAACATGGATCCGGAAAAAGGACTAAAAACGCTGTATTCTGCTGCCAGGCCAGTAGTCGGCAATAGGGATGCACGATATGAACAATTTTAACCGATACCGATAACCGATAATTAAGTCCTTCTCACGGCCAATTCCAATACAGATACCGATAACCAATAAGTTCATATTTTTATATTATAATTTTCATATAATCTGCAGTTTGTGCTCCCAGGAGAATAGAAAATCTAAGATGCACTGATGAAACTGATATTTTAGTAACTATAATAGCAAACATCAGTCCTGACTCTTCAAATGTTTTTATTTTTTGTCTAAGGCACCACAATACTTAGTAACAGAAAGGGTTTAACAGAACTATGACAGAACTATGGTTTATCTGCACTTAACAACTCATTAACAACAAATTTATCTTCAAGTATTTCATATAAATAAATAAAATACATTGACATTTGTCAACCTCGAAAAAAAATGAAAAACAAAAGTGCATCCTCAACAAAAGAGCATAGGGCATAGTTGAGATTTCTCTGAAATTACATAGTTTAACATAAAATAAATATGAAGGATGAGGAAGGTATTTAGTCACATGTTTTTGTTTTTATACTAACCTGCGAAAACCCGGAGCCTCTACCACGGAAAAAGGTTGGTCATCAAGGACTATAAATTTCATTACTTTGTCATTTATGGCTTTAGCCTTTTTGCTGTCTCTAGAAAACTTTTTACAATTTTCAAATGCCTGCTGGGGACATCGATGCTCCGTGTTTTAGGCTTAGCGCTAGTAGCTGCTGCTGCTTCATATTCTTTTAATACAGCTTCGCTGCGATGACGACCTTTCATGTGAGATATAAGATGTGTTAAAACATGACGCATTTTTTCCTCCTCTCGGAATCCGTGCTGAACATGCTTTGCAAATAGCAATGGCATTGTCCTCTGCTGCCACCGAGTAAAACTTCCAGACTGACAAAGACATGTTCAAAGGCAATGACGTAATGAGCGCAACACAGTTTTAAAGCTGCAGTCACTTGCACTCGGGAAGCGGATGAATCTCGGATAAATCAGACTAATTGATTGATTTACCAGCAAGTACTTTATCGGATTTCATTTATTTATCAGAGCAATAAAAATGACGTCATTTTCACCCATAACGCCCGATAATTTATCTGTCTGATAAATATCGTGCATCCCTAGTCGGCAATGTCACTTTGTAAAAAAAACACTACGCATCTATAAACTGAACATGTAATACACATGCACATGACTTCACTGCTTTCACAATTTCGTGTTTTTGTAGTTTACACAGAAATGATAACGGTATCGTTTTTAAAAACTTGTTTTCAGTTCCTCAAAACGCTGCTGTCGTGTAAATGAAAGGCCAAAACGCATAAAAAGGTTTTAGTTGAAAATGGTGTCGTGTAAATGGCCCCTAAAACTTTGTTCCTTGACTTTATCTATGTTTAGTTAGGAAGGTTTGGATGGGCGACGCGTTAACAAGAGGGTGCTGCGTTAATTGATTTAAAAACAAAAACAAAAAAACATTTCTTTGTCTTAATTTCGACAAAACTAAATGTTACAAATGATTCAATTTCAAATAAATGCTGTTTTTTTGAACTAATCATCAAAGAAAAGAAAAATCATGGTTTCCACAAAAATATTAAGCAGTTTTCAACACTGATAATAAAAAATAATGTTTCTTGAGCAGCAAATCAGCATATTAGAATGATTTCTGAAGGAGCATGTGATCCTTGCCATTATGGCCTCTGGCTTGCTTAGTTGCTTAGCAGTATTATTTACTTGACTGCACTGACACTATTGGGTGAGAACTGAACTGAGCTGGATGATGACATCACTATTTTTTGCAGAACTGCTTTATCAATGAATTCCTTAATTTATGAACTTTACACAGTTATTGAACCGAACTGAATCAACACTGAAATGATTACAGCTGAATAATGACTGTTTACTAATGTCTTAAAAGTAATAGTAAAGCGCTATAGAAATAAAGGTGACTTGACGACTGAAGACTGGAGTAATGATGCTGAAAATTCAGCTTTGCATCACAGGAATAAGTTACATTTTAACATACAGTATATTACAATAGAATACACCTATTTTAAATTGTTATAATATTTCACAATATTAATTTTTTTTTACTGTATTTATGATCACATGTGCAGCCTGGTTGATATAAGAGACTTCATACAGTAGTGTATATTTTTCTGTTAGTCTATTTTTAGACTATAATTGTAGCATGATGACAACTGAGAACAATTACACAAAATATTATTTCTTATTGTGCTCTTTTGATTTAGGGGTGAAATGTGACCTGTACATGTTCTTGTGAGCTATGTTTTGTTTTATGAGAGTCATTTTCAGTAGAGGGTGCTGTACATGTAACAGACGAGTGTACTGCCACATCACAAAATGTGTACAAACTGAAATGTGTCAAACACAGATTCAGCTGAAAACTGTCCAAGCGTAGCCCGTGAATGTTAGCAGTGTTTATGACTCTGACCTGGTGCAGCGGTGAGCACTGGATGAAGTTGATGGGCGGCTCGCTCTGTTTGCTCTTCAGACGCAGCATGTTGTCGGTGTAACCCCAGCTCAGTATAGCTGACCACTGTATGTCCGTGCTGTGCATGCTCCTTACACCTGAGAGAGGAGAGGAAAACAGTGATTTTCTATGATGGCACACTCACTTCGTTCTCATTTCCTCTAGTACTATGAGAACTGTGTTCATTTATGTGGATAATTGTGATGAGACACAAATGCAGATGCAATAAATGTACCAGAAACTGGTCATGGACCAAAACACAGAATAGTTGGGCTGATTGATCATTCAATATTTGTACATTTTCAGATTATGGCTGTTAGTTGATAAACTGCCTGCTTTCCCTATTAAAACAGGTCTTGGTTCCCTTTGTTTTTTTACATAATCTTCAGCTGTGGAGGTGAAGATGACAACACCCATGATTCCACGGTCATTCATGGCGTTACGCCCTTGTTATTGTTTTGAATAAGCGACCTCTAGTGGCGAAACTTACATACTGTGCCTTTAATGAATAGAAAGTTTCTAAAAAAGGCATTTATTTGAAATAGAATCTTTTGTAACATTATAAATGTCACTTTTGATCAATTTAATGTGTCCTTGCTGAATAAAGTATTAATTTAAAATAAATAAATAAATATTGCTGACCCCAAACTTTTGAACGACAGTGTATATCAGGTTTTTATGTTTTTATGCATGATGAAGCAGTTTCTTGTGTGTGTCTCCTTCACCTTGCTCTTTGCTGTAGATCATCATGAGGCAGAACTTGCGGGAGAGGCCGCAGATGGCACGTGTGGGCAGCGCCAGCAGGGATCCGAAGCGTTCGCCGTGAGGTTGGCTGAAACAGACCACGGGGTCCGGAGCACTGGGGGAACCCACATACTCGCCCCATTTCAAGCCCTTTATCCATGGCAGAGGACTCTAGAAATGACAGGAGAGGATTTAAAGGCTTTAAAAGATCATTTAGGATTCAAATAAACTTTAGTATTTATTTTTTGTCCATTACAATGTATATAATCAAGTGCTGAGAAAGAGCTGAAATTCATATATGGTAATAGGCATTTTCTTTTTGACCAATCAGAGCAGAGCAGGCTCTCGGAAAGGAAGGGTTTAGGGAGAATGAAACCTTTCTTGAACCATTTCAGAGACTGAGAGAAAAGAGCTGATGCTGCAATGTATATTATGAGAATATTAAAGTGTTTTTGACCTTGGATGCATGTAAACCTATTGTAGTAGACACTTTAACATCATCTTTAAGCTATTTAATGTCAAACTGCAGCACTGTGTGTTTGACGCACTGGGTAGGTGGTTTCTTTGGGCTGTTCCCGGCTCTCTCTGAAGGCTAGCTGCACCAGGAGGCCCATGGCCGCGGACAGTTCTGCCTCCGATAGGAGTTTGGTTGCGGCTCGGCTGATGTGGGAGGCGTTGAACAGCTGTCTGGGAGTTTGGCCGTACGTCTTGATCATAGTTTCTAGAGCTCGACGCTGCACAGGGTCTTCAACAGCAGATACGTCCATGCCAAAATAAGTCTAAAGAGAGAGGGAGGGGAAAAATTGGATTTATTTATGGATTCTAGTTAACAGGCTGAAGCGTAAGGATATGGATATGGGTTTATCAATGTGTGATGCATTAGAGAAATCGAAAGGGCAAGTGTCAGACAGCCGATATTCAGTAATGCTGATACTGTACATACACTACTGTTCAAAAGTTTTGGGTCAGAAATATATATTTTTTAATAAATTAATACTTTTATTCAGCAAGGATGCATTAAATTGATCAAATGTGACAGTAAAGACGTATAATTTTACAAAAGATTTCTATTCCAAATAAATGCTGTTCTTTTTTAACTTTCTTTTTATCAAAGAAACCTGAAAAATAAATTTATCAGGTTTACACAAAAATATGAAGCAAATAAATATATGATTAAAAATAAATGTTTCTTGAGCAGCAAATCATCATATCAGAATGATTTCTAAAGGATCACGTGACACTGAAGACTGGAGTAATGATGCTGAAAATTCAGCTTTGATCACAGGAATAAATTATATTTTAATATATATTACAATAGAAAACAGGTAATTTAAATTGTAATAATTTCTCACAATATTACTGTTTTTAATGCACTTTTGATCAAATATGCAGCATTTTCAAAAACATTAAACAATCATACCAACACCAAACTTTTGAATGGTAGTTGGAAGCTTTGGGGATAATAATTTTTAAAAAAATAAAAAATTTTTTTTTTTTTTTTTTTTTTTACAGGCTTTGATTCACCCATATTTTTTTAAAAGATCAAAATACAGAAAATATCAGCGTTAAGTGTGATAAAGCTGTATGTAATAAGGAATCGTACTGCAGGATGAAAGACATTGATGGCCTGGACTGCAGCTTTGCCCTTTTGCTTGAGCCCAAACACCAGGTCAATCCACTGGCAGAGCGTCTGGGAGACTTGATCCGATTCCAGAGCCTGTCTGTGGATGAGGATGAAGAGTCGCGGGTCATTCCTGGCCCAGGGCGGCAGATTCACGTGGTTCACCCGCTCGCTGTTCTGCCGCACACCAAAGTCAAAACCTGCCAGAGGGGAGAGTGGGAAATACCACGCTAACATTAGAAGAGGGAAGTTGTTTTTAATAATATGATTTGACAAGAATGCTTTACATGAATATTCATTGGTTATATCTTGAATATCTAGGTTACTTAAAGGTTATTTTCTTTTTTGTGACATTTTCTTCTGATGCTAGAAGAAGAAAACCAGGTGTAAAAAGAGTGTCCACCTTCTCTGTTGACCAGAAACTCAGGCAGGTAGAAGAACTCTGGGATGAGCTCTTTGACATCCGTCATGGACTCGTAGGACGACAGACGCCACGTGGTGTTCATGGAGTGGAACGTTCGGTCAGGAATATCAAAGCTCTGGTCTGCGAGACACACAAAACCTTTCATTAGTTCCTTGTGTAACCTGATATGGATAAACCAACTGAACTAAAAATAGACAGAAAGAAGGAAAGAGGCTGGATGAAAGGCCTGATCATCTTTCTGAGGCTAATGCATGTAGAGTGAGACTTCAGAAAGGCCCTTTTCAATGACAGCCTTTAAAAGCATCACACTGACATGTTTGAAGACCTCGCTGCAAACGCAGGTGCTGTTAAATATTAAAAACGTAGCAATGCAGAATCCTAATTGTAGAGGGTGATGCTGCAAAAACCGAGACAACAGATGATGCATTCAATATTTTTCAAGGGGTGGTTGCATTAGATTTTAAGTATTTGATTTCATGTTGCAGAGCTTTAGTTTTCTTGAATATGCAAATCACAAACATTTACATAATAAAGTACAAGGGGACATGTTAAAGGGGACCTTTCACAAAATGTAATATAAGTCTCTGGTGTCCCCAGAATGTGTCTGTGAAGATTCAGCTCAAAATACCCCACAGATCATTTATCATAGCTTGTCAGATTTGCCCTTATTTGGGTGTGAGCAAAAACATGCCGTTTTTGTGTGTGTCCCTTTAAATGCAAATGAGCTGCTGCTCCTGGCCTCCTTCCTCCCAGAAGAGGGCGGAGCTTTAACAGCTCAGAAACAAAAAAGCTGGAGAATCTCACGTAGCCAAAATGATGATGCAACACAGTAGTGATTTTCCACATATTAAAATGTTTTAGTAAAAATATGCAGATTAATATTGCCATTTATTAATATATATTCTAAGAAATATTAAATATCCTTTGTTGCGTTCATTTAGTGAAAAATAGTGTGGAAACATTTTTACTTGACTCTTACCGTTTTTGTTTAACAAAATTTTGAATCTGCTTGGTCAAAAAGCTGAACAATTGTGAAAACTTTTATAAAAGTTGAACTGACCTTGATAGGCCAGAAACATCTTGGTGAAGGGAGGCAGCCTGACAAGGAAGTGAAGGACAGTGCCGCTGTTGGAGTAGTGAGAGCCGTAGTGATAAGGCTGGACAGGTGGCATGGGGTCATCCTCTCTCTTGCCCTTCTTATACTCCTCTTCTAGATACTGTGAAGGAAATCAATGTTAGTTACACTTGCACATGACATCAGTGGTAAACATGTAAGCTCTAAAAGCAATTTAACACAAATGATTAAAGAGAGTAGAATGAAACAGGCTGTGTTCCAAAACCTTGCTGTCTACTACGTCAGAATTTGGTTTATGTATAACGTTTTAGAAGGCAACATAATGTTGCCACCTACTGTTTGGAAAGGCCTTCATGCTGGGAGTGCGCCTGTGAAGCCTAAAAATGCTGCCCATGTAGGCAGCTCAGCAGGTTTTGGAACAGAGCCACAGTGTGATTGGTTAACAGTCACTGGTGTAAACAGGAATTAAAGCCCTGCAGTGCTGCAGTACCCTGTAATTGTCCACATAACGGTCCTCCTTCTCTTTAGACTGCACTGCAATGGGTTTGCTGAGGTTCCTGTTACATTAAAAAGACAAACAGAAAGCAAAACTAAGTGTCTTTTTCTTCATTTGCATACACATGTCAAAAGTTTGTAATGTTTTTGAAAGTCTCTTACATTCCCCAAGGCTGCATTTAACTGTTTAACTGTTTTCTATGTGAATATATAGTAAAATGTAATTTATTTCTGTTACCAAAGCTGAATTTTCAGCATCATTACTCCAGTCTTTAGTGTCACATGATCCTTCAGAAATCATTCTAATATGCTGATTTGCTGCTCAAGAAACATTTATGATATTATCAATGTTGAAAACGGTTGTGCTGCTTCATATTTTTGTGAAAACAAACTTTTATTCAGCAATGATGCGTTAAATTGATCAAAAGTGACAGACATTTATAATGTTACAAAAGATTTCTATTTCAAATAAATGCTGTTCTTTTGAACTGTATATTCATCAAAAATCCTAAAAAAAATAATGTATCACGGTTTCGACAACAATATGGAGCAGCACAACTGTTTTCAAACTTTATAATTTATATGAGAATTTATAATTATTTTATATTAATGATCAGTATGAAATTTCCCAATTCTGATGATGATGCAATCAGCTGTTTTATCAGATACATCAGGCTATCACTAATGAAAAACAGCATTCGAATACAGTAATGATGTTGAAGCAGGGTTGGTTCTGACCTGTAAATGGACGCCTCTTGCAGGTCCAGAGTCTCACTGATGTAGTCTCTCAGGATGAAGGGGAAGACGGGATACTGCATGAGATCATTGAAGGAGCGGCCAGCGTGCTTGTTGAGATGGGTGAGGTACTCAAAGTTGGTTATCTGTCCTGAGCTCCACAGGTGCGTGAGGGCGGTAATGTTGCCGTACTCCAGCAGGTTGGGCAGCTCTGACGTCAGGATGTTGTGGTAGACGTCATCACGGAACTGAGACGGAGACGAGAGAGTGGAACAAACAGGAAGTTAGGGATGGGCAAAATTCTGAATTTTAGAATTGGGTCCCTTTCAATTCATGAGTGGGAATTTGAATTTAGTTTTTTGTTTACATTAGGACAATATAAAATATACACAATAAAAAGCAAGAAAATACAATTTATATATACAATGCAGGAACAGGCAGAAAACCTGTAAGGGTTTATTTAAATCCTCCCCCTAAACAACAAATAATTTTCACAAAATTATAAAAATTAAAAAAAAAAAAAAAACATACAGAAATTTTTATAACTGCATCAAACTAATACAAATAGTATAATCATACAAAAAGAGACATAAATATATACATGACAAAAAGATTGTATGTATTTAAAATAAATAAATAGTCACACAACAGATGAATTACATTAATCCAAATATATAAATATTAGTGCTGACTAATCACACATTTTTCTGTAATTAATTGCAATTAATTACACCTAACAAAGTTTTTAATATATTTTTAAATTGTAATACTTTCACAATGAATCTATGTACAAACATCATTTTTAACATTTAATAGGCTTTAAAATATACAGTGACTTTTAATTTAAGTGAACTTAAAACAATCTTCACATAAACCCATTGTAATAAATGTCAAATTTATCTTTGTCTTTAATATATCAGGGGTCAACGCTAAGGCCACTAGTGTGTCTTACTAAAGCATTTTTAGTCAGATGAAAATGATAGGCGCTCTGCTGAAAACACCTAGCTGTGAGCGCTTGAGAGTGCTTCGGCATCACAGCGTTCTTCTCAGTTGAGACGCTTTGTTGCTATGATATGGAATATTTTTTTGATTTTTTCGAATTTAATGTTTTGCCTCGATTTTATTATTTTTTAAATCAAGAAATTGCGATTCTGAATAAAAATGTTAGCAAGCAATACAATTAGACATGTTGACAATACAGCAATGATAACTGTATTAGGAGAAGAAAATGATCCGACCTCATGATGGCGCCGGCGCGCCTGATTAACCGCTCTCATGTGACGCTCTATGAACGTATCACTATTCTTAAGCTGCTGTTCATTCAGAAATGCGTTATAAAAATGAGACGCAGGCAGTGGAATGAGAAAAAAAGGCAAAGTTATTAAACGCGAGTTGAACTTTTTTTTTTTTTTTTAACTTGACTGCAGTGTTTTTAGAATGCCATTTCATGGGTGAGACGCTGCAAAAGACGCGCGACACAAGTGCAACACCTAAACATGTCCGCCAAACATAAAAACAATACGACAAATAGCGCAATGGAATGCAAAAACCTGTAAACCTGTATGATATTTCATGTTTCATGGTGACAGGCTGAAAGCTGCTGTTGTTTTCTGTTTTTACAAAGTATTTGCTGTTAATAATAGCCTATTACTGGTGTTATTTATTGCTATTACTTTTTGGCTAAGAAATATTTAGCATTTTCTTATTTTATTTTATTTCTGAGTATAAAGGATGTGTTTAAGATAAGTTTGTACAACACTTGCCTTCATATTTCAGGCATTTTTCTGCAAAGATATTTAACAAATTGTTTTACATTTACATGTTGATCACTTCATGTGTGGTGTACTTGGAATGGAACTTTTTTTAACCAGATTGTTAAAAAAGAGAATGTTACTTAAATCATATTGTAGTTAAGTTTTTAAGTTGACTAGTTAAACAGTAAAAAAAAAAACAAAATGTTGCCATATCGCCCAGCCCTAGACGGCTGGCTAAAAAGTGACTTTTACTCAAAGTTGAACATTCTTCAGCTCGAGGAGACCGGTAAAAAACGCAGAGTGCTCAGCGCTTGAGCGTGAAAAAGACGATCAGTGCCTCGTTACGCTCCTGGCGTTTAAAGAACGCGGCGCTCCCATTGAAAACAATTGAAAATATGCTATCTGCTGGAAAAAAAAACGCTTTGGTGGACACACGGCCTAAGGATTTTTTCAGATTCTTTCCTGCCGTACTAAAATACACAAAAAAGTTATTGTTTTTGACCCATGTAAGATTTTCAGGTAGGTCTAACAGGTAAATATACAGAAATTGAATAATTTCTTGAATAATTTCTGTATTTGTGTAGTTAATAAACATTGCACAGTCTTCACTGTATAAATTATAAATTGAATATAGATTAATCCTTATTAAAGCTACAAACATTATTCAGTCAAGAGCAGTGAGTGATTTTCCCTTTGTCTTTTGTTCTTTGATTAACATTAATGACAGACATCACAGCAGCAGGTTTATTAGGCTGCTGTCACTTTAAGACTAGACGCGGATCTGACACACATACTATTTTCTTACAGCTCTTTACGTTCAATTAACACCTTTTAACTCATTTAAGACTCTCTGCTTACAAGGATACTCGAAAATAACAAGCATTTTGACAATTTTGTGTGTTTTTGTCTGTTCAAGTGAGAATGACAAATCTATATGTTTGTTCACAGAGGCGCTCTAGTACAGATTTAAGTTCTTTTTTGTGTCTTATCGAGCTTAAATGTTTAAATAAAATAACGCACTTGAATGAATGATAGCATGATCATCATATAATGCTAGCCAAAGGATGCCAGGAAAAAACAATGCTGTGTTAATTGCGTTAAATATTTAAAATGCGTTAAACTGAAAAAATTCATCGCATGCGTTGACGCGTTCATTTTGACAGCCCTAATAAATATAAATTAAATAGATTTCAAACACTGATTTTTACATCATCATATATATATTTATATCATGATTACTAATATCAACGTTTCTAAATATAGCTCATATGTTGTGTGTAGTATAGGCATGGTTATTCTAAAAAATGAAACATATTATTTAAAAACTACACTTGCAGCAGTTACATAGCTACGCTTTCTTGTATTCAAGTACCATTACCAGACCTGAACATCATAAAACTCACACAAGCCCTGTGTAGATCATGTGTTTGACAATGGCATTACCTTGGTGGTATCAAACGCGAGCAGCAGCGTCCTGCCGTTGGTGAGGAAGATCTCCATAGCATTATCTCTGAGCTGCCACCAGCGCTTGTGAACCTCCTTGATCTCCTCATACGTCCAGGAGAAGGAGGCCGGTTCAGTCTCTCCATGAGGACTCTGGTGAAAGGACACATTGTGAACCTCTAAAACACACTAATGACCAAACTTTTATATATCCGCATAAAAGTAGCATTATTTAGTTGCTGGAAAATAATGAAAATTGGTTTAGATCAGGGTTATTATTGTCAACTAAAACTAATAATCATACTATAATAGACTAGTTTAAATAATAATAATCATAAAAATAATAATACTAAAGGTAAAGCATATTTAGTAAATGAAATACTTTAAATTTATTTTCTCTTTTCATTTGGAACTTGAAAAAAAACCCCCCAAAAGATCATATTTGTTCATGAAAAACATTTCTACTACTATTACATAATACTGTATATACTTCCTGACATTTAGAAAAAGCACATACTTGATTATCAAGCGTCTCAGCAACATTATCCTCCACAAAGTACATCCCAGATTTTCCTGCAGACCCATAAAACACAACAGATCATTTTAGCGATCACTTAACAGCCAACACAAGAATCATGTGATGGAGGTTCAGAACAGAGAGGGTGGACGAGTCTTACCCAGCAATAGCTCTCCTGCCGTCTCTCTAGAGGGCGCCACACTTACGCACCTTCTCGTGAACCTAAATCAGAAGAGAAAATGTTTTTAAATTATTTGAAATTCTGCACTGTGGCTCTGGGGATCAAACCTCAATGTGGAGTGAGACGGGTGTTGTGTGAGTACCTGATGGGCTCACTGGTGGCTTTGTCCTTCACTATGGAAGAAGAGGAGTAAGCCTTGTCCTCAAACAGGAAGGCTAGTGGAGCCTTGACGGCATCTGTGACGGGCAAACCACATGCATGAGATCAATCCATCAGCTGATCAATCGTATTACAGGTTTTGGTACATTTTTTTTTAGTGTCATACTCATTTGGTCATCTAGAAAACACTCTCAAGTCCAAAAAAAAAAATGAATTAATTAATTGATTTACTTTTGACTTATTAATTTACTTATATTTACTTATTTATATACTAATTTTGTTATTTATTTACTTATTAATTTACTTATTCAATTATTTACTTATTTACTTACTAATTTTACTGATATTTAAATATTTATTTATTATTATTAATTTACTTATTTACTTATCCTTGTTTGTTTACTTATTCAATTTCTCATGTAATTATACTTATTTATTTACTAATTTTACTTGATATACTTTAGTTATTATTTTACTAATTTACTTACTAATTTAGTACTTATATACTAATTTTCTTATTTATTTACTTATTAAATTGCTCATTTACTTATTTATTTAGTAATTTTACTGATATACTTATTTACATATTTATTATTATTGTTTAATTTACTAATTTACTTACTAATTAAGTTCCCATTTTTACCTACATACTAATTTTCTTATTTATTTATTTACTTATTTAATTATTAATTTACTTATACTTATTTATTACTAATTTGACTGATATACTTATTTATTTATTAATTTACTTACTAATTTAGTCCCAATTTTAATTATATACTAATTTTTTATGTATTGACTTACTTATTATTTATTTACTTATACTTATCTATTTACTTACTAATTTATATACTTATGTACATATTTATTATTATTATTATTATTATTATAAACTTATTAATTTACTAATTTACTTACTAATTTAGTTCTCAATTTTACTTATATACTAATTTCCTATTCCTATTCCTACTAAATTACTTATTTATATACTTACTAATTCTACTGATATACTTATTTACATATTTATTATTATTATTATTATTGTTATTTACTTATTAATTTACTAATTTAGTTCCCAATTTTACTTATATACTAATTTTCTAATTTATTTACTTACTTATTAAATGATTTATGTACTTAAACTTATTTATTTACTAATTCTACTGATATACTTATTTACATATTTATTATTATTATTTACTTATTAATTTACTAATTTACTTACTAATTTAGTTCCCAATTTTACTTATATACAAATTTTCTTATTTATTTATTTACCTACTTATTAAATTTACTTTGACCTTGACATGTTGATTTGTTTATGCTATGAGTAAATAAACTGTACCATGAAAATACAAAGAAACTTTCTAGATAATCTATAAAATAGTAAATTATAAGCTGATGTAAAGTTCTTTCTTCAGCTCCAGTCAGAGGGGAGGAAGCTCACCATCTAGCTTGCGACGGTCTTTGAGCAGATACTTGTTAGGGATGGTCAGGTAGCAGCGCTGGAGGCGTCTCCGCTCTCGGTTGGGTCCCTCGGTGGGATCCAGCTGCCAGGAAGTGGGGTAAGATGACTGATCGTACCACACCGCCCTGTTCCATGGGAAAAAGATAACATTGTACGTGTTTGGAACAACATGAGGATAAGTAAATGATGACATGAACTATTTTTGTTGTTTCTAGTGAGCGATGCTAACCGGTCATGAGTGAGCTGCTGCACGAGCTCCTGCCAGTGGCGGCTGGCGCTCAGGTCGGTCTTGTAAAGGCCTCTGATGTGCTGCATGACCTTCTTCCGCTCCATTCCCTGCCTGAGAGACACGTTCTGAGTGATGTCAGCGGCGATCTTGGAGATGTCCTTCGACTTCCCATCCAGCCTCTGCAACAAGCTGAAACGGAGAACAGAAAAACTGCTAAGAAGTGCATGCACATGCATCATTTTGACATTTTTGTGTTTCTCTCAGAGTGCTCACCTTCTCTGCGTGTTGGCCAGCTTTTTTTCCCAGGCTCCTTTGCTGGTTCTTGCCTCTGACTCATATTTCAGTTGCTCCTTGATAAGGAATAGTGAAACAAAACAATCAACCTCAGCAAGTAAAAGTAAAAGACTAAGAAAAGAATACATGAGTTATTATTTGGACTTGTGTTTGCTCTGGTTCTACATACATTTACACTTATGCATTTGGAAGATGCTTTTATCCAAAGTGACTAACACTGCATTTAAGGTACACATTTGCTACTCTACTGTTTAAACTTGTGATCTCGTAGAGTGTGTTTGGACATGCACACCTCTTTGATGGCTTTCAGGAGGTCTGGTTTGGCTGGAGCGCTCGGTGGGATGCATCGGTGGCCACAGAGTTTCAGCGCTGTCATGAAGGTGTTGGCAGCTGCTTGCTCTTCTTTGCTCAGGGCGTCTTTGTGATCGTGTAACAGCTCGTACAGATACAGAGCCAGCTTGGGCCCATGCTGATAATAAACACAAGCACAACACAAACAGGAGTGATTAGAGGAACCTGTCTTTTGAGGAATTATGATTAGTAGTATTAGCACTACATCCATTTACAATATTATTTCGGGTCACCGGCTATTAAAAACCCATATTGATCAACCAAGCAAAACAAGCGGACCGAGACCGCTGAAAAGATGGGTCTTGGTCTGCTTCCAAACGAACTCTGGTGCGGCTCGAAAGATATATGAACACAACACGGACCAAAGACATGTAAACAAACCAAAAATAGGAAGATGCGACCCTAAAAAGGACAGAATCCTCATGCATATCGGTTATTCTCGTGAGTTTGTTGTTGAGCAACCGAAGCGCGAGCTGTTAAAGCTCCTCCTTCTTCTAGAAAAGGGGGCTGGGAGCAGCAGCTCATTTGCATTTAAAAGGACACACACAAAAACGGCGTGTTTTTGCTCACACCCAAATAGGGATGCACCGATCCGATATTCAGATCGGGTATCGGCTCCGATACTGGCTTTTTTGCCGAATCGGGTATCGGCCGGATGGGACCGATCCAAATCCGATATTGTGCGTGCACTATTCTGTGTTATTGTTAAGATCCACAAAAGGCACAAAAACATTAAAAAGAACCATAAAGTTTCCGTGCACTATATTCCAAGTGTTCTGAAGCCATTCTATAGTTTAATTTGAGGTACAGATAAATATTTAAGTCGTTAAATTAAAATTTACGTAAATGCCTCCCTCCGCTGCGGCTGTCAGTCATTCTCCATTCAGCATTCAGACTGCGTGTCGCATTCGGTTAACACAATGACAATCAACACAATGAAACTCCCTCCAAGATGAATCAATGTTTCTCTGTATGGGAGCCGTTCATATTATAATACTTTTGCGCAATGAAAGATTGTTAATAGCATTTTTTGTTCTGTCCTATCTGTCATATGTTGCTGCCTCATTAAAAAAACTGTCTTTTAATTTTATAGTATAGCTTATATTTATATATAAATATATTTAGTTTATGTCATGTACGACTCAAACATTCATGAAAAACAAGTCATGAGTCATGGATGAAGGAGTCCGCTGGACTCCTGTTTATTTTGAATGTCTACCAAGCTAGTTTCTGGTTTATTTACAGTTGTTGCACTGATGCACAATTATTTAATAAATAATTCACTTACATTTGTGTCTGTTTGTTATTTTGTTTTACAAAGTTAGCAAAGTAATGTTTAAGTCAAGCCTGATACCTTGCACAAAAGAATGATCCCAGTTTCTTCCACACAGTGCGGCATAGAGTTTATTAGGTAATTTAGCATTTTTTTTTTTTTATTACTACTATCGGATCGGTATCGGCCGATACTGAATCCCAGGTATCGGAATCGGTATCGGAAGCTAAAAAGGCGGATCGGTGCATCCCTACACCCAAATAGGGGCAAATTTGACAAGCTATAATAAATCATCTGTGGGGTATTTTGAGCTGAACAGACACTTTCAGAGGACACCAGAGACTTATATTACATCTCCTGAAAGGGGCATTATAGGTCCCCTTTAAATATAATGTAATGCTATTAAAATGCTACTCAGGAAAATGGTCTCAAATTTATGTACATTCAAATTTTAAGGGCATGTAGAAATAATATGAAAATACTTGCTTTTTAAAAAGACCAAAAGTGTTACGAATTGTGTCAGCTGACTGGCGACATTTCAGAACTTTTGTAAGTTGTGGCAGTTATACAATTTTTCCCCACTAAAACTGTTGTGGTAAATTTCTGTTATGTGTAGTTTTATCCACATTTGCACAAAATTAGGTGTTATTTAAATACTTTACGCAAGAGTAGCAATTCTGCTGGGTCTCTGAGGGTTAATGTTTTTTTTTTTTTTTTTTTTTTGCCAGTCTACAGTATAATGGAGAAAGCAGCAGTGGTGGAGGACTGAATACAGCACTAGTGAGAGGATGGCACTGCTGCTATGGAAACAGTATCATGAAGATGTTTCTGTGGGTTATTTACTGTATGACAGAGGAGAGCTGTGGCAGCGCTGCATGTGCAAAATCAGCCCAGTGAAATGTCACTGTCTTCCTCCCAATAGAGGAAGTGTGCATGTGTGTTGTCCTTTGATTGGAAACACTAATCTGAAAACTGTCAGCAAATAACCAAAGCAAAATGTCACACAGTCTCTGGCCGGCATGTAAAAGCAAAAAAACATTTCTGTCAACATATCGGCGTGTCAATCTCATGATGTGCTTATTGTCCTCACCTCAAGGCCGGGACTGAGGCTTTCTCTGAGGATCTCAGAGTAGCTCTGCTCGTGGACAAACTCTAGCGCCTCCCTCCTGTCCTCCAGAGGAACCGCGGGGCTGAGCGTGTGCACCAGCATGCGGCCGATCTGAACCCTGAACGTGTCACGACAGGACCAGAGGATTCGCCTCCACTGCTGGCGAGGGGCGCTGCCACGACCGGTGCTGCCCTGAGGAGGTAAACCATCATGCAAACTCACTGTGTTAGTGAACGCAGGGCCAGTGAGAGACAATAGAAAGATATAACACTAACATATAACTATGCATTTATCACATTAACACAAGTGTTTTGTTTTTTATTTGGCCATTAGGTATCAAAAAGACCATGTCAACAGACCAGGATTATTTTCATTAACTAAAACTATACAATTCATTAACTAAAACCATACATAGAAAGGCCCTCAAATGAAGATAATTCAAAGATAATGGTGGTGACCAAAGGCCAATCTAAAATTTCTCTGGAACAATGTGCACTGAATACCAAAAATATAACCAGTAACAAACAAAAAAGGATCATTTGATTTCATGGTGACTTTAAGAAACACTGACGTCTACTGTAAGTGACTTACCAAGCTGATCTTTATGCCCTCCATCATTAGTTTGAGAATGTCTTTGCTGAAGCTCTTCGTGTTGCCCGGCGGGAGCGGGGTGGAAGGCGTGGAGCCATTCTCCTCGGACGTCTGTTCGCCAGATAACGGCATGGACATCGAGTGATCAGGAGACTCAGGGAAGTTCAGGATGTCAAAGAAATCATGGTTGATGTCTGAAGAGTAATGACAAGCTGTTATTTATTTAGCCTACATGGACTGTTTCTTGTTATCACTAACAAAAAAGTACCATGGTAATACCGTATTCTTTGAAGTAACTTTCAGAACTTGAAGTAACTTTCAATGAGCAGATGTTTGTATATACCTTGATAGATGAGTCTGTTAACGGCCAGAACCACGAGTCTCTGCAGTCGCTGGACCAGCTCCGTCTCGCTGGCTCTGATGGGGTTTTCTTGACTCATCCTGCGCTGCATCATCTGGGTAAGTTCATCACTGGCTACGGAGCGCATTCGCGTCAGCAACGAATCCGGCTGGGCCAGCGTGAACCGCCTCCGACCTGATCAAAACAAGCATATAGTGAACAACAACAACAACAAAAAGAAACTGTGTGAAGAGCAGAGGATATTAGTATCAGTATCTCACCACCTCATAAATACATAGACAGACAGATAGACAGATGAAGGTATTAAAAACAACCTTGAGTGATGCTGAAGTGGTTAGACAAGGCAGGTTGTCATTTACACCTGACATGTAACGTGCATCCTAGCTAGAAAGTTCAAAAGAACAGCATTTATTTGAAACAGAAATCTTTTGTAACATTATAAATGTCTTTACTGTCACTTTTGATCAATTTAATGCATCCTTGCTGAATAAAAGTTTTTTTTTTATCATCCTAGATGGACGTTAATGCCAGGTGTAAATGAGAGAGAATGATAAACAGATCAGTTCATTCATATTAATGCACACACAGGCACCAGTAGTTCGGGACACTGGGCGGATGAGCAGCAGACAAGCTTTAATCATTCACTGCACGCAGCCAACATCCCTGAGAGAGACAGGATGTTGTCACCCATTTGTGCAAATGGGGTCGATGGCTACCTGCATCTGAGGGGAACATGTAGGAGTTTGCTCCGGTAGGGGAAGGGAGGGGGGAGTCCTGGGACAGGAAGCTGAATGGGGAGGGTAGAGGAATCAGGCTGTATGAGCAGTAGTGCTGCCGGGGAATACGGGGAATTATGGAGTCTTTCAGCCCCATTGAACCTTGGGAATGTGAGGGGAGGTGATAATACAACAAAAACACATGAACGATCAAGCGTGACATCCAGGGCTGATGGTTAAGACACAAAGACATATGGATATGGAAATTAAAGAAACAAATCACCCTAAATAAGCAGCATGGATATTCGACTTAAAAAAAAAAAAAAATACATGTTTGGAACAGGGTTATTATGGTTAACTAAAACTGAAACCATCACAAAACATACATTACTTGAAATAAAATAAATGATAACTGAAATAAAGTAAAATATATTAAAAAAATGAAACTTATTTTATTTAATTTACTTGCCAAGGGAAAATTTCTCATTTTCATTTAGTTTTACTTGATGAACTAAAATAACAAAAACTAAAATTGAAATAAAAATTAATAAAAACACATGATATAATAATATATACACATAAAAAAAAGAATAAAAATGAAAAAAAAAACTAAAATTACTAAAATGGAAAATATAAAACGTTTTTAACATTAATAGTTTATTAATAATACTAAAATAACCATGAGTGAGAGTAAGCAATGACAAAAGTCATCATTTTAGGGTAAACTATCACTTTAAATGCAAACCCATACAATCATATGAACAATGAAAAATACTAGGGATGCACCGGAATTTCAGCTCCCGAAAATTTTTGGCCGAAACAGCTATTTTCGGTTTTAGGCAGAAAAGGTTTTGGAAAGCAGAAATCAGTGACTAAAACAGACGTTTAATTAGCGCTTCTCCGATGGCACATTTTGACTGTGTTCAGCATCTATTTTGTGCACAAAATAGCTACAGCAGTTAAACGTCAGCTTGAAATTCAAAGAATAAATGTCATTTTGGCACTCTTTAATACGGCGTGACAGATCGTTGTAGCACAGTTCAAGCGGCAGCACGGATCAAGCGCACGTGAACCAATCAACTTAAATGTTTATTTCACCGACAAACTGGAGTAGAAACAATTCTGTTATTAAGTTGATATAAAAACGCCTTATGTGCGATTTAAACTCAGTTTTGATTATGAAAGTAAGTTTTTATTAAGATTATTAATTTATTTTCGGTTTTCAGCCAAGTGCATCCTGAATTTTCGGTTCCAGCCCAGAATTTTAATTTCAGTGCATCCCTAAAAAACACCCTTTCACCTCTAAACCGTCTCACCTGCAATGCTTTTGCGTTTTTGCTGTAGAGCGTGATGTGGCGAGGTAGGGACGTGCACGTAGCTGCTGGATTTCTGAGGGTCCTGATTGGCCGTGGTCTTAATGAAATCAATGGCTGCCTGGATCACACGGAACTGCAGGGCCAGGGCCATTTCTGAAAGATGAAATTACAACAGATTTCCTAATACATTCAAATGACACGTCACATACTGCATCACTGTCAGACAAAGGTAGTTGTTTTCTTTACCCTGTGTGCGCCGAACTTTGCTGGTTTGCATGTAGCCCAACAGGGTGATCAGGTCTTCGATGATGCGGAAGTACTGAGACCCCGAGGAGCTGCAGGAGTGGATGGTGACGGCCACCAACAGCTGCTGAATGTCACACACCACCAGTTTGTAGTCATTCGGAGGAATCCTACAGAGCCAACGACATCAAGAAAGAGTTCACATAGGCTGTGTGTCTACCAAAGCGTTTTTTTGCTCATGTGTGCTGGCAAACTAGTTTCAAAGAGTTTCCCCAACACTGACATCACTTTAAATTTGGCATCTACTCTGACTCTGGCACGTTACCCGTTCTCCAGGCCGTTGAGGGTGGACAGTGTGTTGAAGAGCACGTAGAGTAAGCCGTGGTCCAGGAGGATGTCGGCCAGCTTTGGGCAGGCATTGAGGAGCTGCAGCAGCAGACACAGGCCGTTGTGCACCAGCGAGTTCTCATACAGAGAGTTCTCCAACAGACCCAGCACAGGGATGATACAACGCTTCCTGAATGGGGAGATGTTCTCCATATCCTCCAGATCCAGACTGAGAGAAGAGAGAATAATGGTTGGTATTCACAAGGACGCTGTTGGGTAAAGTTTCATTTAGAAATCATGCAGGAGTTTCTTGAATATGCTTCCTCCTGCCACATATTGTTTCCAGAGAAAAACCTAAAATGATATATAGTTATCTATAATATTTTTAGCATTATTAATATACATATACATTATAATATTACAATATACATTAATATATTAATATACAGTATTTTTTATATGTTGAATTCGTTTTTATTTTTACATTTTCTTTTTAATTAAGGTAATGTTTTAATAGGTCTATTTATTTTTTATAAATTTTTATTTCAGTTGTAATTTTAGCCATTTTATTGATTCAATTTAAACTAATATTATTTTAGTTAGTCCCCATGGCAACATTTCTAATTTTCATTTTGTTTATTTTTGTTTCAATTAACATTTATTTTATTTCTTTAAATGTATTTTTAAAAATATTTTTTAGTTAATAGCAATATTATGAAAATGGAAAAAAAAAAAAAAATATATATATATATATATATATATATAATACAATGATTTTAATATATCATATCATATATAATACATTATAATATAATATAAAGTTTTATAAATTTTTTTTTAATATAAATAATAACAAATACTGTTTCATTGTCAGTAAAATAAATAAACAAAACTTTAATAGCCAATACATGGCAACTAACTGAAATAAAATAAGTTTAAGTTTTTTTAATATCATTATTTCAATTAATGTTTATTTTATTTCTTTAAATGTATTTTTTTGTTTTAGTTATGACAACACATTAAAAATATATGAATATTGTATATATATATATATATATATATATATATATATATAAAATAGATTTTAATAATAATATATGACAGCATATATTATAATATATCATTTTATAATAATATTACTTAATAAAAATTATAAAATGTTTCATTTTCAGTAATAAATAAATAAATAAAAACATGTATAGCCAATAAATTTGGCATGTGTGGCAGTAAGCTAATTTTATACTCTGGAGCTAATAATGAGCCCACAAACACAGCTTAACAGGCTTTCACCACTCATGGTCATGTCTTCAGTTCTACATTGTTCTCATACTCACTCTTCCTCAAGCCCCACCGGCCGGCCGAACAGCATTTCCAGGAAACACTCTAGCAGGCCCTGTGAACCCTGGTGCAGGAACAGCTGATTGGCCAGCAGTGAGAACCCATGATTCTTCAGGAACTTCTCCTTCTGCTCTTTCTGAGCGCGGCTGAAGTAGGCGTCCAGGAGCTACATGGATAAAAGTACATGTTTGTGTTTCCATGCATGTATGAGATAAGACATAAAAATAAATGAATTAAAGCAATTGCCCAAGCACTCCTCCACCAGTGTTCAGCTCAGAGTGGTCAATAAAACAGGTAAATCAACTAACAAACTATATTCACATCAGCCTAAATAAACAAACCACAGCAGCAGATGAGATAAACAATATAGCTCTGTAGATAGAGATAGTAAAAGTCAATATTTTCTGTCCTAAAAAAATAGTTTATCTTATATTTTCATTATTTGTTTGGACAGCATAATCTTTTCCACAAA
Organism: Hypophthalmichthys nobilis; assembly: GCA_037950665.1. Classification (NCBI taxonomy): domain Eukaryota; kingdom Metazoa; phylum Chordata; class Actinopteri; order Cypriniformes; family Xenocyprididae; genus Hypophthalmichthys; species Hypophthalmichthys nobilis. The sequence continues at coordinate 31,636,578 of CM075477.1, read as the reverse complement.
CATTAAATTTTCTACTCAAATATCAAGAAAAAAAAAAAGTGGAAACTGTGCGAGTATAATGGACCTCATCGTGAACTGTATGAAATACAAAAAAGTAACAAAATGTTGATAGAAATATTATTCAAATATATTGCCATTATCTAATTTAGGGGTCTATTTTCTCATCAAAAATGGACTTATTCCCCTAAAATCTTATATATAAAAAAAAATACATACTATTTTCTCACAATTGCTTGGATTCTGTAGAGTGACTAACAAAATCCATTTTTAAATGGATTACAGAAAATGTTGTGATTAAGAACCTCAAAATTAAACAATTAATAATAATGTGAATTATTTAAATTAAATAATAAATACATTTTTCAAGTTAAAAGGGAGAGTTTAACCAACGTTTCAATCATTTTATAATGCTTATGTGGAAGTACTACCATGTTTATCGATTCAGTCCTGTCCACATTACAGAAAGAGATTTTCAGCTTTAATAGGCTGAATTAAATTAAAGTTTTACTCATTTGTGTGGATGCTGCACACGGGAATCTTTGGCTACAATTAACAACAACTAATTGTTGGCAACAATGTGCCAAACAGTTTAATACCCTGAAATGTATTGCAGTGTGATCTAAATCCACTTTACACTGCATTTTTTATTGTATTATAAGTACTGTGCATGCAGCTATATAAACTGAGACATTTGTATTTTTTAAAATTCAATTGTCCTAAAAAAATAGTTTATCTTATATTTTCATTATTTGTTTGGACAGCATAATCTTTTCCAATTGAAAATTGGATAAAAATTGAATTGAATTTATTGAATTTATTGACAATTGAATAAAATTCAATTGTCACAAAAAAAAAAAAAAAAGGTAATTGCAGCTTTTTATCTTAGAATTCTGAATTTTTTCTCAGAATTGCGAGATATAAACACAATTGTGAGTTATAAAGCCAGAATTGTGAGATATAATGTCAGAACTGTGAGATGTAAAGTCAGAATTGTGAGATAAAATGTCAGGATTGTGTGATATAAAGTCAGAATTACAAGTTATAAAGTCAGAATTGTGGAAAAAAAAAAATCAGAATTGTGAGATATAAAGTCACAATTACCTTTTTTATTTTTTATTTCATGGTGGAAACAAGCTTCCATACATTTTGGTGTGACAAGTGAATTTATATCTCGCAATTCTGACTTTTTTTCTCAGAATTGTGAGATATAAACTCGTAATTGCTTGTTATAATGTCCAATTGTGAGGAGAAAAAAGACTGTTTTTCTCAGAACTCGCAATTGCATGTTATAAAGTCAGAATTGCAAGAAATAAACAATTCTGAGGAAAAAAAGTCAGAATTGTGAGATAAAAAGTCATTTGTCAACTACTCAAAGATGAGCTAAACGTGAGCGGACCTTCATGACGCCCTGCTGTATGAGAGGAGAAGAGTGGTTGACCAGGACGAGAAGAGCCTCAGGCTGGATCAGTTTGTCCATCACCTCCTCCAACAGGACGTCCGGCAGCAGAAGCAGAAACCCTCTCAGTAGATCATACAGACCGCAGCAGATCAAAACCAGACAATCTTCAGCACTGGACCTGAACCAATCAGAAAACACATACAAGAATCATCTCTGTGAAGAGGAGAAACGTCATATCCTCGGCTGTGACTCAGAGCCTGTTAACCAAAACGTTCAGCAAGCAAAACACAAATATATTTTAGTCACAAAAACAATGTTACCAGGATAGAAAATTACTCATACTGTTATATAAGACAATAGTCATGTTGATGAACAAAAAGGAAAACAGTATTTGACGGGCATCAGCACTAAAGACAGCTCTAAGAAAAGCTCATGTGTAATCCAAAATATGGTTTGTGGATTGGATCTCGGAGTTAAGAGTTGTTAACATTTAATGCGTTGAACTGATAATAGATGGGATATGTGTTTAGTACAGGAACAGCAATGACGAAGATAGGAGGCAATTACCCAGAAATACATTTTTTGAGCACATTAAAGAGATGATGCAACTTATAAATGAAGGCTGATATTAGTCATTCATCCCCAAAACTCAGTGGCATAAATTAGCATAATTAAAGAGTGCTATTCATCGCGTGTAATTTAAAAGCACTCCCTGGATATATTACGCACCTCTAGAAGAACTAAATGCATCACACAAAATATATGAAAAAAAGGCTAAAGGCTTCAGAGGAGTCTCAATCCGCTCCCTAGATCAGTAGTGAGCACACTAGGACTACCATTTCTAGGGCTGTCCTATTGTCAAAATTGTTTTTCTTACTGGAGACATATAATAATATATATATAATAAAGTATATCTATTTTGCTATGCATTTTGCAGATTTTATCAGGGTTTATAAGCATAGCCATTTACATTTATGCATTTGGCAGATGCTTTTATCCAAAGTTATACATCTTATCAGTTCATGCATTCCCTGGGAATCAAACCCATAACCTTAGTGTTCCTTGTGCCATGATCTACTGTTTGAGTTACAGAAATTCATACATAAGATATGCCTATAAATGGCTTTAAATGAAATAAAAAATGTGATTTTAGGCATCTTGTTATATAAATCATATTATCAAGGGAATTAATTTGTGAAGCGCATCACAAGCACCATATGGCTTCAAATGCCTAATTGCGCACAGATACGCTTATGAGACATTTAAAAAGCCTAAAAAAAAATAACATTTCCAGAAATGCCAGATTTTTGTTTAACTATGTCATTATTTATTAAAACTAAAAACATTAAAAAATAACTAAAATAAAAGAAAATATAAAGAAGGAAATATTTCTCATTTTTGTTTAGTTTAAATTGAAGTACTAAAATAACTAAAACCAAACAAACAAACAAAAAATTAATAAAAACTATATAGACATTTTAAATAAAAAAATATAAACAATTTACTAAAACTAACTTAAAGGTGCAATATGTAATATTTTCTGTCCGCTAGAGGCCTATTCAAAACAAAGGCGTAGCTTGATGACGCCACGTTTGAGCGCGGAATCTTGGGACATGTGGTCTTCACCTCAACGGCCGGTGGAAAAGAATAGGGATAGGACTCGGGAAGAAATCATGTTCATGGATGTGATTATTAACGTTACTGTAGTATGAAGCAGAGCAGGACCGAGTGTTGTGAGCTGAACGAGGCCGCTGGAGCGATTGCGCAACACACGCCTCACGAGCAGCGGAACTTTTATTATGCCGCAGTCGCCGGCGCCGCTTCCGCTATTCTTGTCATGAGTATGAGGTAACACAGCTTTATCATATTAGATATATTTGAGTGTGTTGAAAATTATGTTATAACGTTACTCTGTGCGTTCGCTCGGCGGCTGCTGTGAGACACTGTTGCACACTGCAGTAAGATAGATCGATTTTATAATATCATATTAAATGCTGGATGGCTTGTGTTGATAAATGGCATGCAATTCATTTTAAAACGTATTGTATGATGGAGAAAATGCTGTATTACTGTTACTAAACATAAAGCTGCATTTGATTATGCTATGTTAGCTACTTCACAAAATTGTGTTTTTCTCTGAGGCATGGTAAAGCATGGTACTCGCAAAAAAATCAAAACCGGAAACCGAGGGTAACGCGGGTATGACGCAATTGACAGGCGACTCCTCACACGTCCCGGAGCCTTGGTTAAAATTGCAATTTTCTCACGATTTACAAATAGTTGCAAACATTTGGGATGTTGTAAGTACTCAAGTGAACAAAATATATAACACTGGCCTAGTGGTTTTTTGATATTTTACTGCAAAAATCTTACATATCGCACCTTTAAAGTGAAAACAAAAAATAGAAAAAGGAACTCCAAATATTATCAAAAACTATATTAGTATATCAATGATACTAAAATAACACTGAATTATCACAACAACCATAATATAAAAAATAAGAATGACATTTTTTTTAATAAAAATATGAATGATGGCTTTGCTCCTACAGTTTACAGTGTGCCACATGTTGATTGATCATAATACTAATTACATGTGACGTTCACCCTGACTTATTTGCTAAAAAGGTAAAATTTTCTCGGTTGGTAAATGAGCATCTGCTCGTCCTTAAAGTCAGCATGAAATGTAATTTTACCATTTATTTACTATATGAATCTTATTGTAAACAATTCATCCATCAATATATTTCATTTTAAAAAAAAATACCTCAAAATGTTTAATCTTAAATGTCATAATCCAGATTCCAGTGAAAACGACAGACTTCTTCTGGTGACATATGCAGGACTTCTCCAATCATTTAGTCTGCTTAAACCCCACCCCTGCAAGCTTGTGTGTGCCACGCCCACATCTCAACATCCAATCAACAACTGAAGCATAGAACCAGGTCCAGCCCTATTTTTTCTTTTTCGATATTCCGTCACAATACAAAACAGAAGATCTGTCGCTACTTCTGTTTCATCCGAGTATACACTGCTGGCTACAATTAGTATGTAACAATATAAAGTAATACCTGTCATTACTGGAGTCCGCCTTGCTGTGTCTGTCATAACCGGGTGAGTATGTGTAGCTTTCCCAGTCGTCTGGTGGGGCGGCACGGTCAGTTACAGTGGGCCAGCGTGCGATAGTCAGAGAGCCGTTTTGTGCAGGAAAAGCCAAACCCAGACTGGCCAGGTTACTGTGGCTCCTCTGGAAGGACTGGATTCCCTTCAGGCTGTCAGGTCGGCGTGGCGCTTCCTCACTGGTCCAATCGAAATGGTCCTCTGACTCCACCGGGCTGCCTGCTGGCCCGTCGTGCTCCTCCTCTACACTGATGGAGGGCGTGCGGTTTCCCAAGATGCTGCCCTCCTCATCAACACCTACAATCTGAGAATCGCAAATGGTCTTTGCGGACTCGCAGCTGCTGAGGAGCTGCTCGTCTCCGCCCCGCTTCAGGGTCTCTGTGCTGCCCAGGGCCTGCTGGGTACTTAGGGATGTGCCTTCTTCAGGCTCTGTGCTCCCGGTCATGCTCCCATGAGTCAGACGGGGCGTCAGGGCTGGAGAAGTGTGTGGAGAGGGGCCTGTGCTAGGAGGACGCAGAGCCAGATCTTCATCTCCATGCTCAGGGGAGGAAGTGTGGCGTACTGTGGGACAAAATAAACACATAATTTAGTAAGAACTCTGTCTTTTTGTACAACCAATGACATGTTTCTATGAAAGCTTGTTTCCGCCATGAAATAAAAATAAAAAAAGATATTTGCGTATTTTTATCTCACAATTCTGACTTTTTTCTCGCAATTGCAAGATATAAAGTCAGAATTGAGAGTTATAAAGTCAGAATTGCGTGATATAAAGTCAGAATTGTGAAATATAAAGTCAGAATTGAGAGTTATAAAGTCAGAATGGCGAGATATAAAGTCAGAATCGCGAAGTGCAATACTAATAAATGTGACTGATTGATTTTGTATTTGTCAAAGGTCATGCGTTTCAAAGCTTAAAGGGGGCCAAAGTTTCAAAACACGAGTTGGACGAATGACGGAGTATTTCTGTGCCAAAGGACTTCCAGTTTCGGTACAGGATTCAGAGAGTTTTTTTCTAGTATGGCCCTTTATCACGTAACAAAGGGCGTAATTCCTTGTATAGGCACTTTTTTTGATGTGCATACACATCACCCAGAACAAGAGCAAGAGCACGCCCATCAACGCGTTTCGTTCGGGATACGGAAGACGAGAGATTTTTCAACAATGGCTGTGTCCCAATTCAGGGGCTGCACCCTTTGAAGGCTGCATACATCATCGAGGCAGTCTCATTTAAGAAAAATAACCATTAGATTGCAACATAAGAAAGAAATTACAGTATTTTACACCTCACGATGAATATCAATCAATTTTATTACGGTTACTTTTCTTAAATAAGACATCCTTGATGAAGTATTCAGCCTTCAAATGCGACCTCCGAAGGACACAGCCTCTGAAATGAGACGCAGCTCCTGTAAACAAAGGAGTGTGTTTTTGGTTGTGAGGGAAAGATTACCTTTTTCAGCTTCCCAAAGAACCCAGCGTTAAGGGAACAGTGGATGAAGTTTGTTTTTCCGAGGCAGCAACGGAGTTGCACACGTATGTTTGTTTGTTCCTGGGATTTCGGTGATGAATGCTTTGTAAACAAGTCCCAGTTTGGCGCTGGATTTGCAGTGAGTAAAGCTGCATCAGATGTCTGTTTTGTTGGCAATCGGTGCACAAGTGCATATAATGTAAACAACATGAACGTTTTTGTTCCCTTTGTATTTATAATGATGTCACAGCTAGCATGTGATCTCTACACAAAAGCTGCGCGCACTCGTGACTCTTTAGCTCCACCCACGGCACTGACGGCAGACACGCCTCCAGGATCTCTGCTTTTTCCGGAAAGACTCGGTTTAGTGTATCTATCTTTTATAAATATGACAAAACTAAAGACTTTTCGGAGATATGAAGGATGCATTGTTACTCTAGATGTATTCAAGATTAACATGAGATTGGCAGGAACTGTGTGATACCCTCCTTTAATTTAAGACACAGCAGTGAAATACAGCCAGACAAGGACATTTTCAGTGAATAATAATAAGTGCGACAAAATGAGTCTGTGTGTATATTTTTCAGATTCATGAATAAGTGCATTATCATCAGCAAACGGCCAGGAGTTAATGATTATAAGTCTGCTGCTTTAATGTGACTGGAGGTGGTGTTGACCTCTGGTCTTGGGGGAAGTGGGCGGCAGTGATGCATTACCATCAGCGGGCATTTCGGTGAAGACGGAGGGAGAGAGTGAAACCACAGAGCTGCAGGCCGATTTCCCTCCACTGCTGGAGTGTCGCAGGTACATCATGGACTGAACCTTCTCCTGGTACAGCTTACCATCTGATGACACAACAAGAAAACATACATGAACTAAAATGGTCTTGTACTGACTATAATGGAAACAATTTAGTTTTTAGTTTTAATCACTTACATTTAGTTTTATAAAGATTAACGTTAAAGGGGTGACCCAAAAAAATACTTCTGTTATCATTTTCTCATCTAAAACCTGTTTCTTTTTTTTTTTTCTTCTGTGAATCACAAAGGCAGAAGCATCTTGAACATTTTGCTAATCATCTTCTTTTGACAGAATGATCCTTTTTTGTGCACATTTTTTCTTTAATAACTCAATCAGATACTGGTTTTCAAAATGTTTGCTCACCGATATGCAGAGAAAAGTAGAAGCTGGTGGGCGTGTGGCACACGTAAGTGTTGGTGGGGGGGTGAACGGCCAACAGGAAATTATAAACCAGCCGCAGCAGGTCCAGGTCTGGAGGCGACCCCAAAACCTCCTGGATGATTTTGACAAATGAGAGGCAGACCTCCTGTGGGATGGAGGTCAGGTACTCATCCCGATGCTCCTATGAGAATAATAACGATGATGTTATAAAACGACCCACATACTGAACTATGATTGGTCTTCTTTCTCGTATCAATTGCATAGTGAATACCGATTGGTTGCTGTTTTACCATAGGTTGATTTTAATGATGCACTGAATAATTTAATTTTACAGAAACACAAAGTGTATTGTGATTATTGGATGGTCAAAACTGTTTTGGCTGAAACTGAAAATTATTTTTCGACCGAATATTTTCGGTTGCCAAAATTTCAGAGCATTACTAGTTGACACTCATAGACAGCCGACACAAAGCAAGCCTCATGACCACATTTCAAAGACTACAATCTAAACCTACTTGACCTCCATTAACCTCCGTGTTGTAAACATCTCACCTGAAGCACCTGGCAGGCGAGCAGGAAGCGATGAACCACCTGGGCCTTTAGAAGCTGTCGAATGTTGAATATCTGCTGAGGATGACGCACTCGGATGAGGATCTCTAAAGCGGTCAGCAGCGTCTCCCACACGCCACACTATCACAAACACACATACAGCCATTACAATTAGCTTTATATAAAAACTGCCAAACTCTATGGTATGTTCTCATTTAGATGTAAGTGTGAACCTGAGCTTTGGCCCATATCTTCCAGTCCAGCAGTATTTCAGAAAGCAGTCTGAGATCTTGCACCACCACAGTGGATTCAGCATCCAGATGAAACTGGCCGTCTTCTCCAATCGTCAGGATTGACCCGCTACAGCAGCCATCCAACAATGTCTATCACACCACATATACACATTTGCAAAATCAAAATCCAGTGATACTCTGTATTTCAGAGGAAAACAAGTATATACTGAGAGAGGGACAAAACAGTCTCACTGTCAGTCTGCATTAACGGTGAAAGCCAGCAGGGTGCACTGTTCAGTACGAGTACACCGTAATGTGGCACTGGTGTGAGTTTAAGGATTGTTGAACAAGGCGATATAAAGTGCTGCAGGAATGACATATTTTTGGCCAAAACCTGTAAGTTTTTTTCTTAAAGGTGGGGTCTAATGCTATTTCATGCATTCTGACTTATTTACACTGTTAAAGAGTTGGATTCTCCTGCTAAACATGATCAAAGTTTCAAAACACGAGGTGGACGTATGACAGAGTATTTCTGTGCCAAATACACTACTTCAGATTTCCTACATGTTTCAGAGTTTTTTCAAGTATGGCCCTGTATTACATAATAAAGGGTGGATTTCCTTGTATGGGCACTTCTCCAGGAAGAGCACGCGCACACATCACCCAGAGCAAGAGCACGCCCATCAACGTGCTTTGTTTCTTTTTACAGAAGTCATCAGCAGCGCTGCACAGATCTTGCTCGAGAAAGATTTGTCACTTTGTTTTTAGACCACAAAATCAACAATGTCACCAAAAAAGTGTATTTTTTGTTTGTGAGGGAAAGATAACTTTGCTTCCCAAAGAACCCAGTGTTAAGTGGAGCTGAGAGATTTGTGCTCACGCATTACATTGATGCGCTCTCGACATTTGTTATTAAAATAACCATAGAAACAACATCAAAATAAGCATAAAGTTTTCTCTGAAAGTTGCAATCAATTTTTTATTGGTTAAAATGAATGGAGAATATCTTGTGTTTTCCGTGGCTGCTCGAGCCCTCAGGATCGGCACTTATGGTTTTATAAACAAGGCCCAGTTCCACACTGGATTTACAGATCATTTGAAACTGAAAGATGGAGCGGTTACAGCGGTAATGATCCCGGTCATGAGTCGGAACCGCAGGTGGTGAGTAAAACCATCTGTTTTGTTGGCAAGTGTAAACAACAGGAACGTATAGTGAATCAAAAGTTATCCAGGGATAATGCAATGGTGTACTGGGTATGTTTAAATACATTTGTTTAGCTAACCATTGATAGCTTCGCTACACAAAAGCTGCACGTGCTCGTCGCTCTTTAGCTTCACCCACGGCACGCCTCCAGGAGCTCGGCTGTTTTAGGAAAGACTCGGTACAGTGTATCTGTCTTTTATAAATCTGATAAAACTAAAGACTCTTCGGAGATATGAAGGATGCTATACTACTCTACAGGTACTCAAGATTAACATGAGATTGGCAGAAACTGTGTGTGTTGTGTACCCTTTAAATGCCTGAAATAAGGTTGGTGGACAAAACAAGCTCAAGAAATGTTCATGTTTTTTCCTACAACATTAAATACATCAGTAATACTTCATTGTGATTTTTTTTTTTTTTTTTTTTTTTTTACAGCTTTTAATTGTCTTGAAAAAGGTAAACAAGTGACTAAATGGGACTACAGAGGTTTTCAGACATTAAACGCCACCTGAACAAGTAAACTCACTAGTCGCTTTCACAGCTTTGTTGTGTTTATAATAACTCCACAACTTATTGTAATTCAAATCAATGCAAAATTATTCTAATTCAAATTTTCAGGGAAAAATAAAGACCAAAAGATGCTTTGTTGAAGTCGTGCGACCATGGTGTAGTTCGCTTATAGCCTACATTTTGCTTTTTACTACTGTATTTAGACTTAATTCGTAAAAGTTCAAGACTATGAACGAAATGTGTAACACCGTGTCCGAACAAGACGCGACGCGACATGCGATAAAAGGTATCTTTTCTATGTTAATCTGAGTTTTTGTCCCAACCAGCCGAAACGATTCTATTTTAGAAACGGTTTCTATTTCTCTGCGACATTGCGGCTGAAACAGCAATACAAAGTATGGCAATGATAATATCAGGTACTGTTTATGTGCTTTATTTAATGTTAAAAGTGTCTAATGTGAGTATGAATATCATTCTGTGTTCCCAGCTTGTTAGCTGTAATGAAAACAACACTGGCTAATTCACCTCAGATCTTGAAAATAAATAAATGTACACAAGAATGTTCAAACTGTCAACTCAATGCGAACAAACAAATGTATTCTATGACAAAGATTGGTTCAGTCCGTATGTACTTTAAACGATGTTTAAATGGTGTAATATTTATGAATTTTACTATGTACTTGCCCATTTCACTGTGTCTGCTGTGCTCTTGTCGAGAGCCCACACTCTCTTCTAAATTGGCTGTGGTTTTTGATTGATTTTATCACTTCTCATTGTCGTGTCTAGTGTGGACAGTCAAATTGCTCGTCGCTGGAATCTTATTGCATCGCGTCTGGTTAGGACACGGTGTAAGAATCATAAACTTCTGTTGGCCACGGAGCTTATTTACTGCAATAATCCAAAAGCCAATAGAAAAACCTTTTGGGTTTTTGTTTAAATACATTTGATTATTTTGATATTCACAAGTCTGCTTAATTTTACATAAACAGCAATTTAATTATGAAAATACTGATCATTATAGAGAGAGATTTATTTTTACTTATTATTTATATCTGATGCACTAAAACTCACCTTTAGAATGTGGTATCCCACAATGCACTTGGGCTTGATGAGAACCTGGTGAATCATGGAATAACCGTGGTAACACTCCATCTCATGCGTGCGATGCTGATTGTTTTTCACCAGAGACAGAAGAAGCTGCAGCGCCAGAGCTTGAGTTTTCTCACTGTCGCTCAACTCCACCACCTACAAGAACCAATGAAAAAAGACAGAGAAAGAGAGGCAACATAAATGCAATGTCATGTAAGTGAGTTGTGAATGTGTTTTCATGTTGACATTCTGGGTCACAGTGTTATAACAGAGAACAGAGAAAGCCTGAGTAAACAACATTTTCAGTGAAATGATTATTAGTGACGGCTGCTCCAAACTAAACGACCTAAATAAACTAGATCCATCTGCAATTTTTTAATATATTAATAAATATCAGTTATTTGGTATCGTACCAAGATTGAGCATCTGTTGCTATTTTTAATTAGCACTGCTCCTCAATTATTTTTATTTTAGTCTCATTCAGCATGATTCACCCATCAGGAGTTGTTGTTCAACATATATGATTTAGATAATGTCAAAAATAAACACCATCTGCAGAAATTTAGTAAATATACATGAAATCAGCATTGTAAATATCCCAGTGGTTTTAATGTGAGTATTAAGTTAATATACAATTCCATTACACATTATTATTACAATTTCAAATAGCTGTTTTCTATGTGAATATATTGTAAAATGTAATTTATTCCTGTGAATTTTCAGCATCATTACTCCAGTATTCAGTGTCACATGATCCTTCAGACATCATGCTGCGTTCACAGCATGTCATAATAACCATAATTATGAGATGACAACACATGACGTTCTACTCAGAGCTGTTCACATCTTTGGACTCAGAATTATGCATAAAAAAAATTACATTTTGTTTTTTTTAGAATTTTTTATTTCATCGGAATGGTATGAAGCTTGGTAAAGGTTTTGGCACTTACTATGTGAACCCACACACACACACACACACACACACAAATCATGAACATTATTCAAAAAGGTTAAATAGTCCTGGGGGGAGAGAAAAAAAAAAAAAAAAATCACACTTGCATTGTTCGCGGTCAAAAATGGAAATGAATGGGAAACAAATTTCGTCGAGTGGTAAATGTTTGGTACTGTGCAAACAAAATCTTACCGAAAGCTCATTTTTTGAGATATAAAGCTCAAATTTAGAACACAACTTGCTTTGATTTTCTTACAGTAAAAACATATATCATATAAAATTTAAAAATAGTATTTTTGTGCATTTTTCATAATAATAAGCTTCTATAACTTTTTTTTAGTTTCACTAACTTTTTACTTTTTTTCACTTCAAGCATTCAAGATTTATGACAGTAAATTGGAAATTTAATCTACAGTCTAATAATTTATAATCTAATCTAATCTATGCTCAAAAAGTGTTTAATATGTAATAAATGGATCATAACTATTCCATAAATATAATTTAGTACCATAAAAACCCCCAAAAATACAAAATATTACATTAAAAAAAAACATTATACATATATAGTACATTCATTTTATTTAAATATAAAAAAAAAAAATAGGTCAAGACAGTTAACATATACTACCATTCAAAAGTTTGGGGTAAGTATGATTTTTTTAGTTTAAAAATAGTAATATTTGCTTCTGTTTTCATATTTCTGTTATCATGACAGACTGAATGAGAGAAACACAAAGCGAGGCTTTGAGGTGTCATTCGAGAGATTTCTGAAGGATAATGTGAGGGAACACAGTGTACAAGAGAACGTCCTGGGCCAGAACATGCCAAACAAAAATCCAATTTTTCCCTCTGAGAGAAAGAAACAGTGTATTATCAGATTACCAGCAAAAAATGTGCTCTGGAAAATGAAGGAAACACTGAAGATACCTAATTTTACATATTAACCACATAAACTTTGAAACTTCAGATGTACTTGAGCCTCTCAAACTGATTGCTTCAATTAAAAAGCACAGCAAACAGAGTTTTTGTGAATCAGCAAGAACGACACAAAACATCTGGTCAAAATACATAATCAGTTTGTGTGCAGTAAACAGAAGTGCAGTGACATAAGAACTCATTCCATTCGTTCCTGGTCTCTACTGGTGACAAATATGCAAACAAACACGTACCCGTGCAAACAGGAAGACAAAAGAGCCGGTGCCACCGATCTTGTGCAGGGCGCTGTGTAGGCCGAGAGCTTTGCAGGGCATCATGGTCTTGAGAAAAGGAGGCTCCAGGATGGAACTCTGGACCTCTTTGGCACTGAAAGGCCGCTGGGAAACCACCGCTGACTTGGCCTGGCCCTTGAGACGGATCACTGGCTCGTATATGGTGTACAGAGACGGCGTGCTGGGGGCATAAACTACAGCTAAACTTTCCTGTAAAAACACAAATGCACACACATGTTGAGATAAAAGCAGATCTACACATTTCAAGTTCCTAAAAATGTCATGGAGAACAGTGTTTTTTGCAATTGCATTGCATTGTTTTAAAACTAAAGAGCTTCGATCATAAAACTAAGCATTTAAATATCATCTTACTAAAACATATTATTGGCAGATATTGATATTTATATGCAATTTAATGTAAGTATCTGCTATACTGTCATAAAAATAAAAATTTCATCTTACTTTTTGCCCATTTAAATATCAGCATCTGCACCAAACTGCACATTTTTGCTCAGTTTGAGATGTTTTTTCTTCTATATTCTCACTATATCATTCAATATAAGCCATAAAAGCTTGATGTATGAAATATGATACTCAAAAAAAGACACATGCAAACTTTTTCAGATTTTTTTTTTGTCAAAAGGTTCAAAAACTGTTCCAGGCTTTAAAGGGTTAATATTTTTCTTTTGATTTTGAAGTGAAATATGTGTACAAAACTATATATTATATTGTCAGAGAAGATCTGAAAAAAAGAAGCTAATTCATCCATGAGGAACAAAGGTTTGTGTTTAAGTGACTTTCTGAGCAGTAATTACAGTGCATGTAAAGCATTAGCATATGAACACCTGGAACAGCATTTAAAATCACTGGTAATTAAGATGTCAGTGGGAAAAACTGCACAGAAAAAGCACTTAAGCAGGCAGGAAATTATGTACAAATGGACAAATAATGCTGAGGGAGATAAACAAGCCTGGTCAGATACATTTGCATAAAAGCCTTCTGGTAAAATTTTGACATTCAAAAAACCACGTATTCATAGGCTTACAATAAGAGGTGTGATGTCAACATCTGTATTCCTCATGAGGAGTTCCCGTATCTGCTCACACTGAAGACCCTCCTGTGTCACGTACTTGGACAGTGTCTCTTGGGGCTTGCCGTACTTGCAGGGCATGATGGAGGTGAGGTCAGGACCGCTGGCATACAGGTAAAAAGCCTCCGCAGTGTCAATTCTGGAGCCTAAAACAAGCAATAACCAGTTTATTTCTTTGCTGAACTCCCAGCATGCATTTTTAATGTAGGTAGAAAGATACAGGCAGTAAATATCACTGTCTATTACTGTATATTGTTATAGTGGTGCATATAAATTATTAAATATTCTTCTGTGTTATCTCATGAAAACATGTCTGGATTAATTTAATATTTTATAAGTCATTTTAGAGCAAATATATAAATATAAAAAAAATGGTAACACTTTACATTAAGATTTATTTTGTTAACATCAGTTAACATGAACTAACAATGAACAATAACTACAGTATTTATTAGTATGTTAATTTCAACATTTACTAATACATTTTTTAAATTGAAAGGTGATATTGCTATGTTTACATTACACCTCCACTGTCATTTTGTTTTTCGTAGAAATAAAAAAAACATTTAATTCAGTTGGATAACGGTCGCTTCAATCTCATCCAACACGAGCTGCAGAGTGGTACGTAGTGCAGCAGGAATCAGGGTTCACTGATCATGTGATGAGAGTAAGTGACGAGATGACTGACAAGACCATGGCGGAGGATTCATTGCACAACAGAGCCTAAGCGTCTGACAAATGTCTTACCTTGTAGAATTCGTACTCAACACAGCTGCTCCCTATTCACAGAGTATGCGCGAAAGCGAAAGTAAAACGCAAACGCACATTCAAACCCGATTTTAATACTCCGCAGCTCCCTGATGCATGCAATATCAATCTCCCAATATGAAAGCTATCTTAGGCTGGGCTGTGCAGTTATAGCCATCTCTTAGCTCTGTAGAGAAAAATTTGGTCTCTATTTGCACTTTGAATATTGAGAGAGTACTTTGATTATGGTTGCACTTATTTTTTGCAGATAATAATAAAGAGAAAACTGTTATTCATTTTTATTTATACTGTTTTTATTTCTATGATCAATTTGTGGTAAGGAGTTCAGTTAGGAGGTCAAAAGTTGTAGAAGCTCATAAATCATGTACAGTAAGGTCTGAGGAGACTCGTATGAAATCATACAGGAGAAAAGCCAGTCAGTTGAGTTTGTGGCAAAACCTTCTACAGTGCTTGAGTATTGTTGTCTTTTACTGCATATGATAATTCATACTCAGAAAGTAGAACTGAAATGACATTGATTACAAGATGATTAGTTAAAACATTTCAAATGCACCTGCAGACTATTTTTTCTAGTCATGTATTTCATCACTGAGGATTTCTTAAAAATACTGTTTAAAAATCTTGTCTCGTCTCATCTCGTGAGCTAACTGTCTTGTCACAACCCTAGCTGTAAACATTAGTTAATGCACTGTGAACTTATATGAACAAACAACAAACAATTGTATTTCTATTATCTAACAAAATACAAAACATACAAAATAAAACATATTGCTCACTGTTACTCATGTATGTTAATATATTAACTAATGTTAACAAATGTGACCTCATTGTAAAATGTTACCCAAAAAAATATATGAATATCATAAAAAAAGGTGTCAAGTTTTAAGCTTTTCACACAAATATAAGATATGTGAAGCCTCAACTACAAGATACAAGAAAGAAAAATAAGAGAACATGTGGTAGATGTGTTTGATACACAGCCAGTGACCTAAAGACAAATAAAGAAAACAACATTCAGTGGCCCATCTGACCACATTAGAGCATTTCACAGGTTGGGAGCGGCTGGACTGGGGCCATTCATGACCTATTAGTAGCAACAGAATTGCTATTCTGTTTAAAAAAAGCTTGTTGTGTGGAGAGAATGTGGAGAATTTGTGTCTCACGCACGGAAACCACCAGCAGCAAGAGAATACCACATTACCAACAATATCGCAGACTTTCAAAGTGCAAATGAATAATCTTTCCAACAGCACACACAACGACATCCTCAGTGTTGTTTTATTATTTACATACTATTATAGTTTTTATGGTAACATTTGTTAACCTTAGTTAATGCATTACCTAACATAAACTTACAATGAGTAATATTTATAAGAGCATTTACTAATCTTTGTCAGTGCTAGTTAATAAAAATGCAGTTGTTCATTATTTATCCTGTTAGTTCACAGTGCATTAACTAATGTTAACAGATACAACTTTGGTTTTAAAAAATTGATTAGTTAATGCTGAAATTAACTGAACAATACTTCTACAAACACTTACTAATCTGGTTAATACAAACTAATGTAGTTAACTAATGTTAATAAATGGATATTTATTGTGAAATGTTAACATTTTATTAATATTTTTAATTACATTTTATTTTTATATTTTTAGTTAATGTTGTAGTGTGCTATTGTCATTTTTATTAATATTATTAATATTTTTATTTCAGTTTTAGTTTTTATTTATTTCCAGTTAGTAATTTTAGTGCTTCAACTTGCCAAGGCAACATTTCTACTTTTCGTTTAGCTTTAGTTTTTCATCTAATATTTATATTTTATCTAAGCTTTATTTCAGTTGACAAAAATTATTTTACAGTTTTAGTTCATTCTTTAGTAAATATTCCAAACACACCACAACAAGCTTAAAATATTCCAAACAGAATTACTTTTTAAAGGAGAAGGACTGGTTTCATACCATTAAAGAGCATCAGCGTGCCCATATCCCAGCGTGCACTTGGACTGGACTGCTCCTCTGAGGGGTGCTGACAGTGTCCAAGCATACAGTAGGTCTTATTACTGTCCGATGACAAACTGGACTTCCTGGGCAGAGTGAAATCTAGCGAGACGTCACACTTCCTGTATGTGGCACAGGAAGGGTTGATTAAAACAGTGTAGCTTTTCTGAATGAACTAAATTCTGCATCCCTAAATTACAATTGCCATATTTGGCTGAACTATTCCTTTAAATCACCCACCAACCATTTGCAATCACAGACTCACCTTATGCCACACACCCAGAGGGTCAGCTGACCGTGAACGCTCTTCTTGCCCTCGGGCTGCTGCGTGTACGTGAAAGCCAAGTGCTGCCACCTGCCTGCTGTCAGCAAGCCGTCTCCAGACTCCGCCTGGGCGAGCAGACCCGCCTTCATCTCATCGTTGGGATCAATGCAGGTCCTGAATTCACAAATGAACAGACACTTTTGAAATTTAGAAACTTGTGTAAAGAAAATTATACATTTAGTCCTGGTTCTCTTAGCGTTCACGCTGTCATTTTTAGCAACAAACCTAAAGATACAAAACATTATGTATTTTATTATGTATATTTTGCAACAGACCTTACCAAACACCCAAAACAATGCTGTCTGATCGGCTAAATGTGCTCGTTGTATGTGCTTGTACATATTTTTACCAGCTGAGAACATGTGAATCGTTTAGAAAATGTGTAAAGGATCAGAACAGAGCCAGGAATTCCTCCGTTGCACACAAACAAAGAACTGCTGTGAGGAGACAACGCTTCTGACACCTGGACCAAACTGTAATGGGCAACATTGCGACTTTGACAAGAGGAATCAGGTATGCTTGAGCATTCTGTCCTTTTTAGGGTTGCATCTCATGACATCACATCTTGTTTTTGGTTCGTTAACATACAAACATGCTTGATGCAACTTTAAGTTTTTGTCATGCCACTCACCTGAAGGTAAAGGATCCGGTGGAGATGTTCACCCACACCTGAAGCATCAGCGCCTTAGAGCCCATGGAGAGGACATGGAGGAGGCATCTGTCTGCCTGCTGGTCCGTAACATGTGCGGGACTATGCAGGGACTCTGCCAGAGATGTCTCCTCTTCTGGAACACACAGCCAAACACATTGATCAAACGATTCTTGGAGTGGGTGGTATTCATTTATCAGTGTTGCTATTGTTAACTAAAACTAAAACTATTACAAAGTATTTTCGGTAACTGAATTAAAGCTGAAATAAACTAAAACAAATCCTTGAAAAACTTAAACTTAAAAAAACAACCTAAAATTAAAAATGTTGTCTTGGCAAAACACTGAAATGAATAAATTTAAGTTGAAGCACTAAGTCGTCAGTACCAACACCAGTAAAATTTTGCGGTTCTCTGTACCAACGTCGGCACCAGAGCAAAAACTGTTGAATCAAATACTTTAAAAATGCTTAATTGTACAATGAATTTCTTATTTACATCATGTTGGTTATAATGAAAGGATTCATGTGCGGCTCACGTTAAACAAAACAAAACCTGGTGTGTTTTCAGCGATGTTAAGTGGATTCTGACTAACTTAAAGTAATAAAAAGAACAAAAGCACATAAAAACATTACTAAAACTAAAATTATTAATAATATTTTTGGTAACTGAATTCAAACTGAAATAAAATGAAACAAACATATATGAAAAACTTAAACTTAAAAGAAATAAATATGTTGCTTAGGCAACTAACTGAAATAAAAAAATTAAGTTGAAGTATTAAAATTACTAAAACTTAAAAAATAATTAAAGAAAAATATAAATAAACTAATAAAAATAACAAAAGCACATAACATTACTAAAACTTAAACTAAAATTAATGTTAGTTGCCTTTTAAATTAAAAGTACTAAAATTACTTAAACTGAAATAAAAATAAATTAAATAAAAAAATAGATATACTCAGAAAAACTGAAAATACAAAAATAAAATATAATTTAAAATAATAATAAATACTATAGTATATAAATAATACTAATCTGTGTTACAAGCTTATACAAAGGTAAAAAAAAGAGAAAAGAATCAACAATGATCTTCTTACCCTTCTTAGAAAGGCCGTCCTCATCCTTCCCCGCTCGTACCCACAGCGAGGCGCTGAAGCCACTGGCCATGTGAGGCCAGCAGTTCTGTCCCACTAAGGGCAGGTGGAAGGGTGCAGTGTGCCAGGGAGAAGAGCGCAGATGGCCAGGCCTGCTCATGTCTACTTCACCACGGCCTAGGGGTAATTTACCCCTCAAAAGAGAGTTTACTCCACCCTTACCCACAACCGCCCCATGAGGTCTCGTCCCAGGGGAGGAGCTCAAGCCAGGAACCCCTGTGCCAGGGATCATGGGAAAGGACATGAAGTAGAGGGGCTCTGTGTCCGAGTTAGCCTCCACAATCTGGAGCACGCCTCTCAACAAGATCTCCTACAGATGATGAAAGAAATTTGCACAATTTGAGGTTTCATTCAGATTCACTGCAAAATGTGTTGCATGCAAAATTGTAATATTTAATTATAAGGTTTCATTCAAAACAAATGAAGCACCAACTAAATGGTGTCAAAACTCAAAACCTCTTCCCAGCCCATCCACACCAATCATGGGAACTAAGCTGTAAAATGACCTCACATCTTCTACCGAAAGTTCCCAACATCAAAACAAGCATCTGAAATTTATTTTTTAACAACATCCCTGATCATTTCAGTATAAGCTGAACAATTCCTGATTCACAAAACAATCCACGCTGGCATTATCCATAATGCAACCCACCGACAGGTTTCGTGAAATTTATACACTGATGGTGCCCGTCTCTGTTGCCTGGTACAATGAGAGTGAACTAACACTGTCATAAGTCCTGAAAAAGAGACTCTTGGTGCGTCCCAATTCACATACTATCCGTCCTAAATAGTATTCGAAATCAGAATCAGTGTGTCCCAAATCGTAGTATGTTGAAATGAGTATTCCAAAGATACCCGGATGGTCTACTTTTCCAGTTAGAATCCAAAGTGAAGATCCGTGCACACTTTAACGGCTAATATTGCGCGTTGGACGAGGATTCAATTAGAACTACAAACACAAATAAAAAGTGTTTAAAAACTACAAACATGCCGGATGTGCAAGACAGACAGTTAAGCGGAGCAGTTTAGAGGGGTTTGAGTGATTAATAATCAGTATCTAATCTGACGAAAAGATATTTATTCATTGTTATCCACATTATATTTCATCTGCAACAGCATTGTGAACTTTTATAAAAGACGCATTTGGTCATTAACTTTTAAATGCATCATTATGTAAACATGAGGAGAATTCTCTGGATGAAAGACCCACGACTGGCAGATCAGTGTGCGACTACATTTCTCTCCGAAACGGTAAGAAATTAAATTAAATTGAATGTGGAGGATTTTGACTGTGACAAGATGATTGATAGGGCAGTTTAAACGGTTACAGGTTGCACGTAACTAAGCAACAGAGTTGTCCGTTAAAGATGCAGTTATGACAAAGCTTGCCTACTCTTCTGCTACACACTCAAAAGTATGTACTTTTTCATCACAAAAACAGTACATACTTTTAGGGCATAGTATAAGTAGGTGAACTGGGACGCAGCAACTGACTCCCTGTGGACCTTCATTAACACAGTGGTGGGAAAAGCGCATTTCACAGGGCAATTAGCAATGCTTCATGGAGGGCATACAGTAGCTGCCAAGAAAAGAGCCTGAAAATATAATGACTAGATACAGCAGTTGAGCATAATCAAGAAATTACACTTTATATTAGTTGGCCTTAACTACTATGTACTTACATTTAAATTAATCATTTAATACAATGCACTTATTGTGTACATACATGTTTTTACATTGCACTTATATTTTAAAAAATACCTGCATGTAACTACATCTGTAATTATTTCTTTAATTACATTTATAATTACACTGTTGACCTATCCCTTACACCTTAACCCACCGTTAAACCTACCCGTACCACCAAACATGTACGTTACCTTACCTATATCCACCTCAATAGCAGCAAAAGTGTTTTGCAATACAATATGAACACAATAAGTACACTGTACTCATTTTTTTAATGTAAGTACATAGTTGTTAAGGCACCCTAATATAAAGTGGGACCAAATATAGTATGATAAATGTTGAATATTCAACAGATGCGGACTAGTTTTCCAACAACCAACTAGGTGATTATTGGAATAACTTTTCTGGAACTTTATATCTAGATCTATTATTTTCTTTCTTTCTTTCTATTTTAGCGAAGTTTAAAAACTTAAAAAACAATTGCTTAAAAATGGTTTTAACAATGTAAGGCTGAACACCGTTACTGACAATCCTCATTTTGGCTGCATGTGATTCTCCAGCTTTGTTGTTGAGCAACCGAAGCGTGAGCGGTTAAAGCTCCGCCCTCTTCTGGAAAGGGGGTGGGGAGCAGCAGCTCATTTGCATTTAAAGGGACACACACAAAAACGGTGTGTTTTTGCTCACACCCAACTAGGGGCAAATTTGACAAGCTATAATAAATGATCTGTGAGGTATTTTGAGATGAAAATACTGGGGACACCAGAGACTTATATTACATTTTGTAAAATGGGCATTATAGGCCCCCTTTAATAGCTGTCTACACAATAAAAGCAAGATGCTCAACTTGTTTACACTTCAATCGTACAATGATGCATCGCTCACAGTGCACACACAGTGTGACCTTGACAGCAAGGAAAAGGATTCATTATGATGGACTAGTCATTAGTCAGTCTGACAACCCACTGACCATCCGATGTAGTTTCGCACATGCTTAGGACACACACACACACATACATTATTGGAGAGCAATCCTCAGCAAAGCATCAATGTGTTCTACATATTTAACCTACAGTATGTAGAAACTGCATAAAACATAAATTAGGTTGTTAAAGATGTGAGGCAATAGGAAAAGAGGTGCTCAGAAGTAAAGGACTGGCAATTACAAAAAAACAGCAAGATAATTCATGTAGAACGGCTGATTCATATCAGCATTGACAAACTAAAGGTTGGCATTACTAAAAGCGTATTCTGCAACAGCATGCCAACTTTCTGACACTATGTTAAAAATAAACCAGTTTACAGAATGCTTGATCACACTGATCACATTTGCATCGTGTAGTTTCAAAGCTTTCTGTGGAAAAGGGAACTGAAAAGGTTGATACATAGTTGTGTATCAGTTCATTTTGGCCTCATTTAAATCTAAGTTGCACTTACAGTGGGCGGGGTCTTCTCCAGGAAGAGGCGGGTCAACAGGGCGAGTTCCTCCGCTGTGATACTGTCACTCACCATGGCAACAAGCAGCTCCATCAGTATTGTCTGGCTCTCTGAAGGGTACAACAGGCCATGGAGCAATTATAATAATCTTTAAGATTAGAATGATTACCAACAAATAAACTCAATAATGGGAATTTGGAGAAATATGCAAAGTTGAAGTTCTTTAAAGAAATATAAACCTTTATAGGAGGCATCTGATTGGCTGAGAATGTTCTGAAATCCAGTGAGAATGGCTTTCACACCACCCTGACAAGAGAAAAAGAGCATGACGGATCACATTTCTTCATAAATACAGTAAAGATGATTTAATCCAGCTGGTCAGAGTATTCAAACATATCAATATTTTGACAGTGAGTTTCACTCCTCTGAAAATCATTATTGACAAAGGGATAAAGTGAAAATAAATTAAATCTCAAATTCTGTAAATATTTCTCCATCATAAATCCTGAAGAATTGTCAAAAATGCAGCTGCAAAGCTTCTTCTTTTTTTTTTTTTTTTTTACATTCAAAATAATAAAAAAAATCTCCAATTGCTAAAAGGTTTGCAAAAGGTCACCTTGTTCCTGCTACATAGGTTCGTAGGTGTTGTCTTTGGTTTCAAGTATACTCTTTCAACTAGTTACTTAAAACAAAAAACTTTCTACCAAACAAAGGTAAGTTACTCAGACAAAAGCAGAAGGTCTTCTGGAATAAGATATGTCACTGTGTAACATCAATATCTCGCATACATAAATAAATCAGTTTGGCATCAGATAAAAGTCTGACCTGCTGGTAGAGCAGCGCTGCATTGCTGTGGTGGCCTTTCACGGCTCCTAACAGGCTTTGCAACACGTGGCCCAAAACCTCCAGGTCTGGAGAGCCACTGGCTAACAGCTGCAGCTCCATCAAGCAGATCTCCGGGAACAGCAGACGGCCGCGGACGGAGCCCTGAGGCACTCCTGCCATTCCCAACGTACATTCCCCCAACGAGACTCCAGCCTCCACCTTTATCCCTGTCACAGCAAGAAAAGACAGAACACTGACTACAAACAACGCAGCAATAATAAAATAATAATTGGTGGTGGTGCAAGAGTACAAACAGAAGAGCGAAAGAACAAGTACTTTGTGTACCAGAGGCAGCTCACAGCGCACTCAGAGCTCTAGCCCAGTAAAGATGAATTAAGCTGATGGAGGTGCCACGCACTGGAGAACCCGCATGATTTAGCTGTGAACTCCCCTGCAGCTCCTACGCAAGCTCTGGGTGCTTTTTATTAATGAAGTTCTGCCTCAAACACACACACAGAGCACTTTCTCACAGACATTCACACACACATACATAGATAGACAGATATATAGAAAGACAGAATGAACGATAGATAGATAGATAGATAGATAGATAGACAGACGACAGACAATGACGGACGGACAGATAGATAACATGACTAACAAAAATGGATGGATGGATGGACAGACTGACATTGACAGACAAACAGATAGATAGACAGAGAGAGAGACAGACAGACATATAGAGATAGAACGATAGATAGAGAGATAAATAGAACGATAAATAAATATATACATAGATAAATAAAATGACGGACGGACGGACAGACAGACAGACAGACAGACGGACAGACAGACAGACAGACAGACAGATAGATAGATAGACAGAGACAGATAGATAGATAGATAGACAGAGACAGACAGACAGACAGATAGACAGATAGATAGATAGACAGAGACAGACAGACAGATAGATAGATAGATAGACAGACAGACATACAGACAGACAGACAGATAGATAGATAGATAGATGTCTTCCTTAACAGAAAAGATGAGAAGCTGAAACCAAACTCAACTACCTAGACCACATTCAGTTCACTTCCACTTTCACACACACAGTCTGATAACAAACTCACACATTTCAAGCTTTGTCTTCAATTCCCTTCTTTATAAATTATATTAACTACAGGCCCTTATGGGAAGGTGAGTGAACTTACAAAATCATGCACGGATCTGTGTAATGATCGGTCAAAAGCTGCAGTCACAAGACACAGCTCAACACGGCTTCTTACATCATAGCCGAAGGAAACAATGACACCATTCTCAGGGCGAGAGAGCCAACAACACTACATGTGACTGGGGAACAGGATCACATACCGCTTGACCAGACGTTCACTCAGCCTACCTGATGCTAACCGGCTGAGACCGGCTACCGCATTCCAGATCCTTCGCAAAGAAATTCCTCCTGCTATCAGTGACTAAGGACTTCTCAGCCTTGCTAACTGCGATGTTAACTATTTTTCAAGTTCAAAACATAATGTAATGAGCCTTTACAGCCAACAAAACTACACATGCAAGATACTTTTGGCTCTAGATAATATGTACTTACACTTACACTCTCTAGCACATTTACATTTTACAGTCAAATACAAGTGACATCTTGTCAGTTTGACACAAATGACCAGCACAATGAAGACTCTCATGTAAGTATGAAGGGGGCAGTACTACCTTCCTCCTGACGGGTGGAGTCTTCAGGGTTACTTTCACTGTCTGCGTCATAGCCTTCCTCTTCTCCCAAGGGTGGAACGCCACTCACCTGAGCTTCATCCACCTCCTCAGACAGATCACCTGCTGGAGGTGCCGCCTCCCCGCTGACTGGAGACTTCTGCACGGAGAGGGAGAGAAAGATCATTACTAGATGGAGAGATCGATTATATATATATATATATATATATATCGATATATTTGTTATAAAATATGAGATTTTGTTAATATGATTATAATATAGTATATATTAAAATATATACTATATATATAATATATTATATATACACATATATATTCATTATTATTATTGTAATTAGATGGAGAGAAGGATAATAATATAAAATAATAGAAATTGAAAATAAGAAAATTACAATAAAATAGATGAAAATTATATATAAAATATAAAAATATGTTAATATAATTATTAAAATATATACTTCATTATTACTACTAAATGGAGGGATGGATAATACAAAATTAGTATAAATATAAATTAATTAATAAATAATTAAATTAAATGATGATCATATAATATAATAAAATATTTAATAATAAATACAATATGTAATAATTACTAATATTTTATTAATATGATTACACTGTAAAAAAAAAAAAAAAAAAAAAAATATATATATATATATATATATATAATTTTTAATCAACAGGTAGTGCCAAATTTAGGAACCAAGTACAGTAGGTAACCAAATACATGTGACATTATCAGGTAATTGTGGCAATTAAAGTTTTGTGAGGACATTCAAAACCTTTGCTGAGATACTGCCTGTTTTGTCTCCTCATTAGCACTTTCATTATGGTTTTTCTGAAGCACTGTGTAAGGCAGATGACAGAAGAACTGAAGATGGTTTTTGACTTAAGAATGAGCCAAATTCTTTTTTGAAAATTGTACAAAATTTGTATGAGTAGCGAAACATTTTTATGCAAATCTGTTCAAAACACTGCATCGCAATAATACCTCTCACGTGTCATCCTAATACTCCAAACCACTGCAAAGACACAATTTAACATTGAGTAATAAAAACTTTAGACATTTAGAAGGCCACTATCTGGTTAGTAAATAAATAAAGAAAGAAATAAAAGGACTGTGTGATCAAGCATCAAAGTTAACAAGAAAAGTCCAAAATAACTTTCTCCTACACAAACACACACAAAGTAGCCATTCTAAATTTTAGTGCTTTCATTTCCCTTCAGTGCATCCTGAAATATCAGAAGTTAAAAAACAGTAGTGAAACAGATTAAAGCAAATCAGGCAGCACAGCAAACTCTTACCTTCTAGAAAATTAGCTCTTTTCAGAATAAAGTAATAAATTAAACAATCCTTATAACACTGCTTCTGTTGTTGGCTTTGTTAGAGAGACAAAGTTTGTGATTTCAGAAAGCTGGTAAAAAAAAAAAAAGAAAATATGATTTTGGTCACAGGACCACATCAGCTGACCATTTCCACATAAAATATAACCCCTGTGTGCCCCACGGTGCTCAATCACAAAAAGGCTCCTTATCCGTTTATGTTTGGCCAAGGGACATATTATTTCAGAAAGCGGATTTACTTATTAAAAAACTCGAGTACCAAAACAAATCTTTCTGAAGTCTAAATGATAAAGTTTTACTTGGGAATTACTCGGTGATGTGTTCCACTACAGACAAAACTGTTGAAAAGAAAATCCCTCAATCTTTTTAAGATCATGCAATTTAGAGGATTTACTGAGGCCAATTATATAAATCTTGCAAAAGATTATATGTCATACAAATAAAAATAAGTTAAATGCCATTTACAGATTTTGTATTTAGTCACCAAAAGTAATTTTATTTTAGGGCTATCACTACTTTCATAAGTTACAGACAGTGAAAGGAAAAGATTGGGCAATGTGATGAAGGCCAGACTCAAACCTGAGTCACCGAAACAAGCAGCATGGCTGTACAGGATGGGAACACGTGTGCCCTTCACCAAGGCATACCTCTAACAGGGACAATACAGATTTATTAAACAACAGGGGTGTGACGAGATCTTGTGCCACGAGATTAAAATGTGACAAGATTTCTCATCGAGGTAAAAAGCTGTTTCGCAATATTGCCGCGACAGAGTGTGAGGGTGAAATTAGGATAGAATAGGCAACCGCTACGTTTACATTACGCCTCCACGGTTTAATTCATTCCATTTAATTCAGTTGGGTAACGGTAGCTTCAATCTCATCCAGCTCATCCAACACGAGCTGCAGAGTAGTATTTAGTGCAGCAAGAATCAGGGTTTACTGATCATGTGACGAGAGTAAGTGACGAGATGACTGACAAGACCATGGCGGAGGCTCTGTTGTGCAACGAATCCTAAGTGTCTGATAAATGTCTTATCTTGTAGAATGTGCGCTCAGCACCACCGCTCCCTATCCAAGCGATCGCAAAATCGAAAGAGAAAGTAAAACGCGAACATGCATTATAACGCGATTTCAATACCCCGCATTTTGAAAGCGGCTCCCTGATGCATGCAAATATCTCCCAATATGAAAGCTATTTTAGGCTGGGCTGTGTAGTTGTAACCATCTCTTAGCTCTGTATCATGCTTGAAGAGAAATTTGGTCTCTATTTGCACTTTGAATATTGAGAGAGTACTTTAATTATGGTTGCACTTATTGTTTGCACTTAAGACTAAGAGAAAACTTATTCATTTTTATTTATACTGTTTTTATTTCGATGATCAATTTGTGGTAAGGAGTTCAGTTAGAAGGTCAAAAGTTGTAGAAGCTCATAAATCATGTACAGTAAGGTCTAAAGAGACTCGTATGAAATCATACAGGAGAAAAGCCAGTCAGTTGAGTTTGTGGCAAAACCTTATACAGTGCTTGAGTATTGTTGTCTTTTACTGCATATGATAATTCATACTCAGAAAGTAGAACTGAAATGACATTGATTACAAGATGATTAGTTAAAACATTTCAAATGCACCTGCAGACTATTTTTCTAGTCATGTATTTCATCACTGAGAATTTCTTAAAAATACTGTAAAAATCTTGTCTCATCTCGTGAGCTAACTGTCTCGTCACAACCCTATTAAACAAGCAACCAAATTACCTTGTCAGGTTTCTCCTCGATGACATCTGGACTGCAGAACACCTCAGCCAGTGCCACACGTAGTAAGGAATCAAACAAAGGAACTGCCAGATCAGAATTCACAACTCCAGATCGAGAGAGCAGATCCCTGACCTCACACAGGGTCTCATCCACGGACTGCAGCTATGGGATAGAGCACGGAAAAATTACACTCATAGAGAATAAAGATAAAATAAAGATAAAGATATTGACTTAAAAATGTCAATAAATAGCTCTGTTCCAAAACCTAGTTTGCATACGTAGATAGTACCTGTATTTTAAGGCATTAAGACACAATTCTGATGCAACATCACATTTATACCTTATAAAGAAGGTAAATCGCAGAACGCAGTGCAATGAGCTCAGTGAAAAATCATGATGTTTTGGATATTGTTCAATATAATAAATTTGACTGGTGCCTGAATTTTGTATAGATTTTTTTGCTTATTAAGCCTAAAAGTGTACTTTTTAGTTTTTAAGCATACAACAGACCCTGTGTACACCTGATATGCGTTTTGGTCAACTGGATCACAAGTAGACGAGAGAGACACCCGTTTACACCTAGAGTTTTAATCCATTTATCCACTTTCAAACACTTCTGTCCTGATTTCTTTGAGGGGAGGGTCTGTACTTTAAATACATTTAAAGGCTCTGTATTCAGCTGTATGAATACACTAGGAATTCACATCAAAGCTGAAGTATACTTTGGGCTTTAGGGTATTAAGTTGTTAGCTTAGCAACATGTTAATATCACACTTCTGAAATCAACTGTCGAGTCTCCCAAGCAAGTAGTGCACATATGACTCCTTCTCATGTTTAACTGTGTGAACTGCCCCTTATTAGTCAGCTCACTAGGGTTTGAAACAGAGCTAGTATGCATGTCTACTGTACCTGAAAGGAAAGGTCTGGTTCAAGTCTCTGTAGGGCTGAATTGGCACTGTGGAGGCAGATAGCCAAAAGAGCCTCCAGCAGTCGGATACTCTGGAGCGGCCATTCCTCTTCAAGCCTGTGCGTTGGGTCACTTAACTTGCTTTCGACCTGAGAGGGGCTGAGAGTGTCACTTAGTTCATGTTGCTGACTTTCCGCTGTATCTGCAGTTGTCTGTATATTGTCAAATTGCCCTGTAAGAGCTTGAGTGGGAGAGTCTACTTGAGATGGACTGCTTTTGCCTTTACTCTCCCTCTTTTTCTTAAGTTTGCAGTCTTTGTTTTTAGATGTGAGTTTCTGGATGACCATTGCCATTAGACGTGAACAGACATCTAGGCCTCCTAGTCTGAAGAACTGCCTCTGGAACACTGGACTGCCCATGTACACCCAGCGGCATACTGACCAAACATCGGCAGCCCTCCTTACCTGCTCTTTAGAGGGAAGAGCCACGTTGTCTGGGGAAAGGCAAGGTAGACGCCCACCCAATGGTTCACTAGCTGTACTATCATATCCTGAAGTGTCTTCAGAGTCATTCGCAGAGTCTCTGTCGGAGTCAGCCTCCTTGCTCACGCATAGGAAGGCGACGCACAGAAAAAGGTTGATCGTGTTTAAATGTGCCTCACCCCGGTTATGTCCTACTGCAGAAAATGCACCTGTTCCACTTTTGCCCTTTGGGTGAGGGCATGCCTCTTTCAAGCCTTCATAAAACTTAGTGAGGCTCTGGGGGCCGTCACCAGTCCCACGTGAACTCAGTTCCTCGAAAAGTCCAAGGACAGCTTCCCTCTCCTGAGCTTCTGCTCTTTCTAGCTCATGCACGGCAGAGTCTGTGTGATGGTGCCACGCATTCAAGATAAGCGTCTCAAACACTTTTAGCACCCACGGACGAGTGCAGTCCAAGTAGATTAACTCTGTGACCTGGTTCAGCCCATTACAACTCAGGAACAGGTCGCGTACCACCCGGCTGAGTTGGAACACAACATCAGAAGTTATACATTCAGTAAACACATTGGAATCAGTTTATTTTAAAGGCTGATTTAAAGAACCTAAACAACAGTGAATAAGAGGAAGAAAAAGAAATAGAGGAAATATAGCCATACCTTGACTTTAGCAGAGCAGGCAGAGTCTGAAGATAAACCAGCAGTACCTCAACTGGGAGGCAATGGGTATGGTAGCTGCAGACCTGGCTACAAGTGGTTGACACACCAAGTTGCTGGGCATGATGGCTAAGTTCCACACCTCGCTGTAGCACAGGGTTAAAAATATGAGTGTAGAGTTGCCACTGCACTACTGCATTGCCTCGCAAAGTCAGCTGGCATATATGACTGGCAATCTGTTGACTTAAATGCCGGTCTTCCCCAAACACAAGCTCCTGATAGGCCTCTAAAGCATCCCACTTCCATAGCATGTCTTCAGCTCCTCCACTGGGCAGGATACCTTGGAAACGATAAGATGGAGATGGGGATGCGGATAAGTTCAATTCCTTCCTAGGTCCATAGCCCTGTAGAGTGTCATCAAGCCCAGGTAACAGGCTGCTATCCAAAGTGCAGATGTTGCAGGAGGCAAGCTTGGCCTTTTCAGAGGGTTGACCACCACCAAGCTGTTCTAAGACAAGTCTACTAAGGACACTCAAAACATGGGATTGGTAGCTCCGCAGTCCTGGAGCCTGAAATGCCTGGAGCATGGGTCCTATTACAGACCTTGGATCCATGCAGCAACAGATGCCAACAGCTTGCACTCCTGCCAGCACCTGCAATACGGCAGGACCTGAGGGTGAGAGGCGTTGAAAAAGACGCAAACACTGGTGGGCGCAAGCCGCAAGGCAACAACAGCGTTCAGGGTACCGCACTTCTCCGTCATGACCCTCGGAGTCCTCCTCAAAAGGATTACGTCGGGATGCCTGCTTGAAAGCGGAAACCGGCAGTCCTGAGAGGTCACGATGATGGTGCAAAAAGTGGGAGTATTCGCAGCGACGGTGTCGACGACGTGCACAAACAGATTGGTGTAGCTGCTCCGACTTGGCCCTCTTGACGGCATTGATTATTTTAAGTACATCAGCTATCAGGCAACGCAGGTGCTCTGATGCCTCATTGCCGACTTCTGAATCTCGAGCTTCTGCTAAGGCCTCAAGGCGCAGAGCTGTTGCCTCGAAGAGCTCCAAGCCACGGTGTTGCACAAATTCATGAACTAATTCAAGAGACTGACTGAAAAAGAAAGGGTTGGATGCAGAGGCTTGCAAGCAGCCCAGTAGTAGCTGTAGGACACCCTCCAAGAGTTCTGGCAGTAGCAAGGCCCGATGACGGAACCTTGAAAAGGAAAAATCTTCCTGTATCTCTTGCAGAGTCTTCTTTGGCCTTGGAGCAAAAGGGTCGGCTTGCCTTTCTAAACAGGTACGGATCTTTAAAGTTGCTCTCAGTAGGTCAGTCAAGCTTCGACGCAGATTATCAGGCAGTGTCTCATTTTGACCCACATCTACAAACATCAAGTGCAGAATGGTGCGTAAAAGCATTCTTTGAACAAGTGCAATTGGCTCCTCAGTCCAGCCTCCAGCTAGCTCATCGATCCCACCTCCACCACCGGGACCACAGCAGTCACCAAACTCTATAAGTATCTCTGTGAGTGTGGGAACAACACTGACTGCCAAGCCTGGGTTATGATTGATGGTCATGTCAAATTTGCAGACCTTTTCCAGAAGGGAAAGCAGAACATGGCAAAGGTCAAAAGGCGAGTTCTCCATTCGGTTGAAGATGGAGAGAGTTGTTGGGTCTGTTAGCATATTAGGATCCAGTGTTTGAGATCCAAATAGTCTCATGTGAGGTTGGGATGGCTCAATGGTGCTCATGGTATCGGGAGTGGGATGTTGCAATGCTGGTTGTGATGGATTGTTGGACTGGTGAAGCTGGCAACTAACACGAATGGTCGAACTGTGGAATCTGCGATGCTTGCTCCCAGTGTTTGCGGTTTTATCATCCGAGTTGGCTTCAGAATCTGACGTGGAAAGCTGAGATTTGCGAGCATCCCTTACAGAGTATCGCTGAGCTGTTCTGCGTGAACGACGTGACTTCCAGGAGCCAGATAAACGCTTCCCAGAGTTCTGCACATCACATCTATCTTGCCCCGCCTTCTGAAGGATGGTCCTTCCCTCTTGGCATAAAAACACCTTCAGTAGTGAAGGCAGGGTGAAATCTAAGATTTAAAAAAAAGTATGTCATATTAAATGGTTTAAAAGAGGTTTAAACTCTGTTTATGATTGTCTTAACTAGCATCAACCAGTTATATAAACTGGTTGCATTAGAGCAAGTCATGATGACCTCCAGAGGTCGGTTTACAACACAATTACGGGAACTAATAACTCAACAATGTGGAAAGCAGCTGCTAGAAAAGATTAGCATGCCTGCACTAAATACCTTAGGTCTCAAGCTCAATGAAAACTCTTATCCTTTCCATCATCCTTTAACTGTTCTGTTACATAATTAAAGCCATCTCATGGTTTCACTTGTTGTTCATGCAGGCAGCTACTTAACAATTCATGGCATCCTCGGAAGATCACTGCCATCATATGCTTTATAAAACATATCATGTAGAAGTATATCAAATTTCCAAATTAATGCAATGCCAGGATGTCACTTAATATTAACACATAATTATTTAATTCAAGGTGGGTTACAGTATACCTCTAGCGCATTCTCAAAATTAAGATTGTTAACATTATGCATTATTAAAGGGCTTTATAGTGACTCTCACCTGGGGCTTTTTCCTCCTGAACGGGAATCTTCCAGACCAGAGGTAGCAGAGACAACAAGAGTGTAAGCAGCTCTTCCCGACAGGTCAACTCCTAAGTAAAAGGTTTGAGAGGTTAATTCTGGATTTTAACAGAATTCTTCACTCTGTCCCTGCAAATCCAATCAATCCAATAGTCTCTAGTGTTGATGGCCACCTAGAAGAAGATTACTTTTCTCACTTCTGCTTCATGGTAACAAGCCTCTCTTGGCAAGCTAGTCTCCAGCGCTGTGCAAATTACAGACAACAAAAACTGTATCTGAAGGTTTTCTTCCAATGACTTCGGTAAAATACAGGTTTGTTGGACATGAGGTATGACAGCAAGCCTCTAAATACTGGCTCCACCCTCAGCAAGAAAGCATTCCTAACAAGGAGAAGAGAAAGCAGTCTGACACATGTGAATTAAAAGCAAATACAAGGGGCTGCCTGCCACAGAACTGTGTGACCCCAGGTAAACAAGCATCTGGCAGCATACTCATAAGGTAATTAGCAAAGTGGCTAGGGAGCCATATTGACCCACTACTATGCAAATACACAGCGATTGATGTTGTGTTGAGAGATAGTTAAGCAGTGCCGAGTTCAGAGAAAAGGCCCGTGTCTTGTGAGTAAGAACCACTCCAGACATGATTCATTAGAACTCAATGGATATTTCAAAGAGAGAGAATGAAGGAGAGGGTGGTGGAGAGGGGCTTAAAGAAAAACATGGGATCAAATATACCTGTTGTTTTCTTTGACATAATCTATGAGCAGAATTTTTGGCATTAACAGATAATAACTTTGACTCATTCATCAGTTTCAAAAATTTGAAGACAATTTAAATTAAGCGCTTAAGCAAAAACAAAAATTTCACATTTCTTAAGAAAACTAGCTCTGTTTACTTCTATTGTAAGTGCATTTTTGCATTTTCTGTAAACTGAGGGATGACCGAGTAGAAATTATTTACTGTGGTAATAAATAGAATATTTGTATTAAGAAATGTCATTATTGCACTGTCTCTACATTAGTGTTATTTTAGTATCATTGCGATGCTTTTATCGTTTTTTTTATTAATATTTTGATTTAGTTTATATTTTTATATTTTCTGTTTTCAGTTTAATAAAAAGTCCCCCTGTAGTCAATTTTATCCCTTAAAACTCATCTTTGATCACCAAAATTACATATTTAAACATTTCTTTCCTTGAAAATAACTTCATGCCTTAAAATAGCTTGAATGTAACTCTACACCCTTGCCTCATTTAGTATACGCGGTTCTATGAATATGCAAATTAGCCCCACCTCCACTCACTCGCACCAGCTCAGAGATCCACTCGTTGATGATCACACATTGACGTGATTGGTTAAAAGGTAGTTTGTGACATCAGAAACACCAGCGATTTCAAACCACGTCTTTGGTTCACTGCAGTTTTAAGGAAAAAATACTCAGCAGTGGTGGTGACTTATGAATTTGCACATGGTTTGTCTTAAAGCATATTAAATACACCACACAGACATATAAACAACATTAAAAACTTGATTTTCACCACAGGGGGACTTTAAAGTTTTAGTAGTTTTGATGTGATTTTGTCTTTTTTTTAAAAAACAATAATGACTACATAGTCTTATAATCTTTATTTCAGTTTTAGTTGTAGTTATTTTAGAACAAGTTGAACTTGCCTTGGCAACTAGCTGAAATATGTTTAAGGTTTTCTTATATTTTATTTCAGTTAAAGTTTATTTTATTTCAAGTAACGAAAATGATAAACTATAATAACCCTGGTTTACACTGTAATATAAAGCAACAAATACTGCCCATTACAATAAACAAAGCTGTCTGCATTTCAAGCATGCAAAACAACATTGCTTCTAGTTTTGCTATGTCATAATGTGCTGCTCGCTTGGCAGTGTCTCTACAGAGGGATGGATGTCTGTACTTGGGGCTTCACTGCTCTAAAACAATGATTTTCCAGTAGATTTCCTCATGTCTGCAAGTAAAGAGCAAGAAAGAAACAGCAAGAATACATTCCCAGGGCCCATTCATTAAGCCTGCAAGCAGGTCATAAAATAGATAGAAAAGATAAAACAGCATGAATTAACACAATGGTCTAATGTCAAGCTTCATAGACCATCATTTTTGTTATATGAAACGTTTATGTATACAGAGGCAATACAGCAAAGCTCATTGAAAGTCTTATGATATAATATACATTTTGAGGCATATGTCTTGGTCACTGCAAATACTAGAGTGATTTTTTGAGATGTTTCTGAAATCAATATCTTCTGCATTTGTTTGATGAAAAATACAGTAAAAACAGTAATATTGTAAAATATTATTACAATTTACAGTAACTGTTTTCTATTTGTAAATATTTTAAAATATAATTTATTCCTGAATTTTCAGCATCATTACTCCAGTCTTCAGTGTCACATGATCCTTCAGAAATCATTCTAATATGATGATTTGCTGCCCAAGAAACATTTCTGATTATTATCAATGTTGAAAACAGTTGCGATGCTTCATATTTTTGTGGAAACCGTGATACATTTTGATTCAAAAGTTTGGGGTAAGTAAGATCTTTTTTAAGGAATAGAAATTCATACTTATATTCAACAAGGATGCATTAAATTGACGGTAAATTGTAAATTGAAAAGTGACAGTGAAGACATTCATAATGTTACAAAAGATTTCTATGATAAATAAATACAGTTCTTTTCTATTCATCAAAGAATCCTGAAATAAACTATCAGTTTCCACAAATAAATATTAAAAAAAAAATATTAAGTAGAAAAAAACATTATTAATAAACATTAATAATAATTGAGCAGCAAATCAGCATATTAGAATGATTTCTGAAGGATCATGTGACACTGAAAACTGCAGTAATGATGCTGAAAATTCAGCTTTGATCACAGGAATAAATTACATTTTAGAATACTGTATATTAAAACATAAAATGGCTATTTTAAATTGTATTAATAATTCACAATATTACTGTTTTACTGTATTTTGGATTAAATAAATGCAGCCTTGGTGAGCAGAAGTAACTTCTTTCAAAAACATTAAAAAAAATCTTAATTATACCAAACTTTTGACAGTCAATGTATGAGTAAAAATATATTAAAATGAAGCTTCTCTGACCGACCTGGTCAATGACAGAGTCCAAGGTGCTGAGGAGCAGGAATCCGCGTCCACGCACCAGATACTCTCCCAGAGCCACCATGTGACTCTCCTCCTCATCCTCCGCCCGCTGGGCCACCGCACTACACAACTGGTGCACATCCGTCAGGAACTCCCGTGCCAGGGTGTTACTGGCCCCACTCATGTCCGAGCTAATGGAGGAAAGAAAACGAGAGCATAAATGCATGTAAATCACCTGTTTGGGTGCTCAAATAATCTCAGAGCTTTGCTTTAGTTTCAGATATATTACAAAGTTCTCTTTTTTGTATAAATTTACAAGAAATAAACCAAGTGAAACTGCTCAGATGGTTTCATGTTCCATAAAGTCATTTTTTTAAATATAAATGGATTTAGGTACAAGAAAATCTGCCACTGTTTTTTATATTTACACACATAATTATGCAGTCTGTCTGTCAACAGCCTTTGAACAGGAGTGCAGTTAAGAAGCTCACTAAGTTTGCTCAATCATTTGAATAATCCAGTTAACCATTCAAAACTTGATCATTGTAATGTAATTTATGGTTTGCACACAGACTATGATAGGGTTTTTCCTGTACTGAAAATATACACATTATTTTGAAAACGCTCTAAGAAGAGCATCAAAGGTTTCTATTTACATGTTTTTGCAGCATTGAGATTTGTAGCCAATCACAGACAGCTCGAGTTCTACAGGCTTTAATTATAACCAACAAAGTACAAACACAATGTCAATGAGAGATTCATTGCACAGCATAGACCGCTTCACTGATTATAACAGGAGTTTTCGCAAGAGCGCAGCTTTGTGTACCTCGCGTTTAAGTAATTGACATTATATTGTATATTATAATTATAATGGCAGCAAACTTCTCGCTTTCTGTATATAATTTTTTTTTTTTTCATGCTGTTAACTACAAATTGCAAAGTTTCTGGATTGACAACCGTTTTTAAATGTGCAACTGAATCCGACTGACAGTGATAACCATAGCAATGGAGGAACTAAATACTGTGTACTGTATCTGAAGTCTTGGAGAGTAAATGCAAAATATAACAGACCATTTTTGACCCAGGAAAAACCCTGTACAACTATGTGAGGCCTGACAGAAACTACAGTGATGTTATGCAACAGGATTAGGCTTCACAGGCACGGACAGCAGATCCTGTCATCAGACACGGACCCAAGCGTACTGTATCGCATCAACCAGTTATTCCATCCACCACATCAACCGCTGGACAGGATTTCAGCCATCTCACTTTACCACAGTCAGTAGAACAAACAGTCTCAAGAAGCGTAACAATTCCCAAACACTGATTTAACCTCATTATTTTGAAGACATAAAGAGTGATTTCAATAAATATCCATCATATTACACTCCAACATCAAAAGAATAAATTATATTTGAAAAGAAAAAGGATATACTGTATATATATACACTCGTGTGCACAGAAAGACGAGTGCCAGTATCCAGTTCTCTTTCACGCTTGAACAAACAATAACACACAGAATTATGCCAAAATGCCCATTTTGTCGAGTAGCCTCATAAGAGCGGTCTTAAATGAGTTAAATAACGTCTTAAATGAACTTAAAGAGTTGTGAGAAAATGAGATGCGCATCAGATCCACGTCATGTTCAGCAGCGGCAGATCTTAAACCAGTTGCTGTGAAGTCTGTCATTAATGTTCATCAAAGAACAAAGGCAACAGCAAATTGTAGCTTTAATAAGGATTAATCTATATTTAATTGTTTGTTTGATAACTTTGACAATTTCTGTATATTTCCTACCTGTTAGACAGGTAGGAAGGCCACAGGTAAATATGATATAAATATTATTTATTTTTAAAGACTACTAAATGTTGAAATTGATAGCTTTTAGTTATACTGTAATGTTGAATGTCTATAACTGATAAAAATAAAAAAAAAATCAAATTCATAGCGAGTACCAGTACCATCAGTACCAGTACTAGTATCAGTGATACTGACCTTCATTCATAAAAAGATGCCATTAAATAAATATTTAAAATATACTGTCTTTAAAATTGTTTCTACATTAATTTGGAGAGTAACTGTGAAATTATTACAATATAAAAATATTAAAAACTTACAGAAATATTACAGAAAAATGTGTGATTAATTAGTTAATTTTTATATATATATATATATATATATATATATATATATACACACACACACACACACACACACATTATATATATATATTTATATTTATATTAAAAAAATTGTTCCTACACATTTTTAATTTAAAAATTCCATACTTTTTCATACTCAAATTTCCAAACCTCTCTGTAGATTTTTCAGACCATATTTAACAAATGAATCATGCAGCATTATATTTGGTATATAGTACAATCATCTAATTATTTTCTCAAGTTTTTTCCCCCATTGGTTTTCTCTAACATGAGCTTACATGATGAGAAGAACCTAAAACACTTTATAACCTGCAAGTATTCACCTCTGACACATCGGTGTAATGGTGTAATCGTGGTTTGATGTTGCACAACCACCAAACAGCAAAGTACAGTCTGAATTAAATAATCATTTGCACCTTTATCTGTTGCTGGTTTGAGTAGCACACGTTCAAAAGAGACTCACTTACGGTAAGGACAAACAGTTTTGCCATGAATTCACTCCATTTGCATGATAAATTTATGCTTAGAAATTCTTAATTTTTTATTTTAGAAAACTGAATAGGGGAAATAGTCTGGAAACGAATATTTTTCCATACACACTTTTTTTCATACTTTTCCAGACCTTATATATACCGCCCACCCCTAAAAACACATGCTCTGTGTTACACAATACTCAAATACACAATTTAGCATTTTAAAATGATTTACATCACAGTGGCTCTACCACACCCACCATAAACACACCCAGATGGTGCATTAAAGACACGCCTCTTTAAATCCACAGTACCCAGAAACACACAGTATTCTTGCCATCCTACCTCCTATAACCAGCCTGCAGTGGAATTCAAAATCTCCACCATCGTCCGCAGCGTTTCATCCACATATTCCACTCATGGTCGTAGTAAACTAAGCCGCAAGAGTCAAGCCTACATCCACATGCCTCCATGCTTCACTAATGACTGAATTTTCTGTCCTGCTCTGTAAATTCCATTAAATTGGAATTTCAGATGGAAGCTTTCCAGATTTTGAGTTGATCAGTGCATCACATGAAAGCATGTGATGTCACATGGTCGTACAGGGGCAGGCTGGGAAGCAAACTCCTGGTCAGGCCCAGGGGTGACTTGGAGTAATTAGATTTAGTTGTAAAGCTTAGATGGTGAACCTGCCATTTGTCAGATGCTGTAACAATCCAATTACTCAACCCTCTCCAATAGAACATAGAAAATGAAAGAAGATATTTTGAAGAATGTTGGGGTTCAAAAGACACTGTATGGACAAAAAAAAAAAACACTTGAGATATTTTTTTTTTTAAATATCTTTGTTTGTGTTCAACAGAAGAAAGCAAGTCATACAGCTTTGGAATAGGTTTGGTATACAATCCCATTAAGATAATGTAACACTTTACAATAAGGTTAATGGTTCACCATTAGGTTAATGCATTAACCAACACTAGCCATGTTCTTTACATCCACTTATTTTTATGCGAATTTAGGTATATCACATAAAAAAAATAAAAAAATAAATAAACGCTGGATGGAAATGCCAAGATGCGCATAAATTCTAAAAACAGGCAAAAAAAACTTGAGTGCTCAATTGAGTGGGATAATTTATTTATCCGATAAGCAGAAATGCA
Organism: Hypophthalmichthys nobilis; assembly: GCA_037950665.1. Taxonomy (NCBI): domain Eukaryota; kingdom Metazoa; phylum Chordata; class Actinopteri; order Cypriniformes; family Xenocyprididae; genus Hypophthalmichthys; species Hypophthalmichthys nobilis. Next base: position 31,597,254 of record CM075477.1, on the reverse strand, counting down.
CATAAACTACGATGGAAACATATTTAATGAATCCCTTGAAGCGCAACAAACAACTCAGGTGACTTTGCCTCAGCAGGGGATGTGATTGGATAACTGGACTAACCAGTGGATCAGTTTCATTGCACAGCATCTAAAATATTGTTTTCGTTATTCTGAAATGCCTCAGTCAAAGTCTGTCATCACAATGATTTGGTTTAATTTCCTTCCAGAAGCGTCTCACATGATTGCGTTCCCAAACACCAGCATCCGAACGGAAGAGAACACGATGTTAATTGTGTTTCGTCTGCATGCTCTGAGATGCAAGTCATTTATGATCGAGGAAAAGAGAGCCACAGTAGCTTCACCAAATTGCAGCAACTTCCATTTTCATTACTGATATTTTGCGCCAGTTTCCCAGGAAGTGATGTTTTTGTTTTCTGTATAGCACATACAATGGAAACGCTGCTTTATTCGCAAATGTTTTATGTGAAAATCCAATTCTGCAATTCATTTGTTGCACTTTGTTAACGTTAGCTAATAAAATTACAATGGTTCATAGTAAGTTCATGTTAGCTCAGGTCCATTAATATTAACAGATACAACTTTTTTTATTTTAATAGTGTATACGTAAATGTTGAACTAAGATTAACAAATGTTTTAGAAGTATTTTCATTGTTAGCTGATGTTGACTAATGTAGCTTTCCAATGGAACCTGATTGTAAAGTGTTAATGTCTAGTCAAAAGCAAAATTAAGAATTATCTTTAGTATTTTATTTATTTATTTAATCCCAAGTAATATTGTCATAGTGGGACAATAGAAGACAGAAAGCTGCACAATTAATCAAATTTCTAATCGCGATTATGATTACTGATGCCACGATTTCGTAATCATTCAAAGGCGAGATTACAACAAAAAATATCCACTTACATTACATTGTGAGAGGTGAATCACGACTTCTTCAGAGTGTAAAAGATTAACTCAGGGCCGTTCCACTCACATGAGCGAGTGAGTAAGAAGCCAAATCTAAGAATCTAAGAAGTTAAATCTAACCCAGCACAAAAGGAACTACCAGTGATGTAAATGTACGCTGATTGGTTGAACGAACGTGAAACACCAGAACTCGCCGTTTTTAAAAAGCCGTGTAAATATTTACTCCACAAACTAACTCTACAAACATGGAAAACAGTGAATGAAGAACCTCTCAACTTTACGCTAAGGAGAAAATCCAGTGCGACTTTGAGCAGACCAAGCGAAACATGATTATGTATTTCTGCTAAGCTAGCGACACTGGGCATCAACCATACGGCAAAAGCTAATACTTTTTCCATTTACTGTCTACTTTCTTTGTATAACAGTTATATCTAATAACGTATTAGACAGGACTGTTAAACAGATCGTAAACTAATGAAGACAGAGAATGCGATCTCTGGCTGAGCTGTTCTCAGCGCTGTCAAAATAAAAGTCACAACAATAAGCGCAATTTACGTCACTTCAGAGTTCCTACTCGCGGTTCCCCTAGGGCCAGGAAAATATCCCTAGGGGAACATTAGTTCTTGGAGAACCACCCTGGTGGCTAGTTCCTATAACCAAGTTCCTAGAACAACATGGTGCGAAAGCCCCTATTGTTATTACATGCATATGTTTACTTTTTTTTTTTATTTAAAGAAGAAACCAAACCAATGCATAGTTGACATTTGAGGCTTAATGCTATAGAAAAGCAAAAAAAAACAAACAAACAAAAAAAAAAATCAGGAAGAGTGTCTTCAGCTTCTTTTTTTATTTTTACATAAAAATAAGGCATGCAGTTTCTTCAAACTATGGAATAAAGATATTCAAAACATCATTTAATGTAACTATCATAATTAATAATCGCAATTACAATTTCAAGGGAATAATTGACAATTATGATTTTTGTCATAATTGTGCAGCCCTTAAATATATAGTTTATTTGAAGTATTGTTTTAGTTTGTTTGTTTGCAACATATGCCAATATGAAAATCTAAGAATTTGATTCTGAAATACATTTTGTGACACATAAATACACTGCACTACACGCATGTAAATACACCATACTATGTACAGTATATATGGCACTGCACTGCACTTCCATTTCATTATCGTTATTATTGCAAGTTAATAATAAGTTAAATATGTAAGTTAATAATAAACTCATAACTTGATATGCTGTCCCACTTTACCAGTATCTCCCTGTTCCACTTTGACAATATGCCTCTGGTAAAGTGGAGCAGATGAAAAAATCCTCTTTATGTAAGGAAAATAATGAAATCAGACAAGTTTGGAACAACATAAGAGTGAATAAATCATGCAAATTTTTAATTTCTGCGAGAGCTATTCCTTTAACAAAGTAATTATTTTATTATCTCACTCAAAGCAGATAAAAGTTCTGAAAGGGTCAAAGGGTTTCATATGCAATAATCACATGCTATAAGAGAGGATTAATGCATTCACATCAATCGGGCTGTAGCTTTGTCTAAAGGTCCAGGAACACATGATCATGAGATAAAGATTAGGAGCTGAGAAAACACACTTAATTGAGCGCACGGCATGTAGTCACTCAGCCAGACAAAGAAAGCCTTTTTATCGCTCGCCTCAAACGATCAGCTTCTCTCAACACAATGCTAATTAACATGAGCTCTAGTTGCTGGTTGCTATGATTCTGAGTTGATTTCAATACAAGGTTCAACGGACTTAGGGCGGATCTGTAATCGGGCATTTAGATAAATTACACAATACACTGATCAAGAACTGTAATCTGATTGTACGTAAAATACCTCATAAAGATAAGCTACTGAGACGCTAAAGGGTTGTGGTGACGGGGTAAAAAAAGACATGGCAGGGCCTTACTCTTACATTTCTTTTTAGGAGCACCTTATTAAATGTCATCTTTTATGTCAAATTCATAAATTTATATTTATAAATCGAGTTGAGAAAAAGTTACCAATCAAAGAAATCACTATCAACAAAATTAATCTTTGCACTGCAGAGGTGACACAGAAGAACAAAAAGGTGGCATTTAGGTATGTTTACAGACTGTTTAATGAGTAGAAATACTAAATAACTAAAATGCTACTCTAAAAAAGAAACTAAAACTGCCAGTATTGGGCGGCAAGTCACTGTCTTCACTGAATCATTCATTCAATCGATTCGTTCAAACGGCTGATTCATTCAGGAACAAAGCAAGCAACTGTCTTTATGAATGGATCGTTGACTCATTTACTCACTAGATTCATTTAAAAACGCAGATCCATTCCAGGGCTAGAAATGAACTTTTTTACTTGGCAGCACTGGTGCTCCCAACTTCAAAAGGTTAGGAGCACCAGCAAAAATTCACTTGTCCAGAAAAAATAGGATTTTTTTGTTGTAAATATAATTTATTCTAAAGCAATATTCTCATCAGTGTTCAATCAGCTTTGACATTTAAATCTGCATATTTGTGATATTTAAAGGTGCACTATGTAATATTTCCTGTCCGCTAGAGGTCACTAGAGGCCTATTCAAAACAAAGGCGTAGCTTGATGACGGCAAGTTTGAGCGCGGAATCTTGGGACATGTGGTCTTCATCTCAACGGCCGGTGGAAAAGAATAGGGATAGGACTCGGGAAGAAATCATGTTCATGGATGCGATTATTAACGTTACTGTAGTATGAAGCAGAGCAGGACCGAGTGTTGTGGGAGCTGAACGAGGCCGCTGGAGCGATTGCGCAACACACGCCTCACGAGCAGAGGAACTTTTATTATGCCGCAGTCGCCGGCGCTGCTGCCGCTTTTCCGGTCATGAGTATGAGGTAACACAGTTCTGTTTATCATATTAGATACATTTGAGTGTGTTGAAAATTATGTTATAACGTTACTCTGTGCGTTCGCTCAGCGGCTGCTGTGAGACACTGTTGCACACTGCAGTAAGATAGATCGATTTTAGAATATCATATTAAATGCTGGATGGCTTGTGTTGATAAATGGCATGTAATTCATTTTAAAACGTATTGTATGATGGAGAAAATTCTGTATTACTGTTACTAAAAATAAAGCTGCATCTGATTATGCTATGTTAGCTACTTCACAAAATAGTGTTTTTCTCTGAGGCATGGTAAAGCATGGTACTCGCAAAAAAATCAAGAAAATTAGATTTAAACAATAAGACTAAACGTGTTGAGCTATATAACAACAATTTGTTTTCTGTCTATAAATATATCAAAACAGTTGTCCCCTTGCCTATTAAAACGTAAATATTAAGCGTCTTTGGTGTTTCCATGGTTTCTACAAAATAAAACTGGAAACCGAGGGTAACGCGGGTATGACACAATTGACAGGCGACTCCTCACACATCTCGGAGCCTTGGTTAAAATTGCTATTTTCTCACGATTTACAAATAGTTGCAAACATGTTGTAAGAACTCAGGTGAACAAAATATATAACACTGGCCTAGTGGTTTTTTGATATTTCTTACATATTGCACCTATAAATAATGTTATGAGATTGTTTTATTTATTATCTATCTATCTATATAATTTTTTTTTGTGCACAAAAAAACAACAACAAAATGCTAGAAAGAATGATACTTCTAAACATGAAACCGTCTTAATGAGGGAGTCATTGAGTCATTCATTCAAATGATTCATTGAAACAGATGATTCATTCAAGAACGAGGCAGTTGTTTATGAATGGGTCATTGAATCTTGTTCTATGTCGACCAAAGTCAAAGTTTGGTGCTGCTTTATAAAGGCAGCTAGTGCCAACCGCTATTCACGCACTTTAACGCTGTTTTCTTTTTTCTGCTGATCTCCCGCACCCCACCTGCTGTAACTGTGCGCCCCAATCTATGAGAACCACTGCTTTAAACGTAAGCAGTTTGTCAACTGGAAAGACACTTAAACACATAGTAATGCGGATAATCATGTAAAAGCTTACCAGAATTTGAGCGCATCCTTTCCTCTCGGGTCACTGAGGTGTTTCACACAGTGAAACGTGCACAGAAAACTCTCCAAGCACTGAAGACTGACCTGAAATCAGAGGAAAACAACAAACATTTCTGTAATGAAAGAGATTGCACTGATGAACTAGATTGTTTTGAGGAAGCACTCATGTTTGTAGCACAGGACGAGTGCAGGACTAGTTTAACACTATTGGTTAGGACTTTGATCAAACATATAACTTTGAACAATAGTAATCATGCTGCTTGAATTGAGCAAGTGCCACAAAAAAGTGCTTTTGCAATATGAACTTTAGAAGTGCATCAAACACTTGTCCTTTGTAGATATGTTCTACACAAATGTATGAAAATGAGACACACGTTGTCTTTGGACAGTTTTTAAATCAATAAAGACATCCCCTCCATTCACTCGGCCAGTGAGCGCGCAAAAAAATCCGTCTCTGTTTCTCCTGCCAGCCTCCATTTACTGGAACAGACACAGAATAATCACATTACATGGCGCAACTTCCACTCACATGAGCGAGTGAGTAAGAAGCCAGACGCAGGGAAATATACTACAGCTGCTGGTGCAACTACACGACTGTGGCTGCGTCTCAAATCATAGACTATCTGTCCTAAATGGGTGAATCTCGCAAAACCTGTCAAGAACTTGTCAAGGGTCATTTTATAAATTATTTAAATTATAAAATACCTATCAAAAATCACAGGCAGACACATTAATTAAACTCAAGGAATGTCTGATCCTCCCAGGATTTCCATCTGCAGACGGCCACCTGACCTTTTTAACTAGTAACCGTGGGGGTTAATGCCATCACAGGCTCGACAGCAGCTTTGACTGATCCTCCAGCTGTCAGACTCCACGCACACGTCACAGAAGCTGCTGCAGCGACAGTCAGTTGAGTGCCCTTCACTAATCCACAGCTTCTACAAAAGCGTTTGACATGGAAAAAAACGGCTTCCAAAAAAATATAAAAAAATAACAGGCGACAATGGCTGACTGACATGCTTTGCTCTCTTTAGGGTGAATCTCAAAAAAATCAGGAACACAACCTAGTCATTTTTCATCCCAAAAACAAGAGAAAATGTGCATTAAAAAACAAGTGACTCAATCTCCTTCCTTTGCAGATTCCTACAGATAACGCAGTTTTAACAGCTCTATACAAACAAATCACTTCCTAGTTTCAGTGTTCAGTCACCTCAAATAACCCCACAATATCATCTTCATCTAAAAAAGCTACACGACTGTGGCTGCGTCTCAAATCATAGACTACCTGACCTAAATGGATGAATCTCACAAAACTTGTCCAATAACATGACACGGTCATTTTATGGGTCAGGGTCATTAAAAAAATAAATAAATAAAAAATAATAAATAAATAAATAAATGGATGAATCTCAAAAAATCTGTCAAGAACTTGTCATGGTTCAAAAATAAATATATAATGAATATAATAATAATAATAATTAGGGCTATCACTAACGATTATTTTGGTAATTGAGTAATCAGTCAATTATTTTGTGGCAATAAAACTAGTCATTTTATGGGTCAGGGTAATAAAATAAAATAAAATAAAATAATCTGTCAATTATTTTGTGGTAATACAATTAGAACTAAGTGAACAATAGCCTTTAAAATTACTTAAAATAAATATAATAACAATGAGGCAATAATATTTGGTTCAAATAAAGTATCAAAAGCAAGTAATCATATGGTTTTATTGAACAACAGTGTTAAAATACGTAATGTAATATACATAATAAAAACAATCAACTTATGTTCATTACGTATTATAACCAATGCCTGCAGAGGGCGTTAACAGTCTGGTGACTGTTGTTGTTACATAGCATGACTGTTGTTTAATATTGGCCAAACATTTAATTAAAATGTCCACTTAATCTTTAATATTTGGCCACTTCTTTACGATAGAAATGCTACAGCCACTGCAATTTCTTAAACAAGAATACGTGGACATCTAAACACGCAAACTCAGAGCGAGGGTTTAAACTTTTATTTTGAAATCGTGATAAAGAGTTTGCATATTTAGAAAGATATTGATGTATTCTCCTGTGTTGGCAGCGGTTTATAAATGATTTGTGTTACAAATCTGACAAAGTGGCGCACATTTCACTCTCAGATGAACGTTATAAGCAACCCAAACTCGCAGCATATGCAGAGATGGAGTTTGAGACGCTCCACGCATGTAAATGATAACAGTTCATGTGGAGCAGCATTTACGCACGTAACCTACACGCATTTGTAGAAAAACTGTTCCTTTAAAATCTCCTGGCATATCTCAAAATAGCGAGTCACGGCCCAGAAACACCATCCTGTTTAAAAAGGTCAAACTCAATCACTCCTATAACACACTTTAATCTAGTCTCCATACAACTTGTTAGTAATATCAAAGGTTTCAAGGCAGGGTTATTGAAGGTCACAGAGGTCATGACCTTCTACGGGCTTCAGACACTCACCAGAGAATCAGGGTCCCACTATCTGAACATCAGATTGTAGATGAAGGTAAGGGGCTCAATGGACAGCGAGGGGCTGGAAACACGGGACACAGGAGAGAAAGAGACCGATGGAATGAGACGAACAGAAGATGAAGATGATGATACACAGAGAGGAAAACAAATAATGAACAGAAGGACAGTGAAATAGGAAGGATAAGGAGGATGTAACTGTAACTAGTTTGTAGATTTAGAAAGCGAATCAGATCAAGGTTCAATCTGACTGAACAAACAGGTCATGGTATACAAAGTTCTTCTGCGCACAGGGATCTTTTACTTTCACTGGTAATGCTTTCATCTTTACTCATGGTTACTCTGTTCCACATACAGGTTCTTTCAACCAATCGCCTGAGCCATAAGTGTCATGTGACAAATCACAATGGAGAAGCAGGAAAGTGATATCAACACTGACAACACAACAGTCTCAAACAGCTAAGAATCTGTAGGTCTTACTTAAATTTTTGAAACACATCAAAACAATGACATGACCATATCACATTTAATTCACATTGAGCTGCTTTATATATATTATATATAATTGAACTCAATCCATAACTTTCACAGCTATTGAACTGAACTGAATCAACACTGAACTTAATTCTTTGCATCACTGAATCATTGAATCACTGAATCATTGGAACACTGAACAGAATTGAATTCATTTGAATCATTATTTTCCTGTTTATCCCTATAAAGCTGCTTTAAAACAATCTGTATTGTATAAAACACTATAAAAAAAATAGGTTACTTGACATTGCAGTGATCAAATTTGTTGTAAAAACTGTTGTTTTGCATTTTTATTTCTTGGGTAAAAAAAATATTTTTGGTAGTCTGATTGAATGAAATGTCAAATCAATTGATTTGTAGGATACTGCAATTCACCTATAGTAGGTCATATGTATTACATGCATACAGAAAAGTTGCATACTGTGCACAGCATGTATATTATATACTGAAAAATAAATATGCTACTGTATTCTAAACATAGCCTGTGATGGAAATGATTCAGACTGCTGCTCTTCTCCAGTCTTATTTACAGTCACAGTGTTTTCCAAGCGGTCACAACAGATCATAATTTCCCAAAGTTCATGTGACCCAAGAGCTGGACTTCTTAATAAAAACACTGATCCAGTGTCACTGGATACTCAGGGGAAAAAACACCATTTAACAAAAACGGGTTGTGTTTCCTGTCAGCTCTGTTTGTCATAGAGTCACATGAGTGAACTCCACCAAACATGAATAAAACAGCAGCGCTGATATCAGGGGATTACGATAATGTCAGTGATGACATTAATGGAAACACATTAGATTATATTAGATTCTCAAACAACTTTCTCAAGCATCGAAGCACAAAGATTCATTATGAATAATCAAATTTAATTAACGCATACACTTTATGCATATTGCCAGTAAAGTTGAATTTTGAATTAAAGCATGTCAATGAATCTAATTTGCTTCTGTTTGGGTTTGCAAACACTAGGCAAAAAATTGGGCACTAGAAAAACTAGTTTGCTGGTGACTTTCAGGAAAGGATTAGTTCACTTCAGAATTAAAATTTCTTGATAATTTACTCACTCCCATGTCATTCAAGATGTTTGTCTTTCTTCAGTCGAAAAGAAATGAAGGTTTTTGAGGAAAACATTCCAGGATTTTTCTCCATATAGTGGACTTCACTGGGGTTCAACAGGTTGAAGGTCCAAATGTCAGTTTCAGTGCAACTTCAAAGAGCTCTACATGATCCCAGACGAGGAATAAGAGTCTTACCTAGAGAAGCCATTGGTCGTTTTCTAAAAAAAAAAAAAAAATTATATACTTTTTAACCACAAATGCTCGTCTTCCTGAAGCTTCGGAGCGTTATGAATCAGCATGTCGAATCAGCGGTTCGGAGCGCCAAAGTCACGTGATTTCAGCAGTTTGGCGGTTTGACACGTGATCTGAATCATGATTCGACACGCTTATTCATAACGCTCAGAAGCTTCCTGAAGCAGTGTTTTTAAATCGGCCATCACTATATAAGTCGTTATTTTGTTTTTTTGGCGCACCAAAAATATTCTCGTCGCTTTATAATATTAATATTGAACCACTGTACTCACATGAACTGATTTAAATACGTTTCTAGTACATTTTAATGGATCTTGAGAGAGGAAATGTCATTGCTGGCTATGGAGGCCTCATTGAGCCTCAGATTTCAACAAAAATATCTTCATTTGTGTTCCGAAGATTAACAAAGGTCTTACGGGTGTGGAACAACATGAGGTCGAGTAATAAATGACATTATTTTCATTTTTGGGTGAACTAACCCTTTATTTGTTTTAGTTATCAATAAAACACCACCTGTAACAATTTCATACGCTCCATTGCACATACTGCATTTGATATTCAAGAACGCAAAAACACAATTTGTTTTTAAGCACATTTGTTTATTTCTCAGCTCATTCTTTGGGTTTGAGTAATTTTAGCACTAGTTCATTATCAGTTGAGAGACTGCCGTGGATCATACGTTTTCTTGAGCCTTGGAGGAAAAACTGAGCAGCATCTAATTAACACGTTCTCACCCCATTTTCATACACACACGTTGCACAGGAAGTCACACAGTTAGTGTAGGTATAGCTTAATTGAGTCGGTCGCAGAATACGTACAGCGGGTTTGCAGAAGTGTCATTTTCCTTCTGCTACTGCAAAGAGGTCAAAAAGCAGTTTTTGTTTTTTGCTTGTAGTGTTTTGTACATTAACTCAGACTGTACCGATCTGATGTTGAGGGTTAGATCAAAGGAAACATTCCAAGTTAAAACGAGAGTTACGTAATCAGATTAATTCTTTAAGTAACCAATAAAGTAGGCTAATGCATTACTTGTAAATTTACAACAAAATATCTGAGATACTATTTCAAATAAGTAAAGCAAGTTACTTTGTTTTCAAAATTTATTGACTGACAACTCTTCTGTCCGAGAAATTAAGAGCAAGGTGCAGTGGTGTTGTGTGTGCTGTGTAAACATGATGGTTATTGTAGTTCTAGACTAAATGTGAGCATGCATTTACTCATCTCACTTGCACAAAAACTGATTCAGTATTCTTCAATTAATAAAAACAGTGAAATGCAAACCAGGGTCCCAGACTGTGACCAAATGGTTGCATTTTGCAAACTGTTTTCCTGCTGGTGTGACTAAATTTTGTTAGAGGTCACATTGGGGTGACCACTACATTGCCCAACAGATAAGAGCTGCCATTTCTGTTGCATATGAGAAGCGGTAAACGAAACAAAAGTGGAACGAAACTACACTACGTGTTTGAGCTGCCCAGCACGGACCAAATATAGACAGTGCTGCACAAGCTCAGAACAGGTACTCACGGGCCAATCTTGATCATGCAACATTGTTACTACACAGCGCTGGGAGATCCAATGAGAAAAGCGTTTGAATTCGCCAGAGAATTAATAACAACACTGCAAAATCTAGTGAGAAGCATTCAAATCTGGTGCAGAATTGTCTGTTAAAACCATATCAGATCAAACAGCGCTGAGCAGCAGATCAGCATATTAGAATGATTTCTGAAGGATCATGTGACACTGAAGACTGGAGTAATGATGCTGAAAATTCAGCTTTGATCACAGGAATAAATTACTTTATAAAATATATTCAAACAGAAAACAGTTATTTTAAATTGTAATAATATTTCACAATATTACTGTTTTTACTGTACTTTTAATTAAATAAATGCAGCTTTGGTGAGCAGACGAAACTTCTTTTAAAAACATTAAAAATCTTACCGATTCCAAACTTTTGACCGGTAGTGTATATCTGAGGTAATTTTATGTTACAATGTTTGCTAGCCTGGCATATATCGTTAATACTTCTCACCATTTATTCCGAGGTTATGACCGATTGTTTTAGATATATCTATTTTCTTTAAAGTATCCTTGAAAAGGGGGTTTGACTTGTCAAACAGTGGTGTTTTTTTTCTGGACCTCTCCGATTACCTTCTCTTCAATGTCGTCTGCCATTTTAAATGCGCGGGCCCTTGAATTAGAATGGATTCTGATTGGCTGCTAGTGTTTTATCGTTCAACAGCTGAAAATAATCATTCTGAAAATGATCCCAATGATATTGTTTCTCTATATCGTTATCATTATAGCTGTGGTGTGGACATTGCTATTCTAATATATTTAGAACGATTTTTAGAACTATATCTTTATAGTTTTCATTCTTGTGAACGGGCCTTAACACTAATTGTAACCATGGTATTGTGGCGGAAATCAGATTAAATTGAGAATGAAATTTAAGCACTTTTCAAGAACTTTCAAGTGCTTCACACAACTTTTTTCCAACATTAAAAGCTCTAAATATTATCCAATTCAAATGTTATTTTTAATGTGATGACCAGAACTTTATTTGTTTATCCTTCAAAGATTGTCAACGGAGCCCCAGAGATGACATGCAGGAAAAAAAATAGTAGGCTAAATCGTGCGCACGATTTACTAATTCGTTCCCTCGATTTACTAAAACATGTGTACGATTTACTATTTTGTTCCCTCGATTTACTAAAATGTGTGCACGATTTACTATTTCGTTCCCTTGAATTATAAACCATACACATGAGGAAGACACTTGGTGGCAAACAAACACTTTTAGGCTATTTTAAATGGAAAATGTATGAAATTACCACTATAACCAGTAGATGGTGGCAGAGGAGCAATTATTGGCTTATTAGACGTTTCCACTCCCTAATATATACTTCTTTTTTTTTTTCCACGTTTTTCCACACACTTTTGAATTTATATTTAGACATTATGAAATTACTATTATAAAATAAAATATGAAAAGTCACAAAGTGTCATGAAAAACAACTTTTCTTCAAATTGCGACTGAATTACACAGAAAGCAAGTAAAGAGCACTCCTTTTATAATCACTGAAGCTGTCAGTCATTTCAGTATGATACTATAGAAGAACAATGGTGCATTTAATAAGAGTAGACTATTTACATTTTCCCCTATAAAAATTAGGGTTTTTTTCATGTTACTGTTGTTAATAAGAGTTAATTTTATCTGCATCTCAACTCAAGCTCAGCGCTTTACTGTTAAATGTGCATTCCCAAGAAATAAACGTAATATTACTAGTAACTACACTTACTAATGCAAAACAATAGTAATGCTATGATTACTTTAATGTTAAAAATCTCCCCCACCCCAGTACAGCATTCAGTGATCTGTAAAGTTGGCTAAATTGTCCTTTTGAAGGGGATCTACTCCTCAAGGTCGATACATTTCTAAATCCAGTTCATTTGTGCCGCGTGATGGTGACAGCTAGTTTGCCGTATGACCCCGTTCCAACAAAATATGACCGTTGTGTAATGTTTTTTCTGGTCATAATTGTGACTGATCTAATTTGGTCTTTGCTTTTACGATGAGCTTCATGAAGAGAATTTTGAGTTCTACATTACTCCAGGAACCAGGATGGTAAAATGCAGAAGTAAGAACAACTCAGATGCCTGTCTAACAGACATGTACATGCACATTTACATGGAAGGGTTGTGCAGTATAAGGGTACAGTATAAACAGTGTGGCGCAGCGTACCACAATCGGTTCCTCTGAGGCCGCTGGAGTGACTGCTAATGAGAGACGAGCGTGACACACGTCTCGAGAGCAGCGGAACTTTTATTATGCCACAATTGCCGCTTCCGCTTCAAACAGTTGCTCACCTGTCTAATAAAACACATAATATATTAAAGCGTCTTTGGTGTTTCCATGGTTTCTACAAAATAAAACCAGAAATCAAGGGTAACGCAGGTATGATGTCATTGATAGGCGACGCACAGACAGGGCCCGTGTCCTTTGCTTATTTCTCTGGATTTAAACATTCTTGGAAACATTTGGGATAATTCAAGTACATAAGTCAACAAAATATATAACACTGTTCTAGTGGTTTTTGGATATTTTAATCCAAAAATCTTACAAATTTGTGCTTTTAAATGCAATGGAAAGGTTTCATGGATGTTAAAGTTTCTTCATGGAACCATCAATGCCAATAAAGAACACTATTTTATAAGAGTATAAGGTAAACATTGAGCCACCAACAAGCAACAGACTTTTCTAGACAGCTAGTTGACTAGTAAAAATGAGTAATCGTACAACACTTGCAACGTGTGTCTATTACATCAAAGTCAGTAAGACAGCAGTAAAACGTGACTCACCAGAGAGAGATTAATTATTCAAGCGTTGAGTCAATTAACTAGTCCACTAAGCAAAATGTGCAATGTGGCAGTAAGTAGGGCGTCGGCGGACAGGATAGACGTTTAGAGTTTACAAAAGCAGAAACACAGGATGTTGAACCAAAACGATTGCCTAAATGTGATTTACAAATTCCTGTGGCAGATTTCTGAAGCACTTTTAAGAATGCACTCACATATTTAGCTCTGCAGATGTTGATTTAAAACATGAGCAGAGCAATACAGTTGCATCAGAGATGCACTACCAGGTTGAAAAAAACTGAATTTATGATTCTCAAGTCGCAGCCTTAAAAACCTTTGGCGCTGTGTCTGAACATTTGACTGGTGCTGTTTCAGAGAAAGAGCTGATGAGATCGATCAGTTGATGCAAATATTAAGAACTCATGTTTCTGATTAACTCTGATGAACCGAGATGCTGGTGGGGATTCACTGCCAGTCACATCACAGGACATGTGAACTTCCCAAAAGTCATGTTAACAAATTTTATCAAATTAAAAGATCTAAAGTATTGGTCAGTCAGAATATCAGATTATCCCTGTAATCTCCACCCATTCATTCCAATCTGGATCATTTTGTGTGTCCTAAAATCACTTTTTGCAACAACATAAGGGTGACAGGGCTCCAGACTGCGACTTTTTTTTTTTTTTGCTAGTGCGACTAAATTTTGTTAGAGGCCGCATTGGTGCGATCACCACATTGAACTGATAAGAGCTGCCATTTCTGTTTCATATGAAAACCATCAAACAGCAAACTAAACAAAAGTGAAACGAAACAACACTACTCGTTTGAGCTGTGTAATGCGGACCGTTTATCAGCACTGAGCAACAATAGACAGCGAGAGCTCTTACTACACACCGCTGGGAGATCCAGTGAGAAACCGCTTGAATTCTTCGCAAAATTAATAACATTACTGCGAGATTTAGTGGGAAGCATTCAAATTATTAATTTCAGCACTGAATTCCCTGCTTTAGACCACGGATATCAGATCAAATAGCACTGACGTGGAAACCAGGAGAAACACTGTGTCATGAACGAACAAGTTAAGGCTCCCAGTCCACAAATCACCATGGATTTAATGTAGTAACGCTTACTGAAACCATGGTATTGTGGCAGAAATACTTGAATGCTTTTACATTATTAATTTCAGGGTTTATGCAAACTTTTGAGAGTGAAATTCAAGCACTTTTCAAGGACTTCACAATTTTTCCAGCAGTTAAAAGCTCTAAATATTATCCAATTTTAATGTTTTTTTTTTTTTTTTATGTGATGATTTGTAAAACTAAAAGTTTAAAGATGAAGGAAAACTACACTTATAGGCAAACAAGACATAAAAAAAAAAAAGAAGAAGACATGAAATCACCACTAGATAGTGGCAGAAGAGCACTTATTGACTCCCTAATATATGGAAAAGTAGGAAAAGTCTCATGAAAAACAAAAACTTCTTCAGATTGTGACTGAATTACACAAAGCAAGTAAAGAGCACTCCTTTTATGACCACTGAAGCTGTCGGTCAGTTCAGTATTAGTCTCGTGTAGCCAGACCTTCAGACTGATGGCAGAAGCTCTGGACTCTATCTCAGCTTTAATTGGCCAAGAACCGCCCAAGAGGATGTTTAACTGACATGTAACGCAACCAATCACAGTTTGTTTTGTTCCACGTCATGTTTAGGGGCGTGAAAAAGTCAATGTCCCTGCAATAACAGACCGGCATGCATCTATAAATTATTAATTCAAGAGCATTGTGCAAGTTTACTGCAACAATGGAGCCGCAAACTTCACATACTTTTGAAAATTCAGCATTTAGTTGATCCCGGTAAGCACTTGTAAACACGACAGCATTCTTCTTCCACAAGGGGGTTTAGCGTCACGGCATTTGTTTCCAGGCAGACCGCTAAAAAACGCAACACGCGCATCTCACGGACATTCAACCAACCAGAGGACAACTTTGAAACTCCTGAAGTGTTTCCAGTTAAGTGTGCCATATGCATCAGACCTTCAGCCAAGGGTCCGTGGGCGTGATGTCTGAGGCTGAGATTAGTTAAGTATGGCACATTTAATAAAAGTAGAATATTTACATTTTTCCTATAAAAATGTTTTTGCACGTTACTGTTGTCAATAAAAGTTAATTTTATCTACATCTCAATTCAAGCTCAGTGCTTTACTGTCAAATTTCCAATAAACAAACACAATATTATTAGTAACTGCACTTATTAATGCAAAACAATAGTAAAATGATTACATTACTTTTATGATTAAAAAAAAAAAAAAAAACAGCACCACCAAATCAGGTGTTGGCTTGGCACCACTTTCTGTAGAACTTAGTGGCACTTAGCGCCACTGCTCGCAAATGTTAGTATGGAGCCCTGAACTTTCATTTTTGGTTGAACTGTTCGTTTAAAGCTCAATGGGAAGAGTGTATCTTGATACCATTTGTGACAACTGATGGACAGACTTCACAGGGACACCTGATTAAAATACCAGAGACTTCTCAATCACAGCTCGACAAACTCAGCAACTGCATCTGCACTTGCTACAAGAGAATACAACTATCTCAAATAATCACAACTTCTATTTCATCAGGAGCATAAGATGTTCACATGAAACCGTTGCACCACTAAAAATGAGAATTAAACATTTTAAATGACTAACTTACCCACAATCAATCAGTTCAGTGTGTAGAGAACAAATCTTGTGGAAAATTTAAAAAAAAAAAACTCTCTCCTGACCTGAAGTGTAAAAACGAATCACTACTAGACATGAAAAGCTACAAGAAGTGAGACCGGCAAGCATCCTGTCAGTGAACAACATCCCCTTATCAAATCTGATCTTAAAAACATCTCACGCAAACCTCAACTTATTTAAAGCAACACTGAAATGTTGTCTCTTTATCGTTCTTGGTGTGATCAAGCCTTTAGATGCGAAAGTTCAGATGTGAACCGTGTTAAGTGTGCAGTGAAGATGTAAAATGTTTAGGTTAAACTGAATGCTTAAGTTCATCCGTTAACTGGATGCGTTACTCTAACCACACGCTTTTCCGTTGTCCTACTGGCTGTCCCAGACTAAAATGCATGTTTTACAACTTTATATCACACAACTGTGAGGGAAAAAAAGTCAGAATTGTGAGATTAAAAAGTCGCAATTATCTTTTACATTTTTTTTTTTCCCCGTGGTGGAAACTATAGCTTCCATAAGAGAGACACAGTTTTCACACAATGTTAACTAGTCGTACGGCGTCAGCGTTTAGCGTTGACAAGAACTGCCATCTGGTGAAACCATACAGCAGGAAACTAAAAGTGTAAAATGAACAACCACAAACATATGTGAACAGAAACACACCCACACGCTTACATCAATATCAAAACAAGAAGACCCTGTGCAGTGGCCTACAGTCTGATGAAGCACAAAAAGTGTTGGGCAGGACTGGATCTGTTTGTCTGACTAATTGTAGTTTGCAGAAATTACACTTTAAACCTCAAACGAGTTCTTAAGAATACAGACTTTATCTGGCAGGCTCTATCACTGACCACTAACCAAAAACCACCATCAGAACATAAAGACTCATCCTCGGATGCCTCATGTTGAAGTTCAGGGTTCAGTAAGGAAACACCTTCACAGTTCAATCCCAGAAAGCTAAATAAGCCAGTTGACACAAAGTGCATTAGGCCAACAGGCTTTTAACCACTTAATCTACTCCACCCAAACACCCAGAAGGGCTTTGACGGGTCAATATGGCCTCGTTTTAGAATGCAAAACGAATGATAAAAAAGCAGTCTAAATGTACCGATGTCACTCATACCGTCTAGTCTGATCATTTTCTGATACTTTGCTTGGGCATCTTATGATAAAAACACATGAATTCACAGCTAGTTTCGCATCAGACGCCAGACTAGCAAAGTACAGGGAGAATCAAACCAACAGTCAACATAATCTGATACATGCCTGGCCGTCGCTCCATGACAGCTGCTGTCAACAGATACGCATACGGAAAATATGATTAAGAAGGATATCTCTGCAAGTATCCCAATGGTTCATGAACATGGTAATCATTCAGTACCATGGTATATATCAAAGTGCCATAGTATTATGATCTCAAGCAACCGCTAAACCAGCGAAAAACAAGGGTAAAATGAATTAATGGTTTTGATTTAAAGGGTTAGTTCACCAAAAAATAAAAATTCTGCCATTAATTACTCACCCTCATGTCGTTCCACACCCGTAAGACCTTCAGAACACAAATTAAGATATTTTTGATGAAATCCGAGAGGAATATTCACTCGTCCATAAACAGCAAATTAATCGACACTTTAAAGCTCCAGAAAGGTACTAAAGACATCGATAAAACAATCGATGTGACTGCAGTGGTTCAACCTTAATGTTATGTTTTTGTGCGCAGAAACGAAACAACAAAAACGACTTTATTTAACAATCTCTTCTCTCTCCTGTCATTATCCTTACATGGGTGACGCAGTAAACACAGTGAAGGCTTCCGTGTTTACGTCCGAAGCCGGCTCGGTATTGGCCAAAGCTGATCACGTTAGCAGTATGATGCATGCGTGTGATACTGACGCAGAAGCTGGCCAATAATGAGTCGGCGTTCTGACATAGAACCGGGAGGCGCTGGATGTAAACAACGTATGAGAATGACAGTCACGTCGACTGTTTTAACGATGTCTTTAGTACCTTTCTGGACCTTGAAAGAGGTGATTATATTGCTGTTTATGGACGAGCGAATATTTTATAAAATATATCTTAATTTGTGTTCCGAAGATGAACGAAGGTCTTACGGGCTTGGAACGACATGAGGGTGAGTACTTAATGACAGAAATTTAAAAATTAAAATTTGATTTAAATAAAAAAATATTTTAGAATAATTCAAATAAATAAACAAAATAAACAGTACTATAGTTAGTAGGGGGAAAACGATAACTATAAAGATATAAAAATATAAAACACCACAACTATAACGTTAATATCACAGAGAAACTATATCGTTGGAATCGCTTCAGAGTAGGGCTAGACGGTATATCGAGTTCTTACGATATATCGTACGGTATGGAATGAGGCAGTACCATCATAGTGCTTGTTTAAAATGGATAGATGGTTGCTTTCAAAATAATAATAATAATAATTCAAGTATAAAAAATTCCACTGGAAATTTCTATCACATCTCTGTTTAAACTGCATTACTTTAACACTTCAATGCTTTTTCCCCAGCTTTCCAGCAAATCTTTTACAACCCCACGTAGCAACAAAGTTTGTCATGAAAACCGTTCCTCGTCTACTTAACTAGCGCTTACCTGCAGATCTGCGCCCTGTGCACGGCAGTCCATGTAGTTCTCCCAGGCCTGGGACAGATCAGCCAGGTGTGAGCTGGCCATGTCCAGCTGACCGCCACCGGCTCCGGTTCATCCACAGCAGCTGACAGAAGCTTAAAATCCAGCGGATAAATTTGAACTGCATGCGCGGGAACGCCGCATCATTTCATTAGGGTTCCCTCCGGATTAAGAGATGTGAAGTCCGTTAAATCCGTTACTGCCTACAGAGATGAAATACAACTTTTGAATGTGCGGCTGGCGCGAACTGGGCTCTGCACTGCACCATTCATCTGCAAATTACAGTTCGCAAAAGTCAGTTTATTCCATCTAGCTGACAGTTGCTGTCAAGTTACAGTGCAAGCAGACCAATGAAGCAGTAATATTAGTGCACTGCCTCCCGTTAAATACGAGTTGAGACTTATATTAGCTTCGGTGTCAACATTAGCGTGAATTAACCAATAAAAATGCATTAACTACAACAAATAAAGATTGTATGGTTCGTTTCTGCAGACAGAAACTCATGTTTGCGTGTATCTGGATCATTTCACGCATCCACAGACGCAGAATATCCCGCAGCACAGCTTAGGCTAACACTCATTGATTTACTTCTGTCTAATATGAGGTTGCACAATGCCAACCAGCCATTTTAATCACTGTAGCCATATTGTTAATCTAAACGTAACGTGTAAGACATGTACAGTTAAATATAATTACAATTTACATACCTCGTCTCCGGTCTTCCTTCTAACATATACACAAGCAATTTAGAAGACAAAAAAATGACATGCAAAACAGGACAGGAAATAACGCCCACAAAACAGAATCCTAAATGGCCATTGGTTGAATAGACGTTAATCTCCTGTCAATCAAATCTGCGGCCTGTGCGGACGCTCACTCTCACCAGTCATTCTGATGACGCCAATCGTGTCCCCCCTGTAAGGGCGGGGCTTAGGTGCTTACGCTCTTGTTCCCGCTGTGGGCGGGGTTGACGTGATGACGCCACTGCGCAGCGGCTCCGGGAGCTCCAGTCACAGTAAAGAATAATGTTCGCCAGTCACAGAGCATCTCTCTTTAGTTTCCTCTTTATTGTGGGAATAAGAGGATGTTTGCGGTAGTGTTTTTATAGCCTGAAGCAGTAAATTATTCAAACGGATTTTAAGTCTGATCTCTGATCAGATATGAGGCCACTGTTCCATGATGTCACCATTCTTTTGTACAGATTCATTCATTATTTAAGTGTTTTTTTTGTTTTTTTATTTATTAATGCTTGAACAACAATTACAAAACAGAAACAGAAAAAATGCCAGGGTTAAAGATGCAAAAATATAAAATACAATATCAACCAAATGATAAAGTAAATAAAAACAAAACTAAATAAACCAAATAAACAATAAAAGGTTTTGATATTTCACAAAATCTTAAATAAATTAATGGTTTTAACAGCTATTTTGTTTGTGCTGTCCTTAATAGAAACCATATAATATTCTAATTCTTTCAATACTACAGAAAAAAAAGGTTTCTGATTACTAATATATTATTTAAGTGTTTGAGTCAGTCTTCTTCATGCATTAAATGTCAAAGTATCACTACCATAAATTACTCATATTTCATCCTGATCTAACTAATATTCAATAGCACATCGATCGTATTCATATTTTATTCTTGTAATTCTGTGTCCAGTTGTTGTATTTCTGATTAATTGTTTAAGTTATAAAGTTCGTTTCAGCTTTTAGCAATTATTAGAATTTCCCTTATACCATAAAACACTTTAACTATCCATAACACCTAATAGTCTAATATTATGAATTGTACATGCATATATTTAATCATATAATGTTTGTATACATTTAAATGCATCACTATTTATTTTTCCATCTCAAAATGTTTTTGTTTATTTATCAGACTTTGTATTATTAATTCCATGATCATGACAGAAAGGCTGTTTGAGAAAAAATGGTGTCCATATTTGATAATTTCTATTCATTTACTTGAAATATATTACCAGTTATCATACTGAAATCAGCTGAAATTTTTCAACACTTGATAACACAATTGTTAAATGTAAAATAATAATAATAAGTACATAAAAATATTATGATGTAATTAATGATTACAAAGAATATTATGATGTAATTAATGATGTGAACAGTCAGAGAGAAGAGAAAAGAATAACCTGACAATCTAATGGTTTGCTAAGGGAAGGACAACATTTTCGGCTGATTTTTAGGCTGCTGTTGCCATCTGCTGGTTATTCCTGTACACAAGCGCTTTATTTACCTGTGTTCCCTTCTGAGATTCATTATCACAGCATGAGAGTTTGGAACATAGAAAAACAGAGTTTTAATTAGAAAACAAGCACTCGAACAATATATAAAAATACGACAAGGCTAAATAAACAAAATATGATTTTATTGCAAAGTTGTATGTGTAAACATTTATTTATGTCAGGTTATTTCACAATTGTATCTTTATTTCTTTACCTCTTAAAAAGGATACTCTGCTGTTTAAAAAAGATATTCACAATGACCTCATTAGCATTTAATTGCTCTTTAAAGCACCGTGAGCATATTTAAGGCAAGAATGCATTTCATAATCTTAATAGAGTGTGGCTTTATTCCATCTTTCAGTTGATCATGAAGGAAGGAGCTTCACAACAAATAAGTAGAACTGTTCAGATGAACAGTCGTGAAGGAACTGCCATGTAATTGCTCACATTTCTCTGAATCTTCAGTTCCTGCCTTCCCGTTCCACACAGCCCAGTCCTACAGCGTTGTCTGGACATCTGCATGAGCGGCCAGCAGGTGTCGCCAGACACAAGTGAGTGCAGCCTCCGTTATTGGTCGAGCAGTAGTTTTGACCTGATGGGGAACATTGACCATCTCACATTAGCTGCATTAATGGTACAAATTAGGATAATTTCAACTTTTGTTTTAGGGGTTCAGATTAATATATGAAATGGAACACGTTTCATATAGAAATAGCCTCAAACACCTAAATACCATCTGATTAGTTACATTATATACGTATCCAGCGATCAGGCATAACATTATGACCACCTTCCTAAAATTGTGTCGGTCCACCTTTTGCTGTCAAAACAGCCCTGACCCGTCGAGGCATGAACTCCACTAGACCCCTGAAGGTGTGCTGTGGTATCTGACACCAAGATGTTAGCAGCAGATCCTTTAAGTCCTGTAAGATGTGAGGTGGAGCCTCCATGGATCGGACTTGTTTGTTCAGCACATCCCACAGATACTCGACTGGATTGAGATCTGGGGAATTTGGAGGCCAAGTCAACACCTCAAACTCGTTGTTGTGCTCCTCAAACCATTCCTGAACCATTTTTGCTTTGTTGCAGGGCGCATTATCCTGCTGAAAGAGGCCACAGCCACCAGGGAATACCGTTTCCATGAAAGGGTGTACATGGTCTGCAACAATGCTTAGGTAGATGGTACGTGTCAAAGTAACATCCACATGGATGGCAGGACCCAAGGTTTCCCAGCAGAACATTGCTCAAAGCATCACACTGCCTCCGCCGGCTTGCCTTCTTCCCATAGTGCATCCTGGTGCCATGTGTTCTCCAGGTAAGCGACGCACACGCACCCGACCATCCACGTGATGTAAAAGAAAACGTGATTCATCAGACCGGGCCACCTTCTTCCATTGCTCCGTGGTCCAGTTCTGATGCTCACGTGTCTTGGCTCTTTCAGTGGTGGACAGGGGTCAGCATGGGCACCCTGACTGGTCTGCAGCTATGCAGCTCCATACGCAACAAACTGCGATGCACTGTGTATTCTGACACCTTTCTATCAGAACCAGCATTAACTTCTTGAGCAATTTGAGCTACAGTAGCTCGTCTGTTGGATCGGACCACACGGGCCAGCCTTCGCTCCCCATGTGCATCAATGAGCCTTGGCCGCCCATGACCCTGTCGCCGGTTCACCACTGTTCCTTCCTTGGAGCACTTTTGATAGATACTGACCACTGCAGACCGGGATCACCCCACAAGAGCTGCAGTTTTGGAGATGCTCTGACCCAGTCATCTAGCCATCACAATTTGGCTCTTGTCAAACTCACTCAAATCCTTACGCTTGCCCATTTTTCCTGCTTCTAACACATCAACTTTGAGGACAAAATGTTCACTTGCTGCCTAATATATCCACCCACTAACAGGTGCCGTGATGAAGAGATAATCAGTGTTCCTCATTTCACCTGTCAGTGCTCATAATGTTATGCCTGATCGGTGTAGTCCACTGGCGTGGATGATAATATAGTTATCTTTATAGTTACAGTTCTTGATGTGAACGGGCCCTAAGAACTGAAACACATGAGAAAGAGAAACCATACCAGAGGGGCAGTGGGCGTGTGCGGTGGTGATCCCGTACAGACGTGTTCGTTTCTGAGGCTGGAACTCATCGACCTCTCTTCTAGTATAGCGATCCACCACGACTACAGCACCCCTGATCCAACACAAACACACACAACCATCAGGAAAAACTCTTTATGTTTATGATACATATGAATGTACAGTACATATGAATAATGAAGATGATGTTTTTGAAAGAAGTCTCTTCTGCTCACCAAGGCTGCATTTATTTGATTAGAAATAATTAAAATCATTTTCTATTTTAATATATAGTAAAATGTAATTTATTCCTGTGATCAAAGCTGAATTTTCAGCATCATTACTCCAGTCTTCAGTGTCACATGATCCTTCAGAAAGTACCAATTATTTTTGGCGCTTAATTATTAATAAAGGTTCTTATAATTATCATTGTTTTTGCTGCTTAATGTTAATCTTTGATGAATAGAAAGTTTAAAAGAACAGCATTTATTTGAAATAGAAACCTTTTGTAACATCCTTTATGTCACTTTTGATCAATTTAATGCATCCTTGATGAATAAAAGGAAGGTTTTGTTCATTTTTAAAATCTTACTTTTGAATGGTATCCCAAATTCCACAAAAATATTATGCAGACATTGACAATAATCATAAATGTTTCTTAAGCCTGACGCATCTGCTTGCATAACAACTTTTCCAGCTGATGAACGCTAAGCAGCAAATCATCATATTAGAATGATTTCTGAAGGATCATGTGACACTGAAGACTGGAGTAATGATGCTGAAAATTCAGCTTTGATCAAAGGAATAAATTACAGTTTACTATATATTCACATAGAAAACAGATATTTTAAATTGTAATAATATTTCACAATTTTTACTGTATTTTTATCAAATAAATGCAGCCTTGGTGAGCAGAAGAGACTTAAAAACATAAAAATAAAATCAAAAGAAGAAAGAAGAATAACTGAAAATTGCATTCTGCATTAAGAACAATTAAGACTGTTTTGCATCTTTTCATGAAAATTAAGCACATTTTCCTCCCAAATTCTCACTGCTGTAACAAGTTGTTTTTGCACTGCTCATTATTCTTAATTACTATAATAAGCTCCAATGTGACTGTCACTAACAGAGAGCAAAAGGTTGTAGGAAGATCAGAGAGAGAGTCCACTGGACGGGCCGTGAAATTGCACGCAGCTGCCACAAGCCTTGAAACAGGCCTCTTGACCTGACCTTAGCGCCTATGCATAGCAAACACATCCAGGGTTAAAGCGCCAAATCTGTGCCTGCTGCTTTTGAGGGAATCTGTGCTGGCAAACATACACATGAAGGCTTCAGAAGAGCAGAGAGCTGATGAGCTCACAGGTTCAGTGGACTGAACCTTGACCTTGCTTTCCCATCCTGAAATCCTGAACCACGAACTAACAACACCATCAAGCCCAGAGCAAATCTGATGATTTTCTGCACAGATTTTGGACCCAGCAGTTTGCATTATTCCTATTATTCTCTTATAATACACTACCATTCAAAGGTTTGGGGTCAGTAAGTTGTTTTTAAGAAATTACTACTTTTATTCAGCAAGAATGCATTAAACTGATGAAAAGTGACATTAAAATAGGGCCTTTTGTCTGTAAATGACGGTTTTATATGTGGTAATGTATTTGTAGGTAGGTTAAAGGACTGAACGCCAGTGGGAGGGACCTATGATGCAACGGTGTAACTTGATTTCAGTTAACTTCTCATTAAAGCGTAATGCTGTTAAAGGGAAGGTTCACCTCGTCCAGTCAGTGTAGTAGAGATTCCTTCCATCAGTAGTCATTCCGAAGGGATACTGAATTCCCTCCATAAGCTGCATCCGACTGCCCTGCTGCGGATTCATGCACTCCACTTTATGTGTACCTGCATCAAAAACACCAAACATCACCATCAATACAAAGGTTTCAACCAAACAAAGCATTTTATGGAGTTTGTGGCTTTAATAAGCTAAACAAGTGATCAAAATATCTGTTTTTCTGCCGAGAGGCTTAAACTGCTGTGACTTTATTGCAGTAGTAAATGTTTCTCAGCATGAGGTCTGAACTAGAGCCATACCGGCATCCGCCCAGCACAGCAGAGACGTCCGAGGGTCATAAGTTAAACCGTTGGGGAGGCCCAAGTCGTCCTTGGCCAGGACCCTCCGATTTGTGCCGTCCATGTAAGCCATCTCAATTTTGGGGGAGTCCCTGTTCCAGTCGGCCCAGTAGATGTAGCTGATGGAGAAACAGACATTGAAAACACTTCGCAATAACTATATCACTGCAGAAATTTGTGGTACTTCACATAATCACATAATGCCAAGAATGAGTATATAAACAAAACGGTATTATTATTATTATTATGCCAAATTTTCATTGCAAATGTGGCACAGAAGTGCTTCAGAGCTGGCATTTAGGTGTCTTAACAGTTTAATGCAAAGAAATTTACAAATGTGGCACATAAGCGCTTCAGAGCTGGCATTTAGGTCTCTTAACGCTGTTTAATGCTAAAGCATTTACAAATGTGGCACAGAAGCGCTTCAGAACTGGCATTTAGTGTCTTAACACTGTTTAGTGCCGCGGCATTTACAAATGTGGCACAGAAGCGCTTCAGAACTGGCATTTAGGTGTCTTAATACACTGTTTAATGCCGAGGCATTTACAAATGTGGCACAGAAGCGCTTCAGAGCTGGCATTTAGGTGTCTTAATACACTGTTTAATGCCGAGGCATTTACAAATGTGGCACAGAAGCGCTTCAGAACTGGCATTTAGTGTCTTAACACACTGTTTAATGCAGAGGCATTTACAAATGTGGCACAGAGGCGCTTCAGAACTGGCATTTAGGTGTCTTAATACACTGTTTAATGCCGAGGCATTTACAAATGTGGCACATAAGCGCTTCAGAGCTGGCATTTAGGTCTCTTAACGCTGTTTAATGCTAAAGCATTTACAAATGTGGCACAGAAGCGCTTCAGAACTGGCATTTAGTGTCTTAACACTGTTTAGTGCCGCGGCATTTACAAATGTGGCACAGAAGCGCTTCAGAACTGGCATTTAGGTGTCTTAATACACTGTTTAATGCCGAGGCATTTACAAATGTGGCACAGAAGCGCTTCAGAGCTGGCATTTAGGTGTCTTAATACACTGTTTAATGCCGAGGCATTTACAAATGTGGCACAGAAGCGCTTCAGAACTGGCATTTAGTGTCTTAACACACTGTTTAATGCAGAGGCATTTACAAATGTGGCACAGAGGCGCTTCAGAACTGGCATTTAGGTGTCTTAATACACTGTTTAATGCCGAGGCATTTACAAATGTGGCACAGAAGCGCTTCAGAGCTGGCATTTAGGTCTCTTAACGCTGTTTAATGTGGAAGCATTTACTAATGTGGCACAGAAGTGCTTCAGAGCTGGCATTTAGGTGTCTTAATACACTGTTTAATGCCGAGGCATTTACAAATGTGGCACAGAAGCGCTTCAGAGCTGGCATTTAGGTCTCTTAACGCTGTTTAATGTGGAAGCATTTACTAATGTGGCACAGAAGTGCTTCAGAGCTGGCATTTAGGTGTCTTAATACACTGTTTAATGCCGAGGCATTTACAAATGTGGCACAGAAGCGCTTCAGAGCTGGCATTTAGGTGTTTTAACAGTTTAATGTGGAAGCATTTACAAATGTGGTTCAGAAATGCTTCAGAACTGGCATTAAGATGTCTTTAAACAGACTGTTTAATGCGGAAAAACTGACAGATGTGGCACCTAAGCGCTTCAGAGCTGGCATTAAGGTGTCTTTACACAGACTTTAATGAGATGCCATTTACATAGCCATTTCAACTGTATACTTTGACACTAGGGACTGAGGTAGGTCAAAGCAGGCATAATTTGGTCTGGCTTTTATGCAGCATTATGTCTTTACACAGAATTTTGAGCAGGCACTGAGCAGCCTTAACTCACCTGTGTAAAAAGCCTTTTTTATTGAATATTATTAAATCACTTACGAGGGTCAGATTATCATTCATACAATTTGATTTAAACATGTACCACATTGCATTTCTATCTGAGAGGAAAGTAGCGTTTTCTTTACTTGCCAAAACCACTCTGTCCCTCACATTTGTTAATTTTAGCCCCTGTGGCCAGTTGCATAAAATAATAACTTAATAACTAGCCTGACCAACTAGTCAGTCTTACTTTTCTAAATCAAATTTGAACAATCTACCTTTTTATGTATTAAAGTAAAGAAATTTAAGATTAACTCGTAAGACTAGTCTAAGCCATTTATGCAACTGGCCACTGGTTGCTCCTAATTAGTCACACACCCATTGGTGGGGTCAGTGAGGATGGCTCTCGGGTTAACCAGGTCTGTGTTAACCAAGACACGTCGCTGGGATCCGTCTAATGAGGAAACTTCAATTCTGTCCTTCATGGAGTCTGTCCAGAACACGTTTCTGCCCAGATGGTCAATTGCGATGCCCTCAGGACTGCCAAGATCTGAAAAAAAAGTCAGGTTGAGACAGTGGTGTGCGATATGACTGTATTAGACGGGGATGATTAAAATGTCTCCATGACCTGCTTTTACATTGAGATGGTTAGTATTGTGCTACAGTGCACATTCTATTAGTTGCAAAAATATGTAGGGAACATTCTGTTTGATCATTCTGCAAACATTATGGGAATGTTTCAGAATGTAAATAAACATTAGCTGAACGGACATGAAATAAACATTAGATAAACAATAGATTTAACTTGTGCGCTGTTCTGACGTACATTTTAAATATATTTAATTAATATATTTTAATATATTATATATATATATATATATCATTTTTATTTTTATTTTTTTTTTAATGGGAGCTTGTTTCCACCATGGAATAAAAAATAAAAAAGGTAACTGCAACTTTTTAAGATTTTTTTCTTAGAATTGCAAGTTTATATCCTGCAATTCAGACTTTATATTGTAATTGTGAGTTTATTTGCTAAACACAAACTCGCCATTGCAAGAAAAATGTCAGAATTTTGGGTTAAAAAGTCACAATTACCTTTTTTTATTTCTTATTCGCTGGCAGAAAGAAGTTCCACAGTGTACTGCTCAGTAACTAGCAAAAACCAACATGAAAAAGATTGTGGATTGTGATCCTGCCTGAAAAAAATGTGATATGATATTTTTGAAATATCGCCCACCTCTAGATTGAGATGATTTTAACCAGTGTCCCATGAAATCAAAATTAAAGTTACTTTTATTGTATAGAAAAACACTCTTTTGTGATCCATAGAAGATGAATTATGCAGGTTTGGAAAGACATTAGGATGAGTCTAAATGAACTCTACCTGATTTAATGAGATGGATGGGTTCTCCTCCTTGTAGATTAGCTTTGCTAATGGCAGGTGTGCTGATGTCTGTCCAATACACCATCTTCTCCGTGCAGTCATAAGCAATTCCAATCACCAATTTGTCCTGCAAAAAACATAAAAAGATCTTACAAACATGCATAGAAGAGTTTAAGACGACAACACGGCACTAAAGTTGCCCACAGGCATTCATATATCTGTCTGTCTGTGAACTGCTGTCTGGACAAAACTTTCAGAATGTGAGTGAGTCAAATGACTGTCGGGCCAGTTTTGTTACTAACGCATAGTTGAATTTCCCCTTGTTTAATAAGCTTCACTGATGTTAGTCATTATAGTAAATGTTAACATGTGAGCAATAAATGAGAGCAGATGGGAATGAAAATTCATTAAGATTTATGATTTCCCACAGTGCTGCACACAATGACCCCTAAAAAAGTCAATTTCAGAAGTCAATAGATGAAAATATAAACACTTTTATATTTAAACCCTAAGGTTGTGCATGTTTACACAACCATCTGAACAGTTTTAAACACCGTCCACGAGTGCTGACATTTCCTATAATGTACTCTATAGCCAAAGTCCCTTTAAAGGAATGTCTGTTCACTCGGCGGCCATATTTGAAACGCCTCCGGGCAGCTATTTCAGCCATCCAAGTCCATCTATTTGAATGGGGGAATCCTGAAATCTCAAAAACTGCTTGCCGAACTCACAATTAAATAACATATTTCAAATCAGCAACAAAATCTGACACAAACTGACCCATAAATGTTGTTTCTTATGCTCAAGTAGCATCAAAAATAATTTTTTTCAGGTTAGACCAGCTAATGCGCATGTGCAGTCCTAAGCGCACTTCTTAAAACACTGACTGTTTCAATAGCAACCAGAGCTTCTAACAGCAGCTGCAGTGGCACGATGACTTTATCAATCAGCGATTGGCTCTTTTATTTAGAAGGCAGGATTTATTAAAAGAAAAATCGATAATCTTGACCCCATACAATGTATTGTTGGCTTTTGCTACAAATATACCCGTGCGACTTATGACTGGTTTTGTGGTCCAGGGTCACATACATACTAACAGACCCAATATTATCTTAAATGTAAGGTACTCAATATTATTACTTTTTGACCGAAAAGTGACAGTAAAGACATTTATAATGTTACAGAAAATTTCAAATAAATGCTGTTCTTTTAAACTTTCTATTCATCAAAGAATCCTTAAAAATAAAATGTATCAGTTTCCGCAAAAGCAGCACAACTGTTTTCAACACTAATAATAATCAAAAATGTTTCTTGAGCAGCAAATCATCATTTTAGAATGATTTCTGAAGGATCATGTGACACTGAAGACTGGAGTAATGATGCTGAAAATTCAGCTTTGATCATAGGAATACATTTTATTTTACAATATATTCACATAGAAAACAGCTATTTTAAATGGTAATAATATTTCACAATATTACTGTTTTTATTGCATTTTTTATATTAAAAAAAAACATTTAAAAATCTCACCGACCCCAAACTTTTGAACTGTAATAATGTACATTTTTATACTTACTAATCAAGTAACAGTTCAGTCCTGGGAGTCTGCAGAAAACATGCATTCTAACATCATTGTCTTTTGTAAATAGTCTGGTCTGGTTTCTCCTGGAATCTCTCCTCACATTCTTACGGTTAAAGGCCGATGAGGTTATGTAATCAGCACAGGCAGCATATGGCTCCGATAAACACAATTTCTCTCATACGAATATTTCCAAGAAAAACAAGGTTAAGCAATCCTAAAATTCCCCAGCGATCCCCCCAGCAGTTCTCTGGCTCCGTGTTATCAACAATTTAGCCGAGAGAGACAAACTGCGAGCAGCAGAAGGCAAACCACAGTGACACGTTCACTCTGAAGTTACTAACATCCCTAAACAGGCTTTGCATTAATGCATACCAGAGTCTCAAAGCAGCAGGGAATGAATCAGGGATAACACAGCATAACACAGTTTGAATGATGTGCATTCAGCCTAAAACATACTCCACACAAGCACTTCTAGATGCACCAACTCAAAATGTACCAGACCGCATTTCATAACCAACACAAGTGATGGGCACTTTCAAAACACTGATTTCTGAAGTTCTGAAACCCTTGCGAATCATTTGTTTTGAACCAGTGATTCAGAGCCTGTATCAAACTGCTAAAGTCACATGATTTCAGTAAATGAGGCTTCATTACGTCATAACTGTTTCAAAATATTTTGCAATAAATCTCTGTGAGCCCATGAACCAGTGTCTATATGGTTTTTACCTGATCTTGGATCAGTTTTATAAATAAGTAGAGATTTTTATGGATGAGGTAATTTTCCGTTTATAACCATTTATTCTATATAAAAGGTGAATTTCCACCAGTAGGCCAAAAGATTCTGGGGACAATGAGTGACGATTAATTTTATTACTTATTTTTGTGGTGTTTTCAGATTGTCTTGGGTGGGACTATACACTTAAGGAAGGACATGTGGGAGAAAATCAAAAGCAGCACCAGGGACTCTTTATTCATTAAAGAGCTGGCAGTGGCAGTCTGGGGGACCAAAACCTTCAGGGAGCGCAGCCTTACAGGCAAGGAGTGTTCCACTACAAAATCCAGCCGACAGCCACTGACTCCAAAAAAGTGAAGATAGTAAAAGGTATGTCACTGCAGCCATGAGCATGAAATGTTGTAGACAAAAGTGATAGTATGCACACCTTTCAAATGTCTGAAATGTACTTAAAGGGGACCTACAAGATGTAAAATAAGTCTCTGATGTCCCCAGAGTGTGTATGTGAAGTTTTAGCTCAAAATACCCCACAGATCATTTTTATACCATGTTAAAATTGACACTTTTGGGGTGAGCAAAACGCGCCATTTCAGCGTGTGCCCTTTAAATGCAAATGAGCTGCTAAGAGGGCCTAAGAGGGCGGAGCTTCAAGAGCTGATTCTCCGGTGTCTGGAGTCAGTCAGGGCGCACTATAATGTCAGAAACTGCGAATATATTCTGCATGAAGATAGAACAGGTATAGTTTAGTTCAATTATGGTTATAACTTACATTGTCTTCTTGTTTTTATCCACTATATTAGTACAAGCCTGTTTACCAATGAGTTTATTGTACTTTACACAAAATATGAAGCGTCTGTTATCCATAAACTCTCTCTCTCCCTTGCATTATCATCAACATACACAGCGAAATACACAGAAACACTTGTTACAACTTACAGTAAACAAATATATAAAGACCTTATGCCTTTTCGGATGGTGCTTAATAAACTTGTACACTTTATATCCGTAAATCAACTCCAATGAACTGTAATAAAGTGCTCTCACCTTCATTACTGCCGTATCCAGTATCACTCTGGAGGCTGTAAGCTGGATCACGAACAGTTTACTGATCTATCCTTGGGTAACAACTTTTAGCACAACCTCTGTTTTGTATTGTCTCTTTGTATTGACATTCATTCACAAAGAAGTCCGGTGTTAAATGATTCGCACAGACATAACCAAATTTCGTAGAGTTGAGGGAGCATTTTCTTGAAAACAAAATTAATCCACCTCGTCTTCAGTGGCTCAGATTTAGGGAGTAAATGGAAAGAGCTATGTGGATTAATCCATCTAGCTACAGAACATCTAAAACGCTTGGGAGACATTCTCGTCAGTGCAGCAATGGCGGACTGTGTACAACTCGCTGTGAACTCATTCAGGGCGGTTCTATGTTAAAACGGCAGTGTCTGTCAACATTTGTGGGCGGGGCCTGTGGCTAATGTGACGTCACATTGCCAGGAACCTGCAAACGGCTTGTTCAGAGACACTGCTAATGATTTATGGGCATTAAAAAAAGGAGTAGTGATTTTTATCATTATAGGGTGGTTGTGTACACACACACTGCCAACACACATTTATATCCAAACACCATGCAAAAGTGAATTTTGCATAATACGTCCCCCTTTAAGCCATATGTGGTTTGTGGTAGACAAATGGCTTTTTGATATGGGCAACAAATGCCATTTGCCAGTGATGTGAACAGAGGCACTTTCCCATTACCATTATTTAAAGTCAGCATGATATCAAAATTGGCACTATTTGCTTTCTATTCCAAAAGTTAAAAGTCTTCATAATCTGTCATAAAATGTAAAATTTACATTTAATAACTTCAACTCTGAAACAACTTTCCTTTTCAGCCTAGGCTTCACGCAGTGTTATTTGCAAACGATGTTTCCACCTCTCCCCTCGAACCACCTTTTATATAACTAAATTTAAAAATCCATTCTAACCACATTCATCATTCACATCCACTTTTTAAGCACTCTGTTTCACTCAGAAATGTCACACTACAGAAGTAAAAAATGGTTACGAATGGTCCTTTTATGTTAACTTAAAAATAAATAAGCTGCATTTAACTTATTTTTGTCCTCAAAGTCTGGCCGTTATATCACAGAGAAGATAATGGACATTAAGAAAAAAAGAAAGCCACTTAAATAGTGGGAATATCCAGTATGTTTTTTCTTTATTAAAAGTTAATTACAATTAATTTGAAAAATTGTCTTGGTCTTCATTTAACTACGAATATGCAATAAGAAATGTGATATGTAACAAATGGGTTTTGTTGTGGTCTTGCAGGGATTATACTAACATCCAAAAGACAACATATTCTGGTGTGCCAGCAAACCAGCATCCCTGCATCCCAGCATCCCATGCTGCACTAGCAAACCAGCATCCCATGCTGGTCGGCCAGAAAACCAGCATCCCAGCATCCTAGCAACCAGCATCCCATGCTGGTTCGGCAGCATCCCAGCATCCCATGCTAGATTAGCTATCCAGCATATCCCATGTTAGTCCGCCAGAAAACCCTCATCCCAGAATCCCATGCTGGTCCGCCAGCAAACCAGCATCCCATACTGGCCCACCAGAAAACCAGCATCCCAGAATCCCATGCTGGTCCGCCAGCAAACCAGCATCCCATACTGGCCCACCAGAAAACAAGCATCCCAGAATCCCATGCTGGTCCACTAGCATCCCATGCTAGACTAGCTAACCAGCATATCCCATGTTAGTCCACCAGAAAACCCGCATCCCAGAATCCCATGCTGGTCCACCAGCAAACCAGCATCCCAGCATCCAATGCTGGTCCATCAGCAAACCAGCATCCCATGCTAGTCCGCCAGCATCCCAGCATCCCATGCAAGACTAGCTAACCAGCATATCCCATGCTGGTCCACCAGCAAACCAGTATCCCAGCATCCAATGCTGGTCCATCAGCAAACCAGCATCCCATGCTGGTCCGCCAGCATCCCAGCATCCCATGCTAGACCAGCAAACCAGCGTCCCAAGCTAGACCAGCAAACCAGCGTCCCAAGCCTGACCAGCAAACCAGCGTCCCAAGCTAGACCAGCAAACCAGCGTCCCAAGCTAGACCAGCAAACCAGCGTCCCAAGCTAGACTAGCAAACCAGCGTCCCAAGCTAGACTAGCAAACCAGCATCCCATGCTGGTCCCAGAGTACAAAACATACCTTATGCTTGTGACCAGCAATGCTGTTTTTAGCAGGGTAACAAAGCCCTCCATGAAACAAACAACGCAATCCCTACAAATAAATAAAATAACACATATTTCATTAAATACATGGCATTAGGAGATTTGTTAATTGCATTTAATAGATTACACTTTCAATAAAACATTGCAAAAGTTGTTTTTATGCAAGTTTTGGCCAGCAAGCTTCACCAGAACACTTTGAAACAGTGAATTATTTTGCGAAGCAAATGATTCAAAGTTTCGAAAAGCTTTGTTTCTCCCATCACTAGTTTAATCTGTCTTCTTCTACATTACACTAACAGACACGCCGGGTTAAAGCTTTACCGGGAGGTGCAGTGCAGTCTTGGCTTCATTCTTCTTCAGGTCGTGACCTTCCAGAGGAATATACTCAATCTTCCCGCTCTGGGTGAAGAGGATGTGACTGCCAGGAGGCAAAGGACTAATGTTAGGGTTGGGTGTTGGTCTAACCGGGCCGGGCCCTTCATGACCAGGACCTGAGAAACAGACGAATTTAAATGAATTCATATGAATATGGAAATTCACCACTTATATGTACAAAAAATTGTCAATGTGTCAATAAAAACAGTGGCTTAGTTCCAAAACCTAATGAGCTGCCTATGTAGGTATTTTCCCAGTGGTTCTCAATCTCAACACACTTCCAAGAGGGCCGCAAGATGGCTTAAAATGATTTAAAATGACAAACAAGCTTTAAAATAAACAAACAGTTTAAAACAAAGGTGTAAGCTGAAAAAAATTAGGTGTAAGGGAATTTTAAGTGCGATTTATAGACCATACAATCTTAAGAAGTCATTGTTTTTATATTCCATTAATTTTATTATCCTTTGTATTGTCAAGCTCTAAAGTATTTTAATAATAGTTTAATAGTATTTTAAGAAATTGCTATTTGTAAGTAAAAAACATTATTAAAAAACACTATAATTACAAATGAC
This sequence comes from Hypophthalmichthys nobilis, assembly GCA_037950665.1. Lineage (NCBI taxonomy): Eukaryota > Metazoa > Chordata > Actinopteri > Cypriniformes > Xenocyprididae > Hypophthalmichthys > Hypophthalmichthys nobilis. The sequence continues at coordinate 31,562,094 of CM075477.1, read as the reverse complement.
AAGAAAAGTAATATAAATTCATTGGTTTTAAAAAAAAATGTTAAAACTTTTGGAATTATAAAAATTTTAAAAAGTGTCCATCTTATGCTCATTTACATGCAGAATTCCCAGAATGCACTGCAACAAACATCCACTCACGTATACTTATAATTAGGTATGATTCAGTGCTATTTTATTATCATTGAGACACTGTTATAGTTTTTATTAACAGCTTCATTTTACACCGGACTGCTTCACAAACGAGGTTCAATTCAACGCTGGATTTGCACAAAAGATTAACATGACGGCACATGCTAGTGGATGAGTTGAATCAACTCCACAGCAACTACATAAATTTATCCACTAACCATTCAGAAACGTCTAAAAGTTGTAACTTCTTCCTGTCTCTCCATCAGTGTCGACTCCGGTTTGAACAATGTAAGTCTGAACACCGTTACTGACAATCCTCATTTTGGCTGCATGAGATTCTCCAGCTTTGTTGTTGTTGAGCAACCGAAGCGCGAGCTGTTAAAGCTCCGCCCTCTTCTGGAAAGCGGGCCGGGAGCAGCAGCTCATTTGCATTTAAAGGGACACACACAAAATCGGTGTGTTTTTGCTCACACCCAAATAGGGGCAAATTTGACAAGTTATAATAAATGATCTGTGGGGTATTTTGAGCTAAAACTTCACAGACGCCTTCTGGGGACACCAGAGACTTATATTACATATTGTAAAAGGGGCATTATAGGTCCCCTTTAACTATAATAACTCTGGAATGATTTATATAACCCAACATGTGTGTCTTATGTACGTTATGCTTACTAGAGTATTGAAACAAGCATTCCAAATTAGTCACTAATGATTCCCATTTTCAGTTAGGCTGCTGCCTTATAAGGCAGGTGTTTGTGTAGACAGCAAGGCAGCTCACTAGGTTTTGGAACAGAGTCTTTATGAGTGAAGCATGTGGAGGACTCACACTCAGGAAAGCGTCCAGGTCCCAAGCGGGTGCCAGAGATCTCCACTCCATTGCGGTCGACGCACCAGCATTGCCTAATGCTGGCGTGACACTGCATGGGTTCGTACTCACCATAGGCATCACAGGTCGGCACATACTGACCAGGACGAGGACCACGGGGCTCAGACCCGGCCCAGAACGCTCTCCCTGTGCCGCTCGCAGCGTGTCTTCTCTTGTTCTGAACAAATAAAAAAAATACACATACACAATTAAACCTATAAAGCCTACTGTAAAGTTCTAAGACCTCTAAAATGATCAACATGATCAGAACTTTGCTGATAAACCTGTCCTTCTGTCGTCTAATTGATAGTTTAGACTGTTCTATCAAGTAAAAGTATTTTAGTATAATTGTATAAACGTCCTCCTTCAGCTCGTGCTTCACGTCTCTTTCTGCTGTGAAATCTGCACTGATTTTAAACATAAGAATAACTTTGATATTGTTAGTCATATTTCAACTGGATGGGCAACAGCTCTGGTGGACAGTCAGCATGCCAATTGCACGCTCCCTCATTTTAGAGTGGCCTTTTATTGTGGCCAGACTAAGGCACACCTGTGCAATAATCATGCTGTCTAATCAGCATCTTGATATGCCACACCTGTGAGGTGCATGGATTATCTCAGCAAAGGAGAAGTGCTCACTAACACAGATTTAGACAGATTTGTGAACAATATTTGAGATAAATAGGCCTTTTGTGTACATAGAAAAAGTCTTAGATCTTTGAGTTAAAAAGTGTTGCATTTATAATTTTGTTCAGTATATATATTTTTATATATATATATATATATATATATATATATGAATTTTATGTAAAAGTTTATCTCATTGATTTTATCTCATTGTTTTACATTATAAGCGTCAGAATTTCACCTTACTTTTTATCCATATCAGCATCTGCAGCAAATTGCATATTTTTGCTCAGTTTGGCCTCTGAATATTGAGGTGTTTTTTCCTCCCTATTCTCAGTACTGTATATCATACTATATGCGCAAACTCGGACCCACCGGCTTTTGTGGACTGTCAACAGATCAAGGATCAAACTTCATGCAATCTTCATCTCTTTCTAAGAATTTCCAGTATTTCCAGGGAAAATCAATCAATGCTAAAGCCCAGGGTTCAAATCTGAAACAGTTTATGCTCGTGTGAGTCCAGCTGATTTGCTATGAAACATTACATCAGTCTAAAGACCTCCAACTGCTGTTCCATCGACAGCAAATCAGGTTACAACAACAAAACTCAACCCTCTGCACACTAATCAATACCGTTACTACCACAATCATGACAGCACTCATAATCTAAACGACACACAGAAGAGAAGCATGCTTGAACAGATTTAGGCAATAGATAGTAGATTTTTAAAGCATGAAAAAATATTATTTTAGAACTTGCAATGAATATGGGTAACAGAATATGAGGTTATTCTCAACAGATTGTTTTGAATTATTAAGGTAAATCTCAGGAAACCTTTCAAGAACATTTTTTACTCAGAAATCAAGAAATCAGAAAATATATTTAAGACAGAGCATTTTATTGGACAAAAAAAAAAAAAAATATGCATATGGAATTGTGTAAAAAATTATGTTTTAAATACTATTCCGAGAAGGAATAGCATGTCAATTTTAAATGTACACTACCGTTCAAAACTTTGGGGTCAGAAAGATTTTTTTTTAAAGAAATTAATACTTATATTCAGCAAGGATGCATTAAATTGAAGTGACAGTAAAGGCATTTATAATGTTACAAAAGATTTCTACTTCAAATAAATGTTGTTATTTTCAACTTTCTATTCATCAAAGAATCCTGAAATAAAATCTATCACGGTTTCCACAAAAATATGAAGCATTACAACTGTTTTCAACATTGATAATAATCATAAATGTTTCTTGAGCAGCAGATGAGCATATTAGAATGATTTCTGAAGGATCATGTGACACTGAAGACTGGAGTAATGATGCTGAAAATTCAGCTTTGATCACAGGAATAAATTACAGTTTACTATATATTCACATAGAAAACAGCTATTTTAAATTGTAAAAATATTTCACATTTTTACTGTATTTTTGATCAAATAAATGCAGCACTGGTGAGCAGAAGAGACTTCTTTCAAAAACTGACTCCAAACTTTTCAACGGTAGTGTATATTTCTGCTAAAAGTTTATTTTGGTGATTTTCAGGACTACGCTAGTACATGACCTTCCAGCTCAGAAACATGGACTAAACGCCACAAAACTCAACAATATTGATTTCACGGGGTCTTAAAACTCTGAGAAACCAAAGCAGCTGTCCAGTTCCCAGCAGGCATGCAGCTGTCGAGATGATATTCATGACGGCAGGGTTAAACCTCTAACTCAGAGGTCAAGATGTCAGGTCATGTTGTAATATTTAAAGAGTTGAGGGTCGTCTGTCATTAGAACGACTGATAAGGTTTGTGGTTTGAACTGTGGGTAAAAAGAGCTCTAAGTTACAGCATAATGAGCTGCTTCCTATTTGCTTGACACATTGAAACTTTGCTCAAGGTTGGATGCTTAAGCAATGACGTACAAGCTACACTGTCCAAAAACCTAATGAATTTTCTCAAAATATGCCAGTAATAAATAGTGGTATTTAACAGGAATATGCAGTTTCATGTGAGAGTTGTTGAGTAAATGAGAAGAATGAAGAGCGCTTTAAAGGAATTACACTCCAGGTGATATAAACCAAAAGACAGATGGAATCTACCTGTAGAGCAGTGGAATCCGTCGCCATAGAAACCAGGGTTACACTGACAGGTGAAAGATCCAGGTGTGTTGAAGCAGACGGCATTCTCATGACACTGGCTCACCTGACACTCGTCTATGTCTGAAAGAAAGAAAGAAAGAAAGAAGGGATGCAATGATGCTATTTTTGACATAGAAAAAAAGAAAATAAACGCACTGGCTATCCGGACACAGCTACTGTGCCATGTAGCCTTCAAATAAAACAGTTGCCATGCCAACTTACTACTGTAAACAAAAGCTCACAATGCTTGCCCCGCCTCCAGGGTCAACTGATTGGTCCACTGTCATGGAACTGACAATGATGTGCGAGACGCCGCAAAAGACGCAAGACACGAGACGCGAGCGCAATGATCATACACGTCCATCTAGCGTGTATTTACTTAGAAAAACAAGGGAAACGTAGCGCATTGGAATGGAAAAATGTATTCTTTGTGAACGGCCCCGAACAATTAAGGAATAATTGACGACGGGCCGCTGAATTATTCGGAAATAATGCACACCTGAGGTGGTGATGCGGCCACAACGTGAAGCAGAGTCAATTATTCTGCTTACATTACGGTTACCACACCTCAAAACATTGTTCAGATGTTGTATTTCAAGACATTTGTCAGGTTTTTGTCCTTAAAACGCTCTTGTGTGTGGGACTAATTTCTAACACATCTCATCCCACGCCTCTGTTGCTAATTTTTCAAAAACAAAATTTTAGAGCTAGTAAGGCTTGATAGCAGAATAATACAGTTATTAAAGCAGCTAATAGAGAGAGAGAGAGATTAAGCGTATACGATTACCTGAGTCTGCGCGTCTCTCAACAGTGTTCGGCAGCAGCATCTCTACTAATAGCGAAAATGTGAGTTTATCTGCTTCAAGAACAGCGGCGTTATTACCTCGGTAGTGAGAAATGTCATGTAGCTTTTAAGTTGCTAAACTATTTTAAAGGAGTCATGAAAATTACTTTATAATGTTTCCTGAGGTGCACTTATAATGTTAATATGATATTTATATCAAAAAATTGTCAAAATTTATAAATAAATGGCTATTTTCTACCCTGATTTTATCCCTCTGATTTGAACGCTCTGTTTTAAGGGGCGTGTCTGCTGTGAGACTTCAGTGTAAACACCCACTGCTGTGATTGGCTGACATCTTTGCATATGAAATAGCTAAGTATTACATGTGGAATCCTTTCGAATACTTTTACCACATTTTTACTATTAAAGCCTTCGAGATTAACGAATCGTGAATTATTGAATTATATTTAGACCTATTCCATCACATGGAAGGTTGCAGTGATGAGCATTGAGTCTGTTGATCGCGTGAATGCGGTGATCTCGTCATTGTAACGCAATTTAACACTCTCGTGAAATGTGTTCACCATAACCAACAATGCAAATATGACTTAAATACAGTAAGAGACTCATTGCGAAGTGTAAGAGCGTCACTATAATGGGAGTTTTGGCAAGTGTCCAGATAAACTCACGCTGCGTGATCGTCAGCTTCAGCCATTATAAAGAGAGTGTTCTTTGAAGTAAAAATACTAGGATTATTCATTATGAATTTAACTGTAATTATCGATTTAAAAATGAAATACGTTACTTACAATTTGCAGGGTCCTTGCTCATTCCAGAACAGCTGATTCCTGATCTTTGAGCAAAAGTTTTTGGGCAAAGCCAGTCTCGTATTGCGACTTGTTCTCAAAACAGTTGCTGGTAAAATGTACAAACATGCAAGTCACCACTAGGGTTGCAAAATTCCGGAAATTTTCAAAGCTGGAAACTTTCCATGGGAATTAACAGGAATATATGGGAATTAATGGGAATACATGGGAATTAATGGGAATAAACAGGGAATTTTAATTTCACACATAATTTCAGAAATTATGTGTGAAATTGATAAAAAGTGATATTAAAGTGATCTTGTTAGAAAAGATTAGAGAAGATTTCTATTTTTGAATAAATTCTTTTTAACTTTTTATTCATCAATGAATCGTGAAAAATTGATAATAACTGAGTATCAAATCAGCATTTTAGAATGATTTCTGAAGGATCATGTGACACTGAAATAAAACATAACAATTGCTGCAATAAAAATTAATTCAATGCGAAAAAGAAATAACTGTTATTTCATGTTATGACCAAACAAAATGTTTATATTTATGTTTATATATGATACATTTTATATAAATATTATACATTTATATAAATTTCCCAAAATTTCCAATTAATTCCCATAAAATCTCATAAATTCCAGTAAATTCCTGTTAAGTTTCCAAATAGTTCCCGTGGAAAAGTTTCCGGAAAGTTTCCGCCCCTTTGCAACCCTAGTCACCACTGACGTGATTAGGACGTTCATTAAAAATAAACTGAATCCATTTTTCTCTGACATCGGGATCCTTCGGCAGCTTATGCAAAAATGACATTTTTCCACAGCCAGGAACAGCAAAACGTCTGCGTGACATCGCAATCTTGTTATTATCACAATCTTATCGTAAATAACTAGGCCTGCTTTAGATCCACTCGCTGCTCATCGACTGAACACCAGTGGGTGGGGACAACAATGCGATGATGTAAAAGTAGGCGTTGTTGTCTTGCTCCAGAGACAGTCGTATGCAAATTATTGTGCCCGTGACAGCACATGCCACCTCGGATCCAAAAGAAGCCTTTTTACAGCTTGATTACACAAATTTAAGTTATGGAACTTGCGGGAGGTAATAATGATACAAAGACCTCTTATATCCCAAAAGACCAAGAAAAATTTGATTTCTCATGTCATGACCCCTTTAACATAAACTTGTCAGAGCAGCGCTGACAACACGTTTCTGTGCAAGTGTGTGTCCGTACTGTATGCATTTGAGCGGGTATGTGCTTTCCGTACATGATAAAATGTAATTGGAAAACATGGAAATAATTTGTTGTTTTTATCCTATTGGTTAGGCTACTATATTTATTTGCTTGGTCGGTGTCAGTGTGGGTTTTGTTTCTTTTGCGGTTGTAGGCTGTAGGACCTTTTGAAATAACTGAAATCATCTGGCGAAGTGATATGGAACTGCAATGCGGTCAAGACCTGCCTGGAACTACTTTAGCCATGCATTTCCCTGAAAATAACTGCACACCTTAGAACGTTCCTCAACCAATCAGATTCAAACATTCAACAGCCCTGTAGTATAAATAAATTTAATCCATAAATGTATTAAATATAAATAATATTTATTAAATTTAAATATAAAATAAATGAACTAAATTTAAATAAATTTACATATTAAATAAATGTATTCAATTTAAATAATAAAAACTTTAAATAATAAATCAAATTAAATGTTGATTGAGTTAAATGCAAAAAACACCCTGCTAAATGAAGGAGTTGTGATTGAACTGGAAGGTCAAATCCATTAACATCATGTCAAGTTAATTATAGTTGACAAACTCAAACATATCTATAATGAACTTATCAGGAGCAAAAATAAAACATGGCACTGATTTATAGAAACTTTTTACATTTCTCTGACGAAGATTTGTAGATGTAAAAAATTTAGTGGCTGACCAATACGAGTTTTGCCGATGCAAAACCCGAGTTAGTGGCTGATATACATGATGAAGATTTTAAAATAGCAAAGTTTTTAAGACAAAATAGCTGAATTCACATTAAATTAAAATATTAATATTAAAAAAATTTAAATATAAATATTACAAATATTTAAAACCAGAATATGTACACTATCCACTGGCCAGACATGGACTGACACTAGGCAAAATCAATCAATTGATCAATCAATCAGGCAATTTTATCAACCAATAATGGCCAAATATCTGCTGGAAAAAAAAAAAAAAAAAAAAAAAAAAAAAGATTTATCATTAATTTACAGTAAATATGCAATTCATCAGTTCAAAAACGCATATGAAATTCATTACTGTCTATTAGTACAGTTTCGCATAAAATGGTGTGCATTCTTCTTGTCTTATAAATGAAAGTGTGTCTGGTATAGAGAGGTAGTGACAGCTGGCACAGAGAACTAGTAACTCACCCTGACATCTTCGTCCATCTCCCATGAATCCCGGTAAGCAGGAGCAGATGTAGGAAGATCCGCCGGTGTAGCTGCAGCGGGCGCGTTCAGGGACGTCACAGTCATGAGTGTCGGTGCGGCACGGGTCCACAGGACGGTACACTTCTACAGATTAACACAAGAGAACGGATTAAATAAAAAACATTGCAGTTATAATCTAGTTCAATCACTTATTAGACACATTTTAAAAACAAATATCTCCATCTCAGTACTCCTAGACAGCAATGAGATTTAATAGAGAGCAAACTGAGACTTTTGCTGAAGTCTACTGCTACTTAGATGTTTTAGAGAAAAAGACCCCAGTAATCTCACATGTATCTCCTTTAGAGATCTCAACAGTGTCTCAAACTGTGACTCAAAGTCTGTAATCAAAAGTCACAGATCTCAATCCTAAACCAGACATCTCTCATCAGAGGATCTGAGCTGCTATTCACATTCATTTTAACATCAATGACACACACACATATATATATATATATATATTAGTGCTGTCAAATGATTAATCGCGATTTCATAATATAGTTAACAAAAATAAATTATATTAATATATAAAACATTTCTATTTATATACAATATAAATTACATATAAATATATAAATATACATGTATACAGGTAAATATTTCTTAAATAAATACATGTATATTTGTGTATTTATATATACATAATAAATACACACAGTACACACACATATATTATGTAAATACAAACTTTTATTTTGGATGCGATTAATCACGATTAATCATTTGACAGCACTAATATATATATACTAATATATATATATATATATATATATATATATATATATATATATATATATATAAAACAAATATTTACATATATATACACTACCAGTCAAAGTTTGGAATCGATAAGATTTTTAATGTTTTTAAAAGAAGTTTCGTCTGCTCACCAAATCTGCATTTATTTAATTAAATAGAAATAATGAGCTTCAGATGAGCGACATCCTCTATAGGGAATTTCTCCTGGGGTCTTTTTCTTCTCAAAAACATCATAAGTAAGAGACTTTGACTTAAATCTCATTCGCTTTCCATTTAATCTCAATCTTGTCTTGGAAAAACAAAAGCGATTTAATTTTTCTCATGAAAATCAAGTCTTATGGTTTCTTTAGATTATATTTAATCCATTACTTTTTGCAATGTGGACATTTTATGATGCAAATCAACTGAATTTAGCTTTATAATCTAAATAGAGGGGGATTTTATCAACAAACAATGATGATGAACACAAACAGACATAAACAAGTACTGACTCACATACCAACACATGTCTGTCCGTCACTAGCGAACTGGAAGCCGTCCTGACACTCACAGCGAAACGTTCCCGGCTGGTTGTTGCAGACGGCATTTGGCCCGCAGATCTGAGGGGTTTCCCTGCATTCATCGATGTCTAATGACAACAGGAAAGCAGACTAAACATACTGAACCAGGCTTTAGTGAGGATTTCTACGACCGATTTAATGCTAAAGCAAAAAGACTTCCTTATAGGTCGCGTTCCCATGGATCACTAACGATGATACCATAATTCTCATAATTGCAGCTTTTTAAGATAACATCTTTTCCGTTTTTGTGTAATCTCCTTTAAGCATCAAGGGATGGGTCACATCCTTAGAGGTCTGGGGGAATATTTATGTGGACACAGAGACAATTTTGACGTCTGATTAGAAAATTACTCTGGAAACGACCCCCTTAAGAAGCCTAGCTGTACTTTCATGGTCGATTTCGCTTTTCCGTTCAGAAGGAGGAGGATTAGTGGCTGTTTTAGGAGGGAAATTAAATAGGAAATGGTTTTAACTGAAATGATACACAGAGGAAAGGTTTAATTATGGTAAAATCTCAGACTATCCCAGAGCACTGTACCATAGCAGGCGCGTCCGTCTCCAGTAAAGCCCGTGGCACATTCGCATGTGAACTGGTTTCCTTGTCCGGGTCGGCAGACGGCATTAGTATCGCAGCCGTGTCTGCCGGTGAAGCAGGCATTTTCTTCCGTCTGTCCACCTGTGGATTTAAGAATCAATTGTTACTTCCACAGATTACGTACACACATTAAACTTAAAGGGCCCTATCCTAGTTTCAGCCCAACGCAGTTATCATTTTCACGTCCAGCTTCACGTTGTTTAAATAGCAAATGCACTCGCACCCATCTGTTCACCCATGGGCGTGCTGGTCTGAAAACGAGGTGTGTTCAGGGGCATTGTTGGCGTGTTGCTATTTTGAGGCAACTGAAAATTATATATTTTTTTGTTATTTAAAGGGCGCGTTAGTAATATGTGCCTAAAATATTAAAAAGGATTCCTCTTTGGAGAAGCATTCAATCTTTCCGCTTGCAAATTCCGCCATGGTGCAAGTGCACCCTGGCTTTTAAAAGGAATGGGAGATGACACTCTGATTGGTTTATTGCACGTTACGCCCAAAACACACCGATGACTCATTAAGAGACTAGGTACAACCCTTTGGACCATGCACCTGGCGCGCCGACCATTTTTTCCGTCGTTAAACTAGCAAAAGTGGATTCGGACATGCCCTAAGTGCACCTGCGCCATGCGCTTCAGAACATGAGCTTAGATCTTTAAAATATTGCCCATAGGGTTAGTTGACCCAGAAATCATTAATTACTCACACTCACGTCATTCCAAACCTATAAGACTTTCGTTCATCATCACAAATGATGATATTTCAACACAAAATCACACATAACACAAAGTCGATTAAAAAAAGAAATTCATAGAGATCGTAAAACTACTTCATATGAATTGAGTGGTTTAGTCCAAATTTTCTGAAGAGGCTTGATTACTTTTTATGATGATCAGACTGAATTTAGGCTTTTAGTCACATATAATCATTGATCAGCGAACATAAGCAGAAGCTCAACCGAACTTGAATGACGCACGAGAACAAACAGAAGCTCAAACGTGCTGTGTAACCAATGAGGTTCATTCTCGTGTGTTACGCAGCACATTTGTGTCACATGTTTGGTTTATTTGTACATGTTTAAAGTTTGTTTTCATTAGTCATATGTCTTCTTTTGTTCAGTGTTTCCCACCACTCTTTAGTTGTCATAGTAACAGATTGATTTCAGTTTCATTTCAGGTGTGTCTTGTTATTTATCTTGTTAAGGTCCTTTGTTTGTCTCTTGTATATATACCGTGTCTTCTCCCTAAATCTCTGATGATTTTCTCCTGTGGTTTCTCCTGTGTTTCTCCTGGTTCCTGAGTATTTTGTTATTAAAGTCAGCCTTCTAGTATTATTCCTCGTCGTGAGAGTTTCTACAAACAACATTACGTGACAGAAGAACTGACCGTACTGAAAGATGGATCTCACGTCACTGCCAATTACAATGGTCACAGTGATCCCAGATCCTATGATGGCAGCGATAAATATGGACTTGGCTGGCCGTGACCTGACTGACTACCTCATGATCCTGTTCGGGAGAGGCTTCAAGGTCACCACAGAGCGGTGAGAGAAATTCCCACTCCAATTAATACAGCATTGCCAACGCCAATGGTCACAATGCTTCCCGCGAGTGATATTCCCAGACCCTATCCTATGTGTGAAATCTCAGATTCAGAGTCTCGACCTGTCATAGCCGCCATTCCAGAGTCTCGTCCTGTCATGGCTGCCATTCCAGAGTCTCGACCCATCATGGCCGCCATTGCAGAGTCTCATCCCGTCATGGCCACCATTCCAGAGTCTCGTCCCGTCATGGCCGCTGCACCTGAGCCCTCAGCCAAAATGGCTGCTATGCATGTACCTCTAGGAGTACTGGTTGAGTACTGAAGTCTGCTCCAGTGTCGGCTCCAGCCTGAATCCGCTTCAGTCCCACCCTCCCACCCCAGTGTGTGGCACGAGGACGCGTCTTTCGGGAAGGGGGGAGTAATGTCACATGTTTGGTTTATTTGTACATATTTAAAGTTTGTTTTCATTAATCATATGTCTTCCTTTGTTCAGTTTTTCCCGCCACTCTTTAGTTGTCATAGTAACAGATTGATTTGAGTTTCAGTTCAGGTGTCGTGTTAATTTTCTTGTTAAGGTTCTTTCTTTGTCTCTTGTATATATACCCTGTGTTCTCCCACAGTCTCTGGAAGAGGAAGAGGTTTGTTCACGCACATCATTCAAGTTCGGTTGAGCTTCTGCTTATGATCGCTGATCAATGTTTATGTGACTAAAAGCCTAAATTCAGTCTCATCATCATAAAAAGCGATCAAGTCTCTTCAGAAAATTTGGACTAAATCGCTCAATTCATATGGACTAGTTTTACGATCTCTTTATGAACTTTTTGAAGCGTCAAAGTGATAGTTAGAAAGGCAGTCAATGGAGGGACAGAAATCTCTCAGATCTCATCAAAAAGATCTTCATTTGTATCTTCATTTGTTTTCTGATGATGAATGAAAGTTTTATAGGTTTGTAACGACGTGAGGGTGAATAATTAATGACAGAATTTTCATTTTGGGGTGAACTAACCCTTTAAGTTGCACATCATGAGTAAATCACCTGCAGAACTTTCAACTACCATCAGTGCTTTTATGGGATTGCGGTCTCTCGTGCTAATTTGCCCTGTTTAGTAAATGTGTATTTTGTTTTCTTTCCACTAGTCTGAAACAACATTTTATGAATAGCCCAAAATCTCAAAATTGTCCAGTGCATGAAAAAAAACAATGCCTGCAGCATCTTGTCTGAAAGGTAAAATATTTTTGCAGATCAGCCCTCACCGTTGATGTCTCCAATCTTGTTGCTCATGGCATAACGCAAGAGCTCTGCATCCACATCGTACATGACGAACACCTGGTCGACGCTGAGCATCTGTGTGGACGGCACAGCTCTGATGGCTTCATCATGCTGGCAGCCCTGAAATGTGATGGTTTCTCTGAAGTTGTAGCTTCTGCTCTGGGTCGAACCATCCTGTAGATTGATCACATACTCCCGTGTGGATGAAGAGGTGATCACTGACAGGAAAAGACACACATGGCTTCACAATAGGACTTGAATAGAAAGCATGATAGAAATTACTCATGAGAGATGAGTACAAGTGATTTTTGTGAAAACTGTAAAGGCAGTTGATGCATTAGGTAATACTGTATGTCTTGAGTCTCACACACTGCTGTTCAAAAGTTTGTGTTGGTGACATTTTTTTTTAATGTTTTTGAAAGAAGTCTCTTCTGCTCATCAAGGCTGCATTTATTTGATAAAAATCAAATACAGATACTGTAAAATGTGATATATTATTACTATTTCAAAAAGCTGTTTTTTTATGTGAATATATAGTAAACTGTAATTTATTCCTGTGATCAAAGTTGAATTTTCAGCATCATTACTCCAGTCTTCAGTGTCACATGATCCTTCAGAAATCATTCTAATATGATGATTTGCTGCTCAAGAAACATTTCTGATTATTATCAATGTTGAAGTTCATATTTTTGTGGAAACCGTGACACATTTTATTTTTAAGGATTCTTTGATGAATATAAAGTTCAAAAGAACAGCATTTATTTGAAATAGAAATCTTTTGTAACATTATAAATGTCTTTACTGTCACTTTTGATCAATTTAATGCAACCTTGCTGAATAAAATGTTTTACTGACCCCCAAACTTTTGAACAGTACTGCAAATAGAAATGCATGCATTTCTTTTTTTCTTCCAAGCAAACACTGGATGCACATTAGTTTTATCTGTATATTTTCTCATTCTTGTTCTGTGAATGATGGGAAATCATGCATGTTGGACTCACAGTTGCTGCTGTACTGGTAGATCTCAGTGTAGGGGTCGATCTGAACCATGGCTCCCTGAGGAATCTCGGGAATCTTTCCTTCAAGTCTGGTGCCAACCATCAGGTGGTCATGCTCATCGATGCCTTTGAACTCCTGAGAGATGGTCAACCTCTCGCCGCCCGGCTGGAAGGTCACGTCGGCCCGACGTGTGAACTCTCCGCCTGAGAGATAGGTGAAAGATGGGAGTGTCAGGCTGGATTTCCATCAAACATATCACTGCACTGAAAACAACTCAAACTGACATGTCAAAGCAAAGAGTCTTTACACACTTTTGCTGAATATCTGTTGATTTTAAATGGGATGGTATTCCAGCTAGAGCTAAAGCTGATCTGGCTCTTTCTGCTCCCTCTCAATGCGCTATATGTTAAATCTTTAAGTGATCTCACACCCAAATATCTGCCCTTATAGTAAGCCAGATGCATTTATGAGTAAAAATGTATTGAGGGATTTTATCAATTGGCAAAAAATTAGATGGTGAAAAAATGATCTTTATATTACAGGTACTTTAAAAATAAGGGGGAATGAAGCCAAAAAGCAAAGTCCTACCTGTATTACTACAGCCTTTCATATGCATATGTCATAATAGAAAATAAGAGGAAAAACTATGAGGATTCAGAAGATATTGCACTATGAAAGAAATACATCTAGTTATCTACGTAAATCAAGGGACCACAATCCTAAAATTTAAAATGATTTATTTATTTACATGCTATTTATTTACATATACTCATAATTTTATTTTGAAAATATTTAGATGATATTACATAATGATATGATTTTTTTTTACTCACTATAGTACTGTACTGTTAGATGTATTATTTATTTGTTTGTTTATTGTAATCACATTTTTTATTATTTATTTACTTTTTACATAGTTTTTCTCTAAACTTTTCAATGTACCTATTGGCATTGAAAACTATGGAAGCTTGGTTCAGCCACAGAATAAAAAATAATAAAGTTATTTGCAACTTTTTATCTTACATTTCTGACTTTATAACTTGCATTTCACACAATTCTGAGAAAATAGTTTTGTTTTTTTTCTTCAGAATTGTGAGATAAACTCGCAATTGCAAGTCCGAAATGCGAGATACAACCTTGCAATTTGGAGAAAAAGTCAGAATTATAGATAAAAAGTCACAATTACCTTTTTTTATTTTTATTCCGTGGTTCAAAAAAGCTTCCATAGAAAACCCCTGATTTAAATAACATTTCCTATACATTTTTTCATTTGATATAATACTTTATATACATATATATATATATATATATATATAAATAATACTTTATAATACATTTGATTTAATACTTATACCACTTTAACATTTAAAATGAGATGGATTTTATCGACGACCAATCTCACCAATGATGCTGAAGCCATTCTTAAAGCCGGGCTGCTGAAGTGCAAAAGCCCATCCGATGACTCCTGCGACGGAAGACAGCGGCTGAAGAGAGAAGCCAACAATTGGAGCAATGGCGCTGATGGCCACATAGGCTCTGCCGTCATTGGCCACCACATACGAGTGGAGATCATTACTGGCGAAGTCCACAGGCACCGGAGAATTTCCCACAAACACCCTGCCGCTCACTTTACCATTCATCCTCTGAGGGATTCCTGGAAAAGACCATTCAGATCTCATTATGACCGAGGCTTACAATCAACCCAACACAGTACCAAATCTGTTTACTGTATAAAAGTAACAAAAATGTCCTTTAATAGATTTCAAACATTAATATTACCATAAACGGCATTGATTAAAAAATATGATTGAGATGGAGAAAATTACATTTTTTGACAGCAGATGTGCGTTTACCAGAACAACACAGTTATTATTGTATTAGTTTTAATTGTATTAAAGTAACATATTCATTTTTGTCCCAAAATATGACACAGACTTTGATGTCAGCAACTAATTAAATGTGAAACATTGTATATTCCAATCCAGAGTTGATGAAAAGCTACTAATTATATCATAAAAATGTTGCTTTTTTATTTTATTTTATCATCATCATATTATTATTATCATTAAATGTAAGTGTTGTTATGTAATTGTAATTTTTCTGTTTATAAAAAGGCATAATAAAAACAATTAGTAAAAATATATAAAAATAAAAATTAATAACTTTAAAATAAAATAAAAAGATTTTTTCATGTAATGTGACCATTAACCGGATTAATGGTCAGAGAACTGTGAACCAGGATTATATATATATCTATATATATATATATGTATTATTATATTATTATATATTATTCTATTAAAATGAACATGAACTAAAATAAAATATATAAAAACTTCTGTTTCTGTTGAAATAAAAATTAATAAAAACTATATAGAAGTATAAAAAAACCTAATAAAAATGACAAAAACATGCAACAAAATTATTAAAACTAAAATTAAAATGAAACCGGAAAATATAAAAAATAAAAACTATTTCAAAATATTAAGATACTAAATAATACTATAATAACACTGCTGTAAACATGAATGTGTTATGAAATTATTGAAATATTAACTTAAAATCTCAGAGGGGACTTCAATAAAATATTTTATCTCAAAGGGATTCAGTTAACAAAAAAACACATTTGAGTCCCTGCTCTAGACTATTTATTTTGCTGTCCTAAATATACTTAATTATTTTCATTAAATATTCACATTTTGACAAGTTGTCAGTGATCATAACTCATATGAAAACAATTCTATAATAGAAATGAAAGCAATAATAACTGAAGTCCATTATAGAGAGACATTACCATCAGAAAGACACTGAATCCCATTGCCATAGTATCCAGGCTTACACTTGCAGCATCGTCCACTTGGATAATTTCTACATTCACCAAATTTGGAGCATCTGTGCCCGCCACATTCCCCAGGGTTGTATGTAAATACTGCATGCAAAGAATAAGACAAAAACAAGAGTCATTTGGGCTCAAGAAAATTTGTTCACTGTTCTAGTAAATAAATCACTCATGCTGACCGTTAACCTCGATGTTGTCATCGTTTTCAATTTCCACGACCTCCGGATCTTGAGGTGTGAACTGAACCGTGTGCACTTGAAGGGGTGGAGGGTGTTCTGGACGGTGGTAAACTCCATCCAGGTTCTCCTGTTGGAGATTAGGATAAACCTGGTGTTGCTGGCTGTGTGTTCTTGTGCTCTTCAATGTGTGGGAGTCCAAGGGTAGGTCTGGCACTTCTCCAGGGGCAACGTTCGTGAAGTGAGGGAACGTTCCGATTTCATACACCCACACGCCGCGCCTTCCGGAGTTAGTCTGCCTGAAAAACACATTCAACACCAGTATGAGAAAACGTGGTTGAAGTACATTGGCACTGCTAAATAGTGGACAATCACCTAAAAATTTTAATCCAGTCATTATTTCCTCGACCTTATGTCATTCCAAACCATTATGCTGTTATTTATTTTCTGTGGAATATAAATAGAAAAATCTTCACATAGCTCTTTTCTTTCAGTGACCACATCTGTCAAGCTCCAAAAAGTACAATAAGGCTCAATAAAAGTAGCCCACGCTGCAAAAAAAGAAAAAAGATGTTTTTACTGTCTTGTTTTCCATTATAAATATTTAAAAATTCTTAAATCAAGATACTTTTATTTGAGAAGCAAAATGACTTGAGATATTAAAGGGGTCATAAACTGCATTGTTTTGTTATTTTATAATGTTTCCTGGGGTGCACTTATAATGTTACTATGCTTTTTACATCAAACATTGTCATAATTTAGAAATAAAAGGCATTTTTTCTACCGTGATTATATTTGAACGCTCTGTTTTAAGGGGCGTGTCTGCTGTGAGACTTCAGTGTAAACACCCACTGCTGTGATTGGCTAACATCTTTCCATTTGAAATAGCTAATTATTACTCTCTAGAAAACTTTTAGCATGTTTTTACTTTTACAACTTTCAAGGTTAACTAATCATAAAAAGTGTTGATTATAGCATTACATTTCGATCTATGGCATTATATTTAGGTCGTGGCATGAAAGGTTGCAGTGATGAACATTGTAGTCGATCACAGACATGTTGTTGATCACATGACAGCAGTGATCTCGTCATTGAAACTCAATTTCTGCACACTAACGAATGCTTTCATCATAACTAACAGCGCAAACGCAACATAACTAAGAGATTCGTTGAATAAAACGTGAGTTTTGGGGCGACTCCAGAACTCAGTCACTGATAAACTCATGCTTGATTGACAGCTCCAGCGATTGTAAAGGGAGCGTTCTTTGATCGCTTTCTATATATAATTTAATCACTGTTTAAATAACAGATTATTTTCATCCTACTAAGAGAAACAACGTGAAGTTGAGCATTTAGTCACTGGTTTGATTTACAGACACATAGACAAACAACATCTGACTGTACATGAATCATTTCGTATCAGATCAGGCATTAGAATGAACAGTTACTTACATGTTGTTGCATTACTGTCGAGTCCATATCATAAAAGTCTGTTTGCAAAGCCTGCACTGAAATGTGACTGATTTACCAAAGAATCCACAATGAAATGTACCGAATACAAATAAATAAAGCTCAACTGAGACATTCACATTGTTGAAAATAAATAACCATATTCCTAGCATTAGGATCCTTTGAAAGGTAATGTTATTTTAGTCCTGTATCGCTCTTCTCTCCTCCTCATCTCACTAACACACCAGTGGGCGGGGCTAACGTTGCAATGATGAAGTAGGCGTTGATTTCTTCTGCAGAGGCGGAGTTTCACCTATCTATAGGCACATTCCAGGATCAGTCGTTCGCTGGTGTCAATAAAAGCTTTTATTGGACTGACAAGGAAGTTTTCTGTTCTGAAACTTACAGAATATTCTTATAGTACGATGACCTCTTATATATCAAAAGCTCAAGGAAAAGTTGATTTTTCAATTCATGACCCCTTTAAGTCTTACTTTCTGAAAACATTAAGCGAGTTTACGCTTAAAACAAGAAAAAAAAATATCTGGCAACTTGTAAATATTGATGTATTCTTGTTTTAAGCATAAACTCACTTAATTTTGATGCTTTTTCAGAAAACAAGACTTACTATCTGAAGTCAGTTTGCTTCTCAAGTAAATGCATTTTGATTTAAGAAAGTTTAGATATTTGTACTGGAAAACAAGACAAAAATACTGAGGAAGAAAATCATTTTTCAAACTCTATACTGCAAGGCATTTGAAGTTTTATGTGAGGAATAGATGTTATAGTCTACAGCACTCAAATCTCATTCTACATTCGTCACATGGGCTACTTTTATGATTAGTTTAAGTCAAGTCACCTTCATTTATAAAGCTCTTTATACAATACAAATGGTTTCAAAGCAGCTTTACAGGGATAAACAGGAAAATAATGATCAATGATGCAAACAGAATTAAATTCTGCTGTAAAGCAGCTCTAAAAACACATTAGTGTCATTATTCAGCTCAAGTCAGTTCAGGGTTGATTCAGTTCAGTTCAATAACTGTGTAAAGTTAAGAAGCAATATGGTGAGCAATATGGTGTTTCTGGTAATTTTTGGAGCTGGAGACGTGGCCAATATGATCTAACTGTATGGAAAAGAATAGCATGAAGCTTCATCAGAATGTCTGCTTTTTGGAACATCAAAGAGAGCAAATGATGACAATATTTATGGTGAACTGTCCTTATAAGACCAACACAAACAGCAACCCAACTTACTCAGCTAAGTTCTTGACCGATGCCTCTGTGTCGTCTGTGATGCGATAGTACGGTCCTTGCTTCTTAGTTAAGAGTAAGAATCTCTCCAGTCCTTTACTGAAGCCGGCGTGCATCGTGTAGCCGCTGCCTGTGCTCTGGAACTGCATCGCCTCTCTTGGGTAGAGGAGTATCGCATACGACATTGTTTCCACTGAAGCAATGACCAGTTGAAACGTATTCCGCTATGAGGTAAAACAACATGATTTATTAACTCTGCATTTTTATACTATCATTTGAATCCATCTGAATCCATGACACATACAGCAATCTGCAAAGGCAAAGTCATTAATTTTCGATTAGAGTCAGTGATTTGATTTAAAAACTTTTTTTTATTGTAGTTAGTTGCCAAGGCAATTTTTCAAATTTTCATTTAGTTTAAAGGGGACCTATAAGGCCCCTTTTACAAGATGTAATATAAGTCTCTGGTGTCCCCAGAATGTGTCTGTGAAGTTTCAGCTCAAAATACCCCACAGATCATTTATTATAGCTTGTCAAATTTGCCCCTATTTGGGTGTGAGCAAAAACACGCCATTTTTGTGTGTGTCCCTTTAAATGCAAATGAGCTGCTGCTCCCAGCCCCCTTTCCAGAAGAGGGCGGAGCTTTAACAGCTCACGCTTTGGTTGCTCAACAACAACAAAGCTGGAGAATCTCACGCAGCCAAAATGAGGATTGTCAGTAACGGTGTTCAGCCTTACATTGTTCAAACCGGAGTCGACACTGATGGAGATTCGATTGCAAAAACCTTTAAGTCCATCTGACATATTTTCTTTTAAATGAGCATTGCTCCTATGTTTACATTCAGTAACTTCACTTTAATGGCAGGAGTTTTTCCACTTGTTTTTAACTCTTTATATTAAAAAGTCAGCGAAAAATACCTTTATATTCAAAATGCAACCTAATCTTATGCAATTATGCTTTAATTATGGCTTAAAGTGCATTTATTTTACTGCAACTTTAATTTTTAGATATTTAAATTGGAAAATAAGGCAAAAATACTTGTTAGGAATAAGATCTTCAAGGTGCAAGCGAGTTTGATAGTCGTGATATTATGCATTATTCTTAGGCCCAAAACATACTCTACACAAGTATGTGAATGCAGATGCTATGGCGTGTTATGTAGCCTAACAAAATGCAAGGCGACCAGCAGTAGGAACGACCAACAATACCTTCATTAAAAAACACATGATAAAATCACTGTATGTGTGAATGGCCCACAAATAAACTGAACCTCACTCTTCCGGTGTGTTCCAGACCGTCTCCTCTGCTCTCAGCCCTATGAGAGGCCACATCCACCCACGTGACCACTAGAGCGTGAATGGGATTTACTGTATCATCCTCAGGAAAGGCTCTGTTGATTTGATCAGCCGCCTGTTGGAGAAGGGCTGGACTGGAGTCCTGGCGGAAGAAGACCTTTCCTACTCCGTCGCTGGTGTCCAAGTCACCTTGTAGAGCAGCGATCATCTTAAAACTGGCCGGCATGTTGCCAAGGTACTCTGATTCTCCTGTAGGCTTCTCCAGGGCAACAAATCCATTGGTGTTGATCTAGATGTGAGATATAATAGTAATAATAAAATAACAGAAGTAGATACTGATGATAGGAATCAATAACCATAACTAAAATATTAGAAAACAATGATGTTTAGTTCTAGACTAGTGCTGTCAAATCGATTAATCGCGATTAATCGCATCTAACATAAAAGTCTGTAAATTGTAAATACATAACATATGTGTGTGTATGTGTATATATATATATATATATATATATATATATACACACACACACACACAAACTTTTGTTATATATCAATACACACACACAAACTTTTGTTAAATGCGATTAATCACAATTAATCGATTTCTGCATTCTTTAGTATTGACAGATTACAATACTAAAATGCATCCTGACTTAATTTACAGCACCACTGCAAATGACACTGTGTTTTATATGAGTTATTGGATGTTATGAGAGAGGAAGACTGAATGCTGAAACATAATACAGTGACAGTGACATCTTTTAGTTGCTCTGTCTTTGCTGGTTGCATGAAACAACAAACATACAGCATAACCAGTGTAGTCCGATTCACAAACAAACTAAATTCAATTCAAGTTTAATTGTTCAGCACTTTTCACAACACATAAAGCAGCTTTACAGAAAATGCTTGTTTCAGATGACTCTTATGAACAAGTTAGTTTTGATAAATTGCCTTGTAAAGTCATGAGTTATTATTTGAATCGGTCAATTGACTCACTGAATCGTTTAGGATCTGTCATTAGGTAACAGTTAAAGATACACATTTGGGGCCAGATTTACTAACAGCTTGCACCAGCGCAAACTCTCTTTTGGAGTTAGAAAACTACTGTCGGGATTTACTAAAGACACACAGTGCAAAATTAGCACTGAAAAGGCATGGACTGAGTTGTTTTTGCAGCTGACCTTATTGCATATGCATTTGTAGGAGTTTCCCTTTCAGACGCAAAATTTATGGGAGGAGAGTACTTAAATGAATCACACGCAATCTTTGCGCTCGTCAATTTACTGGTATTTGCGCCATTTTTAACGCCCAAAAAAAGCATGTCTTAACCCATTTTGCAACATGGTTGCAGGTGTTGCTGCTAGGAGGAGACACTGCAGAGAACAGAGAGCGTGTGGCAGAAGGGAGAAAATATTTTACGCTCGTATTAATTTCTTTGGAATGCCAGAGGAAGACGTTATCCATATATAACATGTAACAAGTCACGCCTGTGTCGACCCGCACCTGATGAGAGCATCAGCTATGCTTATTTGCAACCCAACGCTAATTTCTTGGTAGATTGCGTTGGTCATTATGTAAATTACTGTGACTGCGTCTGTGTTCTTTAATTTGCGCGTCAGCAGTAGATCACGCTCAAAACTTGCCGATCATCGGCGCATTTGTGGAATTGCGCTCTCATGCTAATTTGCCCCGTTTAGTAAATCCGGCCCTTGGTATTTTTGATTTAATATATAAATCAATTAATTGACTACTTAAAAAACACTGCACTCTTAAAATAAAAGGTTCTATGTAGAACTTTAAAGGGTTCTGTCAGGCACTTCGTATATAGAACCTTTTTCGGGTTCCCATCACAGGATCATTTTATGGATTTAGTTTTTAATGAATTATTTTATTTTGATTCATTTTTATTTTAGTTCAATTTTAAGCAGCTCATAAACATTCTTAAATCATTAGAACAAAAATTCAGTTAAAGTATTATGCAATAATTTAAGACATTTCTACTTATATAGAACCTTATTGGTATAAAGTGTTCTTTAAAACTGAGTCAAGAACCGTAGAGTTCTAAATAGAACCCCATTGAACCCATTTTTCCTAGGAGTGATGCTACTGTACTAAATGTGTCAAAAAACATATATTATTGTTTTTGCTTAGTTTTGTTTAAATTATTAGGCTCAATTATTAGGCAACAATTTTGAGAGTATTAAAAAAGAGTTGTAAAAGGAATCAAGGAGCTAGAATCGTGAAATGTGAAGTGGAACCAAAGTTTGATCTCTATAGTTGACACTCAGTATCTAGAAATAGAAAACAGAAGGTGGGTATTAAGTAAAATAAATTAAAACTATTGGACAAAATAGCTAAAAGAAAATTAAAAAAAAAAAAAAAATTAATAATAATAAAAATAATATATTTAAAGGGTTAGTTCACCCCAAAATGAAAATTCTGTTATTAATTACTCAGCCTCATGTCGTTCCACACCCGTAAGACTTTCGTTCATCTTCGAAAAAAAAAAAAAGAGATGATCTTTTTGATTACAGATTGATGTCAGATTTCCTTCATTGACTGCCTTTGTTTTTGAAAAGTGGTAGTTACAAAAGCAGTCAAAGGCAGGAAATCTGACAGTATTCTGTCATCAAAAAAATCTTCATTTGTCTTCCGAAGATGAACGGGTGTGGAACGACATGAGGGTGAGTAATTAATGACAGAAATTTCATTTTGGGGTGAACTAACCCTTTAATCCTTTAATATTTGTAGAAAAGGGCTATATAAGTTCCCTATTTTTCTCATGCTACTGAAAACTTTATATAAAAAGACCAAATACTCAGTCCCTCTTCAAATGTGCACTAAAATCAACAGAAAGAGTTGGTGTTTGTAGTGGTTTAGGGAATAAAGTCCATTGCCAAACACCCACATACGCACACACAGTGTAAAAACACAAACTATTCTTAAAAAACTAAAACATTACTCTGAACTTGCAAAATGACATCAAAATGCACATTTTAAAATGATGATTCTGACTTATTTTGTAGATAACAGGATATCAAAGACAAAGCCTCGAGTGTTTCAGATATGTCTCTAATATAAAGTGAAAATATTTTGTTACTCTGATAGTCCAGCATCCAAATCCTTAGAGCCTATTCAGCATTGACAAAATGAAATAATCTTAAGTGATCATGGTTTTATTCTTGACCAGATTCACTGATCCTGTCTTATAGTTAAAGCATGTCGTTTCTGTACTACAACGTCACCCAAGAGAATTACAAACATAATGATTGTTTTCAAAGAGGTTTCCGGGTGGGTCATCCTGGTATTGTTCACCTATTGTTTCATGAATACTCTGTACGTCAATATATGTTCACATACCCCAAGTTGCTTTGGATAAAAAAGTCTGCTAAATGCATAAAAGTAGGCTACATGTAAATACTGTTTTTGCTGCATACTATATAGGGCTCTATTTAGGCACAGGAACAGTATTTAAACTCTTCTGGAAATTAACCTACATATGGTTTAATTATAGTTAATAACAGATTATTAAAACTAAACAGCGTGAATTATACTGTGAAATGGCACATTCATCTGAGAGAAAAAAAAAAATGTAAAACATGAGTACATATTGTAGTGAAGAACAAATGACGAAATGTTTTCGCGGTTTAATAAGGAATGCCATGCACATTTTAATCATTTGTACGATGACTGTTCAACGCCTCACTAAAACAGATGTGCATGCTATGACTGCATTTCCAGATGTTTTCAGAATGCTACAACACATGCACTTTTATTCGGCTGGAGATCCTATAAATCCTGATGAAGGAAATGTTTCATTCCTTCTTGTGACTTTGCCATTCATTCATAATCTGCTCTTAAACACTGGAGTTTTCTCAACTTAAAAAAATCAACAAAAATGTTTTGTTATGAAAAGATGCAACCATGCATTCTGCTAAAACAAAGAGTTCATGGTAAAATCTACAACAGCTCAAAAAGAAATGCTCGTCCTGGAAAGGAAATTGGCAAAGGAGACCTGTGGGAAAGGAAGCATTCAAGGGATTGTAATTATGAATGTTATTGTTAGTCATGTCCTCTGAGAAAATTCTCCTTAAAGATGTACGAGTCCTCCAACCACATTTTAAAAACATCTAAAATGGTCCGTGAGTCAATCCGCCCGATCAATACGCAGATATGCAGGAATGTGTCTGGAGTATTTCACTACAGAATCACTCGAAGTCAAAACTGGCTCTATTTACTTTTGTGATAAACATCCCTACTCTAATTGTTAATGATTCATCAATGCAATCAATCAATCACTCAATTCTGTCTCAGTGAATAAAATCACATCCTGTCCTACATTTCTTCACATTGAATGTGTTGTAAACAAAAATGAAATGGATTAATATATGTAAAATAACATAAAATGCCAAAACAATAAATAACACTGCACATATACTGTATATTCATAATGACAGATCATTCTGCTATAATGTGTTAACTGACTGGATAATAAACCAGCTGTCTGAAGTAGGCAAATAACAAAGCTGTTTCAAAACCTCTTCAAACGATCTGTTACTCAATTAGCACTGGAACACCGCATTTCTATTTTGAGAGGAGTATAATGAGTTGTTTGTCTGTGTCGCCTGTTTAACTGCCAACTATGCTGCTGTTGTTAATGCTGTGAATTCAATCAGATGGGCAAGAAAACATGGCAAAAACAAATAGAAAAGAGTTTGCAATGTGAACCTATAAGAGTTTTATTTCTGTTTACTTTAGAAAACATCCTCACTGATCTACAAACACTGACAAATTGTGCTTTAAAAATGTTGCCATTGGCCAGCTGTGTGCATATATACAGTATATGTGTGCACACAGCTTGTCTTGCATCTTGAAAAGCAATTTAATACCATAGTGCATGAATATTATTGCAATTTATTTTGTATCTTTGATTGTTAATATCAAGTATGTTGTTCTTGTATGTTGTCATATTATTCCTGAAACAAACGTATCGCATGAACAGCTGAAACACTCACGTAAATCTTGTTGAACTGTCCTTCGTAAAAAGTCACGGGCTTTTCCAGAGTGATCTCGTGCGTCTCATCGTTCCCTTCATTAAGAGACTGATCCCCTGCGTTTCTCCCAAAAGGAAAAAGTTCCTGTCGTGATATCCCGCTAACAGACAATGACAATCCGAACAATATGATCCACACTGACCATCTCTGCTCCTGCCGACCCATTTCCAGACCCGACCGAACCTGAAGCTGCCTGAGACCGACTGACTGGCTGACTGAAGAAGCGCGTGTCCGATTTAGCCAGCAGCGCGCGCTCCTCCCTGAAACTGTCCCGCTCCTACAGTTCAATCAGATACTTTCCCGCACAATGCTTAAAGAGTTACAAATTATATTGCTTGTGTTACTGTATTAACAAAAACTGACATGTACAGTATGTACTAAAGTCCAGGTTTAGCTTCCACGCTATGTTGCTACTCCAGTGAACATTTATAAAGACAAAAAAAAAAAAAAAAATCTTAGTTTGTAAGTTGTCATAGTAGGAAGCAAATCTATTATATGTCTATATTTGTGAGTTTATTTATTTCACCTTTGACTCAAGAAGTCTTGCATTTCCCCCTTACCGAAAATCAGTAATGTTAATTTTATAATTTTTTAATTGGACATTATGCATCATAAGTCATGTCAGCTACAATTTATAGTATTACTGTGTTCTTTAAAAAAAATCTTTGTCTGCAGTAACTTTTTGGGCTGTAAATAAATGTATTGCAGTTTTTGCAATTTGCAGTTACATCAAAATTATTATGAGTACATAATGTACGTTACTTGTAATGCATTACTTCACTCTTTACATCAAAAAGTAATCTGATTACGTTACGCATGTTGCTTGTAATGCATTACTTTACTTGTTACATCAAAAAGTTATCTGATTGTGTAATGCACGTTAATTTACTCATTACATCAAAAAATTAATCTGATTACATAATCCACGTTACTTGTAACGCATTACTTTACTAGTTACATCAAAAAGTAATCTGATTACATCACACATGTTGCTTGTAATGCGTTACATTACTCGTTACATGAAAAAGTCACAGCTGTTCGTCATTTTCATTGTGTATTTAAGTTCCTGCCTGTGTTCTGTTCAGTGTCCGGTATTGTTAATGTTACATGTGTTTGCTGTCGCCCGTTCTGCCTGTCTTTGAGACTAAACTTCGTTGTGTTACTTGTATCTTCTGCCTTCGTCTTCCTTGGAGCACACACGTGTTACAGAATACCGCACCCAGAATGGATTACGCAAATAAGTTTGCACTCGTGGCTCAAGAGAGCCGCGATTTTTGTTTGTTCACACATAACTTTTTTCATCTTGCACTCACCTGCCCCTACGACGACGAGACCCTGAAGTCATTGTTCTGGATCGGGGCGAACTACCATGGACCTCCCAGACACCTCCGGACTCAACTGGAAAGAAGCCATCATCAGGTGTCTGGAGAGTGTCCACCCCCGGTCCAGAGCACAGCCAGACCCAGAGCCCGGATCATCCCCATGGACCGCGGAGTACTCGTGCGAGCCCCCCGCAGACGGAGAGTTAACCCCGGCCGTGAAGCGTCAACCAGAGCCCGAAGCATTGAGGACAGAGGTGACCCACGCCCCGGAAGAGAAGTCTCAGCAAACGTCTGATCTGGGGTGTGAGCCCACGACATCTGCGGACGAGAGAGAGACGACTATGGAGGACTGGCTGATTGACTTCAGCGAGGATTCGACTCCCACCCTATCCCACCCGGTATCATCATCATCATCTGCATTTTCCATGGACTACATTATAAACTCTGTCTTCCTTACCATTCCTCTGCCCACGCTGACGTCACCGCAGAGCTCAGCCAGTCCTCCAGTCCCATCGCTGCCGGAGGTCTCCAGCCCTGCGCCGTCTCCGGTGGATCCGTGACGGTGAGCCGCAGGTCTTTCGTCCATCTGCAGTGCCCAGGCAAGAGGATCCCATGGCTTCGCCTCCCACCGTCGACCTCTTCGCTCCATCTCGGCCCGTCGACCTACCGGCTCCGTCCAGGCTCCTTCCACCTACGGTTCCACCGGAGACCCTCTGACTGACGGCTCCTCCGGTCTCCCTCATCCGGCCGGCTCCCCCTTGGTCAGTCGTCCCTCCTCTTCCGCCACGGACTTGCGGGCCGTCCGTTCCACTCCGTCCCTCCACCCCTTCGGCTACAGGGGGTTCCTCCTTCCCCTCGAGGTCGCCTCTGTCCTCCGTCGCACCGGCGTCACCTCAGCTTTCAGGATCTCCTGTTCCACCTCCGTCAGTCGTCGCCGCGACGTCGCCAAGGTCTCCCAAGCCAGCGACGTCGCGGGAGCATGTTACATGTGTTTGCTGTCGCCCGTTCTGCCTGTCTTTGAGACTAAACTTCGTTGTGTTAGTTGTATCTTCTGCCTTCGTCTTCCTTGGAGCACACACGCGTTACAATAAGTTACTTTACTTGTTACATCAAAAAGTAATCTGATTATGTTATGCATGTTACTTGTAATGCGTTACTCCCAACACTGCCTGAGGTTTTCTCAGAGATGAGAGACACAGTAGAAATGTATCCATTTTGAACATAATCAGAATTATCAGCTAATAAGGGTAAATCGACATACTCTGGTTTCCACAGAGTTGTACCTTCACCGGTTGTAGAGATCTTTGATGGAATCATGTCCTTAAATTCTGATATCAAAGACATGCAAAGTTCAACTTGTATGAAGTTCTTCTCCATCTGCTGGTCAAACGGGAACAAACTCAATTGCATTTGCAATAACTGAAGCTGAATTATATTTTTTGCATATATTTTAGTTTTCACATGATTTTATATCATTTTATTAATTGGTTACACACAGTATTGCTGTGTTATTATTACTGTATTATGTTTAATACAGTATCTTTGCAGTTAAAACCAAAAACGCTTACTGTCTTAAGTGGACATCTGAAAATCTTTGAAAAATGTGTAAAAAACAAACAAAAAACAAAATAAAATAAAATTTCAAGTCTTATTTATCATACCCTAGGAGCAATAAAAAGACATAAGAAAAAAAAATCATGACTCAGGTAGTTCTACTCATTAACATCATGTTTCATAATTAATGTTCACTACAGTAGCAGCGGCATTAAACAAATATCAGCGCTTGATCTTTTTATGATATGATAATTGAGTACCATCCAAAAGACCATCAGAGCATGGCCTTGTTTTTGGCACAATCTCACTCCCTTTGAAATGGCACAATAATTGGCAGTAATTTCCTGAGTTAACTGTACTGTGCACAAATGAACAGTGACACAAGAACATTCCAGATTATCGTTCACTGCCGAGTGATAAATATGAATGTAAACTAATTGATTTGGATGGCTACTATAGATAATTGGGGATTAGGGTTAGTATCAAACAACATGATGATAAAACAAATAAACTAGGTGATGTAATATTAAATAACAGCGACATCTACTGGTCAATCATATCTCTACAAGAACTGAAGTGAGAATGAATTGTAGATTCCAGTTCAATTCTGATTTCAAATGGAACTGAATTGTAATTTGAATTTTCCTTTAAGCACATAATATTAATGGAATGAAGTTCAAATAAATTCATATAACTGTTGTGACAATATGATTACATGTAAACATGTTGCCATGCACACAACATTTGGGCTATTTCCATAAACATTAAATTGTAATGTTCAATGTTTGAAATTCCATCTATAGACATCTGTATTTATTTTAAGTATGTTTAACTATATACTTACATTTTTTTAGACCATGATGAATGAACATCATTTCCCATGATGATCTCGTTGAACCCAAAGTCTTTAAAGTGGAGCAAAACAACATGAAGTTGGTTTACCAGATGGAAACCTTGAACAAAACACATGAGAATTAATCTGCTCTGGAACATTTTAGTTGTTGTGTTGGACTAATTCAATTCCTTTGTTGTGTGATTGTGTTGAACATCTTTAATTCCTCTTCCTGTCATTTCATTACAATTGTGGCCAATTAAATTCAAGTTTGCACTCTTTAATTTAAAGGGACAGTTTTTAATAATACATTTTTCTTAATCCTGCTACATGAACTTTTAAGCATTACAAAGCAGCATATACGTGGCTCAAATTCAAACAATAATGCAAGAATATTTTTTATCATTAGTTTATTGTCAGTCATCAAGAACATGTCTACACTGGGTTACATTTCACCCCTAAATTAAAAGGAAAAAATACAGTTTTATTTTTACATATCAGATATTCCACACATTATTTCTGTGATAATGACTTTTACATCAAAATCAAAGTTTAGATTAAAATTATAATCTGAGACATATGAAACGTAAAAACATGCATTTTATTCCCCATTATAACCACATCACATGACCTTAATGTGATTATTACTGCACTGTTGATTGATTTGCTTGACCTCTGACATCTGGGCCAAGTTGCATGTCACTGACTGCCATGTAGCAATAATTCACCAATATAGTCCCAAGTCGAGGTGCAGACACAGAGAAGGTTCTCACGGCTTCAGGAGGCTTGTGGTGAAACCAGAGGTTAGTTCAGTCAGCGACAGATGCTTAAAAGTTATAAACCCTTTAGACCACATATTTAATCAGGCTGTACTGAGGTTACAGTAAGACTGGACTGGGTTACACAAGCATACAAGGATATTAATTCACTTCCTCACTTGAGTAACCACATGATGAAAGAAGTAGAAAACATTATTAAATCCACAACAGAAAACTCAAAAGATCATAAGGAGTAAACATAAACAACCAATTTTAACATAGATGATACCAGACAAAGGAATTAGGGAAACACAGGGCTTAAATACATGAGGAGCATAATCAATGGAAAATGCAACAGGTGTGGGAACTAATTAATAACCAGGGAAACTAACTAGGGAACACAGACAGGCAAGCAGGGAAACCAAAACACCATGATAATAGAACATATCAGGCATAATGACCCAGTGTTTGGGTAGTTTTTGTGTTACCCAGATCCTGGGTCAGACGTGACAACCCAGTGTTTGGGTAGTTTTTTTTGTGTTATCCAGCTCCTGGGTCAGACATAACAACCCAGTGATTGGGTAGTTTTTGTGTTACCCAGCTCCGGGGTCAGACATAACAACCCAGTGATTGGGTAGTTTTTGTGTTACCCACTCCTGGGTCAGACGTAACAACCCAGTGATTGGGTAGTTTTTTTTGTGTTACCCAGCTCCTGGGTCAGACATAACAACCCAGTGTTTGGGTAGTTTTTGTGTTACCCAGCTCCTGGGTCAGACGTAACAACCCAGTGTTTGGGTAGTTTTTGTGTTACCCAGCTCCTGGGTCAGACGTAACAACCCAGTGATTGGGTAATTTTTTTTTTTTGTGTTACCCAGCTCCTGGGTCAGACGTAACAACCCAGTGATTGGGTAGTTTTTGTGTTACCCAGATACTGGGTCAGACGTAACAACCCAGTGATTGGGTAGTTTTTTTGTGTTACCCAGCTCCTGGGTCAGACGTAACAACACAGTGTTTGGGTAGTTTTTGTGTTACCCAGCTCCTGGGTCAGACGTAACAAACCCAGTGATTGGGTAGTTTTTTTGTGTTACCCAGCTCCTGGGTCAGACGTAACAACACAGTGTTTGGGTAGTTTTTGTGTTACCCAGCTCCTGGGTCAGACGTAACAAACCCAGTGATTGGGTAGTTTTTTGTGTTACCCAGCTCCTGGGTCAGACGTAACAACACAGTGTTTGGGTAGTTTTTGTGTTACCCAGCTCCTGGGTCAAACGTAACAACCCAGTGATTGGGTAGATTTTGTGTTACCCAGATACTGGGTCAGACGTAACAACCCAGTGACTGGGTAGTTTTTGTGTTACCCATCTCCTGGGTCAGATGTAACAACCCAGTGTTTGGGTAGTTTGTGCACGTTTTATTGTATCTAAAAAAAATCGTTATTGTTCTGTATATCGTTTAATTTTATGCAAAGCAACATACAGGGGTGCGATGTGAGTCACCTAAACGAGTGTTGCGTCGGTCTTTTCGTGTGAAGGAAACGCCTGATGCCTTGCATAAAATATGATTTTATTCAAAAAGATACAGAATATAAGTACTTAAAATGGATGTTAAAATATGTTCTCAGAATTGTACACAGATTATTTATGGACAGGTTATGGAGTCAGTCACAGACTTTTTCGCTGCGAGTGGAACGCAGCCGGCGGTCTGAAGTTATCAATTCCCCCGCCGAACGCGAGTCATCTCCGGCACGAGATCCAGCACCGTTACGGTGGAAACAGGACAACAGAGACTGGTCAATAACAGTTGAATTACTTCTAAATGTTAATTGTTACTTCTAATATTTGTTAAACGAGCTTAAATCTAGGCAAAATATATTAAAAACTATATAAAATATACTATACTATAAATATGATAGAAAATAAAGGAATTATCATGCAAACCAGTGGTTGTGTGGAGTATTTAAAAAAAAGTTTAGAGGATTTAAGTTAATCCGTAAACATTAATTCATGTATGAAGTAAAAAAAAAAGTAGCTAGTATTACAGTAAAAATGAATCAACCCATTATGCTGGGTTAAATAAACAACCCAATTTGCTGGGTAAAATTAACCCAACATGTATTCTGTCTTATATTTACCCAGTGTTTTTTAAAGTGTGTTCATAATTTCTTTGTATGACAGCCTGGCAAAAAATTATGTCACACAATTTGGAATGTTTCATTGCATCACAAATAATACAATATGATTACAAAACCTTTAACACATTTTTAATAATATTTGAATAAAGGGTAAAGATTAAATTTTCATAATCCAGACATCACTTTTGACCACCACTGTACGTGCAAACCTGTAAACAGTCATATTGGGAAGAGAAAGAAGCATGAGCATCCCGTGGGAGTTTGTCAGAGCTGGGAAGCTTGAGCGCAGGGTTAAAGGTACAGCACAGCACGTCAACACAGCGTCAGAGGGGCCGTCCTCCCTCCCTCCCTCCTGCTTTCACTGCCCGCTGCACAATGAGCCTTCCTGCCAGCTGAATGCGGTTCATGCACTCCGGCGCCACAGGAGGAAGTGCTGCATGCTTTCTTTTCCTCTTTCTTTCTCATTTCCTTCCCTAAATCCTAGTCCTACTCAGTCACTCTCGCAAGCTGGTTTGCTGCAGACCGCTGGCTGTAGTGATTTAACAAGAGAAGGAGGAGCCGCAGAAGCCGGCAGACGAGGAAAAGCCCCTTCTAGACTTCCTTCTCCAGGGCAGGAGGAAAAGAGACCCATGGAGAACGAGTCCCTCCCTCCTCTGCCAACCTTCAGCCCGGCCGTGCCGCCGTACGTGAAGCTGGGTCTGACGGTGGCGTACACCGTCTTCTACTCGCTGCTCTTTGCGTTTGTGTACGCGCAGCTGTGGTTGGTGCTGCGATACCGACACAAGCGCTTCAGCTACCAGACTGTGTTTCTGTTCTTGTGTCTGCTGTGGGCGGCTCTGCGTGCGCTGCTCTTCTCATTTTATTTCAGAAACTGCGTGACAGCCAACACGCTGGGACCCTTCTCTTTCTGGCTGCTCTACTGTTTTCCCGTCTGCCTGCAGTTCTTCACTCTCAGCCTCATGAATCTTTATTTCGCACAGGTGAGTTAGACACAAGTGTCCTTTGAACCTTGCTATTTGTGGTGATGGTAAAATCTGGTTTTAAGACTGCAGGTCACATGTAAGTTTATGAGAGCGGATTACACTAACAAAAAAATATATTCTGTTGCTTATATCATATCCATTTTCATACAGCTCCTGCTCTTATTATTCATTATTCATTCTAAGGAGAAATTATCTGTTTTTTTATCTTTCACTAAAATGTATTAACTTACTTCAACACTGAAACGACTTTCCTTTTCACTTGACATCAATCACTCTTTTATTTATCCAACCACCTCCAGTGTTATTTTAGTATCAATTACATTTAAACTGGTTTGATGTTTGGCAATGTGCCTTTGCAACCCTGTATGTAATGCATCTGTCTGTTTTATATGATTGATGGAATATTCATCACATCAAAAAGTGTGGGTTAAAAACTAAAGGTTAAAAAAAGGAGGGTCAAAAACTGCCCAATTGCCCAATATATATATTTTTCAATATTTTGAATTACATATTTTAAATTGTAGTTAAAGTTATAATAATTTTGTTATGTATATATATATATATATATATATATATATATATAATATTATTATTATTATTATTATTATTATATTACATATATATTTGAATATTTTGAATGATATATTTTTTAAATTTTAGTTAAAGACTAAGACAACAAAAACTAAAATGTAAAATATCTAATTCAATATATATATATATATATATATGTTTGTTTATTAAAAATATATATACATATTCATATACATATATAAAAATTTATTCATTTCAATATTATTATTTATTATTTCAATATTTTGAATTAAATATTTTAAATTTTTGTTTTTGTTGTTTGGTTATATATATATATATATATATATATATATATATATATATATATATATATATATTTATTTTAACCAAACAAAACTGCTAAAACTTTAACTAAAATTTAATATAATATCTAATTCAAAATATCAATTTCTGATTGATAAAATCAAGCAAATAAAATCAGATTTATCTCAGGAGTAAAACCTGTCATTTTTCATGTCTGTCATCTTAATCAGCTTGACTTATAACAGCATCTTAATCTCTCTCAGTGTGGATTATGTAATCATACTGAACATTATAGAAAAAAAATCTCCATCCATGATATTTGCTGCATATATCATATATCTAAATTATAGAGAGCTGTTACTATTGATTCACTCCCACACAAGTGCTTATGTTCATGTATTGTACGCTCTCACATTTCATACTGTTCAAAAGCAGCTAGAGATGTTGCAGTACAGAACTATTCTTCCTGTTTTATTGTGATTAAAGCTGCCTATGCAAATGAATCATATATGTGGGAGTACAGCAGGAGTAAAAAAAGAGAAGTGAAATCATTCACTGTGGTCTGATGCATTTATACTCACTGTAAAAAACACTACAGTAAAAACCTGTGAATTATTTACAGTGAGTAACCAACTGATTGATTGAACACAACAATACATATTTTAAATGTTCGACAAGCAAGTGTCCACTTACTTTTAGCATGTAATATACAGTATATTTGGGTAAGAACAGCTAAGAAAAATACTATCCTGTTGTCACAGTTTTTTACAGTGCATTTTTGGAATAAAAGAGCTTTTACTGTAGAATGAACTGGATCATTTCTTACACCAATGTCATTTTTAAGTGTCAGATCAGGTTGAAATAGCTCCTTAAGGTACCAACTGCACAATTTCACTGTTTACAGTATATAATAACACACTTTAGACCCTCACACTGCCTGAATCAGATCTTATGTAATAAGAGCATGTTGACATGTCAATGTTTATAATGGCGGCGAGCAGTAAACCTGAGAAGCGCTTGCTTAACAATCTTGTTAATGTTATGATGAAAGTGTGTGGTGACCTGAATATTATGATCCTGAATGTGTCATTCTTGGCTTAAAAATGCTTTTTGCATGTGATATTTACACTAACATGCTTGTTTTCTGGGACAGGTCATTTTCAAGGCCAAGTCTAAATATTCACCAGAACTTCAGAAGTACAGGTGAATATGGATCCATAAAATTTATATATATATTATATATATATACACACACACACCGATCAGGCATAACATTATGAGCACTGACAGGTGAAATGAGGAACACTGATTATCTCTTCATCACGGCACCTGTTAGTGGGTGGATATATTAGGCAGCAAGTGAACATTTTGTCCTCAAAGTTGATGTGTTAGAAGCAGGAAAAATGGGCAAGCGTAAGGATTTGAGTGAGTTTGACAAGGACCAAATTGTGATGGCTAGACGACTGGATCAGAGCATCTCCAAAACTGCAGCTCTTGTGGGGTGTTCCCGGTCTGCAGTGGTCAGTATCTATCAAAAGTGCTCCAAGGAAGGAACAGTGGTGAACTGGCGACAGGGTCATGGGCGGCCAAGGCTCATTGATGCACGTGGGGAGTGAAGGCTGGCCCGTGTGGTCCGATCCAACAGACGAGCTACTGTAGCTCAAACTGCTCACGAAGTTAATGCTGGTTCTGTCAGAATACTCAGTGCATCACAGTAATAGCTGCAGACCAGACAGGGGTCAGCATGGGCACCCTGACCACCGCCGAAAGAGCCAACAGTGGACACGTGAGCATCAGAACTGGACCACGGAGCAATGGAAGAAGGTGGCCCGGTCTGATGAATCACGTTTTCTTTTACATCACGTGGATGGCCGGGTACGTGTGCGTCGCTTACCTGGGTAACACATGGCACCAGGATGCACTATGGGAAGAATGCAAGCCTGGGAAACCTTGGGTCCTGCCATCCATGTGGATGTTACTTTGACATGTACCATCTACCTAAGCTTTGTTGCAGACCATGTACATGGTTTTCATGGAAACGGTATTCTCTGGTGGTTGTGGCCTCTTTCAGCAGGATAATGCGTCCTGCCACAAAGCAAAAATGGTTCAGGAATGGTTTGAGGAGCACAACAACAAGTTTGAGGTGTTGATTTGGCCTCCAAATTCCCCAGATCTCAATCCAATCGCAACTTACAGGACTTAAAAGATCTGCTGCTAACATCTTGGTGTCAGATACCACAGCACACCTTCAGGGGTCTAGAGGAGTCCATGTCTCGACGGGTCAGGGCTGTTTTGGCAGCAAAGGGGACCAACACAATATTAGGAAGGTGGTCGTAATGTTATGCCTGATCGGTGTATGTATATATATATATATATATATATATATATATATATATATACGACACACACACATACATTATATATATATATATATATATATATATAATTTTACATTCTTTCATGCATTTACTGTAATAATGCACTAGCAGCATGTTACACAGTATTTAACTGAACTCTGTATTGAGAGCTGCACTCGTAATAAACGCTGTCATGTGTCGTCAGGCTCCCGCTGTACCTGCTGTTCCTGTTCATCAGCATCATCTTCCTGCTGGTGAACCTGACCTGTGCGCTGCTGGTGAAGATGACAAAGGCCGACACAGAGATTGTAGTGCTGGTGCGTGTGGCCATCAACGACACTCTGTTTGTCCTCTGTGCCGTCTCACTCTCACTGTGTCTCTACAAGATCGCCAAGATGTCTTTGGCCAACATCTACCTGGAATCCAAGGTAACGAAACACAAATATGACAAATTAAAACAGATGAAAGCAGTGTTACGTTATACAGAAAGATTAAAGTGAATATACTACAATACAGAAGAAGACGGGTGTGTTTTTTTCCTTTACTATAAAAAGCAAGCTAACAATATCCTGCTAACTTTCCCATCAAGTTAAAAAATGTTATTTCTGAATGTTCAAAACGTGTCATATGTTTTAAAAATGTTTTTTTCTTAGTTATGCAAGCATTAAAGGAACATTCCATTTTGCAAACATTATGAGAATGTTACTTTTGAATGTTCTCTGAACATTCTGAAACAGAACGTTTGTTAAAGGTCTGAGATAATTCCCTGTTAGTTGGCTTGCAAGTTTTTGAACATCTGAACAAATGAATAATCCATTTTAACAGGCAAAGCACTTTAATGGGCTAACCAGAAGGAAACAGTCTCTTTAAAAAAGATATCATGGAAAAGCATTTAGAGTGTATTTTCCATACATTCCCCTGGGTTTCACAGGCTAAAATGCATGTTTGAGCTGTTTTAGCTGAAAGCAACATGCACTGACATATCTTTAAAAATGTCACTGCTATTGCTAAGATGCACATCATTAATGTTTTTTTTTGTTGTTGTTGTTTTTTTCTGAGGAATGTTTATAAAAGCTACTTAAATGTCCTAATTGAACTAAGGCCTATTATCTTGGTTTTTGAACTTCTTCTTGTCTTTTGACAATGTACCAGTCTTCCCAAGTCCACTTGTTCATGATTATTTAACATTTTAAATAGATTTTTGTTGTTGTTGTTATTGTTTTTCAATTTAAACCCCCATGGAGTGGAACAGATCATAAAGTCAATGTGAATCTCTGTATTGTAAAATGAATTGGATGGTGTTTCGTACCAGAATTGAGTCAGATCTGAATGTCACGTCTCATCTCGTCTGTCTAGGGAACATCTGTGTGTCAGGTGACTGTAATCGGAGTGACGGTGATCCTGCTGTACTCGTCTCGCGCGTGCTACAACTTAGTGGTGCTGGCACTGACAAAAATCAAGAGCATCAATTCATTCGACTACGACTGGTACAATGTATCAGACCAAGTACGTGCCAAATACCCATAAAAGAAAGGTAACAAATGTTCCAGGTTCAATGCAAATTAAACTCTAGTGACAATTTTTAACAATTGTATCAAATGCCAATTACCACAGAATAAAATTGTGGTTAAAGTAATGCACTTAAAATGGAAGTAAATTGAGCCAACGTCTTCAGTACTTCTGTTTTAATAATGATGTATTAATGTGTCTTGATGAATTTAGTAATATTGCTGATTTACTTTATTCTACAGGCAGATCTGAAGTCGACATTAGGTGATGCTGGTTACGTGGTTTTTGGGGTGATTCTGTTTGTTTGGGAGCTGCTGCCCACTTCCCTGGTGGTCTTCTTTTTCAGAGTCCGTAAGCCAGCTCAGGATCGGGTACGAGATTTATGATGTGACACTAAAGACTATACATCATAGAAATAAATTACATTTTCAATAGCATGCTGAAAACTGACCTTCTCATCTCTCTGGTTTTCAGAGTGCAGCAGTGATCCCTGGGCACATGTTCTCATCTAGAGCTTATTTCTTTGACAACCCCCGGCGTTATGACAGCGACGATGACCTCGCATGGAGTATCATCCCACAAAACATTCAAGCCAGGTATTTCAGTGAAGTTTGGTGCTCAGTCTTAAATGCAAATGCAAAACCTAACAAAAGTAAGTAATTATGTCTGAAAACACTGTTCTCAGCAACTAGGGAATACACAGCCCTGTATATATATTTATATAGGGCTATACAGTGGTTACATCATGGCATTACAGATGATTTTCTTTATTTCTTTCCAGCAGATGACACCAATCTGCCATAATTCATTGGATTTTAAAAGATTAGTTCACTTCAGAAATAAAATTTCCTCATAATTTACTCTAAGATGTTTATGTCTTTCTTTCTTCAGTCAAAAAGAAATGAAGGTGTTTGAGGAAAACATTCCAGGATTTTTCTCCATATAGTGGACTTCACTGGGGTTCAACAGGTTGAAGGTCCAAATGTCAGTTTCAGTGCAGCTTCAAAGAGCTCTACATGATCCCAGACGAGGAATAAGAGTCTTATCTAGAGAAACCATCGGTCATTTTCTAAAAAAAATACAAATTTATATACTTTTTAACCACAAATGCTCATCTTGCACTGCTCTGTGATGCTCCACGCATTACGTAATCACGTTGGAAAGGTCACACGTGATGTAGGCGGAAGTACCAATCCAGTGTCTATAAAGCTAACGTGCAAAGACTAAGTCAAACGGCCTTTACAAAAAAGGTAAAACAACGATGTCGGACAATTTTGAAGTTGGAGGACTAAATTAGATGGAGTTGTTCACCCTACCGCAGTACTTCCGCCTACGTCACGCGTGACCTTTCCAATGTGATTACGTAATGCGTAGTGCATCACTGATCAGTGCAAGATGAGCATTTGTGGTTAAAAAGTATATAATTTTTTTTGTTTTTTTAGAAAATGACCAATTGTTTCACTAGATAAGACTCTTATTCCTCGTCTGGGATCATGTAGAGCTCTTTGAAGCTGCACTGAAACTGACATTTGGACCTTCAACCCGTTGAACCCCAGTGAAGTCCACTATATGGAGAAAATCCTGAAATGTTTTCCTCAAAAACCTTCATTTCTTTTCAACTGAAGAAAGAAAGACAATTTAATTCTGAAGTGAACTTTAGACACTTTTGCTCTATTTTTGACTTACTGCATAAATTGCGATATTTTATATAAAAATGGTGCATAATTTAAAGGTGAATATTATTTAGTACCCTGAAATCTCCTCAAAATGCAAAATATTAAAGAAAAATATCATTGACAAAAATATAGCATTGAGGTTCATCAAGATGTTCGGTACTTTTGACCGTGAGGAGTATGAGTGTGACCCCTAAATGAGGAGCACCAGAGGATTCATTTGACCACAACAGTTTAATGCATCACCTATTGCTTTTCATTCACAGTCTAACGCCGGACAGCTATGATTGGAGCTCTCGGAACAACAGTTTCACCGCCTACGTCGAAGGTGAAGACTCTCATCTAGTACCAGAGGAGTTAAATCCCTACTAGAACTTTCCCATTGAGGAGTCTGATTATTTTGCACATTCCCCATCACTGTGAAGTCAGTCATGGGCAATAGTACATTACCACAGATATTTATTAAGGTATCTCAATATAATACCACAGTTGGGCTCTGGAAGCAAAACTACCAATCATTTTCTCTATAAAGAATTTAAAATCTTACCGATAATGTGCAGAGTTGCTGAGTGAAGCGCTGTTTTATGTTTCCGTAGAATTAAATGTGATTTCAAAAACACTACCCATAATCCTGGGGAGAGATCAATCAGAGAAGTCCCATGATGCACTGCAAATTAATTAATTGAGTCGGCCTCCCTACATTCCACAAATACTTGTACATTTAAATTGTATTTGTATTAAACATTTGTTTTTAAATATTATAAATATTTTTATTTAAATATAAACCTAAAAATATATTTTATAATCAGTGACTTTAAGTCAATAGTTTTATATTGTACAGTTGTTTTTGCTTAGATTATTTGCAATGCCTTATGGGAAAAGTAGTTCATTGCCTCATTAAAGAAATTAAGTACAATTTCTTATACCTTCGTCTTTTCATCCTATAGAGAAAATGAATGGGAAAAATACTTCCATAATCAATGCTACCAAATAAGCATGCATTCATCATTGCGTTATATTCTTTAAACTTTTAGGCCAGTAATATTCGCCTCAGATTCTACTCTGAATCAATCCGTACAAGCTATTTTTTCTGAGTTTACACTGTCAATTATATACATAAGCATATATAAATTAATATATTATGTATACTAGATAAGTATACTAACATTCTGAAACCTTTTGTTGCTCTTTTTGTGTTGCTGCTTTATAAACAAAATCAGCTTCTTCATTTCAGTTCTGTTCAGATTTAGGACACAAACCTGTTTAACAAAACTTGGCCTGAACTGTGAAACATCACTGACACTCTCCCATGGAAAATTTCTATTTTTGGAGATACACATTTTTCTATAGACAACTGCATTAACAGAATGATAATTTTATGAAGAATAAAATAAAAGTATTTATTTTGAAATGTTCAGTTAGGGGTCGGATTGTTGTCCGTTGTTTTTATAAAAATGTTTTTAGTGTTTGATCATTGTACAGTTTGTATCTTTGTTGGCTTTTGCACTCGTGTCACTTTGTAAGACTTTGTTTGACTTTGTTTTCTACATTAATAAAAAAGAAATGATCAAACCCTGTGGCTGATTGACACACTGTTTACAGAGGCAGAAACCACTGGGTTAGATTACCTGCATTATTTCAGCAAAAACACAAACCCTTAAAATACATTATCAAGTGAACAAATATAATGCTGAGTAAACGTCTGACAGTAAGAGGCAGGATGCGCTTTCTACTACGTTAAACAATGAAAGTAATGTTGTTCTTGCCAATAATATGCTCATTCATATCTTTTTTTTAGATGCACACTGTAGCTGTTCGTCCATTATAAAAGAGTGTTGTTTTGTCTAATGCCTCCATTCATTCAGAAGTACAACAGAGCGCTTGGGCTCACAGTGACGTGTACTGTAAGAGCTGGCATGCATCTCTCTGGGAAAAAGAAAGCTTCATATATAATCTGTGATGTCAATATTATACAATCCGGTCTAGCAATCTGAATGCATGGACAAATGATGTTGTAAGTGATCACTTACTCACCCTAATGTTGTTCCTAATCCATATGACTTTCTTTCTTCGGTGGAGCATAAACGGACAAATTCTGAAGAATGTTCATGCTGCTCTTTTCCATGAAATGAAAGGACAAATAAGCACCATAAATGTTCAGTTTGTCTAAGTATTCACATTTTTCATTTATCCATGCATTTCAACATAAGTTATGACATGACGTCAGAATTGTTAATATCCTTAGCATATTCATGCTTGAGGTATGCCAGTGTGTATGTGTAATTTTTATGTTATAAATTGCTAGTTCCTGGCCTTGATTATGATTGGTTGAGCTGTGTTCGAAGCTGTTGTAAATCATGCTGCTCTCGGAACTATCGCAAATACTAGTTTCCTAGGTAAAAATTGCACATGAACGCCCTCCCATTTGGAAACTTGAATGTGATGAGATCGTAATCACGACTTTAGAAGTGGGAATTATCAAATTTTCGATAGCACGTGACTCTACAAACATTCGCCTGTGACCGCATTACATCAGTATTACTACGCCACAGCGTCATTCCGCTTCTGAAGAACTACATTTTTTGGCGGAAGAATAATTTTTTTTTATTTAATAGCATTACCTTTTTGTGTCTGTGTTTATTTTATAAAAAAAATTCCAGGTATGTGGAATAACCGCTTTATAAAAGCAGTTGAAGCCGTGATTTAGTTAACAGCTAATGGGGTTTTAGGCACTTTCCCGCGCGTCGTGCATTAAACGCACT
The DNA here is from genome assembly GCA_037950665.1 of Hypophthalmichthys nobilis. Classification (NCBI taxonomy): domain Eukaryota; kingdom Metazoa; phylum Chordata; class Actinopteri; order Cypriniformes; family Xenocyprididae; genus Hypophthalmichthys; species Hypophthalmichthys nobilis. Next base: position 31,519,770 of record CM075477.1, on the reverse strand, counting down.
TTAGCTGTTCTAAATTACCTGTAAATCACGGCTTCACGGGACTTACTGCTTTATTATTGAATAAAACATGAAGATCTCTTCGAGTAATGTTAAAAACAAAACCTATTTCTTCACAAAAATCCAAAACAGCTATTCTAAAAACATACTACTGTCAAAATATTTCTATTTGGTATTTATAATAATTGTACTATTGATAATTTCTTAACCGTATAGAATATGACGGTTAACAAATTTACATGAAAATCAGAACTAAAAATTTTGACATTAAAGTCAACACCAACAGCGAAGTCGACATAAATCTATCTGGGCGTATAATATGATTGCCTCCGAGTTGATATCTTGCAGTTTCGACATGAATGACAACATTAATCTCGTGTATATTTATCGAAAAATAACAAACTTACAGACTTTCTGTAGTGTTGAACAGAAACGCACGTGTGGACAATCAGCGCAGTAACAGCGACAGCTAGTGGAAATAGATGAGCACTGCATCATACTCTGTCACACCGGAAGTGGGTGACACAAATTATTTGCCCCGATATCACAACATACATGAAAATTGTTTTAGAGGGTTTCTTTTTTATATATAGTAATATTGTAATAAAAAACGAATATTATTTATAACAAAACGTTTAATATTTTATCCAATAAATAAAGAATTATTACAAGTATTGTAAGTATTAAAACATGAGTATAACAATAACATTTTAGTTTTCTTTCTTTCTGTTTTATTCCACATATGCAGTACATTTGTCAAAAAATCAACATGAGCAGTGATGTGCCCAGCAAGCACAAAATGTCTTCATATTACACAATGTTGCAGTCTGGTTACACTGTAACCGAACCAATTGCAACTTTGAGAAACATTATATTTTAGTTGAAATTATAAATACAACTTAATTTTGCAGCCAACATTACAGTAATGTTGTGAAATTACCTTCATGGTTGGTTTTGTAAAAAGTAGCCACAGAACATCATTAAAATGTATTTTTAAGATGAAACTGAAGTGCAACTTTTGAAATTTTAAAAAATATACTAGAAGAAATTCTAGAAAATCTGACAGTTATTCTCAACATTTTACGATTTTATATTTTCACCTTAATGAGTGATCATTAAACAGTTCTTTAAATCATGAATAAATCAATAAAATCAGTCAGAACAGAAGTACTCTGCGGTAAAACATTATTTTGAGTTGACTCTGCCAAACTACTGTGGCAGTTTAAATACAAAAATCTCAAATCGTTTTCTGGCTTAAGAGATTCTCATCCAGAGAGAAAAACTTCTCAAGTTTTTCTTTGATGTCTTTTGCATCTGGCCTGTCCTCCGGTTTAAAGGACAGCATCTTCTTGATGAATTTATTCTGAAAAAGAAGCATAACAAAATTATAGGCTAAACTCAGTCCAATCAATATTTATTTGAACATAAAATCAAGGTGCGAATTACAGAGGGTTGGGGTTATGTTGATAACAAGCTTCTGTGCTCCTAATGTTTGTGCGAGTGACGTATTGTGTGTGTGTGTGCTTCAATGAAATTCAGCGCATTAATATAGAACAGTGATTAAACTGACTTGGAACTACCTGTGCATTAAACGGTTTTATTGCACACTTTCCAGCCAATCAGAATCGAGTATTCAAACAGACCATGGTATAAGTATATACACCGATCAGGCATAACATTACGACCACCTTCCTAATATTGTGTTGGTCCCCTTTTTGCTGCCAAAACAGCCCTGACCCGTCAAGGCATGGACTCCTCTAGACCCCTGAAGGTGTGCTGTGGTATCTGACACCAAGATGTTAGCAGCAGATCCTTTAAGTCCTGTAAGTTGTGAGGTGGAGCCTCCATGGATCGGACTTGTTTGTTCAGCACATCCCACAGATGCTCAATTGGATTGAGATCTGGGGAATTTGGAGGTCAAGTCAACACCTCAAACTCGTTGTTGTGCTCCTCAAACCATTCCTGAACCATTTTTGCTTTGTGGCAGGAGCATTATCCTGCTGAAAGAGGCCACAGCCACCAGGGAATACAGTTTCCATGAAAGGGTGTACATGGTCTGCAACAATGCTTAGGTAGGTGGTACGTGTCAAAGTAACATCCACATGGATGGCAGGACCCAAGGTTTCCCAGCAGAACATTGCTCAAAGCATCACACTGCCTCCGCCGGCTTGCCTTCTTCCCATAGTGCATCCTGGTGCCATGTGTTCTCCAGGTAAGCGACGCACACGCACCCAGCCATCCATGCGATATAAAAGAAAACGTGATTCATCAGACCAGGCCACCTTCTTCCATTGCTCCGTGGTCCAGTTCTGATGCTCACGTGTCCACTGTTGGCTCTTTTGGCGGTAGACAGGGGTCAGCATGGGCACCCTGACTGGTCTCCATACGCAACAAACTGTGATGCACTGTGTATTCTGACACCTTTCTATCAGAACCAGCATTAACTTCGTGAGCAGTTTGAGCTACAGTAGCTCGTCTGTTGGATTGGGCCAGCCTTCGCTCCCCACGTGCATCAATGAGCCTTGGCCGCCCATGACGCCGGTTCACCACTGTTCCTTCCTTGGAGCACTTTTGATAGATACTGACCACTGCAGACCGGGAACACCCCACAAGAGCTGCAGTTTTGGAGATGCTCTGACTCAGTCGTCTAGCCATCACAATTTGGTCCTTGTCAAACTCACTCAAATCCTTACGCTTGCCCATTTTTCCTGCTTCTAACACATCAACTTTGAGGACAAAATGTTCACTTGCTGCCTAATATATCCACCCACTAACAGGTGCCGTGATGAAGAGATAATCAGTGTTATTCTCTTCACCTGTCAGTGCTCATAATGTTATGCCTGATCGGTGTGTGTGTGTGTGCAAACCCTCCCCCCAACTCCTTCACCCCCCTGAAGACCACTGTGTATTTGCACCCTGGGTAAATTCAAGTTTCTTACTTCAGTCGAATAACTGTCACAAAAACCTTCCGGAAACCTTTGATTTCTCAGATCTTGCCACAGCTGCAATGTAAGAAAAAAAATAAATAAATAAAATCATCTGCAATTATCACTAAAGACAGTGAATACAGTCAATATTGATGACTGTCATTAAAACACTGACCTCTGCTCTCTCCATACCGGTGGACAATTTCCAAAGCATCTCAAACCATATGAGTCCAAGAGGGAAAATGTCTGTTTTTTCATCATAATGCCTCTTATTTTCCTAAGGTAAACAATGATATTAATTTTATTAGTATAAAGGGTAGTGGTCCAGCTCAAATCTTTGTGAATAAGCTCAAATTAAAAAAGTAATAATTAAAATCTGTCACCTGTTCAGGACTCATATATTGCAGTGTTCCTTTTCTCTTTGACCTCTCTATAGGGTCACCGTTTTTATTGGTCTGAGCCGCCACCAGCCCAAAGTCTCCGATCTTCACTTTGCCATCCGTGCCAAACAATATGTTATCAGGCTAAAAGGATATAAGTATAAATGGCTAAATATGGGAAAATGCTTATTTGTTTATATGTTAAAACACAATAGTCTCCTGGAAACTAAAAACAAATACCTTCAAGTCTCTGTGGATGAGATTGTTTGAATGGATGTATTCTACTCCACTGACAATTTCATAAAATATTTTATGGATTTCCAACGTGGTTCTCTGTTTGTTCATACGATTTCTCGCTCGTATCCACGCAGTCAGTGTTCCTCCCTCACAGAACTCCATCTGAATAAACAAATACGTCCTGCTGCTGAAACAGACAGAGAAAGAACAGGCATGACCCATGGATGAATATTTCACATTACTTTGTATTGTCTTAAAGGGGTCGTATCATACTTTATTTTTTCATATAATACATTTCGAATAATCATTTTATTTTTATTACTTTATAAGTTTTCTTATATTGTTAGTCAATGGTTCTTTCATCTGGCCCTTAAAATGAAATAAGTATTGTAACCAAACCCACCACAGAGAAACATTATATTTTAGTTGTGGTAGTAACTAATTATATGTGTTACTACCCAGTATTACATATGTATTACATGATTTTCTTTCTCTTTGTACTTTCATATAAATATTGTACAACATATTTCTGTAATACTTCAGTTTAAGGTCCAGTTCTCACTATTAAGTATTTGCTCATTAGCATGCAAATTACTATGTTATTGGCTGTTTATTAGTACTTTTAAAGCACATATTAATGCCTTATTCTGCAAGACCATATTCTACATCCCTAAATCCAATACCTAAACTTAACAACTACCTTACTAACTATTAATAAGCAGTAATTAGGAGTTTATTGAGGCAAAAGTCATAGTTAATAGTTAGTTAATAGTGAGAATTGAATCTTAATCTAAAGTGTGACCAATATTTCTATTCAAGAATGTGTTTTGAGTTAGGTCAAAAGTAATCTAAAAGTAATCAGAATTGGACTACAATTTGTCAATAATCTGCCCAGCACTGTTTGTAACTGTTAATCCATCTTAAATTTATGCTGCTAAAATTATAGAGATTTTGTGTAATTGCATTCATGATCATGAAATTAAACACTAAATTAAATGATCAGGGATCTTTCTAAAAATAAACTTATCGTAAACAAATAAACCCACTGATTTAATGGGTCCAGGTTTCTGGAGGGCCCAGCAGCAGATGCTGATCTGAGAACACACAATCAAACCCGTGACCAGTTGAGCGAACACTAATAATAGTGTACCCTAAAAGGACTGTTTTAAATTTCACACTATATAGAAGCAAAATAAACAAGTATCTCATAAGAAAAATGCTGGACATACTCTGCTGTCGAACCCAGACTTTCCATTCCTGATGTGACATTATCACTGACATCATCGTCATCATCATTGTCTTCATCATCATCATCATCATTCCTCTCATCACAGCCAGCTCTATCAAAGGTCACTCCACCTGATGAAGAACCTGATGTTCTGAACATAAAACACATAAACGTCAATATTGAGAAGCACTCAGTGTTTTATCAAAAGTGATGGAGACTTGCTTACTTGGACACTTGGTTTCTGTCTTGGTTTGATGTGCAGCTCTCAGAATCCGGCCAACATGTAATATAGCGCACTATGTTTTGGTGATCTAGTCTGGCCAATGCCTTCACCTCGGAATCAGCTTCCCTGTTTTATATGAATGAATGAATTAATAAATTAAAATAAATAAATGCATGATGCATGAATGAATGCATGCATGAATAAATGAATGTATGAATAAATAAATTGCATAATAAATGAATAAATGAATGAATGAATAAATGCATGATAAATGAATGCATGAATAAATTAATGCATGATAAATAAATGCATGAATAAATAAATAAATAAATGCATGGTAAATGAATGAATGCATGAATAAATAAATGTGTGAATAAATGAATGCATGAATTATTGCATGAATAAATAAATAAATGCATGAATAAATGAATATATGAATAAATAAACACAATGAATAAATAAATAAATAAATAAAACAAACGAATGAATGAACAAATAAATGCATGAATAAATGAATGTATGAATAAATAAATGCATGAATAAATTAATGCATAATAAATAAATGCATGAATGAATGAATACATACATAAATAAATGCATGGTAAATGAAGGAATGCATGAATAAATAAACAAAGGTGTGAATAAATGAATGTATGAATAAATAAATAAATAAATGCATGAATAAATAAAATGCATGAACAAATGAATGAATGTACATTCTGTGATTTTTTTTTTTTTGTACCACACAATCATGACAACTGTTCTTTCTAAAATTAGATATGACTTGTATAATCTTACCCAGTTAAGTCGACTTTCTTTACAGCGTAGATCTTGCCATCAAATTTATGCTTTACTTTATAAACACAACCATAGCCTCCTTCACCAAGCTTTGTGATCACATCAAAACTTTGAGACAACCTGTAGATGATACAGACATGTCAAACAGCAGCAGCATTATGCATTATCCTATAAACAATTTCTTTTTGTTATATCTGAATTATATAAATTAAACAAGTTACTTTGGTGGCTTACCCTGCGATTGAGCCCAGTCTATGATCACTGGAAAATAAAAACAGGAACTAATCAAAAACATTGGCACATAAAAATCATTATAAATCACAGCTGTAAGTGCTCTGAACAACACAAACCTCTCTTGGTTGTGACCTTCATTGCTCTCCTCGTCATTCAGAGTCCACAACATACTTTTGTCACATTTCTTTACTTTACCCGTCTCCATCATAGTGTACAGCTGTTTCTTTACAGTTTTTGTTGGCTGTCCCAGGGCAGTGGCGATGTGACAGGCTTTTAAACCTCCTGATCTCAGCAGATCCTTCACATGTTTCTCTTCACATGTTTCTCCTGTCGTCGTCAGAGACTTTTGCTCTGGTGTTTTCACTGTTTGTTTGATCCCATTCGTCTTCTCCATTAGATCCCAAACAGGACGCTTTTCGTTAGAGCTAAACACCTGGTTTGATCTCTGTAGGCTGTACAAATGTCTGTTCACGGTGGATTTGTCAAGTCCGATTTCTTTAGCAATGGTCAAAGCTATGCTTTTCCCATTTTGTCTCAAGAAATCAATGATCTTCCTCTCCATTTCAGATTCGGCAGACATTTTGTTTCTGTCCAAAATGTTTTTAATACAGTTCAGATTCTGTCAGATTCTTGTACTGCAGCTTCTCTGGTCGATCTAGAGACCAAAACTCTCAATAGTTCCGTGTGGGAATTTAAACCAGCCTTCTATAAGTTTCGGTTTCGATTCCTTCTCGCTTCCCTCAGCAGTTCTTTACTTACATGTTATAACACGCCCATCTCTTAAGTTTCGAGCCAATATAGTAAACTTTTATTTTTATTCTTCAATTTATAAGTTAACATATACACATCACTATTCAGAAAATGAAAAGCATAGCCAACAAAAAAAATTTATTAGGGAAATAAAGCGTTTGTTGGTGATTTGGAAACATATCAGTATAATATATTACAAAATTTATTCTCTTATTATTTATTTAGCCTACATATTCATTAATTATTTAGGAGCTTATAATAAAACAAGGTATTTTTAATACCTTGAATTTACGAACTTTGAAATCAGTCGTCATGTACCACATGACGTCACTCCCTTACTAATTACCAAATGACAAATAAAGGTTCTTTATTGGCATTTACTGTTCCATGAAGAACCCTTAACATCAATGGAACCTCTATAGCTCAAAAGGTTATTTACAGTGGAAAAGGGTTCTTTTAAAAAGTTCCTCACACCAAGAAAAAAAAAAATATATATATTTTTTTTTTTTTTCTGTAGTCAATAATTTTATCCCTTAAAACTCATCTTTTATCACCAAAGTGACATATTTAAACTTTTTTTTTTTCCAGTGAAAAAAATTTCTTCATGCCTTAAAATAGCCTGAATGTAACTCTACACCCTTGCTTCATTTAATATGCAATGATATATGAATATGCTAAATAGCCCCGCCTCCACTCACTCACTCAGAGATCCACTCGGTCAACTTACTGAGGTAAACGCTGCACAATGGTATCGCTCTTTACAACGTCGGACACATGACGGTATTAATATGATTAGCCTTTTGCTTGACTACATTATCAAACAGCTAATAATAACATGTAATAATAACCATTCGCCATCCAAGTCAGACAGCTGCCTTCTTAAAATCAGTATTCTTAGAAACGCTTTGAACAACTAGTTACCTAGTTCTTAACATCATAATTTACATCATATACCCTGCTATATTGCTAAATCTACCCGATTTTTCATATCATCAGAAAAATATATTCTCTTGAGACTCCCCGCTTCAGAGATATGCTATATGATATGCTAAAGCGCACATTGACGTGATTGGTTACAAGGTGGTTTGTGACGTCAGAAACACAATCGATTTCAAACCCCGTTTTTGAAACCATCTTTAGATCACTGCAGTTTTAGGGGTTTACACGACACCGTTTTCAACTAAAAACGGAAAACTTTGTATGTGTTTTGGCCGTTCATTTACACGACAACAGCGTTTTGGTGGCCTGAAAACGCAAACTTTTGAAAATGGGTTTCAAAGTGCAAGTTTTTGAAAACGGTCTCCGTGTAAACAACAAAAACGCGAAGCTGCGAAAACGATGACGTCATGCACATGCGCATTACATGTTCAGTCTATAGTGTTTCATCGCCATCTAATGACCTGCCTTTTCATTTTCACGGATTCGTGTGAATGGGGATCGTTTTGTCAATGGTGTCTGTATGTGGAAAAGTCAAAGGAAAAACTTCTCGTTTTAACCATATCGTTGTCGTGTAAACGTACACTTAAAGAGAAAATACTCACCAATGGTGTTGACTTATTAATTTGCACATGGTTTGTCTTAAAGTATATTTAAAAACACACATAGACATATAAACAACATTAAAAACTCGATTTTCACCACAGGGGGACTTTAAGAACTGTTTCCTGAAAAGTTCTAGAGGGAACCAAAAATGGTTCTTCTGCAAAAAACATTTCTGGAACCTTTATTTTTAAGTGTCTACTGAATATGAAGAGATTTAACACTTTAGCCTTTTACATTTTTAAGAACACTTTTTTCATCTACAAGTATGTTAAAACTTTTGCTAACATGCTCTGGAATATTCTGATCTCGTCTTTGATCAGCTGTCAACCTATTTTTGACATTTTATTTTGACACATGAATGAGTAGATTTCATTTGATCTTTCATTTTCATTCTTATTTACAATGACAGCCTGGCAATTTAAGTATGTATTGTACTGTAACAGATTTTTATTTTCACAAGAACATCCCAACAATATCAAATCAGCCGTTCCGCAAAAAATATGAATGAAAACCTTCACAAACAGCAAAGAGACAAAAATGGCCTCAAATGTACCACAGATATGATTCCATAACCTGTAGATGAGATTAAAAGCCCCATGATTTTAGCTCCAGAATATTATGCAATACAGACACAATAACAACTTCTGTAAAGGTAATTCATGCAAATAGAGAACAGAGTGAATCAGTGATGTCAACCGTTGTTTCAAGATAATTCATGTAAACATATAGAATGAATTACAGTCATACAACAGCATGATCAGAGAGGAGTTTTAGACAATGTAAAATGCACATTTTGTAATTTTTCACATTTAAGTTTTTCTTTCTGTTGTGGAACACACTTTGTTATATGGAAAAGAGCAGATATTCTGCCAAAAAAACAGCATAAGGATGAGTAAATAATGACAAAATTTTCATTTTTGGAAATGTAGTTGCTTTATAGATTAAATTGCACACTTGCCATCTGTGTCAGTCAGAATCGAAAGCACTTTTTGTAAGTTGCTTTATAGAAGCATCTACTAAATGCTTTGCCTTAAATATAAGCAACTGCTCTTATTATAAAGGCATTAAGAGAAGAGATCCCATCAGAACGTCTTGATGTCTTTATCTGACTCCAGGACAGTGGAATATTGATCCAGCTCTCTGATCAGTTCTGTCGCATCTGGTCTGTCTTCAGGACTGGGACTCAACATTCGCTGTATGAGCTTGTGCTGTTTCATCGGCATCACCCAAAACGCAGCCGTGAAAAATGAGATGGCATGTTAGATAATGCTCATCTTTGAGTAAGTGATCATAGCAGGCATTGATGATTTCAGCATATGTTCAGCACTTGCACAGAAGAAAATGCATGCTCAAATTCAGCATTTTGATCGTGAAATTACACTCACCTCAAAGCTAAATTTCTTGGAGAACTGTGATGGAAAAACTCTTCTTCTTATATCATCCCAAATCTAAAAGTCACAAAAAAAAGAAAGAAAGAAATACTTCATTACTTATAATAACATATCGGATATAGTTCAAGATTAATGCATAGATTGTATTATTATATAAAGGACTAAAAGATTAATCGTACCTTTTTCCTTTCATGTGCTGTGACGAGATTATAGATGAGCTCAAAATATATGAGACCCAGAGCATATATATCCACCTTTCTGTCATAGGATGTTTGAGTCGCCTAAAAATTCAGTTTATAATAAAAATTTCAGCACATAAAGCATTTAAACACTGTATAGATCATTATAATCAACATGAAATCAAAATAGACTCTACTTTCTAAATGCATATTCCTACGTATGATTCATTACTATTATTTACTTGGATATATGTACAGAATGTACTTGGATATATTACAGAAGTAAAATGGGTTGTGAACAGCGTTTCATGTTGATTTTAATGTATGCCTCTTGACTCACCTGCTCTGGGCTCATGTAAATACGGGTTCCTGTCCTTTTGGTCCGCTCCAGCAGTAGCTCATCATTGTCATTTTCTGCTGCAGTCACAAGGCCGAAGTCTCCAACCTTTACTCCTCCATCACTGCCGAACATTATGTTTGGAGGCTGAAAACCAAGAAAAACAGAAACAGAGCAATCAAAACTGTGTGCGAAACAGGGTTGTAGTGGAAACCAGGAGTTGGACATTTCTTTTCACTTCACACCAGGGTTATTATTGTTTGTTGTTACTTGAAATAAATGTTAACTGAAATGAAAACAAGGGCAATATTACAGACATTTAAAAAAAGACAAATGCACACAAAATTACTAAATTTTAACTGAAATTAAAACAAAAACAGAAAGTATAAAAATAAAAACGAACACAGATGCAAATATACCTCCTTAATTTAGCTTCCCGTAGCAAACAGAATGTAGAATTGTAATTTGAATTCAATTATAATGTAAATAATAATAATAATAATAATAATAACTGTTGTAGTTTTTTTTTTAAATAATACATTTAATTTTTTAGTATATATTACCCATGAACATAAACATACACACAAATGGCAAAATTCCCAGAAACATTAGATCATGTTAATAATTAATGTTTAAAATGACACTTATATAGGCATGTATTTTTCATTACATTTAATATATTTATTTTCTTTTACTAATGAAATTCCTCAGTTATGAGACTATAATAATTTTTGCTGTCATTTCAGTTGACATTTCATTTCAGTATCCTGTGTGTCATGACCAATTCAGTTCAAATCCAGAAAATTCAACCTCAAGAATTAAATGGGAGCCAATTCTTAATGGGGTTATGAACTACATGTTTTTTTATAATGTTCTTTGAATGTTCTTATGATGTGATCAAGATTTTTACAAAAATAAAACATCATAATCTAGAAGTAATAAGCTAGTTTTTGACCCTCTCTTTCAAGCACTCCATTTTGATTAGGCATGACACATTCAAAACTTGGAAGTAAATGCCCACTGCTCTGATTGGCTAACAGTTTTGCATATTTAAATAATTTTCAACATCCCTGGCATTACACATGTGGAATTGTTTTGAAAACGTTTGATGCTGAAAAATGGCAATTGGTGAAATTCAGCATTCACTGTACTCACTGGTATTGTTTTGAATGGGAGAAAGTGCAACACGCAATATGGCGGAATAAGTCCCGCCTTCTAAATAATAGCCAATCGCTGATTGGGAAAGTCTTCGCATTACTGCATTGGCCGTTAGAAGCTCCGGTTCCTATAGAAACAGTCAGACGCGCGCTTCCTATAGAGACGTGCGCTTCCTGGATCAAGCTAATGTGCATGCGCAGTCCTAAGTGCGTGTGCATTTAGGACTGCGCATGCACATTAGCTTGATCCAGCCTGAAAAACACTGTTTTTTGTCATGATTCGAGCGTTTAGAAACAACATTTATGAGACCGTTGTTGTTAGATTTCATTTGTGATTTTAAATATGAAATTTAATCGAAAGCTTGGCAAACAGCTTCGGAGTATTTAATGTTTCCCCATTCAAAGAGATAGGAGCTGCACTTGCATGCCCGAGAGGTGTTTCAAAGATGGCCGCAGAGTGAAATGATTTGTCTTAAAGGGACTTTGGTTGCGATATTACTGACAGATCCAATATAGTCTTCACTGCATCATCTTTTATTTGCAGTCTCTCTGAAAAGCCTGCGTCGAACTGTGTTTTGTTTAAAAATGAATCTGCAGTAAAATGGTGCACAAACCATTCTTCTGACACAATCTAACTGGAACTTCGTTAAAAATAAAGTTCACCCACGCTTTCTTAATGATAGGATTACAAGGAAGGCAATGCAAATACTGTTTTTCCACAACTTGGCACTTCAAAACATCTTGTAATCCTCAGAGGTAACAGAATCTCTATCGTTTTGTTGCTGGAGTAATCCTGTGTTTGCGTTTCTCTCATATTTATTGCTATATGACATGCGCGAATCGGTGGGCAGGGCTAAAGAGGCAATGATGTAGAAGTAGGTGTTGATCTTCTGCAGAGGCAGTGTTTCGTTGCACTATGATGTCATACTGAGACAAAATCCGAAACAAGTCGTTTTGGGAGCTTGGTTTCCATAAAAGCTGTTTTTGCACTAACAAGGAAGTTAAGATGTTCTGAGTTCTGTCCGAGCCTGATGTAAGCTCATTTCAGCGAGGTGCTCACCTTCAGGTCTCTGTGGATCAAGCCTTTAGAGTGAATGTACTCCACGGCCATCAGCACCTGCATGCTGATCCGTGCTGCGTCCGCTTTCCTCTCTGGGAAACATTCATTTGGAGAGTTTCTTTTATCAATCCAGGCACGCAGTGTGTCTCCCTCACAAAGCTCCATCTGAATGTAGAGGAACTTTGTCCCCGAGCCACTGCCAGAACTAAAAAAAAAATAGATACATGGATTTTCAGCTGAATAAATGTTTTCTGTCATTAATTACTCACCCTCATGTCGTTCCAAACCTATAAGACTTTTGTTTATCTTCAGAACACAAATGAAGATCTTTTTAATGAAATCTGAGAGATTTCTCTCCCTCCATTGATGCTTCAAAAAGTTCATCGGAAAAATAATCCATATGAATTGAGCGGTTTAGTCCAAATTTTCTGAAGAGACTCAATCGCTTTATACGATAAACAGATTTAATTTAGGCTTTTATTCAATTATACATATTGATCAGCAAACATAAGAAGAAGCTGAACCAAAACTGCTTGACACGCGAGAACAAACAAGAATGAACCTCACTGGTTCTTGCAGAAGCTCAAACGTGCTGCGTAACACGAGAACGAACCTCATTGGTTCTTGCGGATCTCAAATGTTCTGCGTTACACGAGGAAGAACCTCATTGGTTCTTGCAAAAGCTCAAACGTGCTGCGTAACACGACAATGAACCTCAACTGGCTCTTGCTGAAGCTCAAACATGCTGCGTAACACGAGAACGAACCTCATTGGTTCTTGCGGATCTCAAATGTTCTGCGTTACACGAGGAAGAACCTCATTGGTTCTTGCAGAAGCTCAAACGTGCTGCGTAACACGAAAATGAACCTCAACTGGTTCTTGCTGAAGCTCAAACGTGCTGCGTAACACAAGAACAAACCTCATTGGTTCTTGCGGATCTCAAATGTTCTGCATTACACGAGGAAGAACCTCATTGGTTCTTGCAGAAGCTTAAACATGCTGTGTAACATGAGAATGAACCTCATTGGCTCTTGCTGAAGCTCAAACGTGCTGCGTAACATGAGAATGAACCTCAACTGGTTCTTGCGGAAGCTCAAACGTGCTGCTGAGAAGTAACTAGTAACTATAACTAATTACTTTTTTTAAGTAACATGCCCAACACTGGTGCTGCATAACACGAGAATGAATCTCATTGGTTCTTGTGGAAGCTCAAACATGCTGCATCACATGAGAATGAACCTCACTGGTTCTCGCACGTCAGGCAAACATGCTTGAGCTTCCATTTACCACAACTGATTTGTGAGTTGATGAATGTTTATATGTGAATAAAAGCCTAAATTCAATCTGTTCATCATATAAAGTGATCGAGTTTCTTCAGAAAATTTGGACTAAACCACTAAATTCATATGGATTAGTTTTACGATCTCTTTATGAACTTTTTGAAGCGTCAAAGTGGTTGTTGTGTAGCTGTCTATGGAGGGACAGAAAGCTCTCAAATTTCATTAAAATGATCCTCAAGTCTTGGATTGACATTAGGGTGAGTAATAAATGACAGATTTTTCATTTTTGGGTGAACTAGCCCTTTAATGTTAGTAGAAAAAAAAGGGACTGCGTGACTATTCAAAAGGTCAGTTAGTTCTGCTATTAGTGTGCCGAGTAGTCATTAAACACTTTCAGTCAGGCAGGCCCTTGTTTGTTTTAGAACGAGTTGTGTTTGCTGAATTACTCTGATATGGTCTCTGAAGACTCATGTCTGTACGTTGTGTCCTCTTCCCAAGCTGTGTAGTAGCGGACGATGTTGGCATTATTAAAACCAGCCAAAGCACCAACCTCACGGAGAGCTTTTCTGTGGAGATACAGAAGATATAACATTGTTATGTAGATGTAGTACAAAAACAAAAAGGTATATTGCCTTTTTTTGAACATCATAGACATACAAGCAATTAAAAGTCTGTCTCACACAGCCAATCAAATTACAGTAAGATGATAAACTTCATTTTCATTTACTTACTCTCTACTCTTCACGATCTTCACAGCATAGTATTTGTTCTCCAGCTTTCGTCTTGCTTTGAAAACTCGTCCGAAGCCACCTTTGCCAATCGGATTTATTGAGTCAAAGTCTTCTAAAAACCTACAAATATAAACATAACAGCTTCAAAACTATTTTCAAAAGCTATGCTGATTGACATGGAAACATTTCAATCAATAAAATGCACAGTAAAAAATTAAAACAATTAGATGATTTGCCTTGACTTTGTAGCTTGGTTTGAAGGTTGATCTCCAGATGACTTTGTCAGATTGTGTGCATTCAGGTTAGGAACATTCTGTGAAAATTATTGGAAGAGGAAAATATAAGAAACATTTAAATAAAAAAAAAACAAACTTTTCTTATGTTTGGAGATGCATTGAAACTGGATTCATACATTTTTTTGCATTTACCTCGTACATTTTACAGCCACTACTTTATGGAGGACACTCATATAATAGAGCTGCACGATTCTGGATAAACTAAGAATCGCGTTTTTATTTATTTATATTTTTTTTAATGTAGAGATCACGATTCTGAATAGACAACTTAACAATATAGCATGTCATTTACTAGAGTTTCTGACAAAACATCAATTGCTGCAATCTATTTTAAAAATATTTACTTAATTTGAATCATTTATTTTTTTTAATCGGTTTGAGTGAATAATTCAATGACTCACTCATAAAAACTTCATTGTTTCATTACTAGATGAATCAGCGATTTTGACCAAATCTCTTGAATGAATGATTCAATGACTTACTGATAAAGATTTCACTTATTTCATTACTAGATAAATCTGCGATTTTGAACGAATCTCTTGAATGAATGATTCAATGAATCACTGATAAAGATTTCACCTTTTTCATTACTGAATGATTCAGTGTTTTTGACTGAATTTCTCGAAGGAATGATTCAATGACTCACTGATAGAGATTTCACTTGTTTCATTACTGGATGAATCTGCAATTTTGAACAAATCTCTTGAAATAATGATTTAATGACTCACTGATAAAGATTTCACTTGTTTCATTACTGGATGAATCAGCGATTTTGACCGAATCTCTTGAATGAATGATTCAATGACTCACTGATAAAGATTTCACTTGTTTCATTACTGGATGAATCAGCGTTTTTGAGCAAATCTCTTGAATGAATGATTCAATGACTCATTCATAAATAAATACTTCCCTTGGTTCATCACTGGATGAATCAGTGTTTTTTAATGAATCTATTAAATGAATGTTTTCTACTCAATTAAGAATTAAGAATTAATAGAGTCGAAATTCTGTCATTAATAATATCACATGGGTATTTGAATCGAGATCGCAATTTTTTTAACGATTAATCGTGCAGCTCCATCATATAATGAAGCAGAACACATGCAACCCAGACCTCAAATATGTTTTGCTTCCCTAAACACTCCACATTTTTTCCATTCTTACAGTCTTTATGCTTGTTATTCTTAACAGAAAATGTAACTCATCCTAGATTACTTAATTTTGTTCTACTTTATATAAGCTAATGTCACATAATGTTATGCTGAACTTATTAATTGTTCCAATACCTCTTTACCCTGGGCCAGGCCGTTTGGTGAAAGAAGAAAAGTCGGTGCTAATCTAAAAGAAAAAGTGTATAATGTTATTTTATATCATTGATGATAACAAAATAACGTACATAAAAATGTGAAATCTAAAATATGAAATTTAACAACCGTAAAAGCTTACTTTATTCTCGGTCTCACATCCAGTGGGCTCGCACACTGTAATATAGTTTGTATTTCATAAGTTCAAATATAAAATGTTAAAATACAGTATGTTTTATGAAACTCATAGCCTCTCATATTGCTTGAAGTCAAAAATGCAAATGCTGCCAATAATACAGACTGGACTTACAGGACTTATGGCCATAGGAGAACAGACAGCAGATGAGTTTTTGAAGACGACGAAATCACTTTTGCTGGGAGTTTCAGCCGAGCTGTTTGATGAGAGTCGTGAATCCTCAGATTTACTATGGAACAGATAAACAGTAAACTGCAGTGTATCTTTATATCATTATGTATTATAAGCACAACATAATATTTCATTCATTTAAACTCACGATGTCTCTGGGGTTTGAGAAGAGGTGTCATCTTCAGAACTCTGTTAATTAAAAACATGCATGTGCATTAGTCAACACTAACATCTAGACAACACACATAGCTGAATTTCTGAAGGGCCCTGCCTGTGTGGTCCAGCCAATCTGATCACGAATTTCATTCCAAGCGTGCTGAGCAGCATGTTGCTTCGCCTCTTTTGAGCTCTTTCCTTGTCCTTCGGGGTATTCCTTCCCATCTATGACAACTTTATACACAAACCTGAAGAAGCAAATGTCAGTTTTATGCTTTCAACTCAAAACAAATCTGAAATGTTATGACGTGTGCGAGACTTACTCTGGGTTGTGAGGAGGGCCTCTTTTCTCCACTAATTTGAAATCATGTACACTTTTATTTTTCTGGCAGAAGTCATTGAGATATGCAATGTAGTTGTGCTCAGGCGTGGAGCTTCGAGATTCATCAGCAGTACTCAAACTCAAACGGTCCAGGCTAGTGCTTAAATAACAGACAAGATGTGAAGATGTGAAAATAAACAGCTCTATATATGCAAAAATATAATAAAAGAGCCTATTTAATCAGTGGTTCCCAAATGGGGGTTCAAGGAAATAATTATTGATAAATGCTCAGTTAGTAGAAGCTCATCTATGGAAGCTTGTTTCCGCCACTTAAAAAATAAAAAATGTAATTGCGACTGCAAATTGCAAAAAATCGCAATAAAGTCAGAATTGCGAGTTATAAAGTCAGAATTGTGTGATATAAATTCAGAATTATAAATTCTGACTTTATATCACGCAATTCTGACTTTATAACTTGCAATTCTGACTTTATAATTCACAATTTTGACTTTATATCACGCAATTCTGACTTTATAACTCGCAATTTTGACTTTATATCACGCAATTCTGACTTTATAATCACAATTTTGACTTTATATCACGCAATTCTGACTTTATAACTCACAATTTTGACTTTATATCACGCAATTCTGACTTTATAACTCGCAATTTTGACTTTATAACTCACAACTCTGACTTTTTAACTCGCAATTCTGACTTTATATCACGCAATTCTGACTTTATATCACTCAATTCTGACTTTATAACTCGCAATTCTGACTTTATATCTCGCAATTCTGACTTTATATCACGCAATTCTGACTTTATATCACGCAATTCTGACTTTATAACTCGCAATTTTGACTTTATATCACGCAATTCTGACTTTATAACTCACAATTTTGACTTTATATCACGCAATTCTGACTTTATAATCACAATTTTGACTTTATATCACGCAATTCTGACTTTATAACTCACAATTTTGACTTTATATCACGCAATTCTGACTTTATAACTCGCAATTTTGACTTTATAACTCACAACTCTGACTTTTTAACTCGCAATTCTGACTTTATATCACGCAATTCTGACTTTATAACTCGCAATTCTGACTTTATAACTCGCAATTCTGACTTTATAACTCGCAATTCTGACTTTATAACTCGCAATTCTGACTTTATAACTCGCAATTCTGACTTTATAACTCGCAATTCTGACTTTATAACTCGCAATTCTGACTTTATATCACGCAATTCTGACTTTATAACTCGCAATTCTGACTTTATATCACTCAATTCTGACTTTATAACTCGCAATTCTGACTTTATAACTCGCAATTCTGACTTTATATCACGCAATTCTGACTTTATAACTCGCAATTCTGACTTTATATCACGCAATTCTGACTTTATAACTCGCAATTCTGACTTTATATCACGCAATTCTGACTTTATAACTCGCAATTTTGACTTTATATCACGCAATTCTGACTTTTTAACTCGCAATTCTGACTTTATATCACTCAATTCTGACTTTATAACTCGCAATTCTGACTTTATATCACTCAATTCTGACTTTATAACTCGCAATTCTGACTTTATATCACGCAATTCTGACTTTATAACTCGCAATTTTGACTTTATATCACGCAATTCTGACTTTATAACTCGCAATTCTGACTTTATATCACGCAATTCTGACTTTATATCACGCAATTCTGACTTTATAACTCGCAATTCTGACTTTATATCACGCAATTCTGACTTTATAACTCGCAATTCTGACTTTATATCACGCAATTCTGACTTTATATCACGCAATTCTGACTTTATAACTCGCAATTCTGACTTTATAACTCGCAATTCTGACTTTTTAACTCGCAATTCTGACTTTATATCACGCAATTCTGACTTTATATCACTCAATTCTGACTTTATAACTCGCAATTCTGACTTTATAACTCGCAATTCTGACTTTATAACTCGCAATTCTGACTTTATATCACGCAATTCTGACTTTATAACTCACAATTCTGACTTTATATCACGCAATTCTGACTTTATAACTCACAATTTTGACTTTATATCACGCAATTCTGACTTTATAACTCGCAATTCTGACTTTATATCACGCAATTCTGACTTTATAACTCGCAATTCTGACTTTATATCACGCAATTCTGACTTTATATTACGCAATTCTGACTTTATAACTCGCAATTCTGACTTTATAACTTGCAATTCTGACTTTATATCTCACAATTCTGACTTCATAATTCGCTGAACACAATGTGATTTGGACTGTGAATCATTGCCTTAGTAAATGTATAAATAAATTACATATAAAATGATAAATAATTTCAGTACTATGGTGGATCATTTAAATCTACTTTGATGTAAGTCTGTCACCTGAAGCTGACCATTTGAGAAGAACTGACATTAGTTTTGTCATCATGTCATTTACCCAAGAGATGCAACCTCTGACCTCCTCTGTGCTCTATTGCTGTTCTCATCCTTAAATACAAAAAAAAATGTCAAACAAAACTCATAAATTACAGCTTTTAGACAATCCCAGTACATAGATGTTGTGTTACCTCTGCATTTTGTGTTTTGAATAGCTCTTCATAAACAAGGGAAGCTGCTGCCTCTTTGGCTTCCTTCTTATTTTTTCCATAAGCCTCTGGAAACTCTCTATCACCGCAAACATACTTACAGACATAAGTACACAATCTACAAAAAAAGACAAGAGAGAAGACTGGAATCAAGTTTTATTTCTTTCTAGGAGCAGTTTGTACAAATGTTCTCTCTTTTCTAGATGGACACTGTGAATCAGAAGATTAAGCATGCATGTAAATGTGTTGAATACTCACTGAGTAGAGTTTCCTGGATCCATTTTAGTGGTCTCACTAGCCTTGAATACTAACTTGTTCTTCTGTGAATATTCATTGAGCCAACATGTATAATTCCGAGATATAGTCATGTTGTTGGAAATGTTTTGAACAGATGATGTCGATCTGTAGTTAAAGACATATACATTAATTCCTCAACACTGCTACAGAATTTCGATAGATGGATTTTATTTCCATAACATAAAATGAATACGAAATGATAAACATAATATCTAAATGTAAACAAAATTTATTTATTATTATTTATATTACACCTTATTAATACTATTCATTATCTGTAATACTTGATTCTGGTTGGTCAGTGGTGGTATTCGGTGTCAAATATTTTGGTAAAAAGGAGCGATGGTGCGATTTTATATATTATATACACTACCGGTCAAAAGTTTGGACACGGTAAGATTTTTAATGTTTTTAAAAGAAGTTTCATCTGCTCACCAAGGCTGCATTTATTTAATTAAAAATACAGTAAAAACAGTAATATTGTGAAATATTATTACAATTTAAAATAACTGTTTTCTGTTTGAATATATTTCATAAAGTAATTTATTCCTGTGATCAAAGCTGAATTTTCAGCATCATTACTCCAGTCTTCAGTGTCACATGATCCTTCAGAAATCATTCTAATATGATGATCTTTAGGGAGTTTTTAGGGATGCACGATATATCGGCCACAATATCGGTATCGGCTGATATATGTTCATTTTTAACGTTATCGTTATCAGCCCGATAAGATAAGTTGGCCAATATATTAAAGCTGATAAATAATTGATGGATTTCCTTCAGCTGAGACACTTCAGATGTGCACTGTTCACCATGATGGTTTTGAATGACTTGAAATATGATTGAAATCACTTCAAAAAGGAAAATACAGTAAGTGCAACATGTACAGCTCAAGTCTGTCATATAGATTACATAAAATTATAATGAGAACATTATAAGTGTGCTTAGGACATGGCTTTTAATGGTGAAACTTTTGTTTTTGCAATCAGGCTCTCAAAAATAATATAAAAATTTGTATTTAGATTCATCGGTTATATCAGTTATCGTCTTTCAAATATAAACAATTATCGGTGCATCCCTACTAGTTTTAGTTGTGGTATCGAGATTGGAAGAGAAAATTGTGAATTTTCACTGGTATCTAACATTTTGGTGTCATAAATGGATGGTTTTAAGGCCGACTGGGCCAATGGCAGGCGTAGCAAAAAGTTAGTTTTAGGCCCTGGTTGTACTAGAGTATACTTAAATCACAAATCACTACTTCAAGTCCATTTATTTATTTGGTAAGTAGTCTTGTTATAAGCATATATATATATATATATATATATATATACACACACACACACATACACCTATAAATGTGACAGACAGACAGATAGATAGATAGATATTTACTTACAGATTCAGTATTGTGAGTGATCTTTATGCCATCAAGGGCGTTCTTGGCAGCACTTTGCTTTGCCTCCTTCTTGGATTTCCCAGTACCATCAGGATACCGCTGACCATTTACAATAGCCCTCATAGTGAAGCTGATAATAATATTTGATTAAAAACAAATTAATTATAGTTTCATAGTGATTTAATTTGTATTATTGCACAAACAGCACAGAAACTGTTCCTCAGCAGACTTCACTCAGCTCAACTACATGCATATTGACGGAATGAATGATATTTGCATACGTTTTATTATGACTCGGTCCCTCTGTGGATCCCTCCTCATACTCCACGGTGCACTGTGTCCTCTGCTGGTACTCGTTTAGCAGCGAAACAAAATTCCCTGACACAGACTCCATTGCACAGTTAATAATAAATATATCCGAAGACAGTGACACAACTTCACTGGATCTTTACCTTGATCAGAACGTGAACGCCATATATTCACCGGACGACCACAAAAAGACTCGTTACTGTAATTTCATACCAGGTTTACACTGTACCACTAGTGTCAGTTTCGACTGACATCCACCACAGATCAAGAATACTTTCTTTTCTTCGTATCATTTAGTTCCATTAAGTTTCGATTTCCGGACTTTGTCGTCATCGCGACACAGTGGACTGACCAATCGGAAGTCACGCATGTTGATAGACCACACCTACCTGAAAAAATAACCTTCTTTTTTATTGCCAGGAAACAAAGTAAAGTTATATAATTGTATATTCAATTACGTACATACAGAAATAAATTACCTGACATAATAATATAAATACTTGTTGCAGCATTTTACAAAAAATAATAACTTTTTGAACGTTTATAAGTTAGAATTGTTTGATTTTTTTTCTTTTCTTCATTTAGTTTCATAAACTATTATCTTTCAGGTTTATTTGGCAATACTCAGCAAAATCTACTTTGTAATTTAAACTTATTTTGTGTTATATATTTTTGTGAACTTAATGGCCTTTCTGAATCTTTAAATATGTTTTAGTCTAATTATTTAATTATTGTTCATCTATAAATAGTATTGTCACACACTCCACCCCACAATGCGCTGGGTAATAAAAGTAAAAAAATGAATAAATATGCAACCAAAAATGTGATTTCAGTTACGCAGGACAATTAAAGTGATCAATAATTATACAAAACCTGGAGACACAATTATAATCAAAACATCAATGCAACATTTAATGAATGTAAAGGAAAACATAAATAAACACAGCTATGCAATTAAAACAAAGTGTTTCCCAATCATTGCTCTAGTCGTCATGATCTGCTGCCGTGTCACCGGGACAGTTTGAGCTCAAATCCTCCTCATCTGTGGGACGAGATCATTCAGTGTTTTATTTATTATTGATGTATCCACTCAAACAGTCATTATACATTAACACTTCTTACCGTTATACGCCGTCCCACACCATATGCAGTAAAAATGGACTCCTCGCAAATACGAGGTGAGAAACTGCAGCTTGTCTAAAGGCTGTGAATGAAGAAAAACAGCATGATGGGGCTTCAAAATAATACAAAACAGCTTAATCAATTTAATATACTGAACATAAGGCACAACCCATAAATAAACAGGTAGAATTGGGTGTCAAATTACTTTTTAAAATAATACTCTAGAGAATGAGAACTATTAGATACATCAGGTTTTTTCCTACTATTATCTATATCTATTACATAGTAATTAATAATATAACATGCATATTAGCTAGTGTGTGTGTGTGCGTGTGTGTATGTGTGTGTGTGTAATATATATATATATATATATATATATGAAAGATACTTTGACCTCCTGAGATACAGTACAAACACACACAGACATCTGTCTCCACACCTCACAGACTGAAGGTGCGGGAACACTTCTTTCCCTCCTATCTTTCCTTCACATTTGTTCCTTCTCCCCCACTTCCTTCCCTTTACCCATTCTTCTCTTCACTCAGTTCACTCAGAATGATTATATAAAGAATATAATGTTCAGTGTCAATGCAAGTGAATTAACAGTCATGTTCGGTATCATTTCAAATGTCTCAGTGCATCTGGTACAATGGCCTTAAGTCAAGAGAAACAAACCAAAAGGTAATACTTGAATTTGTAAGTTAGAGAGTTTATAAGTACTTTGCTTACAGTGGAGGGGGTGCCATTTCCCAGGTTCTTTCATGCAAATTACCTTCTGTCCCTCAGTAAGGTGTAAACTATCCATGTCTGGGATCTTGATTAAAGGGTTGGTTCACCCAAAAATGAAAATTCAGTCATTAATTACTCACCCTCATGTCGTTCCACACCTGTAAGATATTCGTCTTCGGAACACAGATTAAGATATTTTTGATAAAATCCGATGAGGCCTCTATTGCCAGCAAGTAAATTAACACTTTCAAACAGCCAGAAAGCTACTAAAGACATATTTAAAACAGTTCATGTGACTACAGTGGTTCAACTTTAATATTATAAAGCGACAAGAATACTTTTTGTGGGCCAAAAAACAAAATAACGACTTTATTCAGCTTCAAAGCTTTACAAATCTTTTGTTTCGAATCAGTGGTTCGGAGCACATATCAAACTGCCAAAATCATGTGATTTCAGTAAACGAGACTTTGTCACGTCATAAGTGTTTCGAAACGTTTCTAAATTTCAATAGTTCACATGACTTTGGCAGTTTGATACGTGCTCCGAACCACTGATTCGAAACAAAAGATTCGTAAAGCTTCATGAAGCAGTGTTTTGAGATCGCCCATCACTAGATATTGTTGAATAAAGTCATTATTTCATTTTTTTGGCGCACAAAAAGTATTCTCGTCGCTTCATAATATTAAGGTTGAATCATTGTAGTCACATGATCTGTTTTAAATATGTCTTTAGTAGCTTTCTGGGCATTGAAAGTGTTAATTGTTTTGCTGTCAATGGAGGCCTCACTGAGCCATCGGATTTTATGAAAAATATCTTAATTTGTGTTCTGAAGATGAACGAAGGTCTTACGGGTGTGGAACGGCATGAGGGTGAGTAATTAATGACAGAAATTTTCATTTTTGGGTGAACTAACCCTTTAATGCAAATTTCTATTGCTAGTTCATGCCTCCATTTGGAAAATGTTTTGTCTTGGTCTGAGCATTTAAAGGTCGATTCTGTAGCTACAGTCAGGTGGTTTAGTCTATGTCTTATGCTTATACTTTTTGTTGTCCTTCCCTTGTTTACTTTGGCATTTCTCTATCTCCATGACTGCGCACATGCTCTCCTTCTCTTAGGTTAACACAACTGTTTATCATTTGAGAGTTAGCGGATTGAAATCAGCAGATAAAAGACGACAGACTTGTGAGCCAGCCAGCAAAGCAGCGTCTTTATGTTATGTTTGTTTTGTTATGCTTTACATGTCATATCTCTCTTTATTAGTTGTCATCCACTATGTTACATATTTTCTTGGATGGTACATCATTTGATTTTGTTTATATGTTGTCTTGAGTGAATTAATAAGCTAGTTCTGAGCAGTGGCGTTGTTCAGTCATTTTTGTTTATGTTGTGTTACCTTTCCTTAAATTATTCCAGAAGGGAGGTCGTAACAGCCCGTAATGCTGAATGTCTTCCATACACTCAGCATTATGTATCTTTCAGATGTCAGGTAGGCATCTTTCACTCTTTTATTTCTGTGCATTTATATATGTGTGTGTGTGTGTGTGTGTGTGTGTGTGTGTGTGTGTGTGTGTGTGTGTGTGTAATTCATTGTAGTAAAAAATGACAGCATGACATTCCATTTTCTCAATATCTCTCAAAGCTCAAACATTCAAGCCTGTTTTCAAAGTTATTGGAAGACAAATTATAAAACATTTCCCCCAAAATGTTTATTAGCAATAAAAGTGTTGTAAACGCAGGTTTGAGGTGCAACTCACTGTTAGTTCCTCCTCCTCATCATCACTTCCCTCAGGTTTTGTTTCCTCTTCCTCCTCTTCCTCCTCATCTTTCACTACTTCAGGCCAGTACCAGCTGTCTCTGGGAGCAGTGATGCCCTAAAAAAAGAAACATAACAGCAGGCGAACGAATCATGAGTTTGGAGATTCTTGATTATATGGAATCCAGTAAAGCCTCAGTTTCATTCATCAAAATATTTTCAAACTCAGATTCAACCCTCAAGATGAAGTCTTTATTGTAATGACCTTCTGGCTGTCCAGCTGTTCACAGGCCCTTTGGCTCTTCCACAGGTCGCTCTGTGTTTGACGCTCTTCTCTTTCGGTTCTCTTACGCACTCTGTAATAAAGACCATATCCAAGACACAGAGAAGATTAAAGCCTGACACATGAAATCTTATTGAACACACACAAAAAAAAAAGTTTGCATATGTGTTTTTTGTTGAGCATCATCTTTGATGCATCAGGCTTTTATGGCTCATATAATATGATCTAGTGAGAATATGGAGGAAAAACACATCAGTTTGTTCAGAGACTCAAAATGATCAAAAATATGCTGCAGATGCGGATATTTATATGGACAAAAAATAAGATGAAATTCTGATGCTTGTAATGTAAATCAATGAGATACTTATAACAGTACAGCAGATATACTTTCATAAAATGCATATAAATATCAATATCTGCCAACAATATGTCTTAGTAAGATGATATTTAAATGCTTAGTTTTATGATCAAAGCACTGTAATTTTAAAACATATAATGTAATGCAATACAATGATGACTGAGAGATAAACAAATAAACCTTCCTCAAAACCCTGACAATCATATTTGATACTAATGATTTTTCTAATAAATCATGTCTGGATAATCAAGTAAACCGAAGTTGCTTCAGTTCAGCTGAAATATTACTAACAATATCAAAGTTATTCTTACGTTTACTTAATAAAAATCAGTGCAGATTTCACAGCAGAAAGACACGTGAAGCACGAGCTGAAGGAGGACGTTTGTACAA
The DNA here is from genome assembly GCA_037950665.1 of Hypophthalmichthys nobilis. Classification (NCBI taxonomy): domain Eukaryota; kingdom Metazoa; phylum Chordata; class Actinopteri; order Cypriniformes; family Xenocyprididae; genus Hypophthalmichthys; species Hypophthalmichthys nobilis. The sequence goes on along the minus strand of CM075477.1, from coordinate 31,493,623 downwards.
TTATACTAAAAGACCTTTAACAGCGAAGTTTTAATAATATTGGCCAAATTCATGTATCAGATATGATTTAAAAGGTTAAAAACATAAGCTTGATTTGATATCATCTGCAGGTTTATACCTAAAATCCTCAAGTGATTTCTTTTCCACATGTTGTTTCATTTGCACTTTTCTCCGGTAATTCTGAAGTTCCTCATCTGCTTTCCTCTTCTTGAGTTCTTCCATTCCAATGCCGCCTCTGTCTGAAAAACATCAGAGTTTCTGAACAATGTCTTACTTACATCATCAACAATACAAAACCAGAAACACCCATCTACCTGTTTTGATGTTGAGAGGAACCGGCTCAACCCGCCCAGCACCTGCAGCATGAAAATACAAAACAATTACACTCTGGGTATTTTATTTTTTTCAAAAGCAAATGGACCCTTTAAAAGTCCCAATCACTGACCCTGTTTGCCCAGGCCTTGTCCTGCTTTATATCCCATCTTCTGTAGTAACGCAAAACCTTTATTTTGAGTGCTTATGGAGCTCTGCAGCGCCGCCTCGCGACTCTCTCGCTCCTGCTCTCTGAAGCTCTTCTGTCGGTTCTGTGTGTTCTTCTCTTTCTGTACTGCCTCCTTTCTCAAGGCATCTTTCACACGCTTCACCATCGGCACGCCAGGCCGAACATCTGAGCTGTACATGTGTGAGAGCGTCAAAACAACACATATGACACAATGTCTTATTTAGGATAACAGTAGGCTGGAGGAACTTCTGTTTATTTGCTGTATTAGCAGCTTTTACTGGTTTACAATAATTTCATGTTGGGATGCACGATATATCGGCCACATATCGGTATCGGCCGATATATGTTCATTTTTAATTTTATCGTTATCGGCCCAATAAGAACATTTTTCCGATATATTAAAGCTGATAAATAATTGATGGATTTCCTTCAGCTGAGACACTTCAGATGTGCACTGTTCACCATGATGAATTGCTTGAAATATGATTGAAATCACTTCAAAAAGGAAAATACAGTTAAGTGTAACATGTGCAGCACAAGTCTGTCATATAGATTGCATAATATTATAATGAGAACATTATAATTGTGTGCTTAGGACATGGCTTTTAATGGTGAGACTTTTGTTTTTATAATCAGGCTCTCAAAAATTATATAAAATTTTTGATGTAGATTTATCGGCCAATATATCGGTTATCGGCTTTCAAATGTAAAGAATTATAAGTAATCGTATCGGCCAAAATTTTCCCTAATTTCATATTTTAAAAAAATAATCATGCTATACTTCAAAGATGGTACACGTCCAATAATAAAACATGGCTTTTACTTTACGAAAAATAATCATGGTTTTATTATAGTAAAAGTGTAGTAACCATGTTTTTTTTGCCGGACTGATTACCATTTGTACATCCACAGTTTTACTTCAAAAATACTATGGTTAGTGTAGCAAAACCATGGTTAATTTGTTTAACTACAATAACCATGATTTACTGGTTTTATTTTGTAGTAAAACCATGGCTAATTTTCGTAAGGGTTTGTTTTAATGAGCATCACTTCACCATCATTCAGATCTGTTTTATGTGTTTTCGCCGCAAATTTTCATGGATTAATGATCTAAGAAACCTGCATTACATTTAAACATACATGTAAAAGTTTGCTTGCGCGTGAACACAAGCGTTACTCCATGTTTGTTTACATCTAACACATTAGCAAACATCAAACTCACTCTGACAATAACAGGATATCATTTTTAAAAAACGATGTTTTAAACTCACATTTGGTTCAGGAAAGCGTCAGACATGTAATCGTCTTCATCATCAGCCATCTGTGCAATTAATCAACGACTGAAAACAAATTATATTTGAAATAGAAATGAAATCCCTTGGATCACTGTTGTTGTTCCTTACAGTAAATGAGTCCGACTGGAACGCAGCAGCGAGTGTATTAGGTTCCTATTTAGACTGTGATCTGTCCTTCCCAATGACAGAAAAAACATTTAGCTACCAACATTTTAATATAAATGTATATATGTATTTTTATTTTAAAGTAATATATCGAAGAAAATAAAGCAGGTTGGGGTTTATTTACCGTTATGTTGACAGGAAGACCCTTAAAGCTACAATATGTAAATTTTTCGCCGTTAGAGGTTGCCTATTCAAAACAATGGCGTAGCTTGATGACACAGAGTTTGAGCGCGGAATCTTGGGAAATGTCGTCTTCACCTCACTGCCGGTGAGAATCGGGACGGGACTCGAGCAGAAATCATGTTCATGGATGAGATTATTAACGTTACTGTAGTATGAACCAGCGCAAGGCCGAATCGAGTGAACGAGGCCACTGGAGAGCAGCGGAACTTTTATTATGCCACAGTCGCCGGCGTCGCTTCTTCCGGTCAAGCGTATGAGGTAACACAGCGCTGTTTATCATATTAGATACATTTGACTGTGTTGAAAATGATGTTATAACGTTACTCCGAGCGTTCGTTCGGCGGCTGCTGTGAGACACTTGTTTGAGACACACTGCAGTAATCTAGATCGATTTTAGAATATCATATTAATAAATACTGGGTGGCTTGTGTTCATAAATGACATGCAATTAATTTAAAAACGTATTGTATGATGGAGAAAATGCTGTATTCCTTAGCTACTTGACAAAATAGTGTTTTCTACTAAATAAAACATGTAATATATTAAAGCGTCTTTGGTGTTTCCATGGTTTTTACAAAATAAGACCGGAAACCGAGGGTAACGCGGGTATGACGCCATTGACAGGCGACTCTCGTACACGTCCCGTATCCTTGGTTAAAGTCGCGATTTTATCACGATTTACAAATAGTTAGAAACATTTGGGATATTGTAAGTGCTCAACTGAACAAAATATATAACACTTTGGATATTTTACTGCAAAAATCTTACATATTGGAGTTTTAAAATGAAATCATGAATTGCAATAAATGTAGCCCAATAATATTGATATCATTTTTGTATTATTCAAGTTCATGGTATTATTGAGTACTTTTGAGTTCATGGTATCACAACACTGGATTGCACATTTAAGAGCTTCAGTACACAAATAATACAAAACACCATCTGTGTTTGAATAAATATAACTTTATTTTTCAAGAAAAACAACTATTGTACATGTTCACAAATCAGGTATTTGCATTTATTTATCCTAGTGATTGTATAACAATACATTTGATTAAAGGCTTTGTAAACTTCCACAACAATTTATAATATCTAATATATATTTCTGATTCTGTCACATTGCAGAGAATTTTGCAGTATTTATTCTTCAGGAACAATATTATATAAACATTCCTTCCATGTGCAGTGCAAGAGAATTTAGGTACGACCATTTCCCCCCATCCTTCTGTAGTACTTTATTATTAAAACTACAATAAATGTGATGATTTCAGCAGAACTATGATGTCGGTGACATTCACTTAGGATGGAAATGCAAAGTTTTGTTTGATTTTTAAATCTGTAGTCTTGCTGATATGACTCATGCTTGCTGTATGGAAAATGAAACAATAGCAGTAGTCGAAGAGTTTTGTTGAATGAAACCTGCAGAAGCTTTTACATTCACAGTTGGTAATGCAACAGACACACAGTCTAATAAAACAATATTACATAATTGTATAATATATGTGATATGTAAGGCAGAACAGCCAAAGGATTACAACAAACTGACCATAACAAAATGCCTCAAATGGCACAAATTTCATGATAAAGGGGGGAAAAAATCTTGTGCAAATAATGTTAAATGCAGTGAGGAAAATCAAAGTGTTCGTCCAAATATGGTGATAAAATGATCAGATGCTTGTTTGAGTTTGCTAAACTAGCTACCAACAACTGAACACAGTGTATGTGTGCACCATCATGAACCTGCGAGCATCTACAGCTCCTCACTCTCATGTGTTCGGCCCAATCGGGAGGCGAGGAACATGACGGGGCCGTTGTCACTCATGGGAAAGGCTGACTTTATATCCAGACCTTGTCCGGTCAGACCAGCGTAGCGACTGGCAGGGATCTGTGTTCTCTTCAGCGGTGGAGGGACGTGCTGATGCCACTGAGCTGCACAAACAAACAGCTGTGTTAAAGTCTTCTGTGTTCAGTGTGTGCTGTGAGAAACTCACTTAATGATTTATTTGTAGTCAGGTATGTGACACAACAACATCTTTTATGCTGTATAAGGGACAGTGTAGGTTTTTGGTGCTGTAACTGGTCACCATTTCTTTGAGGATTTTTTTTTTTTTTTTTTTTGCCTTTATTAATCAACTTTTTGCAGTTCACTTCACTAGTGAAAAATGAATTGAATGCTGTGTCAAGTCATATCAAGTCAAGTCTCTATTAATATAAGGACATTAAAAACATGCATTATAATTAGATTTTTTTGAAGTAGAAGTTTTAGATGGAGTAAAATTATGTTAACATAGTTTTAGATGGAGAGTATTAATATAGCTGTTTGCACTCTGAAAAATGCTGGGTTAAAAACAACCCAAGTTGGGTTGAAAATGGACAAACCCAGCGATTGGGTTGTTTTAACCCAGCGGTTTTATTTAACTCGACTATTGTTTAAAAATTACTATATGGCTGGCTTAAAATGAACCCAAAATAAGTTGGAAATTAAAAATCAGACACATAATTACTAGAGGAAACAATAATAATCAGAAGGTGAACATTTACTATTAATAAGAAATTTAATAAATGTTTATTGTTAAAATGTTCATTTATTAAACAAAATCAAAAGTTTGGACACGGTAAGATTTTTAATGTTTTTAAAAGAAGTTTATTTGTGTACAATATTTTTTTTCAGGATTCTTTGAGGAATAGAAAGTTCAAAAGAACAACATTTATTTGAAATATAATCTTTTGTAACATTATAAATGTCTTTACTGTCACTTTTGATCGATTTAATGCATCCTTGCTGAATAAAAGTATTAATTTATTTAATTTCTTTTCAAAAAAATAAAAGTAAAAATTCTTACTGACCCCAAACTTTTGAACGGTAGTGTATAATGTTACAAAAGCTTTGTATTTCAGATAAATGCTGTTCTTTTGAACTTTCTATTCATCAAGGAATCCTGAAAAAAAAGTACACAACTGTTTTCAACATTGATAATAATCATAAATGTTTCTTGAGCAGCAGATCATCATATTAGAATGATTTCTGAAGGATCATGTGACACTGAAGACTGGAGTAATGATGCTGAAAATTCAGCTTTGATCACAGGAATAAATTACTTTATAAAATATATTCAAACAGAAAACAGTTATTTTAAATTGTAATAATATTTCACAATATTACTGTTTTTACTGTATTTTTAATTAAATAAATGCAGTCTTGGTGAGCAGACGAAACTTCTTTTAAAAACATTAAAAATCTTACAGATTCCAAACTTTTGACTGGTAGTGTAAATGTTAATTTCCCAAACACTTTGAGTTCATTTTATGCAAGCTATACAGTCATTTTTAAACAATAGTTGGGTTAAATAAAACTACCCAGCACGTTGGGTTAAAACAACCCAATCGCTGGGTTTGTCCGTTTTTAACCCAGCATTTTTTTAGTTTAATTTATTTTTTCATTATTAGAATAATTTCTTAAAATAGTTAGGAAAAAATATGTTTAAAATAGTTTTATATGGAGTATTGTAAAAAAAAAAAAAAAAAAAGGTTTTCAAAATAATCATTAGAATAATTTCTTAAATTAATTAGAAAAATGGTTAAAAATAGTTTAGATTATAGTCATTTAATGTAGCTTTTTATTTATTTATTTCTCACCAGCTAGCAAATGTCCTGTACTCTGTGCTTTAAATCATTGCAGGAGAATGTTACATTTGTAGCTTAAATACTTTATAGCTTTACTATTTTTTAACTTCACAAATTTACAGTGCTGTAACATATAAATAAATAAAAGACTCACCGTAAATGTCTAGTCTGGCTGTGCATGATATGATTCCAGCCTCGTTTTTCGCAGACACCGTGTACCAGCCAGCATCTTCTTTTCTGGTCGGTTGAATTAGTAGACATACGTAACCTGTAGTGTCCTGATGCATGCTGGGACAACAAAGACACAGAATGTGAATTTCAAAAGTACTAATATGCTTTTTATTCATTTACTGTATTATATACTGCATGTATGTTCTCAAAAGAACAAAGCACATTGTTCATCATAGTATCACTTCTGCTGAAAAACCCTAAAAAACAGCTTGCTGGTTTCTTATAGTTTATGGCCTGGTTCAAGCTGGTTTTGGCCAGCAGATCACCTTAGAGCAGCAAAAAACAGCTAACAGGTTCCAAAACCAGCCTGACCACCATAAACTGGTCAAGTCACCTTTGTTTCTATAGAGCTTTATACAATACAGATTGTTTCAAAGGAGCTTTACAGTAATAAACAGGAAAATAATGATGCAATAGTGTCATTATTCAGCTCGAGTCATTCAGTGTTGATTCAGTTCAGTTCAATAACAGTGTAAAGTATATCATGTTCAATTCAGCTGTAAGCAGTTCTACAGAAGACAATAGTGTTGTTATTCAGCTCAATTCAGTTCAAGTTTTGTTCTCATCTGATAGTCTCAGAGCAGGAACGGTCATCATATGGTTGGTATGATGGGTTGTTTCCAGTGGTTACTAAAAGAAGAGAACATATTTACCTAGCAACTCACCTAACTCTGTCCTTCGAGTGAGGGATTGTGTCATTGTCTTTCTTCCAGTAAATGAGCGGCTGTGGCATTCCCACAACTCTGCACTCCAAACGCACCGGGCGCCTTCTGCGATGCCCGTGTTCTGCAGCTTTTCCACAAAATGCGGAGCCTGCTTTATCTCTTTTTCTGCAAATGTTTATTTGACAGGGAAAAGAGGATCAAATATATATCGTTGCAATATATATCATTAGCTAATTTCATGCATTTAAGATGGAGGTTTTTAAGATCAAGCATGCTCAGTCTTGTTGACTCTGTACTACATGAAACCAAACTCAAACTTACTAATAATGAGGGACTTACAACAAATCAGCCATCATCTAAAAATCATACTCTTACAAGACACCACTGATAACAGATTGTGCATCTTCACAAACATTTCTGATGTACTTTATGGAAGCCCATTTCTACCACAAAAAAATCATGCTTTGGTAAAACATATTTCTGAGATGAAAAAGTTGTAATTATGACATAAAAAGATTGAAATTATGAGATTAAAAAGTCAAAATTATGACAAAAATGTAACATGAAATCAAAGAGTCGAAAATTAGACAAAAAGTTGAAATTATGACAAAAAATTCATGAGAAAAAAGTCAGAATTATGACAGCTGATAATGATACAGTCAATTATGAGAGTGAAAATTGACATAAATTGTCAAAATTGAGAAAAAGTCACTATTATGTCAGCTAATTCATAATTATGAAAGTAAATTATGAGATAAAAAGTCATGACAGACAAAATTATGGCAAAATTGACAAAAAGTCGAAATTGAGATAAAAAGTTAATGATGACAGTCGAAATTGACGTAATTTATGAGTGTCAAAATTGACAAAAAGTCGAAATTGAGATAAAAAGTCAATTATGACCAACTCATTATGAGATAAAAAGTCATGACAGAAAATTGACATTAAGTCAATTATGAGTCAAAACACTAATTCATGACACAAGTCAATTATAAGTCAAAATTGACACAGTCAAAATTGAGATAAAAGTCAATTATGACAGTCGAAATTGACAAGTCATTTATAAATGTCAAAATTGACAAGAACTCAGAACTGAGATAAAAAGTTAATTATAACCAATTCATTATGAGATACAGTCATGACGGACGAAATTATGACAAAACTGACAAAAAGTCGAAATTGAGATAAAAAGTAAATTATGACTAACTTATTATGAGATAAAAAGTCCTGACAGACGAAATTATGACAAGTCAATTATGAGTCAAAATTGACAAAAAGTCAAAACTGAGATAAAAAGTCAATTATGGCACTAACTCATTATGAGATAAAAGTCATTATGAGTATAACAGTCGAAATTATGACAAGTCAATTATGATATTCAAAATTGAGATAAAAAGTCACTTTTATGACAACGAAGTCATAATTATGAGTCAAAACTGACACGACTTAATGATCAACATTTTTTTGTCAATTTTGACTTGTCATCATTTTTTATGTCAATTTCAACTTTTTATCTCATAGTTATGATTTTTTATGTCACAATTGACTTAGTATGCCATAATTTAAACTTTTTAATGTCATAATTATGACTTTTATCTTATAATGTTGACTTTTTGTCACAAATATGATTTACGAAAGGATGATTTTTTTTTTTTTATCTCATATGGCAGAAATGAGCTTCAATAGTACTTTAATGTTAAAAAGAGCCTCAGAAACGATCGTTCTCTCACCCACGACTTTGAGGTCGAGGCAGAATGAACTCTGTCCAGCTTTATTTGAGGCGATGCAGGTGTACGTCCCATCATCAGCTTGAGTCAGAGGATCAATAACCAGAGAATGGATCCCATTTTCTCTCACAAGCATTCGATGAGTTATGTCTGGATATATGGGCTTCCCGTTCAGAAGCCACATGATTTCAGGATGGGGTAATCCGCTCACCTACAGCAGAGAAGATTTCACAGCATGCAAACTGAATTAAGAAAAAAAAGTTTAAATGGTTTTAAAGTCCCCCTGTGGTGAAAATTTAGTTTTTGATGTTGTTTATATGTCTATGTGGTGTTTTTAATATGCTTTAAGACAAACCATGTGCAAATGCAATGATATTTTAAGTGCTCAGATATGTTGTGTGATCACTGTAGGTTAAATCTGCTGAAATATCTCGCAGTACCTTGCAGTCTAACCGACAGAGCCGGCCCTCATGGGCCAACATGTCTCCTGGAGCCTGCAGGAAGTGCGGACAGAAGAAGCGCTCTTGAGTCGGTTCCCCCTCCACTTCCTGTACACGAGCTCTGACTCTGTGAAAAATGTTGAGTAATGACTGAAATATTATACATACAAGTCTATAAAACGTGTCTCTTTGTCAGCCATTGCAACTGTATAAGAACCTAATGAAAGCTGAGCATTGATGCAACGCACCTCTGAGAGTGCACCATGGGCCGGTTTCGCACAGGACCCGTTTGGACAATCAAATGGCCAGAGCAACTTATTTTACCCTGTGGACATGAAAAGAGGCTTGGCTTTCATTTAAACTATAACTCATAGTAATTTCTGATGGTTGTCTCTGAAATATTTGCTGCCGTTAACCTGTGGATTTGCTGCCATGACTGTATAATTGCCGTCATCATCACTTGTAGTGGCTTCTATGTGTAAAGAACACGTCCCATCACCCTCTCTGATTTTCCTATAGTGCTCATTTTTCTTCAAAATCTGCTTTCCATCCTTAAACCAGTAAACCTGTGTGATAAGTACAAAATAAAAGTCCATAAGGATGCAGTTTGGAGACAGAACTGAAACATATATTTTTATGTTTCTGTTCTGCTTAAAGATTTTAATATTCTGAAATTTACACTATTTTAATTATATATATATATATATATATACATATATATAAAATAACTGTTTTCTGTTTGAATATATTTTATAAAGTAATTTATTCCTGTGATCAAAGCTGAATTTTCAGCATCATTACTCCAGTCTTCAGTGTCACATGATCCTTCAGAAATCATTCTAATATGATGATCTGCTGCTCAAGAAACATTTATGATTATTATCAATGTTGAAAACAGTTGTGTACTTTTTTTTTTCAGGATTCCTTGATGAATAGAAAGTTCAAAAGAACAGCATTTATCTGAAATACAAAGCTTTTGTAACATTATACACTACCGTTCAAAAGTTTGGAGTCCGTAAGAATTTTTTTTTTTTTTTTTTTTAAAGAAATTAATACTTTTATTCAGCAAGGATGCATTAAATCAATCAAAAGTGACGGTAAAGACATTTATAATGTTACATTACAGATTATATTTCAAATAAATGCTGTTCTTTTGAACTTTCTATTCATCAAAGAATCCTGAAAAAAAAAATATTGTACACAATAAATGTTTCTTGAGCAGCAGATCATCATATTAGAATGATTTCTGAAGGATCATGTGACACTGAAGACTGGAGTAATGATGCGAAAAATTCAGCTTTGATCACAGGAATAAATTACATTTTGCAATATACTGACATAGAAAACAGTTATTTTAAATTGTACAAATATTTCAAAATTTTTACTGTAGTTTTGATTGAATAAATGCAGCTTTGGTGAGCAGAAATCAAAAACATAAAAAAAATTGTACCAACCCCAAACTTTTTAATGGTAGCGTACACGACAAAATCAGTTATTTTCTGTGCCTGCATTACAATAACATCAGAGAATCCCTCAGTCGGTCAAACACTCACCTTAGGAATTGGTATTCCAACAACTTTACAGGTAAATGTGACAGGAATCCCTTCCACAGCCCTGAAGTGCTTCAGTTTCTTGTCGAAAATGGGCGCGATACATTTTCCAGTGGGAATTTCATCATGCTGAACTTCATCATCCGACTCTTCGACTGGAGTTCTTTCCAAACGGAACTCAATCTCACTCATTAGCCGCTGCTCAAAGCTCGTCACCTTGTATTCCTACAAAACACATAATTACAAATTAACTTATCTATTATCTTATCTGTGGAAACATCATCTACAGTAGCTAACTGAATGTTAACGTTTTCAGATGCTTAATTAAATAATCAAAATGATCACAGTTGTGTCTAAAAATAACAATAAAGCATACAAACCAAGATATATCTGATAAATGACAATGCTAATCAGTGGTCAGATCACCAGACCAGATCAGTGACACATTTCACAATATGTGAACCAATTACAATAATAGCATAACATTGTATTATCAAAACGTCATGTTCTGGGGGTTAAAGAGAGGGTAAAAACGATCATATAAAAATAAATTAGGACTGTTTTCGATGCAAAAAACATATCCATAGTTGGTTACTAAAAAAGCATGATATGATTCCTTCCCATTTTAAAAAAGTATCTATTAGTATATTAAGAGGCCTGACCAACTGGTCCATCTTTGCAAAAGCTGGCCGACCGCCAACATCTCTGAATGCAGTCACCTCTATTTATAATACAGAACGGCCCTGTTCATTCCTATCTCTGTCTAGTCTCTCATGCGCACCGCTCATGTTTACTCACAGACACCGTTTGCATTCACATAGACATTGAACTGTGTTCGTGATGAAAAACAACAACCTATACTGTAGATGATAGTCATGCTCATGTAATGCTCATGTCATTATGGCTTCAGTTTGAGATATTCATTGAACACTGATATTAATGTTCTCATTTAGTTAGTACGTAACATGTAGCTTTTAATAAAATTAAAGATGCTCATGCATAATCTTTTTGTGATATAATTCTAGTTAGAGTATTAGTTACGATTCATTTCAATGACACTGCTATATTTTTATTATTTATTAAATGAGTCTGACTTCAGGTTTTAATGTTAAAGTTTGCATGGCCTTTAAACATTCTGTTTATATAACGTAACATAACTGATGAAACGTGCCGCATCTCCCTATATAAAGAGAGTTATTGTCCATGCAACTCCATTAGTGGAAAAATCTACCACTTTATATTAGCTCAGAAAGATCTTGTTTCTTGTTTTATTTCAAATTGATTCTTATATGTTGATTAAAATGCACTACAGAACAAAGCACTGCTTGCAAAGGAGAAAATTCCTTGTACCTCGTCATAGTTAATGACTGTTGCAGTGGGAATGTTTGGTCCGAGCGATCGGCTCACTTCCCCCACATAACTCGGCTTCTATGGAGGACAGGATGAATGACGTTGATGTAAACACAAACACTAGTCACGCATCAAGACAAATGTGTGATAAATGATGTTATAGTGTTACTATGACAAGAAAAAGTGTTAATATGGTGCATGATGCGGACGCATATTTGACACATGAAATGTGAAACGGGTGATTCTTAGATGGGAAGGTCCTCGCTGATGCATAGCCACTATATATGTATGCAGGTATGTTTGTATGTATACACGCATGCATGTATACATACAAACATACGATTTATTTGAGAGTAGAGATTCATCTAAATATGGTACCTAGAACATAGTACATATACGCCATGTTATCTAGGGGGATATTTTTCTTCCATATTCCTTCTCCATCTCCATCAGTCAGTGTTTTGTATAAGCCCACAAAAACACTATTACAAACCAACCCTCAGTAATTGTGTGTCACCTAAAGAAACTCAATCTATAACTTGCTTTAGTGAACTAAAGCAGATGAGCAATTGTATATAATCAAATTATGTCTGCCAACCCTGCAAAGGCATGGCCTACTATTTGTACTATACACTAGTCAAACAAAAAAACTTTTACATCTTTGTAATATTTATGACACTTCATACCTGTTGTCCAAAATGAAGTGGTTCATTTTTAAATCGCAACTTCTTCTCAATATCTTGTAAGAGTGTTTCCCTGCTTTCACGGATGTCGTCATCGGACAGGAGTCTGGAAACTCTTTGATTCTTCTTCAGTGAACTTGGAGGCCTGAACATGGAGAAACACAATGAGACAGAGGTAAGAAACACAAGAAGATTCAGCAAACCCTGAAAAAGGTTCACTATAACCCTTAAATCTCATTGGCTGACTGGAATGTTGTTCAATGACTAAGAAGCATGCTGATTTTACATGGGTAAATCACATTAAAGGAACAGTTCACCCAAAAACTAAACTCCTCATTGACTGTCTTTCTTCAATGAAACACAATAACGAAGTTTATTGTGGACTGAGTGGCCTCTTTTTTCAAAATGATGAAAATGAAAGAGTACTGGGGACTTGTCAGGCTCAAAAATGACATAAAACAATCATAAAAGTAGTTTTGATGTCCACCCTAGCTCTTCTTGGCACTTTTGTGAAAGTTCGTTGAACAAATGATTCTTCTGAGTCAAATCTTTTCAATGAATCAGCTCTTTTGTTCACAAATTACACAGATCTGTTTCTTGATTTAAACTCACTGACTAACTGACTTACTGATCTAGTCACAACAATTAACAGCCAACTGGAGTGGTATCTTAAGCCCTGTTTAAACCTGGTATTAAGATGCGTTTTGGTCGATCAGATCACAAGTAGACGAGGGAGACACACACCCGTTTACACCTGGTGGTCTTAATCAATCTCTTTTGTCCACTTTCAACCAATTCTGTCCTGATTTCTTCGAGGGGAGGGTCTATGGGCGGATAAGTGTGATCTTTTGATCTAATAGACAAAAAAAGCTTGCACAATTTATATAAGAACACGACCGTAGATGACAGGAGAGCATCAGCTTTCATTTCTGCTCTAATAGCCACAAGACCAAGCTGAACGCTGTGGGTGCGTGTTAGAAATCAGGAATGGTGAGAGAACATTGTGCTTGGTACGTTTTTCATCTTCAAACCAAACTTGGGTCTTGAGCCTGCAAAGTTTAAATCCTGTCTGGCTAGCGCACTTCCCATAATGATTACGCATTAAGTCAGTAGGCGGTCTTTTGTGGCTGTTCGAACGCTTTCGACCTACACTACGAAAGTTGTATAAGCGTTTTCGACTACCTCTGGATGTGGTCAAAAGTGGACAAGCTCAAAATGTTTTAGACCCTGTTTACACCTGTAATTAGCGTCGTCCACTTGTGATCCTATCGACAAAACTCATCTTAATACCAGGTGTAAACAGGGCCTATAAGAAAGTGTGACCTTTAAACCTTATTATGATACAATAATGAAATGTTGTGTTTGTGTTTGCTTACACAGGTGGGGCCCTCTTAGGCAGCCCCATGGCATTGGTCAGAGGAGATGTTGGCAGTGAAGGAAGGACAGAACTAAGGAAGGCCACTGGATTTTGGATGGGGCTGGGGGTAGAGCTGCTAGATGTTGGTGAAGAAGCTTGTGGTGGTGACTGAGGTCTAAAAGAAAACACTGAATTCACCAGCCCAGGAGGCACAAGAGGTGGTGAGGACACATATGGTGGGCTGCTTGGACACTCCAGAACTCTTGTTGGAAACTTTCTTAGGGACGGAGCAAACTGGTTGACTGGTGATGTGAGCTCCCGTGTTGACTTCGGGAATATCTGTGCGGCTAATTCGTGGAGCATTGGAACAGGAGACTCAGTTGGAGAAGGACTCCTGATAGGAGAGAGCGTCTGGGCTGTGATGAACTCCTTTGGCCTGGTGTAGCTGAAGCTCTGGGCAGAGATCGGGATAATCCCGGGAAGTGGAGGCTTGGTGTTGTTCATCAGAGGTGGAGACATAGGACTCGGGATGGGCGCAGGTGGATTTCTCACCAGATGCGGTGAGGTGATGATACTCAAGGGTGGATAGGACACACTTTGAGAACGTGTGTCTTGTGGAGCCATGCTGGGATGAGTAATTGAAGTGGTGTTTAATTTTGGTGTAGTGTTGTTCACTGCTGCTGCATCAGATGTCATCAATGCTTGTGTTTTGGGAACACTCATGTCACTAATGGGAACAGAGTTCATCTGCAAGGTTGGATTCATGTTTATTTGTGATATATGACTGGAAGGAGTAATGGGTGGCATATTGGCCACGTGGTTAGGGTTTGGTTGGGTGGATGGAACCATGATAAGTTGAGGAAAAGGTGTAGAGTGTCCCACATTTGATTGAGGCATAGGCATAGCTCCTGCAGGTTGAGTTATTGGGATCACACTTGGCATAGGAGCAGCATTGGGTGAGATAGGCCCCACATTGTGCACCACAATTGTTTGGGGTATCAGGGTAGAAGGAACCATAATTGGTGGAACAGTATTCAACAAAGTAGTAGGAACTAGATTTTGTTGAGGTGTTGGAGGGGGGTTGTGTAAGGTTGGGGCTGATGGAGTAAGTTGGGGCAAGGGCATGGAATTGGTTAAAGGTATGCTCAATTGGGATACAGGAGCAGATTTTAATGTGAGAGTAGGTGCTGCAGGGATGGATGCAGGGATTAGCTGTGGAATTGGACTAGAGTTAATTACGAGAGGTGGTCGGAGTGGGGATGGCACTGGATTTGCAGGAGAGTGAGTTGGAGTGACAGGTGGTGGCTCATAACTTGTCTCGTCGAAATGTGGTAACTCTTGGCTTGGGGAGACATTCTCCTGTTGCTGTTCCAAAAGCACCTGGTTGTGGAGGATCTGAAGCTGCACTGGGTCTCTAAGATAAGATGAAAGAAGGAGAAAACAGTTCAGAAGGTCTTTTTTACTCTCAAGTTGTCTTGCAACATTCTGAAGTTGGTACTTACAATTTTGGTTTAGCCAACACCGGAGGTGGTTCTTTGGATGACATTTCTTTCTCTTCTTCTTCTTCATCCTCAGGGAGTTTAAAGGTTACGCGGAGACCCACTCGAGAACTAGAGCGGGGTTCATTGTGATTCCCTAACACACCCTCGGGTCTTGTCTTGAGGCAAGAAGTTGGGGGATCCGGTAGGGGTTTAACAGGTGATTGCTCTTGATGGTTACTGGAGTTTACTGATGGTTCAACCCAGGCATCTGAGCCCAGAGTGATGGCGGAGGCTAATCCATTGACTGGACTTTTGGTCACTTCTGTGAAAGGCCTACAACCAGACCCTCCTGAATCGAAGTGTGTAGTGCTACAGCTGAGAGACTTATGGTTCGAATCAGAGTTCAGTGAAGATGCATTGAAGCTGAGTGGATCTAGCTGAGGTAAACTACTCCTGAAAGTATCTGAGCTGTGTTTCCCAATGCTGAGAGGGTTTAGACTAGGTAGGCTAGTGCTGAGGTCATGGCGAAACATACTAGGGTTTAGGGAGTCTGAACGAAGCGTTCCAGAGTCCAGAGGGTCTGACTGCTTATAGCCAGAGCTCAAAGGGTCAAGACAAATCATACTTGAGTGAAGCTTGTTGTTTACCAGAGGAACATCTGGCTTACGCTTCAAAGTTGTTGATATCAGGTCTGTTGCTGGAACCTTTGATGGGGAGGATTCCAAAGTTAAAGTGCTTGTAGTTTTGGGGTTGGTGTTGTTATTATTGTGTCCTATTGATGCAGATGAAAATATGTTTCAGAATTAGACTTGAGGTGTATAAATTATGAAAAATTTTGAAATGCAAAAACTGACCCTATAATCTATTCCACATAAATTTACCTTTCACTTTCAACACTCCGATACTGGAAACTGTGCCATATTTATTGCTGGCAGTGCAAGTAAATGTTCCAGAATCCTCTGGAAAGACCTCCGCAATAACCAACGTACATATCTCCTCTGAAGTCCACACCAAACAGAGAAATGGTAGACTGTTAGGTGGTTAGTGTCTTGAAATAATTAACTTGACAAACCAGGTGTAATCAAATCCACCTACCAGATTCAGCCATAGATCTTGGTTCTGGATTGAAAAAAAGCAGAATGTGTGGATTATCAGAAGCCAATTCTAAGTAGAACAATTCATGCATTGAAAGCTTTTCTTTTACATGTTACAGTTTGAAATAGACTTTTCAAGGATAGGTCCAACCACATATCTTAATGTATGCATACTAAAATTAGACATACTCTTCTGGAGGATCCTGAAGTCTGGAGAGTCTTCTATAAGTGTTCCCTCCCTGTACCAGTTCACTTTGGGGGAGGGACTGCCTTTTACTCGGCACTCCAGCACTACCAGCTGACTCTCCAGAGCCAGGACATCCTGAAGGTTCTGCACCAAAAGAGACAATGGTGTTCAGTGAGACCGGAGTGGAAAGCATGTAAAAACTACATTTTTATATATTCTGAGGTGTTCGCTCATGCAAAACTACCATCATGACTGCTATGAGTATTTGTGGATTGCTGCCAGGGTGTTGCTATGCAGTTTAATTAGGGTTACAAGGGCATTGCTAGGTGGTTGCTAGTCAAACAAGGTCACCACCAAGTCTCTATGATGTTTCTAGAAATGGCTTGCATTGCCTGTTTTATTGTCTGCCAGGCAAAAATCCTAAGTCTGATTGCATAATAAGGTTTTGACTCCTTGGATTTTCGACGGGCATGCAAGCAAAATGTTAAAACCTGTTAAAATATGAATACAATACATATTCTTTCATTCAACATTCTTTATATTTCATTGCCCACATGTACAACATGTAAAAGCCTTTGCACTCAAGCATCATTCTGAAAACTGACTCTCAATGATTTAGAAATACAATACGAGTTTTGTTTGCTCTACCTTTGTAAAAACAGGAGCTGCCATTATGGGCCTTACATCAAAGTCTTGAAAATAACTACTGCTGCCATTTAGATTCTGAAAAAGAAAATGTATAATGTAAGAGAAACGCATGCATTAGTGGTAGTGGTTAAACAGATCACAAAACTCACAGTTCGGATCATATTACGGTTTCTGATTCACCAATTGGATAATTTTTTACAGTTCAGCACAAACAAAACTGCGCTTAGACTTAGACTTTTTACAACAATACTTGCCAAGACTGGTATTTTGACATAATTTTGTGTCTACTTGTCCATTCAGGTGCAAGAGGAATCAATTCGCTGTTTGCGAGACTGAAATGCGTGCGCTACAGGTGTGTGCAGCTGTGCGCACAGATAACCGCATGCGAATACCGAATTGATGGTGAAATTTAGCAATTAACTGGCAAAACACGTGCATGATGAACCATGGGGACGTATGGATCACGGATCAACTATGATCCGTTTAACCCCTATTTATTTGGGTATAATCAAAACTGTAGACTTGGTGTGTTTTTTGTACCTCAGAAATGCTCTGTTGAGATGTTAAAAGTATATCGGAAATACTTTGGCTTGATGAAAGTGATGGTGGTGCTATGGTGAGGGGTGGAGAAGGTGGAGTGGGTTCCACATCAAATATTGGCGTTGGTGGTACAGGTATGGTTTGTTCTAGTGCAGGTACGGTTGGTTCTAGTACAGGTATTTCAGAGCTGATGACCTCGGTACTCAGAAGTTCTGTATCTTCTTGATCAGAGGGAGGGTCAGCGGTCAGCAGCACTGCTTCTGCGTCTGAAGGTGCTGGTGGCTCAGTGCAGGTGGTTGTTACAGTTGGTATGGCGTCTTCAGCAGATGTGTTGCATTCTACCGAGACCTCAGCAGGCTTGGGCTGAGGAGATCTTTTATGAAGTCTGAAAAAAAGTATGTTCATGTGTTTTAACCTGGTCCCTTGGTCCATGAAGGTACTGCAATGGGTCCATATATAGACCTTATGCGCCAGAGAAACAAGCGTGCAGCCATCTTTAGAATTTTGTGTTTGAACTTCAGTTTTTGCAGTAGCTCTGTATATTTCTATGGCATCACCGTCAAAGAGTAATTCGCTGGTGAAGTGGATTTACTTATTGTAGAGTTAAAGAAGTCAAGTTTTTAATGTTGTTTATATGCTATGTGGTGTTTTTTAATATGCTTTAAGACAAACCATGTGCAAATTCATATGTCAACACTATTGCTGAGTATTTTCTCCTTAAAACTGCAGTGAAAAAAAGACCCGCGGTTTGAAATTGCTGGTGTCTGTGACGCCACAAACTACCTTGTAACCAATCACGCCAATGTGCCGCGGGCTTTAGCATATCATTAACAGCGAACTAGCTGGAGAGTCTTGAGAGAAGCCAGGTTATCCTGGTATATTTTTCTGTTGATATGGAAAATCGTGCAATATAGCAGGTGTATGATGTATATTACAATGCTATGATGAACTATATGACTTTCTCCACTGACGTTCTGAGTTGTTCAAAGCATTTATAAGGATAGGATACTGATTGTTAGAAGACAGCTGTCTGACATTAGCAACACATTATTAGCTGTTTGATAATGTAGTCAAGCAAAAGGCTAATCATATTAATTACCGTCACGTGCCCGACGTTGTAAAGAGCGATACCATTGTGCAGCGTTTACCTCAGTAAGTTGACCGAGTGGATCTCTGAGCTGGCGTGAGTGAGTGGAGTCGGGGCTAATTTGCATATTCATTGATCTGCGTATACTAAATGAGGAAAGTGTGTAGAGTTACATTCAAGCTATTTTAAGGCATGAAGAAATTTTTTTCACATGAAAAAACTTTTAAATATGTCATTTTGGTGATCAAAGATGAGTTTTAAGGGATAAAATTATTGGCTAGAGGGGGACTTTAACAAAAGTTATCATGGGCATTGTAAATGTTTAAAGCGCATGTCATAACAAATGTGAAGTAGACTGGGAAGATTTTAAAACAAGCGGTTCATTCATAAATCTGTAAGATCTTACCTTCATGCTGTGGAAATACAAACCGGAAGACAGAGCGCTGAAAAGGGGCGGGGCTACAGAAGGTCTATATGTGCATGTAATTCTTATAACATGATTCAACATTGGAAAATCTAGAAACTCACTGTGCTTGAAAATGTTGTTCTCCGTCAGAATCCGATGATGACGCTCCTATTAGAAAATGAAATGATGCAAACTTGATTTTTGGACTTGCAGCTGCAATCATTTAGTCATTAATGATTCATATTAAATGCTCAATAATTAATTTACTTACCTTCAATGTAGATTTCTGCTGAGGTGGAGTCTGTGCCATAAAAGTTGGAGGCAAAGCACGAGTATCTGCCTGTGTCTTCTTCAAAAGCCTCTGCTATGATCAGAGAGTGTCGCTCACCATTGGTGATGATCTGAATATCAGGACTGTTTTCCAACTCTTTACCCTCACAAAACCACCTGGAAAACACAATCAGAATGTTACATTTTGGACAGGAACATTAATTAACATCCAAAATATGCACAAAAATGATGTATGAACACATTTGGTTTCATTTGACCTCAGCTGTAAAAAAATTGTATTCTGACCTTTAACAGACTGAAACAAAGACAAATGATTCAGCTCAGCTCATTTTCAACCATTTTTAACATGTTCAAATGCATATTTAGCTCACTACTTCAATATTTTGAGTGTGCTAGTGACACTAAATGAATGCATTTGAACACTGTCCTGCAGGTCATTAACACAAGCTTTTTAAAACAAAGGTATTTTATTCAACAATATATGAGATTTTCATTGGTCAATGCAGGGTGTTTGATAGCCAAAACATGCACCATGTCAACAAAAAATGGGAAAGCAGAGAATATCTAGCCTTTTAACAAGAACGTTTGCAGATTTTGCAAAATGACACAAAGGCGAACTAGCACTTTTGTTAATCGTCCAAGCAGACACAGTTGTTACCTGATGCATAAAATCTCAAAATAGCTGAATTTGAGATTTTTTCAGTCTATCACTATCACAGTATCAAGACAAATTAAATGTACAGTTGAAATGCTTAATGCTTAACATAAAAATAAATAGTACATTTCTTTTTTTAGGCAAGTTACCATTTCAAAAAACTAGTTGATAAGCAAAAGCTATTTTCTTTGAACCTAACTTGACTTTTTAATGACTAAATAGATTAATGACACCAGACACATTTTTATTTTACCAAATACAATAAAATCAGGATTTTCATTTCATTTATTGCCCTTCTTTAGTAATTTAATGGCAAAAATCAGTTTATTGTCTTACAACTATTAGATATCAAGCTGCTGAGGTGAAGCTGAAGTCAAAACCAATTCAATCTCATCACAAATCATCCAAAATCAGTCCTCCTTATCAAACACATCAGCAAAATAAGATCCACGCTGTAACACAAGACAACAGCATTTATTCAGTAACAAATCAAAGGGTTAAAAGAATATTTTTGGATCTAAAAAAATATAACTCTACCACAGCCTTACCTAGAGTGACTGTACAACAATTATTTTACTTCATCCCCTTCCGATTTCTTAAAATTTCCTCCCTTAATTTTAAAGCGATTCTGAAGCGACAAGTTGTGGTTCATTCCAAGGGCGAGACATGGCTAAAATGTATTGGGTTGGATCCATGAGCCAATGAGGGTCATTTCTAGTGAGTAAGACTCTACTTTGAAAGCGTGAGCTGCGGGGGAGAGACATCCAGCACTAGATCTGCACCTGTTCGGTCTATTTTCCCTCTCAACTCGCCCCATGGCGCAGGAACCCCTGATAAAGCTGGACAGCAGCATCCCTGACCGACGCACATGAACATACAGAGCTAAACATAGAACGGCCTCTCATTCAATCACCAACACAACAAACACTAATAGATCTGTCAGCCATTTAGCACACATTTATCTCTGACAGAGAAACACTTGACATTTTTAGGCATGCTACAACATCATGGGATTTTTTTTACATACTTAAAACTTTGGAAACAAAGAAAGGTTAAGTAAAATGAAGATGTAATGTGACTGTACAGATGGTCAGAAGAACATTCTCAAATAAAATAACTATTTAAATCATTTTGAAAAGTCAAGTTACTTTGGATCACTGGATTCTCACAAGAGTATAGAGATGATCTAATGATTCTGACATCACAGTTTCTCGGTCAGCTGAACGTGTGTAACCCAACTGAGAGCAGCTGTTGAAATGCTTCACCTGTCACACAGACACACTCAGAAAAGCACGGGTTTCCTTGACCTGTCAGTGTGGGAAGCTTGCGTTGAGTAATGTTACATTAAGGTTTCATCAATGACAAATGATAACCAATATATCATAGCAATGTAATCTTGTATAGAAAAGAACTTCATAAACAATAGAAATCCCTTGATTAATTCATTGTTACAATATTTATTATAGTAAAACAAATCATAACAACAAGGTGTTTAACAGACGTCTAAATATCTTGAACTTGGAGGTTTTGTCAAGCTACTGCTATGAGAACATACTGTAGACCTATATCTTTCAGCTTTCACAAGAAAAGAAAATGCATGATCAATTTATATTAAGATATTAAATGCAGAAAAACGTTAAATGCACGATTAATTTATATTAAGTTATTAAATGTAAAAATATTAAATGCATTATAAATTTATATGAAGTTATTAAATGCAAAAAAGTTATATGCATGATCAATTTATGTTGTTATTAAATGTAAAAATATTAAATGCATCAATTTATATGAAGTTATTAAATGTAAAAACATTAAATGCATGATGAATATATATGAAGTTATTAAATGCAAAAAAGTTACATACATGATCAATTTATATTAATTAATTTAATACAAAAAGATATATATGATCAACTTATATTTAGTTATTGTATAATCAATAAATATAAAGTCATTAAATGCAAAAAGCGTGATCAATTTATATTAAATCATTTATTACAAAAAGTTATATGTATGATCAATTTATAATAAGTTATTAAATGCAAAAACATTAAATTCGTGATCAATTTATATTAAGTTATTATATGCAAAAGATCAATAAGTTCATCCAGACTTATTTTAGTCAGTTTTAAATCATAACTGAACAGAGAATATGTACATTACATATTATTAAGTCTACACTAAACCATGAATATTATAAGAGATGTTCAGTTTCTAGAGAAGCACAAGCTGAATGTCATGGCTGGAGCAGCACATTTCCACAATCTGAGTCATACAGTGCTTTAAGGCTTTACAAGTTATGAGAGACTGAAAGATAATCAGCCTTTAAAACTTATCCAGGCTCAAGTCCGAAGGTACTGTTAAATGTTTTTGATTTCTCTTCCTCTGCAGCTTTTAGTAGACATAAACATGTTTCATGCCAAACAAACTCACTATAAAAGAGTAAAGAAATCAATAAACTTATACTTACTGTCTATATCAAACAATATTCTAATTTACTAAAAATAAAAATACTAAAAATTGTTTTTTTTAATTGAAATAAAGCTGAAATATAGTAAGAGTATTAGATGCAAAAGGTACAACTAAAAAATATATATGTATATTAAAATATATTATGAAAACTGAAAATATAAAAAAAATTCAAAATATGAATAAATACTATTATATAGTACATATAAATAATACTAATATAACACTGCATTGATAACGTACTACTGTGCTATAAGTTGGTTATTTTGTAAGGAAGTGGCACTCATTTTGTGTGGTTTATTTTAATTAAATGGGACGGAAATTGACAGTCATTGTACCCAAGTAAATGTAGCACAATGATTGAATATTGCTCTCCAGTAATGTGAGCCATAGATTAGTATAATTTTAACAGTAGTGTTTAAATGTTAGTCTCGTAGAACGCCAGCAGGTGGCGGCCATGTTGCATGGAGTGGTTATGACACTGTGCTCTCGCGTGAGTTTGAAAGCGAGATTACCTCGTGAGTGATGGTGTGTGATGGTTTTTGCGCCGCAACTAAAACCTTCAATCTCTGTTTTACAGGTAAGCTGGTGTGAAATGTGTGAGACTTGTATATGAATGCTTATGACGTTATTGTGGATGTTCCCGAAGTGTTTGCATAGAGTGTGAAGCGTGTATATGTTCTATTGACCGTGCTATGCGTTGATTTGAGTTTGCGTTGTGTTTAAATGTTTATGATAACACAAATGTTATTTAGAGCAACTAGAACAGAGATATGGTTACAATTATTTCACGCTGAAATGAGGATATTTGCATGTTTAAAAGCAATGTATGACACTGTGAGTCTCGCGTGAGTTTGAAAGCGAGATTACCTCGTGAGTGATGGTGTGTGATGGTTTTTTGCGCGCAACTAAAACCTTCAATCTCTGTTTTACAGAATAAAATTCACTTTAAATATGCAACCACCCTTTGTGATTTATTCTCTACACACTGGGAAGTGTTACATATTTTAGCGAGCTAGTAGCCAGGAGCTGCAAGTTGCAACGAGTGAGCTCCAGAGACGAATCTAGACAACAAAGCAGTGGAAAATGGCAAGCATGGATGAGCTGCGTGATCAGATCAGCGTAGCTCTACTGAAGCTGAACAACTCTGACTCGTGCCAGTCTGTAAACATCTAAAATGTTATGAGCCAGTTGGAGGTTTTGAAAGCAAACACGACGTGCTCTCATCAGACTGGTGGAGAAAACACTGGATGGTATTGAAGAAACAGAGGATAAAGAGGTGTTTCTTCAGTGTCTGGAGGATCTGTTGTCGCCTAATAGACTCTCTGATACAGTCAACCGAAGCTGCATCGAACGTTACACCAGATGAGCCCTAATGAGTTGGACATGTTGAAAGAGAAGTATCTCAAGACTGCAGATGGAACAAGCTCAAGCCCGTCAGACACTTGAGGAGGAGATTGTCGCAATGGAACAACGGCTGAGGGAGGAGACTAGAGCTATCACAGTTACACCACCTGCGCTGCCTGAGGTGACTCTAAGGAGAGAGTTTCGGATCTGTGGACAAATTGGGGAAGCAGGACAGCGAGAGAAACTGTCCCTACACCAGCCTCATGAACCAGATTGAGTCGGGACTGCGGAAGGGTCATTCAGAGGCAGAAATCATTGAAGCTGTGACACGCCGGTGAGCCCAGGCCTCCATTTAAGAGACATGCTCGAAATAAAACGAGATCTCACTCTTTCAACCTTGAAGACAATTCTGAGGGGCATTTCAAAGTTGATCCGCCATCTGACCTGTTACAAAAATTAATGAACATTTCACAAGACCCAAAGAATCAGCCCAGAACTTTCTATTCAGAGGAATTGAGCTCAGAGAAAAGTTACTGTGGAAATTGGAGTGAGTGAAGATGAAGATGAACAGTTTAGCCCAGAATTAATTCAAAGAAAATTCCTTCGCTCCATAGAGACCGGACTGCTAAGTGAAGCTGTGAAGCTGCAGCTCAAGCCTTACCTGAGCAACCCTAGAATCAAAGATGAAGAGCTGATAGAGCGAGTGAATGAAGCTGCAAACCTAGAACAAGAGCGACAACAAAACTGAAAAAGACTGTAATGAGCAAGTCGCCAAGACTAAGTAAGGGAATACAAACCAGTATATGTCAGTTTGAGCCTCAGCTACATTTTCAAGGTGGTATGGAGCCCAAAAGAGACGACAGAGCATCTGTAGTTAAAGGTGACTCTGCTACCATCAGCAAAAAGTCAAGGCAAGCGGGACGGGCAGACTCTAACACCGCCAACTGATTGAACAGCTCAGAGCAGAAGTCCTAGAAATGAAAAAAGATGGTGAATGAGACAATGGAGACAGCTAAGCGGCGAGGGAAGAAACAGACAGAGTAACACCAGTAAATGTCAACAGACTGCGAGGATGCAGAGCCTGTCAGGAAGCTCAAATTGGTGAGCAGTGCGAACATTGCTTTCGTTGTGGACAGGAGGGACACCTTTCCAGGGTTGTCGTGACTCCAGAGAACAGCAGGGAAATGGGAAAGGGCTGCCGCGGTGGGACCCTCAGTAGCCCATGAAACAGAGTCCCCTCGATAACTCAAAGCATACTGTGAAGCTGAATGACTTGAAAAAGACTTCTTTACCAAAATGTGAAACTGATAAACCTCATTGGCAGAAAATGCCTGGTTCACTGTTTGCTGGAGGGAGTTCCTGTGGAAGTTTTGTGGGATACGGGTGCACAGGCAAGTGTTATCAATGAGGAATGGAGAAAAATATGTACCTCATCAAACGGTGAGACCTCTCCACGAACTGCTGGAGTCCGGTACCCTGGTTGGGTTAGCTGTAAACCAGACTGTCATACCATTCTTAGGCTGGATCGAAGCGGAGTTCAGTTTAGGCCAAGACTCAAGTGCTACCCCACCATTACTTGTTCCGATATTAGTTTCCACTGACCCACATGTAGCAGAACAGCCTATCATTGGTTTTAACGTAATTGAAGCAGTTCTCAGTCAACAGAGGGGCCACAAGTCAGAGAGAGATACCATCTGCGAAGTGAGTAGAGCCTTTTCTGTGCCATTTAAGACTGCAAAGTTGGTGATCAAGTTAATTCAGTCCACAGATTCTGGAAATGAAGCAGGTATCGTGCAGACAGGAAGGAGACAAATTTATTTATCAGCTAATCAAGTCACGACTGCATTGGTTAAAGTCAATACAGGGTCACAGTTTAAAGGTCAAAGCCTACTCCTAGTCCCAAACAAAGAGCCTTCACTGCCAGAAGGGGTCGCTATCGAAGAAGGATTAGTTAATGTTCCTGCTGACAGATTCGCTGTTGTACCAGTGCCAATCGCTAACACTAACAACTATGCTGTCACCCTAGATCGCCGAATAGTCCTAGGTCATCTTCAAGTAATAAAATCTGCTTTACCTATGGCTACAGGACAGATAAACGGGACAATTCCATAGACAGCAAAGACCAGCACAGTGTTGACAACAGTAAAAGGAAGGGAAACTCTGAGTAAAAGTGATTCAGAGAGACAAAACCTAGTCATTGGGAACCTCCAGTCTCCCTTGATCATCTGAGTGGAACACAGAAGGAGATAGTGAGACAGTTGTTAAGGGAGGAGTGTCATGCTTTCGCATTTGATGAAGATGATATCGGCTGTATTCCATCACTGAACCTGCACATTACACTTCACGACACCACACCTGTGAAAAAGACATATGTGTCAGTCCCAAAACCATTACATCAAGAAGTAAAAGAGTACTTACAAGACTTACTGAATCGTGGATGGATTGAAAAATCCATGTCACCTTATGCATCACCGTGGTTTGTGTAAGAAAGAAAGATGGGACATTAAGACTGTGTTGTGATTACAGAGAACTGAATAGAAAATCAGTACCTGATCGACATCCAATTCCGAGAATTCAGGACATGTTGGATTCTTTAATTGGCAGTTCCTGGTTTTCAGTGTTGGATCAGGGAAAGCATATCACCAGGGGTTCCTGGACAAGGAAAAGCAGACCATTGACTGCCTTCATAACCCCATGGGGTTTATACCATTGGGTGAGGATACCCTTCGCCTCAGTTCAGCACCAGCCGAATTCCAACGGAATATGGAGGAGTGTCTGGTAGGTCTTAGAGATGTTGTGTGCCAACCCTACTCTTGTGATAATCTTGTCCATAGCCCTAGTTTTGAAGACCATGTCAGTCACCTCAGAGCTGTGTTACAGAGATATCAGCAGCATGGTGTAAAGCTCAGCCCTCGGAAATGTGAGATCTTTAAGAGGAAGGTGAGATTCCTTGGACGCTTGTGTCAGGAGACGGATATACAATGGATCCTGCTGAAGTGGCTCCTGCAGGCCTTAAAGATCGGAGTTCCAGCGACTGTAGGTGATTTGAGAAAGCTGCTTGGATTCATCTCATATTACCGTGCATACATACCTGATTTTTCCAGACTGGCGAAACCCTGTACCAGCTATTGTCATCACCTCCTGAGGGAGCAGCACCTGTGGAGAAAAGAGTAAGAGGAAAATGTTTCAGCCGACGACGCCAAGGTGGTCTCTCATCAAACACACCGATACAGTGGACTCAAAGCCATCAAGAGACGTTGAACTTTCTCATTGACAAACTGATCACCCCACCAATATTGGGCTATCCAGATCTCACCCAATGCTCATTCTGCACTGTGATGCATCGCAAGATGGGCTGGGTGCCGTGCTGTATCAGAGGCAGAACAGTAAATTGGTGGTGATTGGTTATGCTTCCAGAACTCTAACCATGCCTGAGAAGAATTACCACCTTCACCAGGGAAGTTAGAATTCTTAGCATTAAAATGGGCAATATGTGAACGTTTTAGAGACTACCTGTACCATGCTCCACATTTTACAGTATACACTGATAATAATCCGTTGACTTATGTTCTCTCCACAGCCAAGCTCAACTCCACAGGCCATAGATGGGTGGCTCAGCTGGCAGATTTCAACTTCTCCATAAAATATCGCCCTGGCAAGAGCAACGCTGACGCTGATGGTCTGTCCCGGATGCCAGTGGACATTGATCAATTCATGGAGCAGTGCACTGGAGGAGTGAGTCAAGAAGTCATCAGTGCATCTTTCAGGGGCTGTTGGTAGGCAAAGACACCCGCTTTCATGGGTTACGACAACTCAAGTACAAACCTCTTCAGATGGTGAATGATGCCGCTGTGTTTACATCAGTCAAACCGCCACACTGAATCAAATCTTAGAAAGTCAGAGGAAAGATCCTGTAATCGGTCGAGTCCTGCAGTTTAAAGTTAATAATCAGAGACCATCGAGACAAGTATTCAAAACTGAGCCGACGGATGTGGGAAATTGCTTCTGAGACAGTGGCGAAAATTGTACATCAATGAGCATGGCATACTTTACAGAAAGGCTGGTGGAAGGGATCAGCTTGTTTTGCCAAAGGAGTTTCACCAGACTGTATTCAATGAGCTCCATAAAGAAATGGGACACTTAGGAGTAGAGAGGACTGTGAATTTGATTCGTGATCGGTTTTACTGGGCTCGTATGCAGGAGTGACACAGAGCAGTTCATTGCCAATGAGTGTGGGTGTTTAATGCGGAAGAAACCACACAAGGCCACAAGAGCTCCTCTTGTTTCAATCATCACCACACCCGACCGCTTGAGTTAGTGTCTATAGACTTTTACATCTGGAAACCTGTAAGGAGGGTATGAGTACATTCTGGTGGTCATAGATCATTATACTCGTTTGCACAGGCCTATGCTACTAAAAAAACAAATCAGCGAAGACTGTGGTGGATAAGATCTTTAATGATTTTGCTTACGCTTCGGATTCCCAGAGAAGATCCACCATGACATGGGTAAGGAGTTTGAGAACCAGTTGATGTGTCAGCTGCAGAAGTGTTGTGATGTGCGAGCATCTCATACTACCTGCTATCACCCACAAGGAAATGGACAGGTAGAGCGCTTTAACAGAACATTACTGTCTATGTTGCGCACACTTACAGATGCAGAAAAGACACAATGGAGAAAGTCATTGGAAAAGATGGTTCACGCTTATAACTGTACTCGCTGTGAGGTCACAGGTTTTTCCCCTTTCTACTTGCTTTATGGTCGCTCCCCACGCCTGCCGATTGACCTGCTTTTCAACTTGCCAGCCAACAGAAGGGAATGAGGATTATGCGAATATGTGAAGAATTGGCAAGCGTGTATGTGTCAAGCTTATGAGATTGCCTCCAGAACTGCTGACAGGGAAACCTCAAGGAGTAAGACAGGGTATGACAGGAGAATTCATGGAGTAGACCTTCAGCCTGGTGGACGAGTGCTAGTTCGAATCTATCTGAGAGAGGAGGACCTGGCAAGCTCCGATCGTATTGGGAAAACAGGGTACGTGATTGTCAAAAGAAGGACTGACTAAAGTCCGGTGTATGAAGTGGTACCTGAAGGAGGAGGTAAAATGAGGGTGTTACATCGAATTTACTTCTCCCTTGTGATAGTTTGCCACTAGAGAATTCAGAAGCAACGCCATACAACCAGAGAAAGTGAGGAAGATAAAAGTAAGAAAAAGACTGTAAATGCTTGACAGAAGTTCAGAGTGATGTGTCAGAGAACGAGGACTTTCACGATGGTGAGCTGGTGTTACAGTTTCCTACTTCCTCGAGTCAGTGCCGAATCCTGTTTGCCTCAACCCTGAAGCAGAGCCGCTTCACGCCAAGTGTGGAGCAGCACTGGGAACGAGAGCCACAGAGGACTGAGGGAGGAGGATGTTAGAGCAGAAGAGGTGCAGAGGAGCTAAGGGAGGATGATCTTGGAATGCCTGCGGGACAGACAGAGGTATCAGAAGAACAAGCATCAAGTGAGTGAGGATGATGACTCCTTACCTGTGAATTCTTATTCAAGGAGAGAACGCCGTCCCAAAAATTCTGACTTATGACTCATTGGGTCAGCCATCTGTGGTGGAAGTTGCGATAGATAGACTGAATGTGAGTAAAGAGTCTGCAGTCCAAAGACTGTGGCGACCCTGGACAATGTTAGAGGTACCCAGTTAAACTTACACTGTTTATACACACCTAATCAGGACTTGCAGGGAAACAGATGTTTTCATGGACAATGGTAAATGGAAAAAAGATTTTTCAATTGCTAAACATAAGCAACTAAGAACATTGTTGACTTACTCTATAAAGTAAACGAAAAAAGGGGGTAGTAGACTAAAGAATTGTCTGGCCAAAAGTGAGTCTATTACAAGAGAGTGTTACTAGCTAAATAAGTGTGTACTGTTGCTGAAGTATAATATCATTATGCAACCAGTGGTTATTTTGACTCATTGTAGAGTGTATTTCAAGTATTTTTGAAATCAAAGTCATCACTACTATTGTTAAGAGTTTGATGGAACAGGGATTGGTCATCAATATTAGTAAAGTTTGAAATGTTGGTAAACATTTTAAATTTAGTAGGGAAGAGTGTAGCACAATGATTGAATATTGCCTCCAGTAATGTGAGCCATAGATTAGTATAATTTTAACAGTAGTGTTTAAATGTTAGTCTCAGAACGCCAGCAGGTGGCGCCATGTTGCATGGAGTGGTTATGACACTGTGCTCTCGCATTGAGTTTGAAAGCTAGATTACCTCGTGAGTGATGGTGTGTGATGGTTTTTGCGCCGCAACTAAAACCTTCAATCTCTGTTTTACAGGTAAGCTGGTGTGAAATGTGTGAGACTTGTATATGAATGCTTATGACGTTATTGTGGATGTTCCCAAGTGTTTGCATAGAGTGTGAAGCGTGTATATGTTCTATTGACCGCGTGCTATGCGTTGATTTGAGTTTATGCGTTGTGTTTAAATGTTTATGATAACACAAATGTTATTTAGAGCAACTAGAACAGAGATATGGTTACAATTATTTCACGCTGAAATGAGGATATTTGCATGTTTAAAAAGCAATGTATGACACTGTGAGTCTCGCGTGAGTTTGAAAGCGAGATTACCTCGTGAGTGATGGTGTGTGATGGTTTTTGCGCCGCAACTAAAACCTTCAATCTCTGTTTTACAGAATAAAATTCACTTTAAATATGCAACCACCCTTTGTGATTTATTCTCTACACACTGGGAAGTGTTACATAAACACTGCTGCAAAAATCTATCATATCTGCACTGATGTACCCATTTAGTAATTTGTTTACTCTTATACTCATTGGCTAACTGTGCTCTACTGAAGATGTAGGACATTAATTTCGCTGCATTCTCATAGCATCATATTTCCACAGTGGCAAAATTAGAAAGGCTGAGCTCAGACTGCATGTTATATGGTCAGCTTTCAGAAGACCTCTTTGTGCTATATGTGTGATAAACTAGATTTTTCATAATGCAATTCCCTTTAGAATATATATATATATATATATATATATGAATGTATGTATAATAATATGAATGTACTATTTACATTATACATTATAATTGCAATTAAAGGGGACCTATTATTCCTCTTTTCACAAGATGTAATACAAGTCTCTGGTGTCCCCAGAATGTGTCTGTGAAGTTTTAGCTTGTCAAATTTGCCCCTTTTTGGATGTGAGCAAAAACACACCGTTTTTGTGTGTGTGCCTTTAAATGCAAATGAGCTGCTGCTCCCAGCCCCCTTTCCAGAAGAGGGCGGAGCTTTAACAGCTCGTGCTTCGGTCGCTCAACAACAACAAAGCTGGAGAATCTCACACAGCCAAAATGAGGATTGTCAGTAACGGTGTTCAGCCGACACTGATGGAGAGACTCAGGAAGAAGTTACAACTTTTAGAATGAAACTGGACGTTTCTGAATAGTTAGTGGACAAATTTATGTAGTTGCTGTGGAGTTTATTTAACTCATCGACTAGCATGTGCCGTCATGTTAATCTTTTGTGCAAATCCTGTGTTGAATTGACCCTCGTTTGTGAAGCAGTCCGGCGTAAAATGACATCACATTAGTAGTCTAAGATGTTTTGTGGGTGAGTCATAAGTAACACCGATACATTTCTGTCAAACACAACTTCTGTTTGTGCTAGCATAAAGTAATAGAGCGTATGGAGGCTAAGGGAAAGCACACGGAAAGTGGGGCTGCCTGAACCGAAGAAACACATTGCATTACTTGAACATACTTACATTTTCTTCATCTGCAGATTTGCATTCCTTGTGAAAACAAAATAGAGATAGAACTCTATGATACTTGATACTTGATACTTAATACTTAATTATGATACTAGAACTGCATAAGACTTTCATGTTTAACAGGTTATTTAAATTTTTTCTATTGATAAAGTATGTTTATAAGCTGCTTAATTCATAAAATGTAATTTGAATTAAAAATGAATTAAAACAAAATTCATTAAGTAAAACTAAATCCATATCAAAGCTGCAAGCAGCGTTGAAAGGGCCCTCGCACCTGGGGCCACCGCCAAGGGAAACAGTGAATAGTGGGTGACGTGCATTTAAGTGGGTAAATAGAGGATAAAAATAGCAAAGTCATTTTAATGTGCCACACTTCCTGCTTCCAGCAGGTGGTGCTATGACTAGCTGAATATCGGGATGTAGATGTCTTCAGGCCAGGATTCTGATCACACATGTGAAGTTTGGGGCAGATCGGACATTGTATGCCAGAGTTACAACAACTTCCTGTTTCATGGCGAAACATCAGACTTTGTCAGGCCGCCACGGACATGCCCTTTAGCGAAATCTCAAGATCTTCAGAATTTAACTTCTCAAAGGCTATTAGATTAGACTGACCAAATATGATATTGATCTGATTAAAGTTCTAGGAGAAGTTTGTTAAAGTACAACTGGAAATGGCAAAAAATGCAAAAATTTTGCAAAGAAAATTCAAAATATCTTGCTTCTTGTTGGTCTTCAGATTTTGCTCTAAGAGAATTTTTTGTAGGGATTGGGCTGTTACGTGTGTGTACTGAATTTCATACTTGTAAGTGAAACGTAGCGTGAAGGGCGCTTCGTTGAAATTTTGTAGGTGGCGCTACCGAGCCATTTTGCCACACCGAATTCTGAAACCCATATCATATGTGAATTTTCGCCACTTCCGACGCGTGTGCAAAGTTTAATGAGTTTTCAAGCATGTTTAGGCCCTCAAAATTTGAATTAATTTCATAGAAGAATAATAACGGAGCAATTCCAATAGGGTCCTCACACCATCTGTGCTCGGGCCCTAAAAATGATTGGAACCCCTAAAAGGTTCTAT
Organism: Hypophthalmichthys nobilis; assembly: GCA_037950665.1. NCBI lineage: Eukaryota > Metazoa > Chordata > Actinopteri > Cypriniformes > Xenocyprididae > Hypophthalmichthys > Hypophthalmichthys nobilis. The sequence continues at coordinate 31,460,784 of CM075477.1, read as the reverse complement.
ATAGAATGTATGCAGTTGCTATGTGACTGCTTTCTGTCTGAGCAATAGTATTTGACTTAGAAAACACCACTAATTACTATATTTACATCAATAAAAGAGAAACTCACCGAACTTCAGGAGCAGGCAGCCCTCTGACGATACAATCCAACTGGACTTTACTTCCCTCAGGAACCTCCCTGCTTTTGAGTTTCTGTATAAAGTGTGGAGGTTCACACACAGGTTCCTCCGGTTCTATCAGAGCCGGTGCTTCACACTCTATTTCACACGGTGGCTCCGGTTCCTGGGGCTCCTCTGCGTCATACAGCTCCTCCGTGATTCGATTGATCTCCATTGGCTCCTCCATTTGTTGGTTAAGTAGAATCGGCCTTTCTCTATCTTCTGCATTAATGGAGTACGAAGTGCCATCAAGTTGGGTTTTGTTCTGGTATCGGCTTCGGTGCGATTTGCAAGTACGAGGCCGAATTCGCTTAGAACTGTTGGACTTGAACAGAGACGAAAGCTCCTCTATGAAGTCAGCAGCCTTATTGAGGAACTCCTTCTTGGATTGCGTCTCCAAGCCATAAGGAGCGTTTCTTTGGGGTCTTTTAAAATCTGCCGCAGGTTCCCTGGTACTTCTGACGTTCCTTATCGTGTTTTCTTGGATTGAAGGCTGGATTGATTGTCTCTCCGACACAACCTCCGTTTCTGGAGTGGGTTTGTTGGAAGGAACATTGTAATGGCTCATTTGTGGGCATCTCTCCTCACGTTCTCGTGGATCATTGCTGATCGCTTTGCAGGCCAGATCAACACTCTTGTCCAGTTCTTCTTGGCTCAGGAAGGCAGACAAGTCTGGAAACTGAGCTTCCACTTTCCCACCAGAATCATCCGCTCTCTCTTTGAGCGTCCCGTACACCAGACGTCGAGGGGTGTCGATGCAGCTGGGTTCGCCGTGTCTGTGGTGGGCTCTGGCTTCGGCCAGGTAACTCTCCCGTAAAAGCTGTGATAAGGACGTGGGCTGATCCATGTTGTTCTCCTGCATGATGCTGGAAACAAAATGACAAAGATTAAGAACATTAAGGGACATTTTTTGGCTATACTTTATTTTGATGGTCCACTTTAGAGACATTTAGCAATCTATAAGTAATGTCAACTAACTCTCTTTAGAGTATTAGTAGACTGTTATAGGGTTCAGGTTAGTAGAATGAGTTGACATGTACACTGTGAAACTCAATAAGTTCAGAATACTCAAAACATTTAAGTAAACTAACTCATTTTTGTAAGTTAGTAGAAATTTTTTGTGACAAAGTGGAGTGGGGCCGAGAGCCGCGGAAGCGGAGCAAGGCCAGGGTTATGCACAGGTGTCTCTCATTAACAATCATGTCACTGGCATTCCTTTCGCTCCCACAGTTCTCAGCCTCGCCCAACTCATCATAATGTTAATTATATACAGTTAATTTACATAAACATCACATTCAGATCTTGGTTACATGTTAGATAGCAAATAACACATGCTATTATAACTATCAAAGAGACTGTATTATTTACTTGCATGTATATAATCAAACAACATGCAGTATATGCAGTCTTAAAAGTTTTTCAGCCCATCCTCAACCTAATCACTAGGGATGCAAAGGGGTGGAAAATTTCTGGTAAATTTCCAGAAACTTTCCAAAAATTCCTGAAAGTTTCCAAAAATCCTGGAAAGTTTTCGGACATTTTCCTCCCCTTTGCACCCCTACTAATCACAGGCTTTGCTCTTCACCACAATGGTAACCCTACAAAACTAACATAACAGAACCCCCTGTAAATCCCAATATAACCCAACATTAAACAATAACTTATGTTTCCCTATGTTAATCTTGTATAAAAACACAAAATAACACTTACTTACAACATTTATTTTCCTTATACAGTCTGACGCAAAGCATGCTGGGAATTAGAACTCTGCTGCAACTCAATCATATTAAGTTCAGCTTACTACAATCTAATTTTGAGCTCACACAACTTTTTTCTATTAGGTACAATGAACTTCCATTATTATTCGAGTGAAACTAACTCATTTAATTTAATGAATTTCACTGTTCAGTTTTACAGTGTAGTTGCAAAGTTACTTGTAGTCAGCAGAATGTCTGTTGGGAGCATCAAAATAAAGAGTTAGCAGATATTAAGCAGACAGTCTACTAATACTCTAATGACTGCTAGTTGACATGGAGTTGAAAAGTTACACTGTAAACCCCAACGCTCAAAATAATTAATTAGTTTGAGTAGGACAAACTTAAATTAAACAAATTAGTTCAGTCAAATTAACATTTATGAGTATTTAGCACTTTCTTTTTCTTTCAAGTTCACAGAACTGATATATTTTAAATAAACTGAACAGTTTCATAGTTTTAAGTTTTATGAAATTAATTATTTTAATTTACACGAACTTAAGTTTAACTGAAACTGGGCTGGGATTTCTATTTCCCAGCATGCTTTGCCCATTGCACTCGAAAGGGAGAGTAAATGCTAAAATTAAGTGTTATATAATGTTCTTATAGAGTTTCTGTTAACGTGAGAGTTACCATCATGGTCACAAGTGGTGCATGCGTCTTGGTTTGAGAGCAAGTATGTTAAATGCTTTATATTGCTGTACTATACCATGCTATTGCTAACATTAGCAAATTAGCAAGTTAACCTTTCCTGAATTAGCTTGTTATAGTACTCTAAGTTTACACTAATCAAATGTTTACATTGAGGTTACATGATAATTTTAAGTTAAATGTACGAATTGGTATACTCAAATATTTCAAGTTAAGAAAAATTTAAATATATGAGTACACAATAAAAATCGTCCAGTTCTGCTTACTTAAACTTTAAATTTCTTACCTTAAATTTTTTTTTTTGGAGTTTTACCAACCTATTCAGTGTATTTACAGTGTACTTATAGATAGCTGAATGTCTAAAGTGGACCACCGAAATAAAGTGTTACCCAATTTTTGCACATTTGGCAAAGGTGCTTAAAGGTGAAGCATGTAATTTTTTAATGCTTTCTGCTTATAACCATCTAAAAGAGTAGCTTTCAATAAATTAGTCTTACATATCTGAATAAATATCATGCCTACTTGCAGAAATTAATCCAGTTTACATGAAGCAATAATTCAAAATGTGTGTGTATATATATATTATATATATATATATATATATATATATATATATGAGCAAACCTAGAAAAAATGTAGTTTGTATGAATTTCCATGTATTCTCCAAGCCTAAAAAAATGACTATTATAAAATTGTTCTGATATTTCCAGGTGTTCTGTTACCATGTGAACCCTTCATGCATAATATTTTCAACTTAAACATTCCAACAAACCTCATATTTCCAGAGAATAAAAGACAATTATTAAAACTATGAAAACGCAGCTGAATTTGAAGCACTTGGTTTGGATGTTTTGGAGATTTTTCTGCCACTACAACCAGAATTTCTCCTAAAACATGAGATCAATTGTTAAATATCCTGAAAAGTCCTGAATATCAGATCAAAATATATCCATGACTTCTCCAGTTATTTTTGATAACTGGATATGGATTTTTAAAAATCATTTCTAACAAGACCGCACTCACACAAAGAATTTTAGAGTGGAGCACAAGAAAAAAATCATATTCACTACAAGATTTCATTCATTTCCATTTTTGTTCACCAGGCCTGAAAATGACAGCTATAAAATTTCCTGATATTTCCAGGTTTTCTATGACCATAGGAATAAGTATACATGCATAACATATTCCAAAGTTGTTGTTTTTTTTATCTGGTTTGGATGTTTTAGAAGTTTTTGTGTTACAAAAACAGTCCAAAAGTCCAATATCAAAACATGCTCCCACTTTATATTAAGTGTCTTTATCTATTATGTAACTAATCATTTGATGCAATGATTTTACATCATACGTGTATTTACAAAATACATCTCTAATTGATTTGTGTGATTACACCAATAATTACACCCTTAAATAAATACCTTTCCCTGCCCTTACCCGTATCCCACCTCAATAGAAGTGCAATAGCAATACAACATGAATGCAAGTACATATAATTAAAGACGCCTAATTTAAAGTATGACCCAAAACATTTTGATCTTCCTAGCAAACTTTGAGAAAGGCTTTCACCATTGGCCTCCTGTTGTTATTGAATCCAGAAACGGGATATGCCTGCAGATGGTACTGACACTCAAATCAGAGCAATTAACAGAAGCAGCGATGCCCTTCCAACAGACCTGTCCGGGCAGCTGTTGTGTGCATTAATCCAGGGCAAACACACTCCAGCCCCCCCGTCATAGCTAATTATAGTAAGGGCTCACTTTACATGAACAAAATACAACACTATAAATCCAAACATCATATTGGTCATTTGCAAAAGCAGAATGATCCACTAAATATTCCATGTATATTTCTTGCGTACATGATTTAATAGGAAGGAACATTATGGCACGGCAATCTAAAATAGAAACTGACTGTTTCTGAACAAACTTATATACAGAGCTGGATGTAAACAAATATAAGTGTGTGCTTTTAAAATGTACTGGCATGCTTTAAAGCAATGCAGTGAGACGTGTAGGTCATCAGATAACAAGATGCTTTACCTTTGACTTCAGTGTGAACGTTCTGTTCCACAATGAGTAGATCTACCGCACCTGCTTACAATCCACTTAAATTCCAGCTTTCCAGACGGCCTGAGCGCAGCTGCCTGAGCGTTTTCCTAGTCTTGAGCAAAGTTAACCTTGAGTTTACAGCAGCAGCAGCAGCACAGCAACGGCCTGCCTGAGCGACCTGTCACCATAAAGCAGAAACATTCGTCAGCGTGTCGGTGGCAGGTTATTTGAAGGGAGGTGGAGGGATTTGAAGCGTGTGCCAGGGAATGAGCCCTCCTCATTGGACGGTGAGAATCTTGGTGGAGCACCTACGACAGTCTGGAGGGCACAAGAGCAGTGCATTATGGGCGTTATCTGGAAATAATAGGGCAAAAAGGAGAGTTTTAAGTTTGCATGCAAGCACAGATGATTTTGAACATTCATTAGGGGTTCAAGTGCGTAGCGCTGAAACTCTATTGTAATTGTTACATTTTCCAAGGATCAGCATTCTCCCCTAAAAGTGATCCTGCAGACCAAACCGTAAGTCGTAGAGACGTGAAACTTTGAGTGCTGGTAGTACTCACACTGTCTACAATGTCACCAAGGCTCGCCATGATCGGCCTGATGGAGGCGCTACAGCGGTCAAAAGTACGAAATCGCATGCCTCAGAATCGCTCGACGTTTTGGCGAAATTTTCAGGTATTTTGGATTTTTTTGAAAAACATACTTTTGCGAACTAGTCTTAGAATTTTGGCCCGATCGGAACCAAACCAGTGCAGCAAGATTCTCTGGAGTCTGATTGTCAATAGTTGTCAAAAAAAGTTGAAATTTCGATTCACAGTCCCTAAGGGCCGCCAAAACGTTCGAGGTGGGTGGAGCCACTTTTACTAAAATGGCTATAACTCGTGAACGGAATGAGATATTTTCTCCAAACTTGGCACACATGTGTAAGAGCTCATTCTGTGGTCATGTGAAAAAGGGTGTGGTGACTGGCCACTTGGTGGTGCTATAACAAGAAAAAAAACATGAAAACAGCTATAACTACTGTACTGTTAGTCCGATTGACTTGAAAATTGGCATGCTGTGCCTTTGTCCAAGGTGCCATGGTTGTTTATGAGGACATTGATGTATCTTGAAAAACATGTCCGCCATTAGCCAATGAAGTTTGAGCAGCTATCACACAAGGTTAACGGAACAAAACTCACTGGGCCTGTTTGACTCACGGCCCTAGAGGCCTGTGAGAAATTCTAAAGAAATCGGCCACCTTCGCGTTTTTCACATGTGCAAAGGATACATGACATTCAAACCACATGGTAGGACTCCTCATTCTGAGCAACTTTGCCTCTAGGACCGCCGCTGTCAATCGAATCGTTTGTTACATTTTAGAGATTATTTCAAAAAACAACTTTGGCGAACTAGTCCTAGGTTTTTGGCTCAACCTCGATAACTGTTAAAAAGCTTTAAAAACTATGTATTTCCTATGCTAAACTGCCTGTATTGGCTGTAAATGGTCTTTTACATCTATGATCTAAGTGGTTACATGCTTGCTAAATGAAACATAATACGTTTTTTACGCATGTGCTTAAAGACCTTAAAGCGCTTGAACCACAATAATTGCTGCTTGCAGCTATATATTTTTTTTTGGCCACTCTTCTTTTCTCTGCCAGTTCTGAGGACAATTAAGATTTTCTGTAATACTATCCTTAAAGCCTTTATGTATATACAATTATAAAAAAATAAGGTATTCATAATGTACGTTATAATGCATTATATCTTTTCATAAATAATTGTAACAAAGTTAAAATGCATAATGTTTGCAGACTGGTTGAATCAATCTGAAATTGATTGTTTGTCATGTGTTTTAATACTTTCTAAAGGCGTAACATAAGTATTATAATGTATTATAACTGTGGTTACAATTATTCATGAGATCATACAATGCATTATAAAATGCATTACAAGGCATAATTAATGCATTAAAAACACTTTCATAATGCATAATGTATAAAGGCTTTAAGTCTTTTGCATTGTGATATTTACCATCAAATTCTCATTATTGCAATGGGAAAAATGTACATCTTGATGGATTACGATCATGCTTTTATATTCTAACTATAAAATAAAAGAAACAGGTGAGATCAAACATTTTGGTGATAACTGTTTATTTTCAAGTGTTCAGCTTGCCATTTTACTTTTTTCATACATTGTTTTGTAATGAAATTATCTTCAAAAAGATTATTTTACACATACCCGACTTTAGTCTTTAAGTTTGTAAGATGAGTTAAACAGGAATTATCCAGAACACTCTGAAGATGGTGATCAGTATGTTTTGCTTCTTACTCACATTAAAATATTTTTTACTAGGGATGCATGATATATCGGCCACCATATCGGTATCGGCTGATATATGTTCATTTTTAACTTTATCGTTATCAGCCTGATAAGAAAATTTGGCCGATATATTAAAGCCGATAAATGATGTTCGCCATGAATAGGTTGAAATGGTTGGAATCTGTCATAAAAGCTACATAAAATTATAAAGACAACATCATTATAATTGTGTGCTTGGGACATGGCTTTTAATAGTGAGACTTTTGTTTTTGTAATCAAAAAATTATAGAAAAATTTAGTTTTGAAAAATTTAGATTTATTGGCCAATATATCGGTTACCAGCTTTCAAATATAAAGAATTATCGGTTATCGGTATCAGCCAAATATTGGTGCATCCCTATTTTTTACTCATCATATTATATGATGCATGAAAATACGTCATGTATATTCAAATATGAAAATATTTAACGATCAATTTAGCATTATATTATTTAATACTGTTTGTTATTGACTTAATGAAAGTTATTATACACAATTCTTGTTTCAGTGTCGTGTATTTATTCCAGATAAATTACTAGCAGCCCTTTATATTACACCTGGATTTCATGTCCTTTATACGTGTGGTTTTTCACAAACTGCTGTGGTTCCAGATTCAATGTGTGACTTTCCCCCCCCAAATATTAGATAATCTAGTGATGCAAAAAAAAAAAAAATCAACAGTTCTCATAATACATGATTGATTTACAGATCACATTTTCACTTAAAAACTCTAAAAGGAAGGCGAATAGCCAAAGGCACGTCATTATTAGGTAATATGGTCATCAGATAAAAGTGTGTCAAACCGAATAAAACTTAACTACATTAGTGATCCTAAAATAAATTTAAAAAAAATAAGTAGGTAATCTGGATTTGGAATACCTTCATTCATCACTTGGCAAAACAACCTGGATCCAACATCACATTACTGCAGTCTCATGCCAGTCACATTATAACACTCCTAAACCATACGTTCTGAAACCACATGATATCGCAGCAAACCGAATGACAAGGTAAGGGGAAAATAACTTAAAAGTAGAAAGGAAAAACAGCCTGCATGCTCGATTGGACAGATCAACCTGGAAAAATGATGAATTCTGTGAAACAAAACCAGAACAAGAGAAAAGAGCATTTCCATGAATCCATCTCCTTTATAACCAGACATCTGCAAATGCTCATTGGCCAGAAACCCAAGTGTCTCCACATGCACACTGAAGGCTATTAGTGATGATGCTCATGTTTGTGTAGTTCTGTAATGCTTTTGAGAATCCTCAAAATATCCGAGAATTCCCAAAGGACTGTATAAACAGATGAAACGTCTCTGTTCGGGCATGTCTGTGTCTTTCAGCCCGCTGAAGTAGTGTAAAAATCCACTTCACTGTCACGATTCTTCACTCGCTCGCTTCCGCGACTGATCACCCCTGCGAAACAATGGGTCAGGTCAAGTTAGTCATATTATTTAGCATAATTTGCAGACATAACCTGAGGTTTGCAGACAGCATTACCTGGAGAAGCCGTTCTGACAAAGCTCCATCTGCAGTTTTTTGTCTTGAGCAGCGTAATAAGGGAGCTGAGACTCCAGAGCAGGAGGATCGATCTGAGGAATGAATCTCGAAAACAGAGCCGGAGCAAGAGGAACCCAGTCTAGAGGGGAAAAAGCATATGGCTATAATGACATCTCCTATCATACACTACTGTGGTGCATTTTATAAAGAAATGATATGTTAGAGATGGAAATCTTTGGCTTGAAAGCAATTTTAATTCGTTTCTAAAGTGATTAGTGATTATTGTGCATTCAGAACAATTCAAACTCTGAACAGTGATTTGATTCAGTAACATTTTTAAAGGGCTGTCAATGGATTAATACATTCAGTTGGATTCATTGCAAGTGTCTTTACAACTCATTAGATGGATAAACATAAGTCTATGTCCTAATTTAAGGAATGTTTTGGGGGAAAAATCTAATTATTATTTTTTTTTTCTTAAAATTGTCAGATACCGATAATTCTTTATATTTGAAAGTAATAACCGATATATTGGCCGATAAATCTAAATCCAAATTTTTATATAATTTTTGAGAGCCTGATTGCAAAACCAAAAGTCTCACCATTAAAAGCCATGAATGTTCTCATTATAATATTATGTAATCTATATGACAGACTTGTGCTGCACATGTTACACTTAACTGTATTTTCCTTTCTGAAGTGATTTCAATCATATTTCAAGCAATTCATCATGGTGAACAGTGCACATCTGAAGTGTCTCAGCTGAAGGAAATCCATCAATTGTTTATCAGCTTTAATATATTGGCCAAATTTTCTTATCGGGCCGATAACGATAAAATTAAAAATGAACATATATCGGCGGATACCGATATTGTGGCCGATATATCGTGCATCAATATTTTAGGTTTAGGTTTAGGTATTGGATTAAAGGGATAATTCACCCAAAAATGAAAATTCTGTCATAATTTACTCACCTTCAAGTTGTTCCAAACCTGTATACATTTTTTTGTTCTGTTGAACACAAATGAAGATATTTTGAAGAATGTCAGTAACCAAACAGATCTGGTTTGGAACAACTTAAGGGTGAGTAAATGATGACAAAATTTTAATTTTTGTGTGAACTATCCCTTTAAGGGATGTAGAATATGGTCATGCAGAATAAGGCATTAATATGTGCTTTATAAGTACTAATAAACAGTCAATATCCTAGTATTATGCATGCTAATGAGCAACTAGTTAATAGTGAGAATTAGACTCTAAACTAAAGTGTTACCATATATATAGAAATCAAAACATTTTTCAGTGTGATGAAACGAAAGCGTCCAAATACTTTTTTCAAATACTTTTAGGGCCACTATAAATATATATATATATATATATATATATATATATATATACACATATACATATATACACACACTACCAGTCAAAAGTTTGGAATCGGTAAGATTTTTAATGTTTTTAAAAGAAGTTTCGTCTGCTCACCAAGGCTGCATTTATTTAATTAAAAATACAGTAAAAACAGTAATATTGTGAAATATTATTACAATTTAAAATAACTGTTTTCTGTTTGAATATATTTTATAAAGTAATTTATTCCTGTGATCAAAGCTGAATTTTCAGCATCATTACTCCAGTCTTCAGTGTCACATGATCCTTCAGAAATCATTCTAATATGCTGATCTGCTGCTCAAGAAACATTTATTGTGGACAACTGTACAAAATATTTGTGTACAATATTTTTTTTTTTTTTTTCAGGATTCTTTGATGAATAGAAAGTTCAAAAGAACAGCCTTTATTTGAAATATAATTTAAAGCATCCTTGCTGAATAAAAGTATTAATTTCTTTAATTTCTTTTCAAAAAAATAAAAATAAAAATTCTTACTGACCCCAAACTTTTGAACGGTAGTGTATAATGTTATAAAAGCTTTGTGTTTCAGATAAATGCTGTTCTTTTGAACTTTCTATTCATCAAGGAATCCTGAAAAAAAAGTACACAACTGTTTTCAACATTGATAATAATCATAAATGTTTCTTGAGCAGCAGATCATCATATTAGAATGATTTCTGAAGGAAAAAAAAAAAAAAAAAAAAAAAAATATATATATATATAATTTTTTTTTTTTTTTTTGGGAAAAAGCAGCAGCAACACATGAAACACATAGATAAAAGGTGAAAAAGGTACATAGGTGAAATGCCCATAGGTAAAAGTGATATTTGCATAACCAAACATTTCTCCAGTACAAATTGTTACATGCAAAGCCTGTTGGATCTGTGAAAGACAAAGATGAGACACAAACACCAATGACAGCGTCACTCTGACACAAAACAAAACCACTAAACTTGTCTGTAGATGAATAGATATCATCACCTCAGTTCAGGATTACAGACACACAGCGATGCAGTCTGTCCAGGTGTAGATGTCTCTAATGCTGGTTACACACTGCACGATTTAAGCCCTGATTTTCACTTGCCGACAGTTTTGTGGAAATCGCAGACAAATGCCTTAAAGGTGCAATATGTACGAATTTTGCAGTAAAATATCCAAAAAACACTAGGCCAGTGTTATATATTTTGTTCACTTGAGTATTTACAATATCCCAAATGTTTCCAACTATTTGTAAATCGTGAGAAAATGGCAATTTTAACCAAGGCTCCGGGACGTGTGAGGAGTCGCCTGTCAAGTGCATCATACCCGCGTTACCCTCGGTTTCCGGTTTTATTTTGTAGAAACCATGGAAACACCAAAGACGCTTTAATATATTACATGTTTTAATAGACAAGGGAACAACTGTTTTGAAATATTTATAGAGAGACAACTAATTATTGTTATATAGCTCAACACGTTTAGTCTTATTGTTTAAATCGAATTTTCTTGATTTTTTTTGAGTACCATGCTTTACCATGCCTCAGAGAAAAACACTATTTTGTGAAGTAGCTAACATAGCATATTCAGACGCAGCTTTATTTTTAGTAACAGTAATACAGAATTTTCTCCATCATACAATACGTTTTAAAATTAATTGCATGCCATTTATCAACACAAGCCATCCAGCATTTAATATGATATTCTAAAATCGATCAATCTTACTGCAGTGTGTCTCAAACAAGTGTCTCACAGCAGCCGCTGAGCGAACGCTCAGAGTAACGCTATAACATCATTTTCAACACACTCAAATGTATCTAATATGATAAACAGAACTGCATTACCTCATACTCATGACCGGAAAAGCGGAAGCGGCGCCGGCGACTGTGTCATAATAAAAGTTCCTCTGCTCGTGAGGCGTGTGTTGCTCAATCGCTCCAGCGGCCTCGTTCAGCTCCACAACACTCGCTCCTGCTCTGCTTCATACTACAGTAACGTTAATAATCACATCCATGAACATGATTTCTTCCCGAGTCCTATCCCTATTGTTTCCACTGGCTGTGAGGTGAAGACCACATATCCCAAGATTCCACGCTCAAACTTGCCGTCATCAAGCCACGCCTTTGTTTTGAATAGGCCTCTAGCGACCTCTAAGGGACAGAAAATATTACATGTTGCACCTTTAAATCGTAGGCAATTCGGTGCTCGTTCATGTGAGAGACAATTGTGTGGTGTGTATTATCAAAGACATGATCTGAGAGAAGCGCCGATGCACAGTCGTGTAGTGCAGAACAGTGATCCAACGACAATTTTGATCATGTAGTTTCAAAAATCATGTAGTTTGTACCCGGCATAAGTAAACGTGCACCTGCATTAAAGCCAAAACACTTAAGTAAAAACCATTTTACCTGGCCGGAGGGTGTAAAGACCTTTCACAACACTCTCCATAGTTGACGGTTTGACTTGAAATGGCATGGAATGAGCCTTTTTAAGAAGAGCTGAGAAAAAAAATGAACACTTGAATTAATGTATTTGCAAAGTTCCACTCAGTATGTGATAATCAGATGTGTGCATTTCTTCTTTATACTCTACAAATTGTGCAGTAATATAAACAACACTGGCACAACAAATCTTCAAATGATTTGCACTCACGCAGTAACGTGCTGACGTGTTTTTCTGCTACATGATCCGAGAAAAGCTTCATAAGGTCGTCCCGCAGGTCTCGGTTCAGCTTGGTTTCAATGTAGAACTTGTTCTTTAACAAAATTGTGTTCAAAGGCAGATCCATTAACACAGAATTCAAATGAAAGTGTTATGTTAAAAATTACATCCCAGAACACAGACTGTCTGCACTTTACCATATAGATGAAGACAGGAACGATGCAGTGTAGGGCGGCGGTGTACTGCGTCAGAGCCAGGTTGAAGTTTTCAATCAAATGTTCTGGTGGGCTGGCCTTCAGAAGAGATGAGATGAACAGCAGCATTTTATTATGATGGACAAGATTCTCTGATTAGAGTTTCATGACACAACTACTGGCCATTTTCTGTCCCTGCACTCCAGATTGATAAAAATTCTACATAAAAATTAATAGAAATATTAATACAATTAATTAAATACAAAATTATCAGTTTTAATACAAAAGTAAATTTTATTAACATATTTTAAATATGTATTTTAATTTATTACTTTGTTTCCTTTTTGTAAAAAAAAAAAAAATACAAAAAAAACTTAATTACAAATGTATAAAAATTTTAATAAAATAGAAAATTAATCAAATAAATACAATTAATAAAAAGTTTATACAAAGTAATTTTTATGAACACATTTTAATTACAAATTATTTTAAGCATGTATTGTTTTATTATTTTTCTAAGAAAAACAACAATAAAAAATAATAAAAAGTCTTAATAAAATAAAACTATTTAAAAATGTTATTTTAAATGTGTTAATCAAAATGACTTTTAAAATATTTTCTATTTATACATGCATTATTATTCTTTTATTTAAAACGTATATTATTCCATGTATAAATTTGTTATGTTAAGTGTAATAAAAAATGACTTTTTTATAAAAAAAAAGCATGCATGCATTATTTTGCTTCATTTATTAAAAAATGTTTATATATATATATATATATATATATATATAAACTAGATTCTCCGATCAGTTTCATGACAACTACTGGCCATTTTCAGTCCCTGTACTCCAGTTTAATAAAATTCTAAATTAATATTCATAAAAATATTAATACAATTAATTAAATAAAAAAATTGTTAAGTTTTAGTAAAAAAGTTAATTTTATTAACATATTTTAAATACATATTTTAATTTATTACTTTATTTCTTAAAAAAACATTTTACAAAAAAAACTAAATTACAAATGTTTTATGACAAAATTTATCAAATAAAATTAAAAAAAAGTTTATACAAAGTAATTTTTATGAACACATTTATAAATAATTTTATTTTAGCATGTATATTTTTCAAAAAACAAAAAAAATAATAAAGTCTGAAATATTTTAAAACGTTATTTAACGTGTTAATTTTCAATGCATTAATAAAAATGACTTTTAAAAAATATTTATGCATGTATTATTTAGCTTCTTTTATCTAAAAATCATATTTTGCCATTTATACAAATTTGAAAATGTAATAAAAAAACTTTAATGTAAAAAGTAAATGTAATTGTATTTTTCCATGTATAAAATTTTCTTTTAAATGTGTTAAAAATATTTATGCATGTATTATTTTGCTTCTTTTATCTAAAAATCACTTTTTACCATGTATATCAATGTAAAAATCACAAACACTTCATTTGAATGTGAAAGAATGATTTCAGTGTTGCAGTATGTGTTTTAAAAGCTCACTTTAACACTTTACTGTACTTACAGGTTTAAATGTGTGGATATACGAACCTGTAGCTCAGAAGACACTTGTTCTAGATGAGACGTGATCTTCCACATCAAGTCATTGTAGAGCAGCTCTGAGTGTTGTTGGCACACGCACTTATAAACGTGACTGGAGGAGGAGAAAACAAAAAAGACGTATTACTAGTATGAACTAAAAAACAAATACGAGCAGCATGTTGATTCTGTTGCCAGAGGAGTTTTGCTCCTTTAACTCCAGTAACACTAACCTGTAGATCTGTTCGTATGAGATGGAGATGTGGTCCATTGGGCTTTGAGTGAGCAGATGCTCAATGGCTCTCTCTAGTTTTGGCCAATAAACTGTCCTGTAGTCTTCTGCTGTCATTGCGTTCAAGACTAGACACATGAACACATGAACATCAGGGTCAAATGAACAGAAGCGACTCACACATGACATTTACTGAAGGATGAGGCTTTTAATAAACTACTCTTCTCTACTTCATACAAAAATAAGCATTTTAGCAGTACCGTGGTGCTTAAATATTACCGTGTTCAGCGCAATGTCATAACAAGGTACATGTGTGATGTTATGTTTTTGGACATGGCAATACTTTTTAGAGACATTGAAACAAGGCAATAACATGATGACTAATATATATATATATATATATATATATATATATATATATATATATATATATATATATATATATTTTATAATAATTATATACATTACCAGTCAAAAGTTTGGACACGGTAAGATTTTTAATGTTTTTAAAAGAAGTTTCGTCTGCTCACCAAGACTGCATTTATTTAATTAAAAATACAGTAAAAACAGTAATATTGTGAAATATTATTACAATTTAAAATAACTGTTTTCTGCTTAAATATATTTTATAAAGTAATTTATTCCTGTGATCAAAGCTGAATTTTCAGCATCATTACTCCAGTCTTCAGTGTCACATGATCCTTCAGAAATCATTCTAATATGATGATCTGCTGCTCAAGAAACATTTATTGTGTACAATTGTACAAAATATTTGTGTACAATATTTTTTTTTTCAGGATTCTTTGATGAATAGAAAGTTCAAAAGAACAGCATTTATTTGAAATATAATCTTTTGTAACATTATAAATGTCTTTACTGTCACTTTTGATCGATTTAATGCATCCTTGCTGAATAAAAGTATTCATTTCTTTAATTTCTTTTCAAAAAAAATAAAATTAAAAATTCTTACTGACCCCAAACTTTTGAACGGAAGTGTATAATGTTACAAAAGCTTTGTATTTCAAATAAATGCTGTTCTTTTGAACTTTCTATTCATCAAGGAATCCTGAGAGAAAAAAAAAAAAAAACTGTTTTCAACATTGATAATAATCATAAATGTTTCTTGAGCAGCAGATCATCATATTAGAATGATTTCTGAAGGATCATGTGACACTGAAGACTGGAGTAATGATGCTGAAAATTCAGCTTTGATCACAGGAATAAATTACTTTATAAAATATATTCAAACAGAAAACAGTTATTTTAAATTGCAATAATATTTCACAATATTACTGTTTTTACTGTATTTTTAATTAAATAAATGCAGTCTTGGTGAGCAGACGAAACTTCTTTTAAAAACATTAAAAATATTACCGTGTCCAAACTTTTGACTGGTAGTGTATGTACTTAATATATATAATTATTTTAAGATTTTTTATTTTTAATTCTATGATGAATAGATTATATATATTATACATTTATGTACATAAAATATTCAATTAATTAAAGAATTAATAAAAAATTTAATAAAAAAAATCTTAAAATATTCTAAAATAAATCCATTTAAAATATCATTTTATATATATATATATATATATATATATATATAAAATATATTTTTATATGTAAATCATTAACGAATTTGGGACATGTTCTTGGCAGTACCTTAAAATACCATGGTACATGAATTTTAGTACCATGGTATATATCAAAGAACCTTGGTGTTGCCATCTGACACATCAGTGTACGACGGTATTTGTAGGTGGGGTGTTCAGAGGTGTAACTCACGGAACTTGGAGGTCGAGTTGAGCAGCAGTGCGGCGCTGTTAGACGCAGATGTGGCCGAACTGTCAGACTCGCTGCTGGAATCATAATCCACACACACCTGCTCAGGTGAACACACACTCACACACACACCCTCAGCAGCGCCACAGTTATGATTATCATCCTCAATCCTCTCCAGCGGGTCCTCCTCCATCTCCTCCATCCTGCTGCCTCACTGACACAACTTTAAAAGTCCATGTCAGCTCAAATCTTCTTCAGCTTATCGATGATCGACGCATGTTTACGATTTCAGTTTCACTCCTGCTTATTTTGTTGTCGAAGAGAGATGCGACACGGACTTCCGTAAAATGGCGGATGTGTCAAAACAACAGTCTTATGTCAAAATAAGAGTCCGCGGTCGATAGAAAAAAAAAAATAGAAATGTATTTATTTGTATTTAAAAAAAAATATTTTTGCTATCCTTCAAACATAAACATTTATAATCTTGTACTTTATAATACAATTCTTTTGACTTTTAAAATAAATTTATAGCTGATTTGTTTTACCTGCATTATCAAACTTTTTTTTTTTTTTTTCAAATTTTTAAACATTCTACTTGTATGATATATTATTTATTTAACCTGGAATAATAGTAATATATAATGTAAAACTATATATTCAAACAGGTAGTTTTCTGCCACAACAAAGCCAGTTATTTGATCAAGGATTGTTATTTACCTAGTAACTACACTTAATTATTGCTATTTGCCTCCAGATTCTTCAACACTAGAATAAAAATGCTGTTTAAAGCCTTTTAGCTGTCTACTATCTCTTTTAAAATTTTTACCTTGAAACCTTAACTGCAATTTCCATTAATAAATTAGGAAATGCATAAATGTGTGCTGTTTTACTACAGTAAATGTAGAATACTCTGCACATTTTTAAAAATGCAACTGTATGAAATAGTTTAGAAATGCAACTATGGTCAAGCCTATTTAAACACAGCTACAATTAATCAACCTGTAATTCTTTTAATATTTTATTACCAAGCAAAATACTTATCTACTTTTCTTAAAACCTGCATGCATCATGTACAGCATTTCGCAAGCGGGTGAGTAAAAACAGTCAAAAATGCTACATTTGTGAAGTCTGTATTGTCTGACAATTAAGTTTTTTGCAGAATCACCAATCTGCATTAACGTAAACAAAATATGTGACATGAAAATAATCTTTTTTCGAACATTAAAGAAGTTGGAATAAGAAAATACAACAAAACTGCATCGACAACTGCATGAGGGAATCATAAAGTCATGTTGATATTTTAACTTCACAAAGCAGCGTTATAAAGATTTTAATGCCCAGTTAATGAGAGCAAGGGCACTTTTGTCCATGAATAGGTTTTTAACAAAAAAAAACTTATTAAAACTTTAATGCTTGAGGACAGGAATTCCAAGAGCGTGAAAGCATGTAAATAATTTATTTCTATGCGTTTAAAAACTGAAAACTAATGGAAAACACCTGTTTTATGACTATCAAACTTTACTGGGTATAAAAGTCTTCAACAGTAGGCTGACCGCAGCTGGCAAATGTCTGAAAATGCCACAGTTCGGTGTATATGCTGGACACGACCAGTGAGCAGATCCAACAGGAAACTTGTAAATTCAGTGACAAAAAGCAAACTATACAGAAAAAGTGATCTTTGGTTTGAAAATCATTCCCTTTTTTTTATCCCAAGCAATTACATGGCAAGTTCAATTCCACTGTGTTCTCAGGCAGAAACATTCACCGGAATCAAACGTATATATTTTACATCTAAAAATGCAAAAATACAAACAGACAAACAAAAGTAAGGTTTATAAGCCAAACAAAAGAGATGTTGCATGCATTAGAAGACATAACAGGGGGTTTAGGAGGGCAGGAAATACAAAAATATATAAAAGAGACTTGAGCACATTAAATAGAGCTGGTGCTAGTGAGTTGTGGTGTTTTAACGGTGGTTTGTGTCTGCTGTGCAGTCTGTTTGAAGGCGTTTGTGTTCACTGTCTTGTACTGTCTCTGCGAGGTGGCCGTCTGCGTCCTTCTCCGTCACTGCTGCACCATCTTCCTCCACGTCACTGTCCTCGTTTTCAAAAGCGTCCGCGCTGCAGCGAGAGCCGTCACTGTCGCTGCCGCAGGAACTGGAGGTCTCATCTTCTGAACTGGAGTAAACCTCAGCCCCGTGGAAAATGTAGCGGTTCGGTGCTTGAAATAAATACTGCGAAGCTGCAGAACAGAAACAGAAGCAATTACATCATGCGTGCAATGAGCTTTTAAAAAACCTAAAACTTTAATAAAATATATATCTGATTGCTTTGGTTTTAAGCATATTTCACATGAACAATTATTTTATGAAAAATCTTAGATTCAAAATGCAGTCAAAACCCATCCATCCTTAAATTAAAAAATATATATAATAAAAATAATAAAAAAAATAGCTGCAAGTGTTATAATAGTGATTTTATAATGATTTTATAATGCAAAAGCAAAACCTGTGAAAAGAACTTTATTAGTAAGTATAATGACAAAATTATGATTATAACCAGCAGATAGCAGCAGAGGACCACTTATTGGCTCACATGCATTTTAAAAGTGTTGGTTTCCACCAGTAATCTCCACTAAAGAAAAGCATACACAAATCTATAATAATCTAATAAATAATAATCTAATAATCTAATAATAATAAAATATAATTATCTATCTATTGCTGTATATACATAAATGTAATATATGATAAATACAAAAATAATATAAATGACATTTAAAAAAGACAATATATGTATATACATAAACTAAAAAATATATAATAAATAAAATATGAAAACAATGTATATAATAAAAAGCATAACAATATAAATATAATAAAAACAAAAAATAATCTAAAAAAATCTCTCAATATTAATATCAATATCTATACTGTAACTCTATATACACAAATGAAAAATATATAAACAATATAATAATATAAATATAATAAATACAAAAATAAAATAAAAACAATTTATAATGAAATACTACTATATATATATATATATATATATATATATATATATATATATATATATATATATATATATATATATATATATATATATATAGCAAGAGAGAGTTAATTGTATAGTAAAATAAAAATTACATTAAAACCTTTTTATCAGAAATCAATAAAGACTTGTTTTGTAATTTGCACCAATAAATCATTTTTGATAGCAGGAACATTTTAAAAATGTTTATATAAAAAAAAAAAAAAAAAAAAAAAAAAAAAAAGATTTTTACCTCCGAGTCGCTTGCTGATTGGACTCTGACAGATCCGGCTCCTCCAGCACCGTCTCCGCATTTGAACAACACGTTGACGATCGGTTGTTTCTTCATCCTTAGCGCACTGCGTGTCCTCAGTAGCGTCCAGTGCTTCTGCAGCATCACACGCTGCTTTCCTACAGGGACTCGCCGGCTTTGGAGAATGGACTTTTGGGTTCAACTCTTCCGTCTTTGAGACCAACTCTTCAGTCTTAGTTTCCGGTAACGGCTCTGGATGAGGGCTTGTTTGCCTGGCTGCTGGAGAAGATGCCATTTCCTCCTCCTTTTTGGGAGACAGTGAATTTTGACAACCAGTGATTCGGACGTCCTCTGACGTGTCTGTGACGGCCTGAGCGTGATCGGGCTCTGTGGACGTGCTCTCAGCGGACGTCTGTTCAGTCAGGACAGGTAACGGGGCAGGCGGTTTCTCTGTGATCTCGCTGAGACGTGACGAGTTGTAGCACAGCTGCTCAAAGTCGCCACCCAGACGATGGCAGAGTTCGTTCACGATTACGTCACAGTCTCCGAGCAGCTCCACGTCGAAGTTCAGGTGTGGCAACGGCTCACGGTTTATCAGGACTTGAGGCACGTCATGAGGTATAGAGCCTGCAGAGAGACAGATTTAGAAAACAAACCTCATTTCATTTTATGAAAGGGAAAATAGTGGTAATACTATGATCGGAAAACCATGTAAATATCATGTATACCAGGGTTTCCCAAACTGGGGTTCAATGAAAAAATGTCACATTTAAATTAATATATTTAAAACAAAAGCAAAATACTTTATTTGAGAAAATTTAAAGTATATATAATAAAGAACAAAATTTGAAAATGTTTTTTTTTTGTTTAGCTATGTCATGTGACCATTAACTGACATCAGAGAACCACAAACATGCAAATGTTTCTTAAACTGTTGAAATACTAAATTTATTTTATAAAAAAAAAGTTCAGACCTACAACTTTATTTTTACTTTTTCAAAATTCTAGCAGACACAGAAAATCACAGAAAAAGCAAAAGATGGAACGTACTGGGTATAAGAGCCACTGGCCGCACTTTCAGCGAGGAGCCGATCACAATGAGAAGGTCCACCTCATCTTTATCCTGCTTCATGGCTCTGTGAAAAATTCTGGAAGGTTCTCGCCAAAAAAGACAATGTCTGGTTTCATGATGGCATACGGGATATCTGACGGACACCTCGGACAGTGAGGAACAACCTGCAACAGAACAACAAAGGTTTCACAAGCCGCAACAACATCTTAAAGGGGGCCTATAATGTCTCTTTTACAAGATGTAATATAAGTCTCTGGTGTCCCCAGAATGTGTCTGTGAAGTTTCAGCTCAAAATACCCCACAGATCATTTATTATAGCTTGTCAAATTTGCCCCTATTTGGGTGTGAGCAAAAACACGCTGTTTTTGTGTGTGTCCCTTTAAATGCAAATGAGCTGCTGTTCCCGGCCCCCTTTCCAGAAGAGGGCGGAGCTTAAACAGCTCACGCTTCGGTTGTTCAACAACAACAAAGCTGGAGAATCTCACGCAGACAAAATGAGGATTGTCAGTAACGGTGTTCAGCCTTACATTGTTCAAACCGGAGTCGACACTGATGGAGAGACTCAGGAAGAAGTTACAACTTTTAGAATGAAACTGGACGTTTCTGAATGGTTAGTGGATAAATTTATGTAGTTGGTGTAGTAAAAACTGATGCCATTGTTACTGTTCGTATCACAGTGTATCAAGTGCTGAGGAAGAGCGTTTGGTTTCTGACATGCAACCAGATGCATTTAGACCTGTTCAGTTTTGACTGGAATGGGCTTTTCACGATCGGATAGCTATCCCATCAGAGAAAACGCATGACCAGGTGTAAACTGGCCCATTTTGAGAAAAGAGCTGATGCTGCAATGTGTGTTATGAGAAAATTAAATTTTTTGTCCTTGAATGCATGTAAACCTGATGTAGGAGGAATTAGGCATTTTTTTAAATAGCATAATAGAGGCACTTTAAATTTGCACGCTCAAATGTACCTGGTTGAATATATCCTCTCTTACGGCCTCACAGTCAACCTTATGTTTACAGACAAGACAGGAAGCAGTCGCAAAAGAACCTAAAGCAAATAGTAAAAGACAAAAGATCAATAAACAAACAGTCAGATAACGGGAAAATAATTCAAATCTTGATTCATATGAGGAATTATGACAGCAGATACATACCATGACACTGAATGATCTTCTGGATTCCAGCTGCTTGCTCCAGTGTGTCGATGTTCTGAGTGTAGTTCCTCAGTAACCTTCCCTTCTTATCCAGCATTGATATGAACCTGTGACATGGAGACGGCTGGAACTGTCCTGGGTAGATTTCCTACAGTATAATGAAACAGAGGATTTTGTTATTCATCTTCATGGCAAGACATCACAGGTGAATAATGGGGTAGATATCACCATGCTTCCACAGGTGAATAATCACATTACATTAAGACTTGTTGTTGTATTGCAAGTTTTCTGAAGTGTTATGTTTAAATTAGGGCTGTCAACGTTAACGCATGTGATTAAGTCAAAAACCTTAATGTGCAAATAATTTAACGCAAAATTGACGTAAGGCTGAACACCGTTACTGACAATACTCATTTTGGCTGCGTGAGATTCTCCAGCTTTGTTGTTGTTGAGCAACCGGCGTGAGCTGTTAAAGCTCCGCCCTCTTCTGGAAAGGGGGCCGGGAGCAGCAGCTCATTTGCATTTAAAGGGACACACACAAAATCGGCGTGTTTTTGCTCACACCCAAATAGGGGCAAATTTGTCAAGCTATAATAAATGATCTGTGGGGTATTTTGAGCTGAAACTTCACAGACACATTCTGGAGACACCAGAGACTTACATTACATTTTGTAAAAGAGGCATAATAGGTCACCTTTAAAACACAAGCTCTGTCATATTCTGTGATCGTTTCTGAAGAGCGCAAGCCCTTGAACGGAATACAGACTGAACGGAACGTCAAAACATCCCACCGCTATATGGCCAGATGATACACAAACTACGTTTCTCAGCTGGATGAAGCAAACCAGGGTCTCGATAGTAAAGTTTTGATGGATGCAGATCGTAATAAAGGTCAAGACGACTGCAGTGTCGAACAGGAGTTGTACAGTAAGCACGCGCGAGTCCGTTATATTGATGCGCAAACCGCGTATGTGCACTCTTGGCGCACTGATCACACATTGTATTTACGCACAGATGCACTTCAGTTCATTCATGTTGTTTGTTTAGTAATTCTGAATGGATCCGTATACTGTAGTCAGGTCAAGGCTGTTCAGTATCACAACTTGACGTGTAGAACGTAAACGAGCTCTAAAAAAGCTCTTTGCTGTTGCACTGCACACTGAATTCTGAAATGTTTTGTTCTGTAATTTTTTCTGTGTTCACTTTGGTGAGCATAAATTTATAAATTATATGGACTCCTTATATCATTTGGTGTCCTTTTTTGGAAAGACACCTAAATTTACCTTGAGAAAAGCTTGCAGAAAATACAGTTTTGTGAGAACTTTCAGTCTTATCTGTTTACTTTGTTGGGTATAGCAAATGATGACAAAATAAATTTGTCAAACAATATAAATGATAAATGCTTAATTTTTAGTATGTGATTATTAGCACAAAAGGGTGCAATTAATCATGGTTAATTTTAATCTATTGACAGCACTAGTTTAAATATGCAAATGAGGCACTAATTAAATATGCACTAATTTGGAAACGTTTCCAGAACGGAAATCTGAACACTGGATAAAGCCAGGTTCAAAATTAAAGTTAATTTTGTTGACATATAGGAGATATGTGCAACAGATATAGATAAAAATAAATTCAATGTGTTTTCTTTCTACTAGTCTGAAAGAAGACATTATGGAAGCAAAATTTGACCAAAATCACAATATTGACCTTTGAATGAAAAAAATAATATTTTTGCCTGTAGTGTCTTGCCTTATTTGAAATGCATGTTTTCCATTCTTGGTAGAAATGCAAATGAGAAGACAGCGCATCAAACCTTGGCAAATTTGAAAAAAGGCCTGGGATCTCTTCTAAAGTAGTCTATGTCAAACATGGCTTGAGGATCAGGAAGGTCAGGAAAATCCACAGCGAGTCTAGCGTATATGCCATCTCTAGAACGAAAGTCAGGAATCCCGCAAGAAACGGACACCTGCGGACACAAGAGGAACACATCAATATTCAATATATTGGGCATGTGCTCAGAAAGCGTTTCAGAGTGAAAATCAAAAACACACCCCAGCGCCGGTGAGCACGAGAACCTTCTTTCTCTCGTTCAGGAGTCGGACAACGTCCTCTAACGTGTTGATGTCTTTGCGTTTTTTCCTTTTGGGCGGTTCTGAGATGTTGATGATGATCTGCCACAGTGTCATGTCGTCCAGATCTGGTGGAAGGACCGTTTCGGGAAGCAAGTCTTTTAAAATGGCCCTCGGGTCGGTTCCTCTCATGATGTGCTGCTGAATGAACCGATAGGAACCTAAAAGAAAACCATGCTTTTATTTCATTCACAAAACACTAAATTCTAGAGCAAATGAATGTGCAATTTGCACAATAAATATGTATAATTGTGCACATTATTCTTTAGTCTCTTGTTACAGTCAGACTTTTGACTCAGAATAAACTGTCAATTTTTTCCTTATTTTCATCTTGCGACATGCATCAGGCACTCAGTAAACGATTAAGGATTAAACTAACGAAACTTACCAATGTGTGGTTGAGGGGTCCAGTCACTGGAGCTGGCATGAGAAGAGCAGTCATCATCATCGTGAAGAAGATCAGGTGACGTAAAACCATTGGGATGGACACCTTCGTCAATGAACTCTGTGTGCAAACCACACAAAAACAGTATAATACAACTGGCCTTACTGTATTCTACTAGACTAGATGGTTACTATGTGCATTTCTTTTACTAAAAGTAATAGTTTTGCGCAAATTTAATCAGAACTCTATACATCGTTCTTTTTATTTATTTATTTTTTAAGAAAATGCATGCATTTATTTAAACAAATAAGCAAAGTAATGCAATACTATGAGTAATATAAACATGAAAATATGTTGTGCAGGAGACAATAACTTTTTTTGTCATGCAATCTGTGCAGGAATTACAGTTTCATTCATCAGCATGTTGCTTTATGAACCTGAATAGTATTCAGCTGGTTTACTAAACTAATTAGTCAAAAAAAAGAAGGCTATATTAAAGTGCCTAAATACAAACATGTAAATAAATGTAATTTAAAAAAAACAATTAAATATTCATGGACTTGATGTGAAATGTCAAAGCAGTGACAGTGACCTTCTAAAACTAGTGAATATAATAATAATAAAACAATAACTGAAAAATAATAAATAATAATAATAACAAATATACTGAATAAACAAATTAAATTATATAAATAAATGTAAATAATAACAATAAACTAATATCTAATATTTAATTAAATTATATAAATAATTAAATATAATAATAATAATAATAAGTATTATTATTGTTTTTATTTAATGATTAATTAATAATCATTAAATAAAATCTAATTTTAATAAAGAAACAATGAAATTGTATTTGTGTGAGTGTAGTTTATATATATATATATATATATATATATATATATATGTGTGTGTGTGTGTGTGTATATCAATAACAATATAATACCTAATAATTAATGAAGTTATATAAACAATAGTAAATAACTTAAATTATTACATTAAATAATTCATTCAAAACCCACAAACGTGAAAACAGTGTAACGTAAAACTGTGTGAACGTGCAGTAAACCTTATCATGAGATTAAAAAAACTCCTTAAAATAACCAATAAATAGAATAAATCAATAAAAAATGTAACGACGTTGTACCAGAGAGCTCCGGTTCTGGTTCGGCGGTCTGTCCAGGTTCAGTGTGCTTGTTGTTGTTGTTGTTGCGTGAGGCCTGCTGGGTCTCTTCCATCAGCGCCGGTTCCGCCTCCACCGGCTCGGTTCCGCCAACAGCGCCGTGCTCCGAATCACCGGGCGGATCCAGAAGTCTCGGTCTCTTCAGAAGCGGCTCATCCAGCTCAGCGGCGTCGGCAGGTTCGGCCCGTTTATTTTCGCCGTCCGCCATCTTCGCCTGGGAGTGAGTGGAGGAGGGGCGCGGGAGGACCTTCCGGTAATGATGTGACTTGACGTCACTAGCAGATGGACTGTAGTGCGCGAGGATGCGTCAGTACAGACTACAGAGCATGTGACTGCCCCACAGGAGCACATACTTCAGTTTAAAGTAGTTTATTGGCATAATTATGTTTACATTCAACACCATACATATACCATGGTATTCTTTGAATTACGTCAAAAATACCATGGTCTTCTTTAAATTATGTCAGAAATACCACGGTGTTATTAAAGCGGAGCCATGGGGATACTTTTAGTACAATTCAATCAACATTTGTGTGAATAACTTTTAAGATACTTATATAAAGTCTACATGCATAAAACGTAATTTTGTTTTTACTATTTTATTGATTTAAATCAGAAGTATTTAGCATGAGTCATAGCGTCTGTGTCACGAAGGCCATTTAAAAGCCCTGCTACCGTAAAGTTCCAAATACTTGCGCGCATGCGCGCACGATCTACTGCTACAGGCGGAACTGAGCGATACATTTAAGCGAGTTTACGGTAATTTGTGTTGTAGTTGAGTGTAGGAGGCATGGAGGCGATACTGAACTGCAGAACGGAGGATTTTGAGGATTATTACGGGCTGCTCGGCTGCGATGAACTGTCAACGGTAAACACACAATGATAGTTCTTTTTAGGGATTGTGTTTTTATTATTTCTGCTAGTTTATAAAGGCATCTAAAAGGACTAAGATTATTATTATAATCGCAACTTCAGCATATAAATATCGGTGTAATTAATCTGTTGTAAGTACAGTAATGTGAAAAGATTTGATAATTGCATTCATGTGCATCATGTGACAGAATAAGATTGTTGATTGTTGATTGTGAAACAGCCTGTTGCTTGTGTGTCAGAGACATCAGTCATCATAATAGTTGATTAAATAGCTGGAAAACATACATGCTGAAGCAAATACAGTATCATTATATGCTAGTAATAAATAACATGCATCTCTCACAGACTGAACAGATTGTCAATGAGTTTAAAGTGAAAGCTCTGGCCTGCCACCCTGACAAACACCCGGAGAACCCCAAAGCAGGTACAAACATTTTTTTTTTTTCGTGCAAATGTCATTTTCTTTGATTTGCATCAACAGAGAAACACATACAGCATGACTACCCCCAAAAATAACACTTAGATGTACACCATAGCTATAAATGATTACCATATTCATGCACTTTTTTAATTAGCTGCAATGCATTTTGTCCACAAACATTCACATCTGTCGACTGACCGATATAATGCCATTTGTTGACCTCTGATTGTTAGAGAGTACTTGAATCTGTTTTGGTCATCTTCTTGCAGTGGAGGAGTTCCAGAAGCTACAGGAAGCCAAAGAGATTCTCACAGATGAGAAGAAAAGAAAGAATTATGATCTCTGGCTCAGAAGTCGAATTGCAATCCCATTCAGCGAATGGCAAGCGCTCAGTGACTCGGTTAAAACTGTAAGTGTTAGTTAGGCACTGCATTCTATCATGCAACAGCTATATGTGACCCTGGACCACAAAACCAGTCATAAGACCCACAGGTATATTTGTAGCAATAGCCAACAATACATTGTATGGGTCAAAATTATCGATTTTTCTTTTATGCCAAAAATCATTAGGATATTAAGTAAAGATAATGTTCATTGAAGATATTTTGTACATTTCCTACCCTAAATATATCAAAAATGTATTTTTGTGAGTAGATATGCATTGCTAAGGATTTCATTTGGACAACTTTACAGGCGATTTTCTCAATATTTTGATTTTTTTGCACCCTCAGATTCCAGATTTTCAAATAGTTGTATCTCGACCAAATATTGTCCTATCCTAACAAACCACACATCAATGGAAAGCTTATTTATTAAGATTTATTGATGTATAAATCTCCATTTAAAAAAATTGACCTTTATGACTGGTTTTGTGGTCCACGGTCACATATTGTAACAAAAACTGCATTAATATGTCTCCAAAAATGATGTCAGTCGATGCATTGGGCTGTGAGGACCAAGAAAGAGCCGATGCTCGAGGCCGCAAAAGACACAAATCCCGTGAACATGGGGAATGGAGAATCCACAGAGGAGCAGAAAGCTTCTGAAACATCACTGCCTTCAGGTAAGTTTTCTTGGATGTTTACAGTTTTTCTGTTAGGTATTAGTTTTCCTTGGATTTACCATAATGTTTCTATCCCACAGGCGATCATTGGCATCACAGGTTTCGCTGGGCTGGTGAAGCTCCCTCTGGCCTTTTACTGAAGTTCAGGAACTATGAAATATAAATTCATATTTTCTGCTGTTCTGTGCATGTATTCTACATATAAAGTCATCAGTATCTGAACTGACCAATCATTTACTATGTTTCACTATGTTTATGGCATGATTCAGTTGTTTGTTTTGTAGGATATATGTTGAAAATAGTGTTTAGCTGTGATGCTTTGTATGCCTTAAATGTCTTTTCAGAATTGTTTACTGACTATTGAAGTGTGAGGAAAACGTTTTCAAGGTTTGCACAGGAAATGATTATAAAGTTGGCTGAGGCAGAATTCATTTTAATGTGTTTAATTAATATATGACTCACTAAATAATAATGATTAAACCCTATTAAATAACTATGTATAATAATAATAATAATAATTACATTCATACATATAAGCCAGTAGTGTCTTGTAAAAATGTCACTTTTGTATTCATATTTTTGTTTATTTTCAGATAAAAACAGAAAAGTGCTTATGATATGGTTTCCTCCTTGTGCAGTCAGCATTTTGAGGCAAATATATGTGTATTTGTGTAAAAATATGTTAATATGTTACATTCAAAGTGTCTGTAAACTTCAAATTCTGCAAAAATAAAACAACCTATTGTGTAACAGGTCAAAACATTGAAGTCATTATTATTATCACATAGGGGAAAGTATCCTCTAAACATCTATTAAGATTCTACTCGATGACCCGACATTTTGTAATCAGGTCATTGACAATTAAAGTTTTTAAAAGTGTAAAACTTTAAAACATAATGGAGATATAATTCATTTAGAAGTTTTATTAAGTGTTACCAATGAGATTGTGGTTTTTATAATCAATCAACACTGGTTTTGTCATTTTTTACAAAATTTTTCACCAAAAAGTCTAACCAAAATTTCAGTTTTACCGAATGACACTTGGTTATACTGAATGACAGTATTTTCAAACAGTGCTAACAGGCTGATATCTAGCTAGCTAGCAAAAGGACAATCAAACATTTTATATTTAGTACAGGTTTTTAAAATATAACAACATTTTCCATGTTTTATAGCGGTTGTACCGAATGACCTGATGTTTCGGGACATGCGTATGAGCAAGAGAAAACATGAATTTTTCAAATAGTTAAAAGAGAGTTAGTTACTTTGCTTCATGATCATGTGGTCCTTTGCAGGTGTCTGAATGATGTCACATCCTGTCACATGATACTGACCGCATGACTTGATCCAAAACGGTCCCTTTATATTGGTTACTCCGAATGACATCAATGAAATTCATTTTTTCAGACATTCTTTCTCATAACAAAGCAACGACTTCTACACATAATTTTAATACCATGTTGATATATGATGTTATAAAATCATGCCAGAATAAAAATATATACATTTATTACATTTTAAGATATTTTAATCACAAATGAAATGGCTGTATTGGCCTTTGGACGGTTAAACCGAATGACCTTTTGACACTTTTAAATATCTTTATATGTAGCAAAACATAATTAAAACCTTTTGTATTTAATAAAAGAGATCTAGTTGTACTACCTTACATACTTTGGATGTCATATCTTTGTTTTTTTTTAATTATTATTATTAAGGCCTTTGGACATTAAAAAAAAGACCTGTCACGTCACTGACCCAAACATAATTTGAGTTTATCCAATAGAATCTTGTTTGATTCTGCTTAGAAGATTCTTATTTAAAATTGAATTATTACTCATTTTAGGACAGGTTTCGAATTATCAGATAATTTGAAACTGGAATATCTTCAAAATTATATACTTTTTAAATTTATTTAGTCTGTTTAAATCTTCCTTCAGACGGAAATAAAGGCAGACGGAACAGATTTTACTTTTATTTTTACTGTCCTCTCTAGTTACACCTGTCCGCTCTTCCTGTTCGTTCATTGGTCAAAGTCCAGCGGTTCTTCTCTTTGATTGGTCCATCCTCGGTGTCAATCATTTTAGTGACTTTCACTGACACTGTTCCACAGACTGTGGTGACTGTCAGCGGGAGCGCGCGCACACAAAACACTGGAAGTTTAAAGTCAAGATGGCAAGTAAAATCCTTCTGAGAGCCTGTCGAGTGACTCTGATGGGCAGACAAAATATTTTAATGAAAACACCTCAACGTGCGATGGCCGGGAAAGGTAAGTATTTAACATTTCTTTATAGAAATTTAAGATTTATTTAAATTTACTCGCGATAAATTGTAGTGATATTATTTTTGCACGTGTAAAAATAAAGCAACATGTCATTTTATTTGTTTTTGAACGAGTGACATTTGTACAGAAAGAGAGCGGACATATGAAATGGCTCATTAATTTCTGAAGAACATAAAAAAAAAACTTGAAAGTAGCGTTAAATACGCTCGACATTATTTGAAACAATAACGTGGTAACTCGTATGATATATAAGGAGTAAGTATAATCAAGGTCATTAGTTCTTTATGTTGTGGAGGGCCGTGCTGTGGCCTTTTCTTGGCACAAAACTCATGTTCGTGTGCCAGTTATTCTGGATCATGGCGGAGGGCGCCGCTCTATTTATCCTGTGTTTTTGGCGACACCTAGTGGACAAATGCTGTAATCTCAATCTCAAAGCCAAAACATACATGCATATAATCCTTATTTTCGATTAGCATTTCAGTGAGAATATTTTG
This sequence comes from Hypophthalmichthys nobilis, assembly GCA_037950665.1. Lineage (NCBI taxonomy): Eukaryota > Metazoa > Chordata > Actinopteri > Cypriniformes > Xenocyprididae > Hypophthalmichthys > Hypophthalmichthys nobilis. The sequence continues at coordinate 31,430,185 of CM075477.1, read as the reverse complement.
ACTGCGGGGATAAAACAGGTTTATTTATTTTTTTTAAAAAGTAAGTTGTTTTATCTTGTGGTGGTACAAATGGCAGTCAAAGCAGAGACTTTTGTATTCTCCATTCTTAAAAGGGTTACAGATCACCCAAAAATGACATTTCTGTCATTAATTACTCACCCTCATGTCGTTCCACACCCGTAAGACCTTCGTTCATCTTCGGAACACAAATTAAGATATTTTTTGATGAAACCCGATAGGGTTTTTTTTCCTAATAGAAAGCAACATAATTCGTAATTCTTCCAATGTCCAGAAAAGTAGTAAAGACATCGTTAAAATAGTCAACGTGACTACATTGGTTCAATCTTAATGTTATGAAGCGACGAAAATACTTTTTGTGCGCAAAAATAACGACTTTATTCAACAATTTCGTCGTTCTCCTGTCAGTCTCATACGCAGCTGACATAGTGAACACAGTGCAGAGCTTCCGTGTTTACATCCGAACGCCGGCTCAGTATTGGCTGACGCTGATCACGTGAGCAGCACGACGCATGCGTGTGATGCTGTTCGGATGTAAACACGGAAGCTCTGCACTGCGTTCACTACATCAACAGCTTACAAAACTGACTGGGGAGAGACGAAATTGTTGAAGAAAGTCATTATTGTTGTGCACAAAATGTATTCTTGTCACTTCATAACATTAAAGTTGATCCACAGTAGTCACGTCGGTTGTTTTAACGATGTCTTTACTACTTTTCTGGAATTTAGTAATTATGTTGCTATGGGACCTGTCCGTTCTTCCTCAGCTGTATTACCACCAATAATGTTTTTCTTTTTCAGGTATTCCAACAGATGACGAGCAGGCTGCGGGTTTGGAGAGACGCATCCTGCAGGCGCTGAAAAAGGGCCAGGTAAAATATAGAATGACATATTGTTTGACCATAAGCTTTGGTGAATATATATGGTATTCATTTTGAACCACATGCCCTTTCTGATCTGTTCTACAGGATCCGTACAGCATATTCAAGCCAAAGGAATACACTGGATCCAAAGACGACCCTCATATTGTTCCAAGCATCAATAACAAACGGCTGGTCGGCTGCCTCTGTAAGACACACACACACACACACACACACACACACACACACACACACACACATTACAAGCTGTTGATTTCTTTTCAAGGAAGACTTTCCAAATAAATGTGTCTCTCTCGTGTTGTGAAGGTGAGGAGGACAACACTGCTATTGTTTGGTTCTGGCTTCATGAGGGAAACCCTCAGCGCTGCCCGTCCTGCGGCTCACACTACAAACTGGTCCATCATGAGCTGCCGCATTGAGCTGAAGCTTCTAGACCACAAACACCTGCACTTCTGAACCAAAGTGCCTATGCCAAACATGTACAGGATTCAATAATAAAATAATTTAATACAATAAAAGGGCCATGATGTGTTTTTGTTGCATTGCAATGTGGAACTCAACCACTACAACACGTGATAAAAAAAATAATCTCAACATCAAAACTAGAAAATATTGTGTTTATTTACAATTTACAAACACAAGAAAAATGTCAGCATTTGTTGAATTGCTTCCACATACCCTTCAACACACACACACACATAATGGCACAGCAACTAGTAGCTCATATACACACACACACACACACACACGTGTGTGATGAGTGTTTTAAGACTAACAGAGTTTTAACTTGAATGTCCTGCACCATGAACGAGTGCAATAATCCAACTCACTTATTTTTATTGGTCATTTATTATTACTCTGAAAATTATTTGATTTTAAATCACGCAAACTTCTTAACACCTGTAAGACTTGGCATTGCCACTCTAGAATATGAACATTATAACTGTGACGAACACATTCAGTGTCCATCAGACACATTCCTGTACCTGCTATCAGATTTTGGTACTTACTCAATCTTTGAAAACAAAATAAATATCAAAACAATCTATGCGTTTGTTTCCAGTTAAGGCATATGTAAGAAAAGTGCTCTAAGTTCCCTTAATGACACACATGACTTTATTTGAACATCATGTGCAGAATACAAAACGATTCTGCATTAATATTCATCCATTACATCTTAAAGTCTATCTGAATGACTAGCCAAATATCGTTGCTTCTTCAAAAGTCACATGACATTAATATCTTATTGGATTAGCAAGTGAGATTTCTGCACATCCATGTGAAGTCATTTAGAATAAAAACATAATTAAAACAAAAGGTTTTGTAGCGCAAAACAAAAAAGAAAACTTACTGGTAACACTGTACTTTAAGGTTGTATACGCTAATATTAGTTATCATTAACAATAAATATTAGCATTTAATAATATTAATTAACATAATCTCTACATATACTAATACATTTTAACAGTAAATGTAACAGTATATGTATGTTAACAGCAGTTAATGCATTTTGAACGAACAATGAATAGTGTATTTATAAATATAAATCACTACAGTGAATTTATAAATGAATGAATTTGTTAGTTTATGATACTAATGTTAACGTGTAGAACCTTATTGTAAAATGTTACATGTAAAAAAAAAAAAAAAAGATATAAAGCTTACTAGCACACAAATGTCACCCAAACTTTGAGTAAGTATCAAAATACTGATATACAAATACTGTTTACATGTTTCAGTCCCACTGGGAGGCTGTATTTGCAGATTTTAGTGTCTTTATTTATCTAAATTGTAACTGATGATTATTCAGATGCATAATAAATCAAATGTTTCTATGCTAATTTTAAAAAAACAAATCAAAAGCAGCAGTCACACTGAATCACGCGAGCTCTTCTGCAGTCTGAAGCGTGTGGTACCTGCGCGGCACGGATCGCTCGCTGATGTCAGACGAGGTTGAAGCCCTGGTTGTGTTCGATGGCCTGCAGCAGTTTCTCTCGGAGTGACTCCTTACTCATGTACTTGGGCAGATCCAGCAGGTTGAAGCATGTGTGCGCTACAGGGAAATACTGCTCTCCTCCACCGGTGGGCTGGATCACTAACGCCAGGCTCTTCATTCCCATGATGGGGATCCGGTCGCTGCCCGTCAGGAACACTGGAGAAAAATGACAGGAAGATGCGTCAAAGTACGTACATACGATTCTGAAGAACTGCTGGCATGTTTCATCTTGTTACACACTAGGTTTAAAAGGGACCTATAATGTCTCTTCTACAAGAATGTGTCTGAAGTTTCAGCTCAAAATACCCCACAGATCATTTATTATAGCTTGACAAATTTGCCCCTATTAGGGTGTGAGCAAAAACACGCAGATTTTGTGTGTGTCCCTTTAAATGCAAATGAGCTGCTGCTCCCGCCCGCTTTCCAGAAGAGCCTGGAGCTTTAACAGCTTACGCTTCGGTTGCTCAACAACAACAAAGCTGGAGAATCTCACGCAGACAAAATGAGGATTGTCAGTAACGGTGTTCAGCCTTACATTGTTCAAACCGGAGTCGACACTGATGGAGAGACTCAGGAAGAAGTTACAACTTTTAGAATGAAACTGGACGTTTCTGAATGGTTAGTGGATAAATTTATGTAGTTGCTGTGGAGTTGATTCAACTCATCTACTAGTAAATGTAAATCTAAACTCAAAGATGAATAACTTACGCAGGAACTGTTTCTTCTTTTCCAAAGGCAGCTCGTGAAATACTTCCCAGAATATCTTGATGGTGGGGTGATCCGCCCAGTACTCGCCCTTATACTCTGTGCTCTGAAAATCAATACAGCCATGTGAACAAACTGCAGTATCAAACGTACATTTCCAAACACATGCTGTTGGATTTCAAGCACAAAACCAGCAGCAGTCCAAGCAAAATCATCTAAAGTTTATTTTTACCTTCTCTAATTCCTTCCAGTCATAATTGGTGTTTCCTATAACCATGGCCTGAAGTTCACTGGGCTGGAAAAGCTCTAGAACCTTCCCTCCACACACTTTGTGAAATCCAGCGTGGAAAGCACTGAACTGAGGAGCCACGGAGGTGTTGAATATATAATTAACGTAGGCGTTGACAAACTCCTGCCTGGTAAGGTTGAAGGGGTGAGAAAAACTATTTAGTTGGGCAAAATATATTAAAATCATGTAAAAATACTGCAAATGAAATCACAGGGCGAGTTAGTAATAGTCACAATGCTCGTGATGAGAGAATGTAAATATTACCTGTTGGACTTGTTGACGCTGATGTCCGCCCCGTTGGGTATCAGCTCTAATACCTCTGTGGCACCAAAATTTTCCTCTGTGATCTGCAGTTATAAAATGACTGTATATGCATTTATTTATTTATTTTTTATTTCATTATGTGCAAACAACACTTTAACTTGTTCTTACTGTGAAATTCAGGCAGAAAGTTTCTTCCAAATCATCCTCCGTGTAGTCCAGAAGCTGCTGAAGACTCCTGAAGATCCAGACAAAGAAAAACATAGATGAGGATCATATTTACACATCCCCTAAAAGGGGTCATATCATATATTTTTCAAGATTATTACTTAACCTTATAAAGCCTATTCTATTATATTTGATTTGCACATTTCTAAGGCCTCTAAATGATCAACATGATCAAAACTTTGCTGAAAAACCTGTTGCATACAATCCATTACATGCCTTCTGATTGATTATACTTTTTTAGCAAGTAAAAGTATAATTGTACAGTTGAAAAAAATTACTCTGTCCATATAAATATCAACAGCAATCTGCACCAAATTGCATACTTTTGCTCAGTTTTGGCCTCTGAATATTGAGGTGTTTTTCATTCATTTTCTTACTATACCATACAATATGAGCCTTAAAAGCCTGGTGTATCAAATATAAGCCTCAACAAAAAAACTTTTTGTTTTAGATTTAAAAAAAAAAATATTTTATCTTTCAATAAATTCAATAAATTGTTGCATTTAAAAAATGTTTTTACAAGGTTAAAGTTAATGTTTTCAGCACAAAACAGTCATATTTAACTTTTTATTATAATGTCCCTTAAACATAAACAGCTCACTAAATACTGGACAACTCCTCAGACACACAAGAATAGGTGCCATTGATGTGAATGTGGATCATGCATGTGTCCAAATGCTTTTCATCTGTCTGACATCAGAAGGTTTATGGATTGGGGAGGAAGTTTTAGGTTTTTATATGAAACATCTCAAACAGTCAAAGAGAGTTTGATTCTTCATGATATGAGCCCTTTAAGCTCTGGAACCTATAAACCGAAGCACAAAATCAAAGTCTCATCAATCGACTGAAAAACGCACCTTCCTACATCAGGCATGAGTTCTTTCAGGTCCTCTAGAGTGGGCACTTTCTTCAGGAGTTTCTTGTACAGCGCTAGCGGGAAGTTCAGCTCCACTATAGTGAGGTTATAGATGGCCAATCCACAGACGACACCGATCAGGTGGAACAAGTCGATGTCTTCAAATGTCTGCAGTAAAGCATAGCTGACATGTGTGAGACTGACTTTTCCTCATCTTACACTACAGTAACTTCATCAGTAGCATATCTGATATTACCTTGTGAGTTAAGTATGAATGAAGAGTTGGTTTTAGTATATATTTATGATGAAAACTTGTTGTCTGATTTACTTCAATATACATGTATATTAAAACAAAGCGTTCAAATCAGAGGGCTAAAATCAGGGTAGGAAAAATGCCTTTTATTTCTAAATTATGACCATTTTTGATGTAAAAATCATACTAACATTATAAGTGCACCCCAGGAAACATTATAAAACAATAAAACAACGCAGTTCATGACCCCTTTAAGGTGTTTTAGAAGTAGTACAGTAACAGATCTATAAATGAGATCAAGTGTGTAATATCTAAAACTTTTTGTCTTTGTACCTTCATACCTTTTGTACCTTCGAAGTTCTTCTGTTTGGAACTTTTGCTTTTTTATGGCCTTTGAATAAAGATTTTTGAATATTTTTTTCTCAAAGGACATTGCATGCTTTCTTACTATACCTTGTGAGCAAACCAGATGAGTCTGGAGTCCTCGTAGTATCGAAACATGCCATATTTAGGGTCTAGGAGTTCTTTCATGATGAGCAGGAAGAACTCTTTTCTCACGCCACCAGCGTCCACGGCCTCCTCTCCAACAAAGATCACCTGCAGAATAATATAATTAAAAACCGCAGAAGCAGCAATGATGACACAAGGATTAAGGCAAACTAGTTTACCTTGAGCGGCTTCTTGTAATCAACGTTTTTGGACTTCCTCAGCACCTCCATGGAGTCTCCGACTACGTTATCTCGGCGTACGATGAGGATGAGGCAGGGGTTTACTGACTCTACTCCTCCACCAGACAGAAAGAGTGAGTGCAAGTTCTGTCTCTGAGCCTGGTCCACGGCTATCTGATCACAAACAGCACTGTGAGCGCACTAGAGTAAAACATGATGTCAAATCTTCAAATGCGGCAGAGCTCTCTCACCTGCATCTGGATCACAGCATCAGTCTGGAGCAGCGTCGTCTTTGCCTGAGCGTCAAAAACAAACGGGTATTTGCACAAGGTGACCTGTGAGTCCATGACCTGTTCAAAACAGAGGAGAGACAGGAGAATGTGACTTTGACTGTGTGATTTGAGGTTTAAAGAAAAGATATTTTTACACATCTAGCAGCACAGGAATTACATACGTCACCTTAAAGTGACTGCAAATGAAAATGAAAATGAAAATGAAATGATGATTCAGGAGTGTAAAATGACGCTGATTACCTTTGTACAATGCAGACTCACCACAGAGAACATCTGCTGCTGAAACCAGGTGACATAATCATTCCTGATGTCAATAAGCTCATCCAGCTCATGAATATAGAACTTGTCATACTGGATGATCTGGCCGGCACGCTCATTAACCTGCAACATGATAATTAGAATGATATTAGCAAATTAATATTACAGAATTTCCATTAACACTTTACAATACGGTTCCCTTTGTTAACTACTGTACATTCACCTGCAAGAATGAGAAGAATGTCTCATTGTTAGTTCGTGTTAAAGGATTAGTTCAATTCAGAATTAAAATTTCCTGATAATTTACTCACCCCCATGTCATCCAAGATGTTCATGTCTTTCTTTCTTCAGTCGAAAAGAAACCTCACACGTGACCTTTCCAACGTGATTACGTAATGTGTGGAGCATCACAGAGCAGTGCAAGACGAGCATTTGTGGTTAAAAAGTATATAATTTTTATATTTTTTAGAAAATGGCCGATTGTTTCGCTAGATAAGACTCTTATTCCTCGTCTGGGATCGTGTAGAGCTCTTTGAAGCTGCATTTAAAATGCAATTTGGACCTTCAACCCGTTGAACCCCAGTGAAGTCCACTATATGGAGAAAAATCCTGGAATGTTTTCCTCAAAAACCTTAATTTCTTTTCGACTGAAGAAAGAAAGACATGAACATCTTTGGATGACATGGGGGTGAGTAAATTATCAGGAAATTTTAATTCTGAAGTGAACTAATTCTTTAACTAATGAAAAAGTACCTCATGAGTATGTAGTAAGTCATACACAAAGCATTTAGGCATGCCATTTTGAATGATTTAGGACACACTAATTCTAATTTTAGTATTTAGGACAGATTTTATCCAAATTGGGTCACAGCCAGTGTCTGTTCAACTGTGGTGCTCACCGAGTGGAGGATCTCCAGGAGTTTGAGTGAGGTGTGCAGGAAGCAGGTGAAGATCCTCTGTTCAGAATGGGGAATTCCCAGTTTCTGCATTCGCAGTAGATACACCACCACCTCCTTATAGAGCTCCACCAGCCTCTGGAAGACCGCTGGCTCAAACCTGGACCACCAGTTTCCTGCAAAAACAAACAAACAAACAAAAAAAAAAAAAAAAACATTAAATTGTTGATTCTAAATGTAGGCAAAAAAAAGCACAGGTAAAAAGGGAGAATATATATATATATATATATATATATACATATATACACATATATACATACATATATATACACACACACACACACACACACACACACTACCAGTCAAAAGTTTGGACACGGTAAGATTTTTAATGTTTTTAAAAGAAGTTTCGTCTGCTCACCAAGGCTGCATTTATTTAATTAAAAATACAGTAAAAACAGTAATATTGTGAAATATTATTACAATTTAAAATAACTGTTTTCTGTTTGAATATATTTTATAAAGTAATTTATTCCTGTGATCAAAGCTGAATTTTCAGCATCATTACTCCAGTCTTCAGTGTCACATGATCCTTCAGAAATCATTCTAATATGATGATTTTTTTTTTTTTTTTTTTTTTTTTTTGCATGTTACCACAATGAAAATCTGGGGGAACAAAAGTGCTTAACTGTCATGAAAACAATGTCATAATGCAAAAAAAGAAAAAATGGAATGATTATAAAGAATAATTTTCCTTGTGCAAAAATTTTTGATTTTTGGGTGAAGTATGACCCCGACATTTCTTCATGAGATTCACCAACAAACTAAATGATCAAACAAGAAGATAGTTGAAAAAATTATTTCCTAGATAAGAAATTCTTCTTATCCCCTAACTTTATTTTTTTTTTGAAGTGAAATTCACAAATTATTCTTAAAATTATTTCTAAAAAAATACTGAGCAGGCAGGATGGCTCCTGAATGGCACGGCCTCTGGCATGCTGTGAGACGATGCGCTTATGCTGTGAATGCGTAAACAACTCAGAAATACCTACCAATGTGCAGAAGTTGACCATTGCCTATTGTACACTAATAGTGCACTACGCATATGGTAAGTGTGGCCATTGTGTACATGCATGCAGTTGCAAAGAAGTTAAATTCCTTTTAACTTCAAAAAACAAAACCGGCCTAGAATGTAATGGTCCAACTGGTCTGGGAATTTTCCTAGGCAAGAGAAGAAGTCTTTTAAAAATGTTTGAGAATTGAATTTGCAGATCCATTCATGAAGGACAGTCTAAAAATGCATGACTTTATATAGAGTCTTTCTGTACACAGCCACCACATTATGAAGAACATGTTTGGTAAAATACTGTTCATTCAAATAAGTCATAATTTTGCACTAATTTAATTTAACACTTATTGCAGAAAGCTGTGCTCACTGGGACATGATCCAGTCAGAAGGTCAAAAGCTTTCTTTTGTAAAGCACTCAAATATAAACATTTTACGTCCTGTTATTTTTATATAAATTGAGCAGTAAAAATGCATTTGATCAGCTAATTGCTGATTTTGGACCAGAAAAATGTTGTTCAGTGTTTTACAAGAGCCATGACGAAGCCATTTGAAACAAATGTCCTCTTGTAGTGGATGGGACGTACCAAGCACTTTGATGGGGGTGTCTTTCAGGCTTACGATGGCCTTGGCGAAAGGAATGGTGAGGGTGGTGTAGTTGTTGGGGTTGCTGAGGAGCGGACACTCGGGCAGCGTGAGGTAGAGCCTCAGAGCCTCGATGTCTGGAGGAGAACTGCTCAATCTGGGGAGGAGATTCTTCTCCAAACTGGCAGCTATCTGGATTAGGATAAAGCATGCACTGGTTAAAACGGGAATGATGGGCACTTAGTAGGAGTAGTATCCATACATTTAACATGAGTCTTCTGAAAATGACACTACATTGGTTTCATTCATGCTGGAAACAAAAACAAGTGACTCACAATTTGTGATATATGTGGGTAATCAGGCTGGATGAGCCTGTGGTAGACCAGGCGGGCCGTGTTAATGTCCACACCTGAGCACTTACTGCTAGTGCTGTAGTGATCTGGATTACTGCAAAACACAACACTCATTAGAGAAACAATCATCAGCTATTTATGAGGTTTACAGAGAGCAATTATATCTATATACATGATGTGTTTTGAATTTATCTAGTTACCTTCCAGACAGAAAACTTCCATTGAGACAACTCGCTGAAGAGAACACAAGATCAATCTCACTACAAGAGACACCAAAGACACATCATCAGTTTGATGTTCAAACTATGCAGATAGCTTCATGATTTTTTTTTTTTAAATTTGAATTAAGGATAGATAATCATTTTTATTAGGATAGACTGAGTTTCATCTACATGCCCTAATGTAAAGATCAAAGTAAAGAAAGTCAAAGCAGTACTTGGTGATTTCTGGTGACAGTCTCCCATGACCGTGATTGAGCCATTTCTGGATGAGGTCAGCGCTGAGTGTATAGATCTGTCCATCAGGTCTGGTTATCCTCACATCCAGCGGAGGGCTGTCATCCTACAGCAATACAGCTGAGTCATTTAAATGGGAACATCAGCGAACGGCCAATCACTACAAAGGCAACTGTACAAACTAACACAAACTAACATGTGTTAGTAGCCAGTGTGACAAAATATTTAAAGATTCAGATAAATACAAAATCATAAAATAAATTTAAAATTTTATTCTGGTACATAATAACGAGGAAAATGTAATAACAAAGATCACTGATGATGTAACAACAGCTGTGTGAGAGAGGAAATAATAATAACCAATAATATAGCTTTATTTATAGCACTTTTCACAATCAAATCTTAAGGGGACCTATTATGCCCTTTTTCACAAGATGCAATATAAGTCTCTGGTGTCCCTAGAATGTGTTTGTGAAGTTTCAGCTCAAAATACCCCACAGATCATTTATTATATCATGTTGTAAATGCCCGTTTTTGAGTGGAAGGAAAAACATGCTGTTTTCATGCATGTATCTTTAAATGCAAATGAGCTGCTGCTCCCCGCCCCGCTTTCCAGAAGAGGGTGGAGCATACAGCTCCTGTCTCAGGTACTCTGCCAAAAACTAACAAAACATCTGTTTGGTTTTGATTATCATTTCTAACATAATCATGCACAAGACATTGCAGTTTTTCATCATCATGAAAGTTTATTATCAGTCTTATATCAGTCTAAACTTCTGATATATAGTTTTCTGAGTGCACACATACAAAGCACTGATTTTTACCATTATATGGTGGTTGTGTACACACTGCTGACACACATTTATGTTCATATGGCATGTAAAATTGAATTTTGCATAATAGGTCCCCTTTAATATACGTCTCATCAGCCTTTAGCTTGATCCATGACCTCTGCTCATACCTGAGGTAAAGCATAGTGAGCGAAGCTCTGGTCTCCTCCAGCGTAGATCCTCTTCACACAGTAACTCTGCTCCGCCTCTGAAATACACAGCCCTGTCAAATCTGAAACATCACCACATGGTTTTCCTGGGGTGTTTCTCAGTATATTGATTCAGTGTATACACAGTGGGACACTGATGAGTGAACAAAAGTGCCCATGTACAATACTAAAGTGCAACTCAACTCTGTGTGATGATCTTTACTTACATTAAGAGTACATTTACATTTACAAATCAGTTCACACAATCCCTGGACATCAGACCCTTAATCTTGGTGCTGCTAGTGCCATGCTCTAGTAAATCATGTCAGCATTTCCTTAAATAAGCCATTTAAACTTGAGGTATGTTATCTGTTACAAGAAGAGTTATTTGGTTTATTGACTTCAAGATAAATTGCATAACATGTATGATGAAAAGCCTTTAGCATAATGAACAAAGTCAGTTTGGGAAACACTGAGAAGGCCATCTGTCTGAGAAATGAATTCTGTTGAAAGACTTCATGTAAACAGTCAACTCACCTATATCCATAGGCACGGGATCAGTATGTGCTCGCCAGCAGCCCTTCACAGGGGCGGGACTCATCCTATTGTACGTGGAGCGGGTTCCGAGCTGTCCGTTACCCCCGAGACCAAACGAGTCAAACTTTCCTGATGAAGGGATGAACGCCAAAGTGTGCTGCCTTACATGCAGGTAAAAACAAAAGCAATTCATGTTCTTCATGATTAGAGATACATTCTTATAAAGAAGCTCCTCGGTAGCGGGTCTCAAGCTTTCATATAGAAAACTGAGACAAAGACATTGAGTAAAAATGTAACAATGTTTTTAAAAAAAAAAAAAAATTTTATGGATACTTACCTACCACAAGCTATCTGTGCAACCACATTCCCCATCAGTTCAAACACCTTCCTGGGGTTCACCTCATGGTTTGTGGTGTTGTGTCCCAGCTGACCGTACCCACCAGCTCCAAATGTAAATACACCTCCCTCCTACAAAACAAAAATGACTAATTACTAATCACATAACGTGATAAATACTAGAGCAAATTTTGTCTCAAAATGTAACTATATTATTGCCCAACTCTAATCTGATTAATGTGACTATTAAGGCATAAATATAATATAAACATTAAAATAATAATTTTCTGTGAATCTGCTTTGAAACAACGTGTAATGTAAAAAGCACTATACAAATTAATTTTACATGACTTAATCTAAACCATGGCCATTCCTTCTTCTGAATGTACAGCATTAAATATGTCAATAAATTACATCTTTGCATATTAAAGGAGTCATGACATGAGAAATCAAATTTGCCCTAATCTTTTGACATAAGAAGTCTTCGTATCATTAAAACATCCTGCAAATTTCATAGCTTAAAATATCCTCCTCATTATAAACAAAGCATTTAATCAAGTTCCAAAAACGTCTCGTTCAGGTATTGTTGGATTTGTGACATCACACAGGTGAATTCATTGGACCTTCAAGACATCGACGGATAGTTATACATCATTGCACTATAGGCCACGCCCACTTGCATTCCATTGCTTAATGGCAGACAACTGTCAATACTGGATGCAACCACTGCGTTAAAAGCAAATAGATTCCATTATAATAACTCTTGCTGTCTACAATGGATCCCAGTGCCAGTGGATGGTTTATTTAAATGGCATCCCAGATCAAGTCGGAGGATTATATGTTTGTTCATTTTGTTTTGTAAATGAGGCACAACATAATGGAGAGTTCGCAAAAAAACTTTTATAGAAAGATGAAGCAGCCAATAGTTTTTGATCTGACAGCAGCTGCATCACAAACAAGTAAAATATTAATAAAACATTGGTAATGCTTTGTCTGTAAATGACGGTTTTATATGGATGTTTCAAAACTCTTACTCCAATGCAATAGCGAGTGGGCGTTGATACCGTTTCCTATGAAATGACATTAGCCAATCATAACAATGGCTGTGTACTGACAAGCCTTGAAGATGCCGCTACTAAAAACAGATAATTTCAGACATAGGGTCAAAATGAGGGTTGAAAATAATCTTTTTTTTTTTTTTTTTAACATTATAAGTGAACCTCAAGGAATATTTTAAAGGATTAGTTCACTTCAGAATTAAAATTTCCTGATAATTTCCTCACCCCCATGTCATCCAAGATATTCATGTCTTTCTTTCTTCAGTCGAAAAGAAATGAAGGTTTTTGAGGAAAACATTCCAGGATTTTTCTCCATATAGTGGACTTCACTGGGGTTCAACAGGTTGAAGGTCCAAATGTCAGTTTCAGTGCAGCTTCAAAGAGCTCTACACGATCCCAGACGAGGAATAAGAGTCTTATCTAGAGAAACCATCTGTCATTTTCTAAAGAAAAATAAACATTTATATACTTTTTAACCACAAATGCTCGTCTTGCACTGCTCTGCGATGCTCCGCATTACGTAATCATGTCGGAAAGGTCACGCATCACGGAAGTACCACGGTAGGGCGAAAAAAAAAATTCTCCAACTTCAAAATCGTCCGACATCATTGTTTTACCCTTTTTTGTAAAGGCCGTTTGGCTTAGTCTTTGCACTTTTGCTTTGTAAACACCGTTTCGGTACTTCCGCCTATGTCACGCATGGCCTTTCAAACATGATTACGTAATGCGTGCCGCATCGCATCGCAGTGCAAGACGAGCATTTGTGGTTAAAAAGTATATAATTTTTTATTTTTTTAGAAAATGACTGGTTTCTCTAGATAAGACTCTTATTCCTCGTCTGGGATCATGTAGAGCTCTTTGAAGCTGCACTGAAACTGACATTTGGACCTTCAACCTGTTGAACCCCAGTGAAGTCCACTATATGGAGAAAAATCCTGGAATGTTTTCCTCAAAAACCTTCATTTCTTTTCAACTGAAGAAAGAAAGACATGAACATCTTGGATGACATGGGGAAGAGTAAATTATCAGGAAATTTTAATTCTGAAGTGAACTAATCCTTTAAAATAATAAAAAAATCATGTCATGACCCCTTTAAGCCCTTAAAATAGGCAACAAATCCAACCATACCTTTGTTAGTGCTGCCGTGTGGTCCTCTCCACAGCATATGTAAACAACCCGTTGGGACCTGAGAGTCTTCAGCAAGGCAGGGAAATAGCGATCTGAAGAATACCACGCATCCCACCATAAAAATCATTAAATGAGAGAAAGCTCAACTGAATGTCTAAGGCGTTTGTTTTACCATCATTGTCACTGAGGCCCAGCTGGCCAAACTTGTTTCGCCCCCAGCCGAAAATGGCCCCAGACAGCGTGAGCCCGAAGCTGTGAGCGCCCCCTGCAGATATCTGGGCAAATGGGATGCCCTGCAAAGACTGAATGACTTGTGGGGTGGAGACACCGGCTCCCTGCATCCCGAGCCCCAGCTGTCCATATTTATTTTGGCCCCAGGAGAATATCTGACCTCCTTGAGCAAAAATTTGGGAATAACATCACATAATTAGGGTAAAGAGAGCAGTTTCAGATGTATACAGTTTAGAAACATAGTAAGAATCATACCTCTGGCTAAAGCAAGGGAATGCCGATATCCACAGGCCACCTGGGTAATGTGAACCTCTGACAAACTCTTGACAGTTCTGAGAAGAAAGAACAGAAACACAGTGTTATTTATGCTATGCGGGTAGGTCATGGACTATGATTGTCATATTTGTCTACAGAGGTTTTTTGGGAATGGAACGCATTATAGTGGCAATAATATTGGGATATTTGATACTTCGAGGTTTAAGAGGTGCAGATTCTTTACCTGGGTACACGGAGACAGTCTTCTATATTTGAAAGGCCGAGCTGCCCGTCTGAACCCAAACCCCATGCAAACACTTGTCCTTTATCATTCAGAGCCAGAGTATGAGCTTCACCGCAAGACACGGCCACAATGTTCTGAGCATCCAGAGACACTACCTGTTCTAGAGAGGGGGTTTAAACATCAGATTATATTGATGAAGTACATGGAATACTGGCCAATATAACTGTGCATATTTTAATATGTTGCATCTGCTACAGCAAAATTCATATTTGAACGGCACAATCTGCATAATACAATATTCTTAATGTTCCTTAAAGGATTAATTCACTTCAGAATTAAAATTTCCTGATAATTTACTCACCCCCATGTCGTCCAAGATGTTTTTGTCTTTCTTTCTTTCTTCAGTCGAAAAGAAATGAAGGTTTTTGAGGAAAACATTCCAGGATTTTTCTCCATATAGTGGACTTCACTGGGGTTCAAATGTCAGTTTCAGTGCAGCTTCAAAGAGCTCTACATGATCCCAGACGAGGAATAAGGGTCTCATCTAGAAAAACGATGGGTCATTTTCTAAAAAAATAAATAAAAATTATATACTTTTTTAACCACAAATGCTCATCTTGCACTGCTCTGCTCTCACGCATTACGTAATCACATTGGAAAGGTCACGCGTGACGTAGACAGAAGTACCGCGGTAGGGCAAAACACTTCCTCTCATTTTCTCCTCCAACTTCAAAATCGCCCAATATCATTGTTTTACCTTTTTTGTAAAGGGCGTTTGACTTAGTCTTTGCACTTTCGCTTTGTGGATCGGAACTTCCGCCTACGTCACGCGTGACCTTTCCAACACGATTACGTAATGCGTGGCGCATCACAGAGCAGTGCAAGACGAGCATTTGTGGTTAAAAAGTATATAATTTTTTATTTTTTTTTAGAAAATGACTGATCATTTCTCTAGATAAGACTCTTATTCTTCATCTGGGATCATGTAGAGCTCTTTGAAGCTGCACTGAAACTGACATTTGGACCTTCAACCCATTGAACCCCAGTGAAGTCCACTATATGGAGAAAAATCCTGGAATATTTTCCTCAAAAACCTTCATTTCTTTGACTGAAGAAAGAAAGACATGAACATCTTGGATGACATGGGGGTGAGTAAATTATCAGGAAATTTTAATTCTGAAGTGAACTAATCCTTTAATGTCTTTGTGAAAGTTTATTTTACAGTATTTGTTGTTGTAAAGGGCCCATAAATTTCAGTGCAAACATGCAAAGCAACATACTTTAAACAGAGTTAGAGGTCATGTGACTTCTAAAGAAATTACAGTTGTTAGAACAGCAGTCGATGTCACAGTGACTGACTCATATGCATTTCTGTGGAATGGTAATAGGTTACCAAATCCATCAGATTGATTTCAGCAGATGTTATTAAAGTACAGGCTGTTCCATTGATATAACCTAATATAACCCAGGGTTCCCTAACAGGGGTGCTTGAATGGAATGCAGAGTTTGTGAGAATGTGATGTACTACCATTCAAAAGTTTGGGTTCAGTAAGATTTTTTTTTTTTTAAAGAAATGAAAGGATGCCTTAAATGGATGAAAAGTGAGTTATTTATATTGACAATAATAATAAATGTTTCTTCAGCAGCAGATCATCATAATAGAATGATTTCTGAAGGATCATGTGACACTGAAGACTGGAGTAATGATGCTGAAAATTCAGCTTTGATCACAGGAATAAATTACATTTTACTATATATTCACACAGAAAACAGTTATTTTAAACTGTATTAATATTTCACAATATTACTGTTTTTACTGTATTTTTAATTAAATAAATGCAGCCTTGGTGAGCAGATGAGACTTCTTTCACAAACATTATAAAATCTTACCGGTCCCAAACTTATGAATGGTAGTATAGATAAAATGGGACAAATTAAAACAAAGAAACACTTTACTCTGATCTTATATATTCAAAACCTACTTTACTTGAAACTTACAGAAATGGAGGCTTGTGTGAGGCTTGATCCAGCAAGAAATGTTTGGATCAAGAAAAGTGCGTGTTTCATACCAGAATGAAGGAAAAACCTTAATATTACCTTTTTAAGTGTCACTTAATTTTCTTTGTGAAAAGTAATAGGAACTTATGTCATCAGCCACATTGACTTGAAGTGAATCATTTAGATTAAAGGATTAGTTCACTTCAGAATTAAAATTTCCTGATAATTTACTCACCCCCATGTCATCCAAGATGTTTATGTCTTTCTTTCTTCAGTCAAAAAGAAATTAAGGTTTTTGAGGAAAACATTCCAGGATTTTTCTCCATATAGTGGACTTCACTGGGGTTGAAGGTTCATCCCGTTGAACCCCAATGAAGTCCACAACATGGAGAAAAATCCTGGAATGTTTTCCTCAAATACGTTAATTTCTTTTCAAGGGGGTGAGTAAATTATCATGAAATTTTAATTCTGAAGTGAACTAATCCTTTAAGATCAAGTAATCCAGTTAAAAGCCATAACATTATAATGCTAGCAGAGTGCCTGTGTGGCCCTACCTGGTTTCTTGCGTGCTTTGTCATGCCCCAGCTGTCCCAGGTCATTGCAGCCGCAGGTGTAGACCGTCCCGTCCTCCAGCAGAAAGACGGTATGACGTCTGCCACATCCCACGTCCCGCACACGCTTGCCCTCGAAGAACTCACATTTCCTCGGCTCCAGTACTATCTCCTCATCAATCCCACCTAAACCGAGCTGCCCGTACGAGGCATTCCCCCAGCATAGCATGACGACGGGCCCGTATGGCCGCTCTCTTTCGCAGGTGAAGACTTACAGGTTTAAGCACTTCACGCAAACACACACACACACACACACACACCTGTCAGGTGAAAGCAAAACCAAACTCTTTGAAGAGGAACTTCATTAAACAAAGTTCTGTTTTAATGATACATTCAGGGTGGAAAAATAATCAATAAATAAATAAATAGTAAAAAACAATAATAATGATGAAAATAAAAACAGAAAATAGAAATAATCAGTTACATGAAAGCAACCTACTAAAATGTATAAACAAATTTTAACAAATAAATGTAACAAATACTGTAACCATATACTCTAAACCACATTTTCTATAAGTAACTCAACTCACAAACCATATACCACTATATGTTTTGATGATATTTGCTATCACTAGGTTAAAAAACTAACTAGTAGCCTACTAGTATAGCTGTCACAGTTTAAATAGATGAAAAAGTAAGCACGCAAATTAGTCCCGCCCTGTAGAGAAAATTCAGAATCTCTCTAGAAAGTTCAGTTTGTGGGAGGTATGTAAATAAACATTTATTGCATAACACAGCTTACAGTTAAAGACTATAATTAGATGCATTAAAAATGGGTACTAGTACTTTAAGTACTTAAAGATACATTTAACTTTTGTATTCTAAACAACAACAAATGTAACACCGTATCGAATTTTAAACTACAGACCACGTGATTCACGTGAGATTTAAATGTCCTGATCGCTGGACACTGACATCAGTGACTATGACGTGTGTGTATGAATATGACCGTTAAAACGGTTGGTGATTAAACGCAGTTTTGAGAGAATATCAGTAAATTATTAGAGCAAAGCGCGTGCTTGTTTTAATGACAGGCTATCAAAATAAAATAAAACACACCTCACTGATGTTGTGCACGAGTTTGTGACTTTAATAAGACCATAAACACATACCGCCCCAAGTATATTTCATTAGTTCGCATGAACACCGCTACACCAGATGAAGATATGTCTGCACACACACACTCCCATACAGCGTTTTGACAGCATGCGAGTGTTAGTCAGTCTTAAATCCTGCCTGCTTTTTTCTTACCTGTTGATATGTAATTTAATGCTCCTCTGGACGTCTCCAGCACAGGTTCAGGGATTATGTTTACATGAGCGTTAATGCGGATATATTCTGTAATGTCATGACAGCCTGAAAGAGCGCCAGCAGTCGGACACGCGCTTAAATACACACAACAGAATGAACGCGAAGCTGCTGTAATATTCTAGAGCGTTTCAGACACACCGGATGTGACGACACATGCGGAGTTCCTGCGGTGCGTTTAGAAACACACATAATAATAATAATAATAATAAATAATAAATAATAATAATAATAATAAAGACGCGATAGAGAATAATTAGCTGAATTTCCGATGACATTTATGCTTTCTTGTCTTTATATGTTCTAGATCTAAAGGCTGTTGTCGTTAAAATATTGCTTTAAAAAACAACCGGTCACCGTTTTATACAATCTAAGGACAAGGATTTTTCTAGCCACGGCCAAAGCTAGGGAATTCTTCAAAATAAAAGTCTAGACAATTTCAACGTAAATTATTATATGGAAAATATTGCATTAAGTTTTTTCTACTTAGTTTTGTTTTGTACTGTTAGATGTATTATTTTTATTTGTTTATCTAGTTTCAAAATATATTTTTAATCTGATTTTTGTTCATTTATTTTAATCTATTTTATATTTATTTTATTCTCATTTTTAGAGATGCACTGATATATCGGCCAATAATCGGTATCGGCCGTTGAAAGCAAATTCAATCAAAAGAGGGCAGGAAAATGCACTGCATTTGTGCTTTTTGTAAAGAAAATGCTAAGATATTTGATGTTCAATATTAATAGTACTTATATGAATTAATAACATTCAGAAAGTTAAGAAATATTAATCTTCAGAATCTAATTAATGTGTGTTAATATTAACTTGAGTAATGTGTTTGTTTATAACTGATACCAGTTACTCTGAAACAAGTTGATGAAATGGAGAGAATTAAGTTTTTATTTGTATTTCTTTCAAAATATCATGATTAATTATTAGTTATAATGAAATCATTAATTTAAAAGAAGGTATAAAAGGCAGAACCCCCAAACTATCGGTATTGTTATCGGTATCACTCTGAATAATCGGCTATCAGTATCGGTGGAGAAATTTAGTATCATCTGTGTATCTACTCATTTTTATTATTTATATATATTTATTTGTATATATTTTTTTCAATCATATTTTTAATTATGATTGGCTTTCCTGTAGCTCAGTGGTTAGAGCATGGCACTAGCAATGCCAAGGTCATGGGTTCGATCCCAGGGATTGCACATACTCAGATACAAATGTATAGTATAATGCAATGTAAGTTGCTTTGGATAAAAGTGTCTGCCAAATGCGTAAATGTAATTAATTTATTTTCACACTTTTTTTCTCTCTAAACTTTTTCCTATCAGTTTTTTGCATTAGTTGTCTGAGATAGTTTTCTTGCTATCTAATTAACCTATGTATTTGGTTTCTCTTTTTGTTTTCTAAAATATGTTTTGTTTTTGGACTTATAGCATTCATAATTTGAGTTGCAATGACACATGCAATCACTTGCCTTAAATGGATAATAATTTTCCCTGACATGGATGTATAATATATATGTGCCTACAACTAAGAACAATACAGGATTGAAAATTTTCCCTCTTAAATGTAAATGTAAATTTTTGTCTCAGTTTCTTTCATGATTTCACACATGCATCTGTTTGTTTATCTACAGCAATTCATGTTAATGAGTTTTAACCATGCTTGTGAACATTGCAAGCATTTGAATCCAGATTAAAAGTTCCAGTTTTCATTTTACATAACCATGACATTTGGAAATGCTTGATTAAACTTGATTATTTGACTGCATTTATAGCTGCAGGCTGGTAAAGCCAACTCATTTTTACATCTCTATTATAAAAACAAATAGCTGAGATGTTATCTTAAAGATTTTTATCAACATTTATTCTACAAAAAAACAAAACAAAACAAAAAAATCATCCACGCATATTGTGATCATCAGAACAAACGTATCAGTTAACGTCAACGACTTTTCAACATCAGTTAAACGAATCAAAATGCATGTCTGTAATAACTGTGTGATTCTCAAATTCTCAAAACACAAAATGCAGGGAAATTCTAGAACTATTCATAAAGACAAATAGTTGCATATGTGAATGTTTGTGTGAAGGGTGAATTTAATAATAAACATGTTCAAATCGATACAAACCTCAGTGTAAATGCACCAAAACAAGCTACAACAGAAATGTTGCATTTTTATTTAAAAAAAAAAAAAAAAAAAAAAAAAAGGAAGCAAAACACTATACCAAAGTGCATTTGTAAGGTCGCAAGACAATAATAGTCTACATTCAATGAGGTAGAGCAAAATAACACTTGCTTGTGTTAGTAAAAACAGTAAGTTCTTGTACAAAGTTTCTTCAAACTCCCATGATGTCTTCATTTATTAAGTAACTTAACACAACAAATGAAACACCAGTGGGAAATGCATGACAGCATTATAATATTGCACATTTGGGATGACTCCACACCTCAGTGATTTAAATCATCTAATCTTCACCCTTATCACTTAAATTAAAAAGGATTCAGAATGTAGCAGCTGAAGTGGCTTGATTCAAGTAACATTTAAGAGCGGTGTGCTTGTATACAGTGTACAGCTGCACACATAAATACAAACTCTCCCCTGTGCAGTGGAACGGACGGTCCGACGCTTTCCCGTCCTGGTTCATCACCTGTCAAAGCAGGGGTACAGCGCGTTGGTCTGGTAAGCCCTGCCGGGCACGTTCACCTTGGCATCCAGGGTCTGTGTCTGACGCAGAGGCGCCGTGGAGGCCGTATGTGTCAGGTATGTTGCAGGACCTTGAGCCGACACTACTACCGGCTGGCAGTTCTGCTGCATGTACTGTGTGTTCGGCCGCTGCATGTACTGATGCAAGGACACGCTCGGAGCCTGGACGGGATACACCGTCTGCGCTGGCTGAGAGCTTGGCTGATGGCATTTCTGCTTGTTTGCTTCCTTTACATCACTGTCATGAGCACTGAGAGAGAGGGAGAGGAAACTTAGGGGGGGTGATGTCCAATATTTGTCCAATATTTATATACATGCAACGTCAAGAGAGCACTACTGAAATGATAAAGGAACACTGCCAATGGTTTCATTAAAAAAAAAATAATGCTTAAAGGGATAGTTCACCCAAAAATGAAAATTGTGCCATCATTTACCCTCAATTTGTTCCAAACCTGTATGAGTTACTTTCTTCTGCTGAACACAAAAGAAGATATTTTGAAGAATGTCTGAAACCAAACAGTTGATGGACCCCATTTTTTTCCCCGTACTACAGAAGTCAGTGTAATTTTTGGGTGAACTATCCCTTTAAACATGCATCAGTGCTTTAATTCAGCAAAAGTGGGACTTGACAGAACAGTTTCAACGAGGTCAAACCTTAAAATATCATACATCAAAATATCATTGAGATACTTTTATAGTTTCTATTAATATTTTGAATTAGTTTGGGATAATTGATGTTTTTGAAAGAGGTCACTTCTGGTCACCAAGACTGCATTTATTTTTGATAAAATATACAGTAAAAACAGAAAAAATTGTGAAATATTATTACAATTTAAAATAAATGTTTTCTATTTAAACATATGTTAAAATGTAATTTATTTCTATTATTTACTTTGGAATAATTCAGATTTTTTTTTTAATGCTTTTGAAAGAAGTCTCTTTTGGTCACCAAGACTGCATTTATTTGATAAAAAAAAAAAAATACAGTAAAAATAGTGAAATATTATTACAATTTAAAATAGCAGTTTTCTATGTGAATATATAGTAAAATATATTTTATTCCTGTGATCAAAGCTGAATTTTCAGCATCATTACTCCAGTCTTCAGTGTCACATGTTTCTTCAGAAATCATTCTAATATGCTGATTTGCTGCTCAGTTTTTATTATTTGTTATTGATGCTCAATTTTAATAATGGTTCTTATTACTATCAATGTTGAAAAGAGTTATTGCTACTTAATATTTTTGTTTAAACCATGATCTTTGATGAATAGAAAGTTCAAAAGAACAGCATTTATTTGACAGAATCTTTTGCAACATTATAAATGTCTTTACTGTCACTTTTGATCAATTTAATGCATCCTTGCTGAATAAAAATATTATTTATAAAAAAAAATAAAAAAATAAATTACTTACCCAAAACTTCTGAATACTAATGCATCATGGTTTCAACAAAATCTGAAGCAGCACAACTGTTTTCAACATTGGTAATAATCAGAAATGTTTCTAGAGCATCAAATCATCATATTAGAATGATTTCTGAAGGATCATGTGACACTGAACACTGGAGTAATGATGCTGAAAATTCAGCTTTGATCACAGGAATAAATTACATATTACTATATATTCACATAGAAAACAGTTATTTTAAATTGTAATAATATTTCACAATTTTTACTGCATTCTTTAATTAAATAAATGCAGCCTTGGTGAGCAGAAAAGACTTCTTTCAAAAACATTTTTTTTTCTAAGGTTTTAGTCAAGGATAATTACCCTGGGTCAAACTCACATTAATAGTCTCTCCACGCAGGGCAGCAGCTGCTCCCAGGTGTAAGCTGACAGACGCTGGAGGCGTGGAGGCCAGGACGGAGACAGACGCAAGATTACCCGTGAGGAGGCCACACATGCTGCGGCAACCAGGGACGGGACGAATCGCAGGAATGCATGGTCTTGACACAGAAAAGAAATGCTTTTTTATTAGTACGAAAACACATGTGCAAGAACATAAACATTCTGATTCTGTATATCATGTAGTTCGCATACATTCCCACAACAGGTGAAAATGCAATGCATGTGAATTTGGGACTGGACACCACACCTTGTAGAGACACCTCTAGGAAGTAGTCAGCATATTTAGACATGTACAGCATGGTCTTCTCCATGCACGCCATCGGCCAGCCGTCATGCAGGTCCGTCTCGTTCACGGCGACTGGCAGATAGTACTCTATGAAGTGTGCAGCAGTGGGGAGGTACAGGTTCCACTGAAATGTCTCGAGGAGAAGCAGCTCCATGTGCAGGAGACCCTGTTTGGTTAGAACCAGGTTCATAGAGCTCATGCAGCCCAGACTGTTCAGCGTCTCCAGCTTCGGGACACGGTCTTCTCTCTCCTCAAACTTACCTGGATAATAAAAACTTGAGAAATAAGTCGACGTAAAATGTTTGCACATCATTTTACTTTTGTCATCTGACATACTGCAGTATCTTCAACTAGATGTTTACAATTTCAGAAAAACATGTGAGTGATTTTTGCATGTTTGCACATTGCTATGCAGCTGCTGAGTGGTTGTGGCACATAGGAGTACAACTCTTACTGGCCAGAAGCAAGCAGGACAGAGCGACCATGTGAAGCTGCTGTACTGAGATGTCATAGCGGTCCATGAACAGGTCCAGTAGATAAACCGCCAAGTGTCTAGCCGCTGGGCACAACTTGAACCGATTGCTGACTATAGCGATGAGGTCTGCAAAATATCGTCTAAGGCTCAGCTGTGGGGACTGGCCTTTATATGCAGGCAACCGCAGCTCCTGAAAAACAACCACAATGCAATTCATATGTTTTGGAATACTGATTTGTGCAATAACCAAGTTAAGTTGCACACACATGCATAACAATAAGAAAATCTTACTGCAATGAAGATTTTATTACAGGCTGTTCTCTGCAATAGCCAAGTATAGATGCATATGCATCCATTTAAGTTGCATTTACATGAATGCATGCATGTACAACTTTATTGAATGCATTTAAATGCAACTTAAATGGATGCATAAACAACTTTACTGAATACACAAATGCAACTTTACTCAATGCATGTAACTATAATGTAAGTGCATGCATATGCAACTTTACTGAATTAATGTAAATGCAACTTAAATGCATGCATATACAACTTTACTAAATGCAACTTGAATGCATGCATATGCAACTTTATTGAATGTATGTAACTATAACTTAAGTACATGCATATGCAACTTTACTCAATGCATGTAAATGCAATTTGAATGCATGCATAATCAACTTTACTTAATACACAAATACAACTTAAATTCATGCATATGCAACTTTTCTCAATGCATGTAATTATAACTTAAGTGCATGCATATGCAACTTTACTGAATTAATGTAAATGCAACCCTAAATGCAGGCATATGCAACTTTACTCAGTGCATGCAACTATAACTTAAGTGCATGCATATGCAACTTTACTGAATTAATGTAAATGCAACTTAAATGCATGCATATACAACTTTACTAAATAAAACTTGAACTGAATGCATGGAACTTTTACTTAAATGCATGCATATACAACTTTACTGAATACACAAATGCAACTTTACTCAATGCATGTAACTATAACCTAAGTGCATGCATATGCTATTTTACTGAATTAATGTAATTGCAACTTAAATGCATGCATATACAACTTAACTAAATGCAACTTGAATGCAGGCATATGCAACTTTATTGAATGCATGTAACTATAACTTAAGTGCATGCATATGCAACTTTACTGAATTAATGTAAATGCAACTTAAATGCATGCATATACAACTTTACTAAATAAAACTTGAACTGAATGCATGGAACTTTTACTTAAATGCATGCATATACAACTTTACTGAATACACAAATGCAACTTTACTCAATGCATGTAACTATAACCTAAGTGCATGCATATGCTATTTTACTGAATTAATGTAATTGCAACTTAAATGCATGCATATACAACTTAACTAAATGCAACTTGAATGCAGGCATATGCAACTTTATTGAATGCATGTAACTATAACTTAAGTGCATGCATATGCAACTTTACTGAATGAATGTAAACGCAACTTGAATGCAGGCATATGCAACTTTACTCAATGCATGTAACTATAACCTAAGTGCATGCATATGCATCTTTACTGAATAAATGTAAATGCAACTTAAATGCATGCATATACAACTATACTAAATAAAACGAACTGAATGCATGTAACTTTTACTTAAATGCATGCATATACAACTTTATTGAATGCAAGTTGCATTTACATTAATTCAGTAAAGTTGCATATGCATGCAAAAACCAAGCAGACAATTTCACTGCCATAAAAATGTTGGAATACTGATTTGTGCAATGTTTACATGCAGGCATGACATCATAACACAGCTTCAGTGGCACCAAATAACACCACAATGACAGGGATACAAACTTTGTAACGCAGGGCCTGATAGATGTCCTCTGCAAGTTCTCCTTTCCACCACTGACCCTCCAGCTCCATCGGGCTCCTGGAATATATGAGGGTTGAAGATCAGATCAGGATCATTGAGCAAAAGGACCTCAATGCATCCCAACACAAATCAAAGCCTAAGCAACAATCAGCGCTGATGACGGCGAGACCGCTGATTGGTCCAACACTCTCCTCAATCAAGAGGATTTAAAGTAACAAGCTTGAGTCTTCCTCATTGTTCACAACAGTTATTGGGTCAAACCAACTCAGTTCAGATCACAGGCAACGAGTAACAATGAGCAGAATAACTTACTAGCATGCATTAACCTGCTATAAATCAAATGAGTTCTACAACCGTGAGTAACTTAGTAATAAAAGGGGAAAGCTGACGATGAAAACTTTTCAATGTTTTGAATAAGTTCAGTACTTACCCCACACAAAGACGCCTGCATACAGACAGGACAATGGAAGCTAGCAGCCGAACAAACTTACTCGGGTAATCAAAGTGTAAATCAAAGTAAAGTTCACACTCTTGTGTTCACAAGCAGAGTAACAATACATGCACTACGAGTGCGAGCCCATTGACCATCTCAGCCAATCGAAAGGCGCCTTACAACCACAGAGTGCAACCAATCAGAATTCATCTTTCATCAGCGTCATCACAAGGCACGAAACTTTTGTCAATGCAGCGATAAAGAAGTGCTAATCACAGAATTGCATATAAAAAGAGGTGGGAACATAAGATGACGCGAGAAGAATCACAATGTTCAGTAATCGATGTTTATAAAAGTGCAAATGTATTTGAGCCTGCTATAACACTTTATCACCACTAGAGGCCAACCTCTCCTCAACAATGACTGGAAATCCTGCGATACATCTGTTTACTGGTATTTATAACCCTTGTTTTTTAAACTACAACTTTACAAAAATACTACATGGGTACTAATGCACTTCTACTGCATAAAATACATATAATATCTTTATTATTGCATTTTTGTATGGTAACTTGCATGGAATTTATGTGCTTAAGTCAAATTACAAGTCCTGTAAAAATCAATTACAGGACTTGTGTGTGTGAGTATATATGTGTTGTGTGTGTGAGTGAATATGTATGTGTGTGTGAGTGTGTGTGTGTGTATGTGTGAGTATGTATGTGCTGTGTGTGCGTGTTTGCATGTGTTTTATGTATGTGTGTGTGAGTATGTATGTATGTGTGTGTCAATGTGTGAGTGTGTATGTTTATGTATGTGTGTGTCAGTGTGCGTGTGTTTGTGTATGTATTTATGTATGTGTGTGTCAATGTGTGTGTATTTGTTGTGTATGTGTGTGTACGTATGTGTTTGTGTGTGTGTGAGTATGTATGTGTTTATGTATGTATGTGTGTGTGTGTATTTGTTGTGTATGCGTGAGAGTGTGTGTAAGAGAGAGTGAGTATGTATGTTTGTGTGTCAGTGTGTGTGTTTGTATGTGTGTGAGTGATTACGTATGAGTGTGTATGTGTGTGAGTAGGTATGTATGTAAGTGTTTTTGTGTGTATGTGTGTTTGTATGTTTATGTATGTTTGTGAGTGATTATGTGTTGTGTATGTGTGTGTGTGTGTGTGTGTGTTTTTGTTTGTATGTTTATGTATGTGTTGTGTATGTGTGTTTGTTTGTTTGTATGTTTATGTATGTGTGTGTGTGAGTGTGTGTAAATGTGTTGTGTATGTGTTGAATTGATTTTAATAACTGAGCAAATTGTTTTATTAAAAATAGTTAAAAAAAAAAAATAAATAAATACAGAAAAAACGTAATTAGCTGTATCACAAGAGTAAACCACATTAGCACCAACACCCTGAGCGGAAATGAAGTAAATCTAAGAAAAGAGAGAAAGATACATACATACATACATATATATATATATATATATGTATATATATATATATATATATATATATATGTATCTTTCTCTCTTATATATATATATATATATATATAATACACCTCGATCAGACTGTGCTTTCTTTTTTAGATTTGTGTTTTCCTCATGTCTCAAGTTTTTGAATAATTACAGAAATGTTATCTTTTTAAGTAATAGATTTAAATTATATATATATATATTTTAATGATCAATTCTTTAAATGTACATTTTCTCTCCCAATAGCCTATTGAATATTTTTGGTTACATCCTTAATATCTAAGGAATGAAATTCTCATGACTTTTTCATTTCAATAATTGTAATAATTTGGAAAGTTTTTATGTTTTCCATGACCCCCAGGAACCCTAAATAAGCCACTTTTACTGACCTAAATGGTCATAAGTTGAAAAAAGCAGAAAAAGATTGAAATATAGCATATAAATAAAGTAAAAAACAACAAAACAATTAATGTCAGGTGTTATAATGCATGCATGCATGTTCTTTTCTCACGTTGTTATTTTTGTACAAGAGCATGTAATAAACTGCTCACTATATAAGTGACGCGTGAAGGTTTCACGCGTTTCATGTGCTCTATATGGTCGTTATAAGCAGTGTTGAGTGATGTTATGTTGAAAGAGGAAGCACATACTGTCTTCATAGGCTGTACTTTTCTGTTTACAAACTCAAATAATCTGTTGCATGAATGAAAGAAAACGAACAACTTGTTTCACAAAATGAAAGCGTACAACTTAGGCATTGGTGAATCAAAAAAATGCATGCAATTTAGACAATGCAATTAGACATTAGTATGATGTGGCACGCAGGTAATCCATTCTTGTCACGGGCTTGAGCTGCTTTGTCCCCGGATTGAACTGTCATGGCTGCCGTGCGCTGTTGACTGATTCTGGTTGGACGGGAGGCGGAAAAGCGCTGTAAGTCTGATTACCTTCGACAGTTTTACATGCACTTATAAGCGTTTTCACATATGCATTACGTAAACGTTGACTTTGAAAAAGAATTAAAGTTTTAGAAGTGGGAATGTAATGTCGCACGCGCGAATGGCATGACAGATACAGCAGTTTGAAACATGTTTGTTGGCCAACTTTACATAAGCAGGACTGCATAGTTGCTGGAGTAAACTCTATCGCGGGATATTTGCATTGCATTTTACATTGCATTGCATTAAGTATCACCTAAAACTTTATAACACGTTCATTGCATTGTGACACGGGGGGGAATTGGGCAACTGAACCACAGGTGCAAACTGATTATAATTTAACTTGTGCAACTCAAGATGCATGCTTAGTACGCGCTCCTTGATTACTTTTGATTAATTTCTTACATTTTATGACAGGGGTCAGTATGCATATGTGTATATGAAGAGGAAGATTAGTATATACCAGTAAAACTATGCTTACAAAACAGTACAGTACCATGGTACTTTGATGTATATCATCGTGGGACTAAAAGGCTATCACATTACTATGGAAGTCAAGTGTATTTCAAAGAATACCATGGTATTACCATGGTACATGTCCAAAAAAACCCTGTTACTGAAGTCAAAGTGTATTTGTTACACACATGCTGCATAAGCATTAAAACTTTAAACTAACCTTTAACCTTTATAAGAATAATGTTAAGGAATAATAGTAAAAGTAAACAGATAACAAAAGTGTATATACTATGTAATAAATATAAATGTAAGTGAAAATTTACTATCATGATGTTCAAAAATCATGGTAATACCATAGTACATACTGAACATGCATACATAGGGTAATACAAACATAACGAATTGTAATTAATATGTTGTAGTCTGGTTTAGGGTAACTAAGTGAAGGTTATATGAAGATGACAATGACGTATTTCAAAGAAGACATTCTTGAACATGTTGTAATTACTGTATATGTGACAGTATTTTCGTTTTGATTTTTGTTATGTGTGTTGCAACTTGCAAGCTCATGGATTTTGATCATAAACGCTAGTTAATTAGATAGTTTGCACAATATGCACATCATGCATTACAATAATTAATCAAAATGTAACAAACGAGCAAAGTTTTAACAACACGTCACATACACTACTGGTCAAAAGTTTGGGGTCGGTTAATGTTTTTGAAAGAAGTCTTATCTGCTCACCAGTGCTGCATTTATTTGATCAAAAATGGAGTAAAAAATGTGAAATATTTTTAAAATTTAAAGTAGCTGTTGTCTATGTGAATATATAATAAAATGTAATTTATTCCTGTGATCAAAGCTGAATTTTCATCAGCATCATCTGCTCTAGAATCATTTCTAATTATTATCAATGTTGAAAACAGTTTTGTTGCTTCAGATTTTTGTGGAAACCATGATTCTTTGATTAATAGAAAGTTCAAAAGAACAGCATTTATTTTAAATCTTTACTGTCACTTTTGATCAATTTAATGCATCCTTGCTGAATAAAAATATTAATTTCTTGAAAAAAAAAAAAAAAAAAATCTTACTGACCCCAGACTTTTGAACAGTAGTGTAATCCTGAAAAAAAAAAATCTGTTTACACAGTTAAAACCACAAAAAATTCCAGTATTCCTGTTTTTCCAGTTTTTTTTAAGTAAAAAATGCAATCTTTTTTTAAAAAAAAAAAAAAACATTTGAACGTTAATATATATCCCATGTATAGTCGAACCAAAAATTATTCAGACATTTTTGATATATTTTTACTAGTGGGTGCAGGACACTATAGTTCATTTATGTAAGTGAGGATAGCAAAATAAAGTAAACTGTGACATATTATACCCAAAAATTCTTCATACAGTGGACTACCAGTAAAATTGATAAAAATTTAGAAACAAAAATTATTCAGACACTTTGACCTGACCATGTTTTGCTTAAGTGTTATCTGACATAATTAAGATTAATTTTTTCTGACACAGTTTAACTCTGAGATCTTGTCATATTTTATTACCATTTTTTTCAACTGTAGTGAATAAACTGTATTAATGAATGAAATGTTCAAGGTGTCTGAATACATTTTGGTTTGACTGTATGTGTATTGCAACCAGAACCATTGGTGAAAATATAATGACATTGATTATTAAGTATGATGTCACAATTTTTATGTTGATGGTTGAGTTTTAAGCATGATCTATCTAAGTTAAATTTTTCCTTGTCTTGTATAGGGCTCTGTACATCCACTATGAATGGGGCCAATGCCAAACCTGGTGCTCAGGTTGGGAATGAAGAGAGGGGCATTTGGCATAAACGCCTGCGTCTCAGGAAGTCCTCCTTTTCATTCCCCGCTGAACAAAACACTGTGAAAGAGGAGGAGAATGTTACAGCACTTGGACAGAAGGAAACAAAGAAGTCCAAGAAAGGACGGCTGGCGGTGAACACCTTCATCTGCTCTGCATGCAACGACGGCATCTCCTTTAGACCTGCCGAGTTAATGATGCATTTTAAGATCGTTCACGGAGGCAAAGGAACCCCACCGATGTTTCCATGCAACATGTGCGGTTTCTCCACTCCAGTGTTCACTACGCTCCAGCAGCACCGAATGCATCACAAGGATGGTTTGTTCACTTGTGAGATTTGTAATGACAACGTCCAGCAAACGCTGCCCCAACTAACCAAACATTGTCAAACTGACCATTCTCTGAATGGTCAGTACTACTGTCCAAAATGCAAACTCTCCATCCAGGAGATTGAGCAGTTTGTATGTCACTCATGTTCTGCACCAGTCATAAGCAATCATGAAGAAAGCATTACTAATGGTAAGTTGGGGCGGCACAGAAAAACAATCTCCTAAAGCACATGGCTGCTGCATGCCGTCAAAGGTGGAGCAGAAGAAATTGGTGGAGAAAACGAGCACAAGCCTGCAAGAAAGACAATAACCCATCCCAAGAGTTCAAGTTCTTGCTTCCAAAACCAGAACCCCAATGGGCATCCCAATTATTACCATTATCCACACCTGGTCTACTGGACAACCAAGGCATGTTGTTGGATCCAGAGAAGACCTTGGAGGAAACACAGCAGTTTCTTGAAAGGACAGTTTGTAGTGGTAAAAAGTGGCCTGCATCTCTCAAAAGTGAGCATGATCTTGTTCCTGTCGTGCCGACTACACCCTGCCCGTCAAAACTGAATGCAAAGCAATGTAGCGCGCCACACCCAGGCCTGCGACGCACTGGGAAAGATAAGCTAACCGGACTTATGGAGAAGAACAATATATCTGTTCCCCCAGATTGCACTACAGAAGTGGTCGGGTTCAAGATGGTGGATGGTAGAAAGCATTTAGTTCTCAAAGTCATTCCTTCAAACAAGCAAGACACTTCGACTCCAGTGGAATCGAATTGTGTTGAATCTCACACTGTGAAACCAACCAATCAACAAGATGAATCTAATGATATTTCAACTGTTAATGCCTCAGGAAACTGTTCTCATGCTCAGGTGACATCTAGAAGGTCTTCGTCCCAAAAAAAGAAGCAGGAACGATGTGTAGATCAGCGGGAATTTTTGTCTTCAGTGGTTGAAAGGATAAAAAGCCAACAAATAGATGGCTGCAACAATCAGGAACCTACCGAATGCAATACATCCATTAATCTTAACGCCTTCAACCTCAGAAAGAAACTACGTTCTTGCGCTGAGGTGCATACTCAAAGTCCCCATGCAAAGAGAGCGAAAGACTGCCAAGACAAAACCCTCAGTGAATCAGAGGAAAACTTTACTGCATGCCAAGGAGATTCAGGCTGTCATAGTGATCTGACCTCGGATACGGGTTCTTTGGAAGAGAGGTGTAGTTCACGACTCCTTACGGCGGCCTTTGATAAAGAACACAATCTTACATTAGACTCAAACATCATTCGGCTTCATTCGAACACAGATTCTTGCTCAATCCCAGGGTTTGATTGCATTAGTCCGTCCTCTAGGTCTCCCCTGAAGGATTTGACTGAGTCTTTGTGTCATTTTCAAAGTGAAGATGAGGGCCTGTTATTCCACAGCCATGCCGACGAGTGCACAAACAACATGGACCCCAGAGATTCCCTGGTCCCGGTAGGTCAGCACGACTGTGAGAGGGAAAACTTCAGCGCTCCAGACCTGTATCAGACGGTGGATGAGCTGCCTTTAACAACAATCAGCCATTTGCTGGATGAAGTGAGAGCGGATCGGACTTTATCTTCATGCAACGGCTCTGAGGAACCTCTGCAAGATTTAGCATGCACCGGAGGTAAAGTGTACTTGTTGTGTTTTGTCGTTTAAACAGCGTTCCCTTGGAAATTTTGATGGAATTGTGTTAAGTGGAATATATATATATATATATTTTTTTTTCTAGTTGTACTCAAAATATTTTATTGGCTTTGGAGTAAAAAAAATAAAATCCTGGAAAAGTCATGCCATGAAAAATCATCAGTCAGAAGGTGTGTAGAGTAAGAGATGTGGTCTATTCTTCAAGACATTTGTAAAACCATGGACTTTAACAGCATGTTTAAACAAAACATTTCCAGTAGATAAAAACCTAATTGTTTAGCAATTCAGTATATCTAATGTCACATGCATAGATATCTAAATGGATACCACATTACTGATTTCACCATATTGGATCAGTCAAAGCTGGTCTGTGAACACTTGAGAGCAAATTGATTGTGCAAACCTAGTTATTCACATGTACAAACATCTGTGTCTGCAGTAGTCATTAGCAGCTGATGTTTACAGGATTTCGTATATCATTGTTAGATATAAACCATCAGTCTTTTTTTCCCCTCACAATTGCACATTATCACGCAATTGCGAGTTTATATTTCACAATTCGGACTTTACAACTCACAATTCTGATTTTATATCATGCAATTCTGGCTATATAAATCACAATTCTGACTTTATATCATGCAATTCTGACTTTGTAAATCCCAATTCTGACTTTTTAACTTGCAATTGTGAGTTTATACCTCGCAATTCTGAGAAAAAAAGTCAGAATTGTGAGATAAAAATCTTAATTTCCTTTTTTTTTTAATTTCATGGCAGAAACAAGCTTCCATAGTTTTCATCCTTTTGACGTTTTTTGAAATATATTTATCAAAATTATCATCAAAACGTTTTTTTTTTTTGAATTTATTCTGAAATTGCTTGGTAACCATCTTTTCAATCAGCCTAATGTTGCCACAAAGATTCAAAGCATTTAATGCATTAAGTAAAATATAGTCATTAAACATGTTTTCCATGTTTTTCACCATATATTTATCAATATGTGTTTTTTATGCTTTTTTGATGTATTTACTCTAAAATGGCTTTGCCACAGAGATTCAAATCATTTAACACAAGTTTAATTAAAATATAGTAATTAATTAAACATGCTTTCCATATTTTTCTCTAAATTAACACAAGGATGAATATTTATTCTTTTTTTTATTTTATTTGTACCAGTAATAGAATGCATAGTACAGAAATATATATTTTTTCTTCGTATACAGTACCGGTCAAAATGATCCTTCAGAAATCATTCTAATATGCTGATTTATTGTCAGTGTTGGAAACAGTTTAATATTAGCTTAATATTTCAGGATTCTTTGATGCAACAATATACACTATAACGTTCAAAAGTTTGGGGTCAGTAATTTTTTTTTGAAAGAAATTAATACTTTTTTTCAGCAAGGATGTGTTTAATTGATAAAAAGAGATAATAAAGATTTATATTGTTAGAAAAGATTCTTTTGAACTATTTATTCATCATTGAATCCTGAAAAAAGTATCACAGGTTCCAAAAAAAAAAAAAAAAAAATGAAGCAGCACATTGATAATAACTGAGCATTAAATCATCATATTAGAATGATTTCTGAAGGATCATGTGACACTGAAGACTGGAGTAATGATGCTGAAAATTCAGCTTTGGTAACAGAAATAAATTACATTTTACAATATATTCACATAGAAAACAGCTCTTTTAAATTTTAATAATATTTCACAATTTTAAATTAAATGCAGCTTTGATGAGCAGAAGAGACTTCTTTCAAAAACATTAAAAATAGTAATGTTTCCAAACTTGAGCACCATCATATATTTTTGCTAAAACATTTTAAAGCATGTAAACGGCCGTGTTAGTTATTCTTCTGCTCCATGTTTTCATCAGGTACAAACCAGCAATCTGATCCAGTCGACACCAGCGTCCTCTTTCCTGATGATTCAAACTCTTCCACATGTGTACCAGCAACCGGTTCCAGTGAGTCACACGGCCCTCTTGCATCACTGAACAGAAAGCGCATGGGAGAAACGTCCTCAGCGGACTTTCACAGACCCGTCAGTAAATCCCAGAAGCGATCGACTCGGGCCTCCGAAGACGTCACAGCATCCGTCCTCCACTGGGAACCGGTGGCTCGAGACGTTCCGACGACCCTTCGACTGATTCCCTACAGCTCCTCACAATCCGTTCAAATCCCACGTGATAACCAGCCTGTTATAGTTCTCAACCATCCCGACACTGATATTCCTGAGGTGACAAACATCATGAAAGTCATTCACAAGCACAAAGGAGCCGTGCAACGGGTCGTACTGTCTCGTAAAACTCTCAGAGCGCTCTCAGATTTTAACTGCGACGCCTTCCGGAATAACCTCATTGCCAATTGCCATGCGTCCCACTGCAGGAGAGAATGGCCAAACGGGACTGTTAAGGAAAGGTTCAGCTTGAAGCTGAGGCTCAAAAGGGTGTGTGGGAGAAAGTATACCGTGGTACCAACACTATCAGAAAGCATTGTGCTACAGCCAACGTTTAGGTGCTGGTTTTGCGGCGGCTTTTTAGAAACCAAGAAGCTTGGGTAGGACACGGACAAAGACATCTAATGGAAGCAACCAGAGGCTGGAACCAGCTCTTTAACAGATAGGAGAACTGCATTCACACGGCAGGGACGTTTTTCTGCACTAGCCATTTTTAAGAAGTGCTGTGAATCAGGGTTACTATGCAAATCTCAGGGTGAGGAAAAATACCAAATCTGAGGATCTTCACTGTTTCAATCTTTATAGTAATATTCTTAAACCCTTTTTTGGGTGGCAGTTTATATGATTGAATATTCAAGTTGACACAAGCAAGCGTTATTTATTTTGTTCCACAATGTGAAAAAGTGCAGTGCATTATCTAATATATCATAAATCACTGTTTCAGACCAAATCCATCTCGTACGATACTGTGATAGATCAGAATTATTGCAGAGACCTCAGGTTTTATTACAATATTCCACTGCTGTAAACTTAATACTAATTGAACAAGTGTGTTGACCTTCACGCTGAACGAGTGTCTGAGCAGTTGTGTTTAAGACATCTGTTTGTCTTAATACTTTATGTAGCTTTAAATTCATCATTTTATTATTTTATTTTTGGTGTTTAAAACAGATAAACTGGGGCATGTGTCGTTTAACTGCTTCATTACTTCCGTTTTGCTTTACTAATCAACTTTATTAAGGCTTTTGTGACTGGAATGTTTACAGAACGTAAAGTAGATTGTTGATCCGTTGGTCGTTGACTTTAGCTTCCTCTGTTTGTCACATTGCCTGTACATATAGCATTAGTTTAAAACTACACCTGAATGCAGTAGCATATGTTGAGCCATTACTGAAATTCTGTTGTGTATTTATGCTAATTGTCTTTATATTTATTTTTTTCAGCATGCAGTTGGCTGTTATGTTACATGGGTTTGATTAAGGGTTTAATTAAACGTTTAAATTAATTACCTTACATTTATCTAATTGTTAATGTATTATTCATTGATAAAATCTTGTAAACTGTGATGTTATGGTCTCAGTAGTCAAAATCTCTCATTTATGAAGCCAAAGGATTTTTTAAGATCAGTGTAACTGATCAGAATAATAATTTCGTGAGGAATGGGTTTATTTTCACCAACTAAAAACGAGACCCTCTCTGACTTTTGATTGCACTGCAAAGTTTGAAGCACTTAACAGTGGTGTGATTGTGAATATCATAAATGTCCCGCTGAAATATTTGAAGATGGTCTTTATTCCAGGTCTCTGATCCACTTAACTTGAAAACCAAAGAAAAGGTGTCTCTTATGTATGGTTTAAACACTGGTATAAGCACTAACAGCTGTGAATGACACCTTGTGTTGCTGTATTGTAGAAGTGCCTCAGTACACATCCTAGACCTGATATAAATAAATAAATAAATATAATTATTTTGAACACGTATTTGTTTTCTGTTTTGATTTGATAACTAGGTAACTAGCTGTTTAAGAAAAACACTATTGCTCCGATAACACAGTTGTGCATAACAAACTCTTGTCTAGGTCCCTTTTCACAAGATGTAATATAAGTCTCTGGTGTCCCCAGAATGTGTCTGTGAAGTTTCAGCTCAAAATACCCCACAGATCATTTATTATCTTGTCAAATTTGCCCCTGTTTGGGTGTGAGCAAAAAACACACCGTTTTTGTGTGTGTCCTTTTAAATGCAAATGAGCTGCTGCTCCCGCTTTCCAGAAGAGGGCGGAGCTTTAACAGCTCGCGCTTCGGTTGCTCAACAACAACAAAGCTGGAGAATCTCACGCAGCCAAAATGAGGATTGTCAGTAACGGTGTTCAGCCTTACATTGTTCAAACCGGAGTTGACACTGATGGAGAGACTCAGGAAGAAGTTACAACTTTTAAAATGAAACTGGATGTTTCTGAATGGTTAGTGGATAAATTTATGTAGTTGCTGTGGAGTTGAACTCGTTAGTCATTTTTGTTTATGCCTTAATTTTTCTTTTACTATGCAAATACTGTTTTTATATACTGTACTGTTATCTGTAGGTTTTAGATGACATACTCTTGCAAAATAGACGTAATGCTCCAAAGAATATTTGCATTTGATCTACTTCGCTGAGACTCATGTGTCAACTTGTGTAAAATAATTTAAATTTATATAAATAATTTTAATGAACATAGTACACAACAATAATTTTAAGTAAAAAGTTTCATATTTATTTTTCACTGCATACATCTTGGTAAAACAATGTTTATACAACGATTCAACAACACACAAACATAAACTGTACAACTGTACCTTATTTGCGTATCTTCATATAGGCTTAACATCACTCTTTTCTCTGCTTTTTCAGGATGGTTTGCAGAGAACGTTTTGTGTTCTAGTGCGCTGTATTTTTAAATAATTTCTCTATTTGAACATGAGCAACTCTGACTTCTTTCACCGTTGTTCTGTTTCGGCGTCTCGCGCTCTTGCACACCACGTCAAATTAAAAATACCGCGTTGTTATCATTCTGCTACGCTGCTGTTTTCGAGCGCGTCCTGTGCGAACTGCCCGTTACCTGTCATTTAGTAAAATAAGTTATAAACGTAGCAGCATGTCCTAGCTTTGCAAGCGTGGATGTGTTTCCATCATCTATTATTAAGGTAAGATGTGAAACTGTTGACACAGTTGAATGTCAGTACAGTTATATTTGTCAGCCTGCAGCGTCTTCAGATTCACGTTCTTGTTGTTTCATGGCTTCACTGCTTGCCTGAGTTTGGTGGAGTCTTTGGTGTTGCTCTGCGAGTCAACCAGCACTAGAGGATTCTTCTGGTGGTTCTCAATAATGTCAGAAACGCTGCTGAAACGCTTGAGAGTAAGAGAAATGATAGTTTAGTGACTGACAGCTTACAACTTTTAACTCTTTTTGCCACATGCAATGTATTTGGACACTTAAAGGATTAGTTCACTTCAGAATTAAAATGTCCTGATAAATTACTCACCCCCATGTCATCCAAGATGTTTATGTCTTTCTTTCTTCAGTCGAAAAGAAATGAAGGTTTTTTAGGGAAAACATTCCAGGATTTTTCTAAATTTTTCTAAATCCTTTTCTAAAAAAAAAATAAAAATTTATATACTTTTTTAACCACAAACGATTGTCTTGTTCTGCTCTGCGATGCTCCACGCATTACGTAATCACGTTGAAAAGGTCACGCGTGACGTAGGTGGAAGTACCGAGGTAGGGCGAAAAACTCCATCTCATTTTCTCCTCCAACTAAATCGTCCGACATCGTTGTTTTACCTTTTTTTGTAAAGGCTGTTAGACTTGGTCTTTGCACGTTTGCTTTGTAGACACTGGATTGGTACTTCCGCCTACATCACGCGTGACCTTTCCAACGTGATTACGTAATGCGTGGCGCATCACAGAGCAGTGCAAGACGAGCATTTGTGGTTAAAAAGTGTATAAATTTTTATTTTTTTCAGAAAATGACAGATGGTTTCTCTAGATAAGACTTTTATTCCTCGTCTGGGATCATGTAGAGCTCTTTGAAGCTGCACTGAAACTGACATTTGGACCTTCAACCTGTTGGTCCCTGTTGAAGTCCACTATATGGAGAAAAATCCTGGAATGTTTTCCTCAAAATCTTTTCGACTGAAGAAAGAAATAAACATCTTGGATGACAAGAAGGTGAGTAAATTATCAGGAAATTTGAATTCTGAAGTGGCAGTTATCTGAATGCGGCGTACAGCGCAAAACTTTCATTTTTAAATGTGACCATGGAATCTTGCAGTATTTATTATAAATGATTTATCCATGCACATATTAAAAAAAATTAATGTGCCCTAGGAATCTTAAATCATCAAAATAACTTCCCCTGCCTCTTGCAGCGAGCGGAGCAACCTGTCACTCACATGAGATCCACCAATAGCAAACCACAACTATCAAATCAATCAAGTGTGAGTATCTGCAGGTTTGGGCATGCTGAAAGGTCTTTACAATTGGTCGTGAAAGCTGCCTGATTGGGGTTAGGGGGTAGTTTCTGTTTAAGCATTTAATTTCTCTGACCTACAACTATACAATCAACTGTCTCCAATCAATTCCCCATGACCAAAAGTCCTGATTTGTCCATTTCACTCAGATATGTCACAATAGGGAAGAAAAGACTATCGCAACTTCTGTTTAGTGTTTAATGCTGACTTATAAGTGTCCAAATACTTTTTGGGGTCAGTGTATCATCATGTCCTTCTTTACCTCTTCTCCTTGTTTTTCTTTCCCCAAAGCATATTGTTTGTTGGAAGCGATGTAGCGGACAGGGATGTTGTAAACTCTGCTGTTGTAAAACACCAC
Organism: Hypophthalmichthys nobilis; assembly: GCA_037950665.1. Classification (NCBI taxonomy): domain Eukaryota; kingdom Metazoa; phylum Chordata; class Actinopteri; order Cypriniformes; family Xenocyprididae; genus Hypophthalmichthys; species Hypophthalmichthys nobilis. The sequence goes on along the minus strand of CM075477.1, from coordinate 31,390,289 downwards.
CAGGGTGTACGGCTGCTGTGCATCTACACCAGAGCTCTTCCTGAGCAGAAAAGACCCATCCTGAAATACAATCAGACATAAGGAAATTTACATTCATGCATTTAGCAGATGCTTTTCTCCAAAGTGACTAGTTGCATTGCATTCAAGCTATACACTTTATCAGCTCATGCATTCTCTGGGAATAAAACCCAATGCTCTGCTGTTTGAGCTACAGGAATGATAGCAGCCAGTATTAATTTGGTGATTTTGTGATGTTTTAAGATTATCTGCATCGTTTGATAACCATTTGGTTGCTAAATTAGTGTTTGTTCCACATTTCTAATGTCTGCCAACAGTCTTGTCATTGTCCGCATCTTCTGGTTTTGAATATATCAGTGCATTTTGAGTTCATTTATTTTCTACAATTCTTTCTCATTTGCTGTCATGAACCCTTTTCACATTTTTGGGGGTTCTCAGACGCGGAATTCGTATATAGTGGTTAACGTAAACTACAAAAAAAAAAAAAAATTCTCTTTCCCATTTGCTCCAGAAGCAAAAGAAAAAAATCCACAACAGTGACTTTTTTTTTCCCAAAAGAGGAAAAAATATGAGATTGAATACGTCGATCAGAAGAGAAAAAATGTGTCAAATTTGCTCTCACTCCCTCAGCCGTTTTATTAGGAAATCTCACACAATCATTGGGCCACAGATCGGTATCAGCCGAAAATCACGTTCTATGACTCGGTAGTCACCAAATTTTGCAGATATCACAAACTGATTGCAATTTGACGACGTAAAACTGTAAAAAGTTGCTGCCAGCACACGTAAAATGTTTACAGATGAGGCCATGTTCTGCTTTGTAACTTTATGAAACATTAGTAAACCATAGTAAATCGCACAACTTTATTTAGAGCAGGTTGTCAAACGAGCCAACACACAAAATAACATGAATGCTCATGGAGTGACATTGACATGCTGCTTGGCTAAAGCTTTAGGACTTCTGGGATCATAACACAGTGCTTTCCAATGTCATTTGGAAATTTATCCAATGGAAACTGGGGCTGCGTTTGAAATCGCATACATCCCTACTATATAGTAGGTAAAAAACAGTATGTGAAAAAAGTAGTATGTCCATATTTACAGTACTCATAAAAGAGTATCAGAAAGTACCTGGATGACCTAATTCTTCTGGCGAGATTCTGAAGCGTGCATATGATGGCCACATGAGAGGATTTACATGACAATGACAACATGGAGAATGTAGCACTTCTGGATTACCTTCATACTACATACATTCATAATATATTGAACATACTTTTTTAGCGCTCACAAAGTAAGACTTTTGATAAAAAGGCTACCATGATTCCAAATGCCATAACTTCTTTGAGATATCAACACAAAATTTGGTCCAGATGCAGTTGACATGAATGTGAACAAGCCCAAACTTGATTTTAAGATGTCATATGTGACCCTGGACCACAAAACCAGTCATAAGTCGCACAGGTATATTTGTAGCAATAGCCAACAATACATTGTATGGGTCAAAATTATCGATTTTATTTTTTTAAAGGCAAAAATCATTAGGATATTAAGCAAAGATCATGTTCCATGAAGATATTTTGTAAATTTCCAACCGTAAATATATAAAAAATGTATTTTTGTGAGTGGATATGCATTGCTAATGACTTCATTTGGACAACTTTAGAGGTGATTTTCTCAATATTTAGATTTTTTTTGCACCATCAGATTCCAGATATTCAAATAGTTTTATCTCGGCAAAAAATATTGTCCTAACAAACCATACATCAATGGAAAGCTTATTTATTCAGCTTTCAGATGATGTATAAATCTCTATTTCAAAAAATTGGGTTTTGTGTTCCTGGGTCACAAATGTACTTTCTAATCATGTCAAGCATGAATAGTAACAAAATAAATCAATACATTGCATCACTTTTTCTTGGGTTTTCTCAGCATTTTTTTTGTTGTTGTAGAGTTATAAGCCATTACCTTTAAGTATGCCACTTGAAATAATGTGAAATCTTTAAAAATGCCTTCAGGGCGTAAGGGGTTAACAGTGACAGTCAGAGCTTACATATCACTTATAAAGCTTGAATGATCAGGATCGGCCAATTATGATGACAAGAAATCAGTAGTTGGTACCGATGCCAAGGTTAAATAACATGAAATGCAGTGTTATAATTGTACATAGAATGATGAAAATATAAAAAACTTTGCTAGATTTACAATGTTAATAACTTTGGAAAGGTCCATTAACTTGCTTCTATTGCATATGCTGGAATTTAGAATGCAATGTCATTCAACGTAGCTTTGTAAAATGCAGCAGTGTTATTTTTGTGCAAGTCGAACATGCCTTAGCTGAGCGTATGAGAGCGTCCTCTGCTGTCTTGCGGTCACAGCTGCTGGCATACCAAACCTTTTTATACACACCAGCTTCCTGTGTGAGAGAACAGGATTACTTAGACTGACAGAGTAAGTGCATGCTGGGATGTTCTTGATTATAGTACTTGTGCTGCAAACTGAGACAAACAAACATCAGGGTCATTTTTCATTCTTTGTCAGATCCAAACCTTGTCGATTAAAAAAATGAAAAGATATAAGTAAATGCATTTAAAGTGAAGTCAGTAACAGAATTTAAATCACCTCCTCAGCATCTCTAGCTGATCTGATGTCTGAAGGCAACGTCCCTCTGCCTGTATAAATAATATTAATCAACAAACAGAAAAGGAAAGACTTGACAGCCCTGTTAGAAAGCTCTGATGTTTATTGCATCCATTACAAACTGAAAAAGTGTTAATCTTACTCTGGGAGGGAAGCTGTCGAGGCAGAGGCATTCTATAGCAGAAAAGGAGTTCGGTTCTGGTTAGTAATATTGTGGTAGTTTATGCTTACGGTTGAAAATTAAACCTTTGTCAGTGGTTTCTTACTTAGCTCGATGGAACCCTGTTGACGATGGGCTCATCATGGTGTCCGGTGGGCTTCGTGATATAGCTAATGATGCTGTTTTAGTTGATGAGACTGTAACGGAGAACATATGACTATTAGTAGATGACTTTAAACCAATAAAAGGTCATAGTTGACATTGCAATTTATAAACGTCCTGGAAACTCACGTTGGTTACAAGCCACATCAAGCCATTGGCTATATTCAGAAATGCATAGCTCTACCAGGACTATTTGTGCAGTGTGCTTATTTTCTGTATGTATGCAACTATGTGTGCAATGATCTGCCAAATTGTGCATTATATAACAGAGCTTACTTTGTGGAACAATGCATCAGTTTGACTACCAAAAGTTGACCTATTCTTTAACTTCGATGTGTTATAATCTTAAACATAAATCGTGTATGCTAGTTTTCCATTCTGAACATAGCCATTGCTTTTGTTATTCTCATCATGAGGGATTTTGATAATTACCTTCACTCTCTCTTTGAGGAATGTTTGGTTTCTGCAATAATAGAGGAGTATTTTCAGAAAATGTTTTGATTTGAAATAATTCATGACATTTTTAAAGAGATGAAATAAGATAATTGAGTGTGTACCGGTATCGAAGCAGGATTTGGTTTCTTCCTAAAACAACAGGAGTGATGAACTGTTAGTGAACCTGATATTATGGCAGAGTTTTTATATTATAGTTCAGGGTTTACGGGTCTTACAGGTCTCTAGGTCGAGGTGTCGGTATTGATGTTTTCCGGGCATCAGTGGTCTCCTGGGGTCTTTCGTTAACACCTAACGAGTGTCAGACACACGTTGCATAGGTTTGTTTTTCAATAGAGATCTTACTGTATTCATTTGCTCAGGTTCAGTGTAACTGATACTCACTGTCATCTGCGTCACACACCTCATACTCGTCCTCTGATTGTTCCTGCTCACACACAACAGTGGAACAAGACCGTCAGCATATTCTCAATTCAAAACATGCATTTTGCGCTGTTAATTATGTGCATATAAGTCTGATCGCTTATTTACATGCAAATCGCGTGTACATTTTGTAAAGGATGGTAACGCTTTACAATAAGGTCTCATTTGTTAACATTAGTCAATGCATTAGCTAAGATGAACTAACAGTGATATACTGTTATACATTATGACCCCTTTCTAATATTGTCGGTCCCCCTTTTGCTGTCAAAACCGCCCTGACCCGTCGAGACATGGACTCCTCTAGACCCCTGAAGGTGTGCTGTGGTATCTGACACCAAGATGTTAGCAGCAGATCCTTTAAGTCCTGTAAGTTGTGAGGTGGAGCCTCCATGGATCGCACTTGTTTGTTCAGCACATCCCACAGATGCTCGATTGGATTGAGATCTGGGGAATTTGGAGGCCAAGTCAACACCTCAAACTCGCTGTTGTGCTCCTCAAACCATTCCTGAACCATTTTTGCTTTGTGGCAGGACGCATTATCCTGCTGAAAGAGGCCACAGCCACCAGGGAATACCGTTTCCATGAAAGGGTGTACATGTTCTGCAACAATGCTTAGGTAGGTGGTACGTGTCAAAGTAACATCCACATGGATGGCAGGACCCAAGGTTTCCCAGCAGAACATTGCCCAAAGCATCACACTGCCTCTGCCGGCTTGCCTTCTTCCCATAGTGCATCCTGGTGCCATGTGTTCCCCAGGTAAGCGACACACGCACCCAGCCACGTGATGTAAAAGAAAACGTGATTCATCAGACCAGGCCACCTTCTTCCATTGCTCCGTGGTCCAGTTCTGATGCTCATGTGTCCACTGTTGGCGCTTTCGGCGGTGGACAGGGGTCAGCATGGACACCCTGACTGGTCTGCGGCCATGCAGCTCCATACACAACAAACTGTGATGCACTGTGTATTCTGACACCTTTCTATCAGAACCAGCATTAACTTCTTGAGCAGTTTGAGCTACAGTAGCTCGTCTGTTGGATCGGGCCAGCCTTCGCTCCCCACGTGTATCAATGAGCCTTGTCCGCCCATGACCCTGTCGCCGGTTCACCACTGTTCCTTCCTTGGAGCACTTTTGATAGATACTGACCACTGCAGACCGGGAACACCCCACAAGAGCTGCAGTTTTGGAGATGCTCTGACTCAGTCGTCTAGCCATCACAATTTGGCCCTTGTCAAACTCGCTCAAATCCTTACACTTGCCCATTTTTCCTGCTTCTAACACATCAACTTTGAGGACAAAATGTTCACTTGCTGCCTAATATATCCACCCACTAACAGGTGCCGTGATGAAGAGATGATCAGTGTTATTCTCTTCACCTGTCAGTGCTTATAATGTTATTTTTATGTTATTTTACTATTAGTAATAGTAGCAGTTCTTGCTTATATTATTGATGATTTAACTGATCAATACTCACTGGAGTCATTGTTGGCCTTCTGGTGTGCATTCTGTACGAATAGATAAAACATGAAAAAGTTTATTTGTTTTTCATTTATGCATTAAACTCTTTCTTTTAATACATTTATCTCAGGTATATTTTGTAGTGTTCTGACAGATGACTGACATTTTAAAATGTTTTGCATTGTTAGATAACCAAAGTAATGAAAAAATAAGAATATATGCAGCTATTGTATTTTGATAGAAACTATCAAAATGGTAAATGTTCATAAGGGTGCTGAATAATTAAACTGTGTTAAATGCAATGCTAATTAAGTGGTTTGTAATTGTCATCAGATGAAAATTACTGTGTAATACCGTGGACTGGCTTTAGGGGGCGCCATCTGCGTGTTCGGCTGAAGAGTTGCATTACTTCTGCTGATAAGAATAGAACATTGACAGAGAACATCAAAATAAAAGAGGGAAGCATGTGCTGTGTGTCTCACTAACAAATGAAATGAGGAAGTGTAGGAGTCAAGTTTGACCAAATATAGTGAATGTATAGCAACATCTTCATGCACTGTGAAATGTAATTGAATTACTCCTGTAATTACTGCTAAATTAGTTTAATGTATGTAATATAAATAAGATAGTTAATTTGGAAGTTTTACCTTTTCTTAGACCGTGAATTGTCCTATAAACAGACACAAAGCATTTTTTTTCAGAGCATTTATAAAGCAAATTAATTTTACGAATCACATTAAGTCTGTCAAGAACATGTCCAGGTCATATTTCATGCCAAAATCATTAATAAAATTAAATTATTATGCATGGTAGTATTTGTTGTACTACCTGTAATTTATGCTGATTTTAACTAGGATCACCACTATTAAAAATGACACATATATACATATTACAGTAATGTGATTTTGGGGAAAATGTTTCCAATAGGCTTCATTTTCTTCATTTTCATACAATGCATGTTCTTATTCTTTTATTTTGATTTTGCAGTGAAATATGATCTGAATATATAACCGTGAACTGAACAAAAGCTCACCTTCGTGTCAGAAACCTCATAGAAATCTAAAAAGCAATATATGTGGTTTCAATATTTGATCAAAGAAATCTTATGAAACTGTGCACTTCTTGAAAAATAATCTCACCCGGACCGTTTCCTCGAGTAGGAACACAAGGTTTGACCCCTCTGTTAACTGGCGGCTCTGTAAATAGACCTCATTAGAGCTTGATTTACTAATTGCAGTCATAATAATAATTCAGTGTGCTACAACATTTAAAACGCCTTGCATAAGCGTTTCTTTATCATCTCACTTGTTAGTGTTTTCTCAGTTGGGTCAATGTAATTATCTTCATCCATTTCGTCCTCTGGCTCAATGTAATCGCCCTGAACAGAGGAGAGTGAGTGTTTGTAGTATCAGGAGTTTATTGTGTGTTAAATTAAAGTGCAAGCCGTTATTACATCATCTTCCTCTGCCAGACTGCGGTGGGTCGGTCGCGGGGGTTTGTGCCTCTGTTGCAGATGGAAAGGAGTGTTTGGTTTTGCCGGCCGACCACGACAGCTGTCTGGTGTAGAAAGACACAGGATGTCTGGTTTTATGTGCCATCACTGCTTAACAGAACTTTCCTTCCGTAGAACCTTTTAGTATGATGTCAATAGTTACTCAAACTCATTGCATGTTTTTAATTCCGTTAAACACAAAAGGAGAACCTTTGAAGAAAGCACAGTTCATACAGTGACCAGGAGCTTAAAAAAACCAAAACAAAACCCCCCCCAAAAAAAACACATTTCATTGTGCAAAACATCTTCAAAACCTTTTGTGTTCCATGGAAGAAAGTCGTACGGCTTTAGAAACAACATGTGGGTGAGGAAATGATAGCAGAATTTTCACTGTTTTCAGTGAGCTAGCCTTTTAAAGTCAACATGAAATGCTGTTTGCACCCCATTTTTCTTGTAAAATTAGATTCAGAATGAAAAATGAATGGCAGGACTTAATTTTCAATTATTGACTGGATTACAAAATAAGAGTTCTTGGTAGAGCGGCATGATTCTGGATCACATTTTAAGATGATTCTCCAATGATTCTGAACAGACAACTAAACAAAATAACTTGTAATTTACTACAGCTTCTGACAAAATGTTAATTGCTGCAATCTATTTAAAATGTTTAATTAATTTGAATGAATTGTTTAAAAAAATCAGGTTTAATGAATGATTCAATGACTCACTCATAAATACTTCCCTTGTTTCATTACTGGATGAATCAGCGTTTTTTAATTAATCTCTTGAATAAATTATTTATTGACTCATAAATACTTCACTTGTTTCATTACTTGATGAATCAGTGCTTTTGAACAAATCTCTTGAATGAATGATTCAGTGACTCATAAATACTTCACTTGTTTCATTACTGGATGAATCAGTGTTTTTGAGCGAATCTTTTGAATGAATGATTCAATGACTCATAAATACTTCACTTGTTTCATTACTGGATGAATCAGTGTTTTTGAGCGAATCTTTTGAATGAATGATTCAATGACAAATACATTTTAACACACATTTGTCGCCACGGTATAGAATTCATACTGAAATGTGATCATGATATTAATAAAATACCCATTAAACTTGCAAATTTCCACAAACAAGCATTACTTTCATGGACTCTTATGTATAGTCATAATTCCCCCCCCATAAATGTACCATTTGGAATAATAAATACATAAGGATTAGAAACAAATCAATATTTTTGAAAATTGGTTTGAAAAGGGAATTATTTGGGTTAAACAGCTGATCAAAAAAGACTATGTTTTATACAATTATACTGAATTTGTTCATATTCATAACTTTTTAGTCGATCCTATCCAATACTGTTTGGTTTTACAGGCAGTTCCCAAGGAAATTTTGAGGCTATTAGAATGTAGTAATAATTACACTTTACAAACATTTGAAGAATTTACTTCTTGTATTATGTTACAGGGCAAGGATTTCACAAGTTTTGGATGTAATAATATTTTCTTACGCTCCCTTCTTCAATCTAAAAGTATACTTGCTGTTACTACCTACTGGAATCTCTATTTAAAAAAAATGTCTTGATTGAAGTAAAATTGGATGACACCACATAAGTATTGCATTACAAATAAAGTGAAAGAGGTTTCATATAAAATTTGTCATTGGGTTTACCCAATTAAGTCACTTGTGGTACAGCGTTTTAAAGTGAATATGGAAGATATTTGTGTTTTTTGTAAAATTTCCCCTGAGACTATTAATCATTTATTTTGGGAGTGTCCCAAGACCTAAATGTTTTGGAAAGAACTCAATATTTACTTACAAAGAAAAGCTATGACGCTTTGAAGAAATTGATGTTATGCTAAAATGTTTTTCATTTGATGGTGATAAAAGTATTCTGTTTATATTTGACTTAATTATTATAATTGCCCATTACTATATTCATAAAGTCAAACTGAATGAAAAAATGCCAAATTTTATATTTTGATCACTACGGTAGACATCAGTGTTTATATCCGAAATATAAACTTTTATTCCAGTACTTCTGTGATAATTTAAATATTTGTAACCCAAACATAATGATACTGTGTGGTTGAAAAAACTGTTTGTGAAGCTGTTTCATGTCTAGATAGCCTAACTGCTTTCTCAGATCGAGAATTATCGAGATCATCTTTTAATGATAGGTCTTGATGACATCATCTAAAAAAAAGTCATTACATTTAAATACAAGATTATGAAATCAAATTCTGTATAACATGCACTTATGAATCATTCACAATAAGACCATAAAAATTTACAAAGTAAATGGAGCCAGTTTTGATTTCATGCTGACTTTAAAAATAATTTGCGCAACAAACCAGTGTGTTTATTATTACGATAATAAATTAAAATAATATGATAACAAATAACAATTTGCAATATCAGAAGATATACAGCTAAAATAACCAAAACCAGATGAGATCAGAAGCCTTGACATATTCAGGTTACAAATGTCCACTCTTATGTTAAAAATAAGGTGGATAAGATCCATCAAGCCGTGATACTCACCCACATACTCTCCTCTGGGGTTTGTAATGGACGGGCCGACGGTAAATGCTTTCACACCGTGACCTTCTGATCTCGGTGGAGGCTCATAGCTGTCATCATGCTCACCCTGTGGCTCCTCATATGTGTCACTGTCCTGTAATATTAAAGATATTGATCAATGTCTTTCCTGTTTCTCTGTATGTTGTGCTTTTACAAAAAATTAAGTGGAGAATTTCACCTAAAGTCATTACTCGTTTCAAATAAATGTAATTTATATTTATTTTTAATGTGTGTGTGTATATATATATATATATAATACACTACCAGTCAAAGTTTGGAATCGGTAAGATTTTTAATGTTTTTAAAAGAAGTTTCGTCTGCTCACCAAGGCTGCATTTATTTAATTAAAAATACAGTAAAAACAGTAATATTGTGAAATATTATTACAATTTAAAATAACTGTTTTCTGTTTGAATATATTTTATAAAGTAATTTATTCCTGTGATCAAAGCTGAATTTTCAGCATCATTACTCCAGTCTTCAGTGTCACATGATCCTTCAGAAATCATTCTAATATGATGATCTGCTGCTCAAGAAACATTTATGATTATTATCAATGTTGAAAACAGTTGTGTACTTTTTTTTTTCAGGATTCCTTGATGAATAGAAAGTTCAAAAGAACAGCATTTATCTGAAACACAAAGCTTTTGTAACATTATACACTACCGTTCAAAAGTTTGGGGTCAGTAAGAATTTTTATTTTAATTTTTTTGAAAAGAAATTAAAGAAATGAATACAAATTCAGCAAGGATGCATTAAATCGATCAAAAGTGACAGTAAAGACATTTATAATGTTACAAAAGATTATATTTCAAATAAATGCTGTTCTTTTGAACTTTCCATTCATCAAAGAATCCTGAAAAAAAAAAATATTGTACACAAATATTTTGTACAATTGTACACAATAAATGTTTCTTGAGCAGCAGATCATCATATTAGAATGATTTCTGAAGGATCATGTGACACTGAAGACTGGAGTAATGATGCTGAAAATTCAGCTTTGATCACAGGAATAAATTACTTTATAAAATATATTCAAACAGAAAACAGTTATTTTAAATTGCAATAATATTTCACAATATTACTGTTTTTACTGTATTTTTAATTAAATAAATGCAGTCTTGGTGAGCAGACGAAACTTCTTTTAAAAACATTAAATATCTTACCGATTCCAAATTTTTGACTGGTAGTGTATATATATTTTAAACATGTCTGATAATATATATAAAAAGGCAGCATTTTTCATTTTTATTTAACGGATTAGTTCACTTTCAAATGAAAATTACCCCAAGATTTACTCACTCTCAAGCCATCCTAGGTGTATATTTGACTTTGTTCTTTTTGATGAACAATATACGAGATATATTAATAAATATCCTGACGCATCCAAGCTTTATAATGGCAGTGAACGATACCAACTAGTATGAAGCCTAAGAAAGTGCTTCCATCCACATACCTCCATCATAAATGTACTACACACGGCTCTGGGGGTTTAATAAAGGCCTTCTGAAGCGAATCGATGCATTTATATGTATATATATATATAACAAGTTATGAATTAAAATATCTAGCTTCCGCCAGACCGCCTTCCGTATTCAACTTATGAAGTAAGTACAACAAGTTATATCTCCGATTGTGTTCGTCTGAAAGAAGATAGTCATATACACTTAGGATGACTTGAGGGTGAGTAAATCATGGGGTAATTTTCATTTCTGGTTGAATTAACCCAGACTAAAAATGAATATTGATTTGCATGTGCATGGACTACAGTTATTAAATTATTACTGATGTTACATTTATACATTTCTCCCGTTAGTGAACTGTGAATTCTTCATCAGGCTGAGATGTGACATTACTGAAGTAAACCAGCGCACTTACAAAATCTGAGTCAGAGTACTTCTCAGTATCCGGAGCTTCGCCTGAAAAGTGACACAACATGGTTGTCATGAGGTCAGTAACTATATATATTTAAGAATGAACTACCGCTGTGTGAAAACTGATTGTACGCCTTTTAAGGGCCACTGTATTAGATTATGCTTTGTTATTTTGAATGGCTGAATCAACCTGACTGCATTGGATTACATTAGCTAAAGTCTTTTTTTTTAAGGGTCAGATGATCAAGTAGAAATAGGTGCACATTTTTCAACTGTACATTTTCACTTTCTCTAGTGTAGTTCAGAGAGACTTGCCTTGATAGTCTCTTGCTGGTACTTTTGGAGGTCCTTTCTTCTTTATTCTGAAACAAAATTGAAAATAACCCAAAATACAGGAAGTTCTTGAGAGTTCATTACTGTTGATATCAGCACATTGTGGATTAGTGATAGTGTGCTAAGTGAGTGGGTGGATTATATTTGTCATTTGTCAGCAATGTTTAAACACCTCATCATATAATTTCATGCAATCTACAACATACAAAAGCAAAGACACACAATGGCAGGATGCAACAGAATAATAAGACGGTTGTTAAAAGCCAGATTATAGTAAGTCATTCCAAAGAAAGACACCACAAAGGTGACGTTACAGTGGCTGTCTGGTGCCATTTCTGCACATACAGACAGAGGAGATCAAGCAGAGCCCTTAAAGACTGTTAGCCACCATATTTTGCAGTTGACACCTACTGATTGGATGAAGAAAACAATGATGTTGTAAGACACACATGCTGGATTTTAAGAGTTAGATTCACTGCACATAAACGCAATGAAACTTTGATCATACCGGTCCAGCGTACTTCTCCCGGTTTTGAGAATATTAGCTGTTTGTTCGGTCTGAAACCTTTAAAATGAATGAATTAAAAAAACAAAAGAATTCAGTTATTTGTATTGATGAATATTATTTGGTTTGAACTGTGTACTTTATTGTCTTGATCATTTGCATAAGTGTTTTACATTTCCTAAGGAAAATGTGTGTGTCGTTTGCCTGTGCAAAACACACCTCCACTAAAGCTAGGCTGTTCTTTTAAAGGATTTTATTTCTGAAAGTTGTAAATACAGTTGCGTAGTAAAGTTCAGACATGAGGAATCATTCATGTATGGAGGGCAAATGGTGCGGAACAAAAGTGCATTGAAGTGCAGTTAAGTTTCATGTACTTGAGGTTTTGAAAACCCCTAAGCATGAACAATAGCAACAGTGATACTTGACTTGGCAAACACCGCAAATAATTGCATTTGCAATCAGGAATGAGCTAAAACTGTGTTGGGGGTTTTTATGTTACTATAATGACTGTTTTTGTACAGCAGGTGTCGTTTCATTAATAACATTGCTTGCTATTGTTGCATATAATATTGTTTTTGTCATGCATGCCACACCTAATGGCCTGTTTTGGGACTATTCCTCTGTATGAATAGAGGAAGTGAGAGGAAAGTCACCAGATGTTTCCTCGTGTTTGTTTTCAGACCGACTGCGAGTCAGGACTGATGTCTTTAAGATTGGAAAATGAAATATTTAAATGTTTGAATGATAACTTTGTCGTCTCCTGTTTGAATACATAAAGTATACTGAATATAACATACCTTTTTAATCTGTTGAAAAGGCTGTCGTCATTCTTTTTTATATCTTGAACTATTTTTTGGAGTTGCCTGAAAAACAAATCATGATGAGTTAATAAAAGCACATGTACAATACTGTTTAAAAGTTTGGGTTCTGTAAGTGAAAATACAGTAAAAATTTTGAAATATTATTACAATTTAAAATAACTGTTTTCTGTTTGAATATATGTTAAAATATAATTTATTCCTGTGATCAAAGCTGAATTTTCAGCATCATTACTCCAGTCGTCAGTGTCACATGATCCTTCAGAAATCATTCTAATATGCTGATCTGCTGTTCAAGAAACATTTATGATTATTATCAATGTTGAAAACAGTTGTGCTGCTTCAAATTTTTGTGGAAACTGATACATTTTATTTTTCTTTGATGAATAGAAAGTTCAGTTTATTTGAAATGTTTATAAATGTCTTTACTGTCAGTTTTGATCAGTTTAATAGATCCTTGAGTAAAGTATTAATTTCTTTCAGGAAAAAAAAGAGAAATCACAGGAATTACAGACCCCAAACTTTTTAATGATAGATAGATAGATAGAAAAAGAACGGTTGTTGTATTTTTAAATGCTATGTTGAATACCAAAATGCCCACAAAATAAATATTGACTTCTTTTCAGATTTTTGTTTATTACGTTTTGCATCTTTATAAACCTAAATTAAAAATAGACAGATTAAAGTCGAAAACAATGTCAATTTACAAGTTTTCTTTTGTAAAAATATTGTTTCTCCCACACTTTCGAGAGTCATGTCTCTGAAACCATGATAATAGATGACTTGATTTTAAAACTGAAACGGGCACTGCAGAACACCTGTCCCAACATGGTGACTGGCGAGATTGCTTCCCTCTAGTTCCCGTTAAAAAGTCAACCCATTCTCACTCACGAGGGGACTGATACTGCCGCTTGCCCAAGAGAATGCTATACTGGCGGCAAACGCGAAGCGGGACATTCTAAGCGCTTAACGTGAAAATTGCTGGCTTAATGTAGGCTACTACTAAGATGGTGATTTTGGAGGTGCAAATTCAGTAGGCTACACAATAAATAAAGCATATGTAGGCTACAGACAAGCAGATGAGCCCACACTATGAAGGCAGTTAATTAGCCAACACGTTAAGCTTTTTCCTAGAAAATAAAATACCATTATAAAGAAAACGCTTAATGCATTAAGACAGTGATATTAAAAGACCGAAAAAAGTTATGGACAAGCAGGTCAGGTCGACTATGAAGGCAACTCACTTACACTTTCAGTGTTATAGAAAACCGTTCGAAACGCTAAACATAAAAATATTGTATTTCCACTTTACGTTGCCGTTGTCTTAGATGCTGTTGATGACAAGAAAACGTGCGAGAAATTAGTTTTGCTGGTTGTTGTTTTAGTAGGATTAAGCCACGCAAAGCGCTAATGTCCCAGCGACACGGCCATAATGCATTGCTTTCAATGAGAATTGAGAAACATTTCATGTCAAACCCACTGAGGCAAAGGGCATGGGAATTTTGTCTTCATAAAAATTACATATTGGCGTATAATTTTGTCATCATGACATATGTTGGGGCATTTTCAATTTGAGGACATCAGGTTATAGCATATAAAGCAAATCCTAATCCTAAAAAAATTCTCTATATAAAACAATTAGGGCTGTCAAACGATAAATCGCGATTAATCGCATACAAAATAAAAGTTTGAGTTTGCATAATATGTGAGTACTGTGTGTAATTAATATGTATATATAAATACACACAAATTAATGTATATATTTAAGAGAAATGTTATTTATGTACAAAATATTTTATTTATATATATATAATATAAATAATATAAAAATATAAATAAATACATATACTTGTAAATATTTATCAAATATATACATGAATGTGTTTGTATTTACATATACATAATAATTACACACAGTACACCCACATATGTTAGGCAAACTCAAATTTTTATTTTGTATATGATTAATCACGATTAATCGTTTGACAGCCCTGAAAACAATATAAAACACCTGACAGCCAGACAAAAAAAGTCACAGTAATTAAGATATCGTTTTGGCCTTTATTCATATAAAACAGTGAAAAGCAAAGGGACGGGATCGATAGGCTATACAAGCGTGTTGGACTGCTAAACAAGAGATCAGGTTTAGAAATGGTCCTTAGGTTAAAATGTATTTGTAAAAACATAATAATTTAACGAATTAGAATGAAAATTAATCATTGTCTTCTTTTTAGGCGTTTTGATGCGATTCTATATATTGACGCCAGAGGAAAAGGCACTTGAGGACGCTTTTAGCATCTGTGTATGACGCAAAAATACTAGAAATTAAATTTAGCATTTATACATATTAAAAAAAAAACAGGTTGTATATAATTTATACTATTATTAATAATCTTGCATAAGGAAAATTAGCTTGTATCTGCTAATTCTATTCATCAGTGTTCAAATAAAAAAAGGAAGAAACCGCATTTTCCATATTTCATTTCTGGTTTAAAAAAGGAAAAAGAACGGACGCAAAAGTACACGGACCTATGTGCTATGTTATAGGACAATTGTCAAATAAAAGTAAAGAAAATAAAAACAAATAATCTAACTATTAGAAACAAATAAATACATGAGAGCTAAGATACAAATAAAATAAACAATGCTTTACAGGTTTTTCAGGTATCTAACAGTTTTCAGGTACAGAAATTGAATAAAGTAATCAAATATAAAAATAACACTGCATATAAACTTCTTTGAATAAATTAAATAGGAAGATGAAACATTATTGAAGTTACAAAAGCTATTCAGTCAAGAGTAGTGAGTGATTTTTTTTTCTTCATCTTTTGTCGTTCAATTAACATTAAAAACACATAGAGCAGGAATATTAGACTGCTGTCCCTTTAAGATAATTCAAAGATCCAGTACACTGATACTGAAACACATGCTCTGTCTGTCTCGTTTTTCTCTCAAGACATAACCTACTATGTTTGTTAGGATACTCGCTAAGATGGGCATGTTGACATAATTTTTGTGTGAATTTGTCCGTTTAGGTGCACGTGTTGAAAGAGAATTTGCGCAAGAGTTGTGACCTGGCTTTCCGTGTGCGCGCTTCAGATGAGCGCACGCACAAATCTCCTCACAGCGGATGAATGTTTAAATTGTCATGGTTTAAATGAGTTTAGTTTAAACACAGATAGCAACGTGAGATGTTCAGGTCTCACCTGCGCTCGCGCGCTATCAACACCCGGGTGATGACGGGTTAAATGACTGGGCATAGAGCATTCGGCACGTCATTGAACATTTGTTTACAAAGAGTGACTGTTTTGTCCATGTTCTTTTGATCATCGCTGTTATAACGTATTGGGAAACCAGAATGCGTATCCATCGACTGAAACATACATTAGCCGAATCCGTCTGTCTGTTTTACACGTTGTTGTTTTTAACAAACCATATTATAGATGTGTCGTCAGATTTGGGTTGAACCGCGGTGGAAGCGCGTGCCGAACCGTGGGTGGAGAACCGAACGGTTCGATTTTTTTTTACCGAGAACTGTTATAGATAGATAGATACTGTAGATAGATAGATATTCAAATAGATATTCAAATAGATAGATATTTTTAATTCTTTGATTGATTGATAGATAGATAGAGGCATCAGTACACCAGCAGTGGTTAATATGCTCTGTGAAGCTCTCAGACGTTTCTGTTCAAGTGTAAGGCCATTGAATTGTGGGTTTTAATAGCTTATCAGATGCAAAGTTAACTGTTTCTGAGTGACTTCATGTCTGTGTTTGTGCAGGAGAGACAGCAGCGACCGAGACATATAATGAACATAATTACAATCCTCACACATCTTCACAGCAGCAGAAATTCAACACAATTCCAGCCTCAAACTCTCTAACTTCAGTCAATAAAAGCCAGTCACATGACACATTTACTGATAAATCACACTGGAGTTATTGCTGATTAAATGCTTTTACATTTTGTAAATAATGATATAATTTGCTATAATTTGAGCGATGCAGATAAAAAAAACATTTTTATTAAAAACATACACCTGTCAATATAGATTTGACAAATGCAAACTTTTAGATCCATTGAAAAAGCTCTTTTTAATCCTTGTTAACCAATGTTAATCTGATCGAAACAAAGCACAGACAACTTCCTTAAGCACAAATAACAGCAAAACTGATTTTCTTACCTAAGTTTAACAGTAGCAGGAGCCGTGAGTTTGTTGAGTTGCTCCATTCTGTGTTAGCTATACAGATTGTAACAGGTTTGTAGTATGATCTAGTAGTCGAGTGCCAGCTAGTGCTCATAATGAGTGTGTTGGACGTCGATGGTTAAGCAGCACATGCTGCAGCTGTGAAGAGGAGGGCGATTTTCCACAGAAGTGGTTCGTAATGAGGATTTTGAAACTACCGTTGAACGTCATGTTACCTCTATATTTAGAGCGAAGTCACTCTGAACTGATTCAGTTCAATGAAATTTTGCTATTTCTTGAATCTCTGTATTCTCAGTTCTCTGTCTGTGCTTTTTTTACAGCCTTTTTATGTCTAATAATAATTATGAATGCTTTCTCTTAATGAATTGTATTATTTCTCTAGTCTTTTAATGCATTATAAATGATGTTTAATGCATTTGTAATAATAATTTAACACATTTATTCCCAGCTAAGTAATTTTCTCCATGGATATGAAATAAACTGTGTGGCTTTTCTTAAAAGGTTTTAAAAAGGTTAGTGAAAGTATGTGCTTTATTTTTGGTTGCAATAGTATTGCTCAATGTTAGATCAAAAATATAGTAACTGTACTAATCTATTTGTAGATATTGTGACAACTACATACTTTAAAACTTAAAGCCATTATTCATAATTCATACGTTAACTTATAATGCATTTATATCTTTTTTTTGAATAAAACCAAAGTTAAAATGCATTATATTATTTGTAGATTATGCATTAAACTTTCTAAAGGTGTAACAATAAATAAGTATTATAATGTATAACGGTGGTTACAATAATTCATGAGATTATACAATGCATTATAAGGTGCATTACAAGGCATAATTAATGCATTAAAATCAATATATTATATATAAAGGCTTTAGGTAAATGATTACCCTTTGTTATTGCTAATGCTAGACTTTCTTTATCTTATAGTATATTAGTAGTGAAAATATTTTGTTAGAAACCCAGTTTGTGTGTGTGTGTAAGTAAAACTAATAGACAGTTTCCTCATTGCTGCAGACAATCATTGACCAAATGAGGAACATATGAGAAAAACTACTGGGAATTCACGGCTAGTTTCAACAAACGGGCGACTGGGTGGAGAGTTTAGTGTAGAAATAGAACAGAAACTGATTCCTTACGGCCGATGAATGAGGCTGAACTTGTTGAGGTCACCTTCCGACAGAGTCTGAAAAAGAAACAACAAGGCCCAGTCAAGTCCAAATGCTGTGGCAAGAGCTGTGCATAGACAAATGCCCAAAAACCTCAATAAACTGGAGCAACACTGTAAAGAAAAATGGGCCAAAATTCCTC
Organism: Hypophthalmichthys nobilis; assembly: GCA_037950665.1. Lineage (NCBI taxonomy): Eukaryota > Metazoa > Chordata > Actinopteri > Cypriniformes > Xenocyprididae > Hypophthalmichthys > Hypophthalmichthys nobilis. The sequence goes on along the minus strand of CM075477.1, from coordinate 31,371,837 downwards.
CAGAATGATGTGAGAGATTGATGAAGTCATACAGAAAATAATTACTACTAACCAAGTTATTGCTGCAAAAAGTGGATCTATATGCAATTGAGTCATAGGGTGTGCTTAGTTTGTCACTCATGGCTTTATTTTTGTTCAGTAAACACTGACACAGTGTGATAAGTCATGTGGTGTTGTTCATCTGAGGTTTTATTTGCCAAATTTTAAGACCTGCTAAAGACCAGAGGAATTCTCCAGATGAAAGCTAAACAAAATAACATGAATTTTACTAGAGCTTCTGACAAAATATTTAAGGTTAGTTTACCCAAAAATTAAAATTGTCATTTATTACTCACCCTCATGTCGTTCTACACCTGTAAGACTTTCGTTCATCTTCGGAACACAAATGAAGATATTTTTGATGAAATCCGATGCTACACTGCTTCGAAGCTTTACGAATCATTTGTTTCAAATCAGTTGTTCGAAACGCCGAAGTTGCCTGATTTCAGCAGTTTGATGCACGATTCGAATCACTGATTCGAAACAAAAGATTCATAAAGCTTCAAAGCAGTGTTTTGAAATCGGCCATCACTAGATATTGTTGAAAAGTCGTTATTTTGTGGTTCTTTGGCGCACAAAAAGTATTCTCATTGCTTTATAATATTAAGGTTGAACCACTGAACTCACATGAACTGTTTTAAATGTGTTTTTAGTACCTTTCTGGATCTTGAGAGGTTCGGTGACATTGCTGGCAATAGAGGCCTCACTGAGCCATCGGATTTCATCAAAAATATCTTAATTTGTGTTCTGAAGATGAACGAAGGTCTTACGGGTGTAGAACGACATGAGGGTGAGTAATTAATGACAGGATTTTCATTTTTGGGTGAACTAACCCTTTAATTGCTGCAGCCTATTTAAAAATGTTTAATTCATTTGAATGAATTATTTTAAAAAATCAGTTTGAATGAATGATTCATAAATGCTTCAGTTGTTTAATTACTGGATGAATCGTTTTTGAACGAATCTCTTGAATGAATGATTCAATGCCGAATACATTTTTAACAGTCGCTTGTCACCACCTAGTGGTTTAAAAATGTAATTGATACAATCTTTATTTGACTTGCTAAGTTACATTCAAAAGATACTCGATGGTACAGAGCCCCAGACATGACGTGCAGGAAAAAAATAGTAGGCTAAATCATGCGCACGATTTACTATTTCGTTCCCTCGATTTATAAATCATGCGCATGATTTATAAATCGAGGGCACGAAATAGTAAATTGTGCGGATGTTTTAGTAAATCGTGCGCACGATTTAGTAAATCGAGGGAACGAAATAGTAAATCGTGCACACGATTTAATTTTTTTTTCTTGCATGTCATGTGCGGGGCTCCATACGATGGCTGCGTTCAACTCCAAATTTTTATGCCCTTCACTTTTATGCCTAACTTCCCATCTGTCTCATGGACTTGAATGTGCGTCATTGCTTGCGTTGCATGAGTGCCCACTACTGGCGGAACTTGTGCATAAGGTTTAAATAAAACGCACTAAACCCTTGATCACTTGGAATTCATTATGGCTGATTGATTATTTAAACCCCTTTTTTACTTATGAATTTGTTTAATGCAAACGAAAAAAAATTTTAAAAATAGTATAAACTTTGACTGTGAACATAAGGTAGCTACAAGTATTATGTGATTAAATCTCAACATAATTTATATATTATACACTTTTAAGCAATTAATTCTCAAAATAATATATACACTTAAATTAGGTGCGATCTGCTGTGACATCACAATCAAGTTGAATTGTGGGATATAAAGCTGCTTGAAGTGTACATCGGAGTACACTCGCTCCCTCGGTCAAAATCGAGGGGACGAGGGTCTGTCCATATAAACTTCCCTCGTCCACTTCACTAGGTGGAACACTTCAAAATGGCGGCGGGATTTCCCCTGAGGGGAAGTGTTTAGGGAAATTTGTGAGTGTGTGTCTAAAAGTGGAGTGGAACGCAGCCTATCACAGCTTTCATTGGCCAAGGACCGCCCAAGAGGATGTTTGACTGACATGTAACGCAACCAGTCACAGTTCGTTTTGTTCCGCATCAATGTTTAGGGGCGTGAAAATGTACAGTTGATGTCCCTACAGTAACAGACCGGCGTGCATCTAATAAATTATTCATTCAAGAACGTTGTGCAAGTTTACTGCAACAGCGGAGCCACGAACTTCACCCTGGATTTTCAAACGCTGGATTTGAAAATCCAGTGTTTAGTTGATCCTGGTAAGTGTTCATTGTTACAGTTGTAAACATGACGGCCTTCTTCCACAAGGGGGTTTGGCGTTACGGCATTTGTTTCCAGGCGGACCGTTAAAGAGCGCGACACACACACGTCTCCGAACATTCTGTAGAATTCAATCAACCAGATGACGACTTCGAATCCATGCAAGAAAAGCATGTCCCTGAATGAGCGCGGTTTTATAGCGTATTTAATCAAAGACTATAGAATAACACAAGACGCGGTCACTCGTATTGTTTTGAATGCGAGAAAGTGCAATGTGCAATATGGCGGACTAAGTCCCGCCTTCTAAATAAGAGCCAATCGCTGATTGGTAAAGGTATCGCGTCACTGCAGTGGCTGTTAGAAGCTCCGGTTCCTATAGGAACAGTCAGACGCGCGCTTAGGACTGCACATGCGCATTAGCTTGATCCAGCCTTTTTTTTTTTTTTGTCACGATTCATTTAGAAACAAAATTTATGAGACAGTTGTTGTCAGATTTCATTGGTGATTTCAAATATGAAATTTAATCGAAAGCTTGGCGAACAGCTTTGGAGAATTTGATGTTTCCCCAGTTCAAAGAGATAGGAGCTGCATTTGCATGCCCAAGAGGCATTTCAAAGATGGCTGTCGAGTGAAATGACTTGTCTTAAAGGGACTTTGATTTAATTCAGGTAATGTTAATGGTATGACCCGCTTGTGGGGGTGGCCAAAATCACGATTTAAAATCAGTCAGAGCTAGAAATCTATCTTTATATTTACGGGTAAAGCTTCATATTACAGGTAGACTACTTTCTTTGACCCCCCAACATCTTATTTTGATGTCCTTCAGGGGGGATCAAGCCTTCTTCATGGGGGTCAGACCTCCCAAATCCCCCCGTAATTCACACCCTGCTTCAAGGTGAATTTCTACAAAGAGAATCAGTAATATTCAGTGATAGTCGTGTTCTGTTTGAATGTTTCTGACACTCACACACACACACACACACACTCTTGTATATGTGGTTTACGGGGACTCTCCATAGACGTAATGGTTTTTATACTGTACAAACTGTATATTCTATCCCCCTACACTACCCCTACCCCTAAACCTACCCATCACAGAAAACTCTCTGCATTTTTTGAATTTAAAAAAAAACACAGTTTAGTATGTTTTTTAAGCCATTCGGTTTACGAGGACACAGGAAGTGTCCTGACTGTCCTCATAAACCATGTTTACCTTGTAATACCCATGTCATTATACCCATTTGTGTCCTCATAAACCATGTATACAAGAACACACACACACACACACACACAAACTCTCAGTAACTTTGCTTAATAGAAACTTGTAGAAACAAGAATAACATTTTCTGTGACGTATTTGTGCTTAAATGAATAGTAGTTAAATTGGGACGTCTGATTCATTTCTGGATATTGGTTTTTGTCAAACTTTGGAATATATTCAGTTTCATAAATTAGTTCAGAATTTGATTTTTTTGAGTTTTTGTCACTCAAAAGTGTTTCTTTGAAACACTTTAAATGTTTAATGTGTGGGGGGGGTAGGGTACCAGATTGGGGTGGGCTCAGAGACCCGCCGTGGCCGCCCTCAGCCCCAGACCCGCCGTGGCCTTCCCTTCCCTCATCAGTCTTTCCGCCATCTCCCCGGATTCCCTGCACCTGTTGTACCTCGTCAGCACTCCCTTTAAGTTGGACACTTTCCCTGCACTCCTTGTCTGTTCTATTGTTTGACTAAGTGTGTGAAGCTGTTCGTTCTGTTCCTGGATTGTAAATAAAGCCCGTATGATTGTGGATTTCCGTATTTGCCTCGTCTCTACAGCAGCACATATAACACATACATGGGTACATATTGTTATTATGATGCTTTGTTTTTGATTAAGTTATATCAGTTATTGTTTTTACTGTAATTTAATGCGTTTCAGTTGCATTTTGTGCCACGTATAGTCATAGCAAAGGTACAACTGTGAAAAATATTACTTCTCTGACATACGGTGTTTCATAGAATAAAAATAAAATATATTCTGCCATTATCACTTTTTTCCCCCATGAATGAATATTGTGTATATATAATATAATAATATAACATTAAATAATCTGAAAAGTGGATCACAGTAAGAAAACAGCATATTACTTTAGAGAATGTGATTTCTAAGTAACAAAAGATGAGACAAAAAAGGTGAAATCACACAACAAAGAAAATATGATCTTTATATTTTATGTTACGATGAAGTTTTCTGGCTTTATTAGGGATACAGGATTTATGCTTAAAGTTTTAAACACTAGTATGCTAAGCTTGTACCTTCAGTAACCACTGACTAATCCAGTGAGTAAGTTATGTTCCTTGCTAATTTTGCATCTTTGTGTTTCTTTTCGGACACACTGGTTATGTTTGGAATGAAACACTCTAATGGCTTACTGAATTATGCAACAATAGATATTTCCGTAGTAGTTTGCTAATGGGGTTTTTCCACTCTATAATCAGAAAACCTTAACAGTCCTTTTCCTTATTTCCAACACTAGGTGGAGCCCTTACCCAGCAGTGAAACTGAGGCTGCGTCCCAATTCACCTCCTTGTGCTTATGCACTCAAAGTGTACTTTTTGTGAGTTGGGGAAAGTGCATAACTTTGAGTGTTTTGAAGTATTGGCACATATTAACAAGTCATAATATGGACAGATCTTGATGACTGTTAATAAATGATAAGGAGAGCATCAGAAGGATGAAAATGTCCTCTGAGACTCACAGAGAGATGATTAATGTCCTAATTCTTCCTGAATAATGTAAATACTCTTTTACGTACTTATTTTTTTATGTTAAAATTCTTTGGCCTCCTTTCATTTTGCCCTTTTTAGTAGTTACTCTTATGAGTTTCCTTTAATGCAACTTTAGTTTGAATTAAATGTTTACATTATCTGGAGGAAATGTGTTTATTTTATATTATTTTATTTTATATTTTAATTTATTATTTGGGTTGCAGAGATGCTGGAGCATCTGGGGCTGAAGGGTTATTTTATTTTATTATTTTATATGATATATATATTTTTTTATTTTATTTTATTATTTTTATTTTATTTTATATTATTTTATTTTATTAATTGGGTTGCAGAGATGTTGGAGCATCTCAAGCTGAAGGCTTAATTTATTTTATTTTATTTATTTTTTATTTTATTTATTTTGGGTTGCAGAGATGCTGGAGCATCTCGGACTGAAGGCTTATTTTATTTTATTTTTTATTTTATTTTAGGCCACAGAGATGCTGGCTGAAGACTTTTTATTTTATTTTTATTTTTATTTTATTTTATTTTATTTGGGTCACGGAGATGCTGGAGCATCTCGAGCTGAAGGCTTATTTCATTATTTATAGTCTGATTGCAAAGCATGTAAACTTTGACACACCACATGAATAGGCCATTAGTTAGCCTCGAACTCAATTATTGAGCTATAAGTAAAAATGTTTATCACATATCCTTCTGCTTTCAGAGTAATACTCATCAAAACCCCTGACAGCTGAATTTAGCGAAGACTCTTTCATAAGTATCTAAAGGATCTAATAGAGACAAATGCAAGAGGTTGAGCTCTCCGAATCTCTGTAACTCTCTGCAGAGTCAAAGACAAGAAAATCACATAGCCCTGCCTAAAATCAAGCTTAGCCTTTTGACACAGAATAAAATATCGAATATTTCGCCTGGGCACCTCCTTGGATGCTGCTTGCTGAGGTGAATTATTTATGTAGAGTTTCTCCAGGAGTTGGAGAGAGAGAGAGACCTGGAATCACAGCTGCATATTAAAAAGCTCAGCTTTCACATAAGCGGCGCGCAGAGTCTCAGCTCGGCTCCGCAAGGGCCCTCGAGTCCCACATCCACTCACCCCTTTGCTTTTGCAACTCAGTCCAAAGCTGTCTGAAAGCAGTCAGAGACATCTGAGGAATAAAATATCAAGAACCACAAGATCGCCAAGTTTGACCAAGTGCTCAGTCTAAACACAACTCAAAGACAAGAGACTCCAGGACTCTTGTGTTGACACATTTCATCTTTCAAACTGATCTGAGACCAGGCCAATTGAAAATTGCTTTTGAAGTTGCATGCAACTCCTAATTTAAGACTCATGACATCATTCGGTTGTTTTATGAACTCTGCTTCTTGTTGAAAAAGTATCTTGCTATAGCTTTCAACAGAAAAATGCAGTAAAGTATTGTTGGTAATTTACTCCCAACACTGCAGTGAAAGTCATCATGTTGTGTGCAGTGTTTACAAACGGCACATCACGCTCTCAGCACACACTCGCCGAGTGTCAAAGGAGACGTTCCTGTGATCTACAGACTCTTTCACCAGATGGTTACCGCATAAACGCCACATGAATATTCAAAGATATCTAATATATGCCCTTAGCACCCATTCAGGAGGACACTGGGTGTGATGTCTAAACATGTCTAAAACATGCGGCACGCTGCTATTTCACCAACTTCGAGTGCCATATTAACACTTGTTAGACTACAAGTGAAGAAAAGGCCTTTTTCCAGTAAATCAAATGACTGGCCAGTTGGCCAATCAGTATTTAGGAAGTAGGTTCCGAAAAAAAGGAGGCCGTAAGTTTTCTTTTTTGTCATAACACCATGTCTGCTCTTTGCTGAGTCAACAAAACAAAAATGAGGAACGATGTATTTCATTTTCAACATACTTTTAATGAGATTAAAAAAAGCAGAACAGGAAAAGAAGTTTTTATTTTACCTTAATTTATTTTATTTTATATTTTATTTATCTAGTGTCTTGGGATGAAATTTATTTTTTATTTATCTAATGTCTCAGGCTAAAGTTTTTATTTTATTTTATTTTTATCTAGTGTCTTGGGATGAAATTTTATTTTTTTATAATGTGTCGGGCTGAAGTTTTATTTTATTTTTATCTAGTGTCTCAGGTTGAAATTTTATTTTTTATTTATCTAGTATCTCACATAAAATTTTTATTTTATTTTATTTTTATTTTTTTATCTAGTGTCTCAGGCTGAAATTTTATTTTATTTTTTATTTATCTAGTGTCTCGCATGAAATTTTTACTTTTTTTTTTTTTTTAATCTAGTGTCTCGGGCTAAAATTTTTATTTTATTTTATTTTTATCTAGTGTCTTGGGATGAAATTTTATTTTTTTATTTATAATGTGTCAGGCTGAAGTTTTATTTTATTTTTATGTAGTGTCTCAGGCTGAAATTTTATTTTTTATTTATCTAGTATCTCACATTAAATTTTTATTTTATTTTATTTTTATTTTTTTATCTAGTGTCTCAGGCTGAAATTTTATTTTATTTTTTATTTATCTAGTGTCTCGCATGAAATTTTTACTTTTTTTTTTTAATCTAGTGTCTCGGGCTAAAATTTTTATTTTATTTTATTTTTATCTAGTGTCTTGGGATGAAATTTTATTTTTTTATTTATAATGTGTCAGGCTGAAGTTTTATTTTATTTTTATGTAGTGTCTCAGGCTGAAATTTTATTTTTTATTTATCTAGTATCTCACATTAAATTTTTATTTTATTTTATTTTATTTTTATTTTTTTATCTAGTGTCTCAGGCTGAAATTTTATTTTATTTTTTATTTATCTAGTGTCTCGCATGAAATTTTTACTTTTTTTTAATCTAGTATCTCGGGCTAAAATTTTTATTTTATTTTTATCTAGTGTCTTGGGATGAAATTTTATTTTTTATTTATAATGTGTCGGGCTGAAGTTTTATTTTATTTTTATCTAGTGTCTCAGGCTGAAATTTTATTTTTTATTTATCTAGTATCTCACATTAAATTTTTATTTTATTTTATTTTTATTTTTTATCTAGTGTCAGGCTGAAATTTTATTTTATTTTTTATTTATCTAGTGTCTCGCGTGAAATTTTTACTTTTTTTTTTTAATCTAGTATCTCGGGCTAAAATTTTTATTTTATTTTATTTTTTATCTAGTGTCTCAGGCTGAAATTTTATTATTTTATTTTATTTTATTTTATTAGGCATTGTCACAAAGCTACACACATGCCTTCTACACACAATCCAACAAACATTGATACCCACACATAATTTGGATTTAACTGATGTTCATAGATTTCGGGCAGAATCGAGTTAATTTGGAATATATACACACTCAAAAAAAAAAATATGTAAAAATAGGGCACATTGTGCTATTTAATGGAATTTTCTGTATTTATTTTTTAGAGGTGTTTTACCAATATTTAGAATTTTGCACTTCATTGAGTTGTGTTTTAGGGTTAACGGAAATGTCCGTAAAATTACTGGATAATGTCCAGGTAATGAGCTGCCTGTTATTTTATAGATTTATTTTTTACAGTGCGTTGCTCACGGAGGAGGTTCATAAATTCGAAGTTGGACTGATAACATCATTTGGGTCAGTATGTATGTGATTCCATTCCTTCTTTTTTTGTTCTCTCATTGAATATCCGGTATATCTGGCACTTTGTAAATGTGTCACATTAATACTAACAAATGTTTCATCAAACAGAACTGCAAATATAATGACTGTTTCCAAACAGTTTTTCAGCCAGTCTTGCCCAAACCTGTTTCCAGTTTCAGCACATCATCTGTTTTCTCAGACCACGTTAAATGATAAATAGCTCACGCTTGACTAATACCTGCATCAATGCAAATCCATTATAGAAGCCACAGCAGGATGTTTGAGTCATACTAACTCCGCTCATTATTGTACATTGCTCACTTCCCCATATGAAAGAGTTTTAAAAGCACTGATCGTATCTAAAATATATGATTAGTGGAATCAAATGTTAATGATAAGAACACAGATTAGATTTGGCTAAATATGTCATCTGCAAAATAACAATATTGACCAAAAGCGAACATTTGACCAAGAAAGGGAACCTACCAGAAACCGACAGCCGTCAATCCTGTTTCGTTGTGCTGCATCTGCACAGTCTCTCATGTTGTTCTGTGAACAAACACAATTGAGCTTCAGCTCATTTACATATTTATGAATAAACATCACTTCATCCTTTTTTGCACTAGATAAAACAACAAAAATAGTTGAAAAGCATAAAATGTCTTTGCCTGCATGTCTAGTTAACACACAGCTGAACTGAATTTAAAAATGCTCACCTGAATCAGAAAGCCGGCCACCTGCGCCGGACTCCATCCTTCACATTGCTCCCTGGTTGGTAAACTCATCCTGGTCAATTAAACCCGTCTGAATCAGCTCAGATCATAACTAACATCTAGGAGAGGCTTTACGCCAGTATGAGGGACGTTTATGCAACGTGGGAAGTTCCTCTTGTCAGTGATGGTAACTGACCCTACAGGACATGGTTTTCTCACACTTCTCTCTGTGACGACAAATTCATTCGCGTAGGTAATGCAAAGCCACAAGCACTCTCTTTAACTTCATGTGTGATTATAAGGCCACAATAAAGTGCTTATAAAGCGTGAATGTTCTGCTTTTTAAAGTAATGTCCTGCTCTGTGTGGGAAAATTCAGTTTGCATAAACTGAAAGGGAAATGAAAGATTAAACTGAGAGCACATTTTCACCATACATTAGACTGGAACTACTATAACATGTGACTAACTATGAGGTATTTTTCAAACAACAGTTACATGCATGGTTGGTTCTCACAGAGGTTTTCACAACACCTTAAAACTGCCATTTTTTTGTTCTTGTTTAAAATATTGATATTGTCCGATTGGAGCAGGTTGTCATGTTTTCATTGTTTTTAATTTAATTTTATACGAGTTCTTATTTTTGTACTATTTTATGCTTTTTATATATATTTTTACTAAATAGCCCATATTAGGTTTGCAATCTGACGGAAATCAAGGGTAACGCAGGTATGATGTCATTGATAAGCGGCGCATGGACATGATCCGTGTCCTGGTTAAAATGGCTTATTTCTCTGAATTTAAACATTCTTGGAAACATCTGGGATAATGTAAGTACACAAGTCAACAAAACACTGTTTTAGTGGTTTTTGGATATTTTAATCCAAAAATCTTACATATTGTGTCTTTAACACAAAGCTTGACAACTAGCCCCAGTCTCCCCTATAGCTTGTACACATGCAGTAGACATAGTACGTAATGGAGAACAATGATGTGTTGTTGTGCATTAAAAATATATTTTTAGATGGGATTTTTAACAGGAAGCAATGTCATTTGTAAAGCATATTTGCATGTGGTTGCATGTTTTTAATAACATTTGTCATTTCCTTTTGGGGTGGCTGAGATTGACAGAAACACACAGTTTCTATAGAGTAGAGTGCATCCTTCATATCTCCGTCTTTAGTTTTATCATATTTATAAAAGATACAAATGCTGTACTGAGTCTTTCCGAAAACAGCCGAGCTCCTGGAGGTGTGTCATGTGAGCAGAGCTAAAGAGTGACGAGCATGCGCAGCTTTTGCATAGTGATCGTCTGCAAGCTATCAATGGTCAGCTAAACAAATGTAGTTAAACACACACAATACACCATCGCATTATCCCTGGATAACTTTTGAATCACTATAATGAATATAGCATATAATGAATGATGAATAATGAATTTATGAATTCACTACGTAGCTGCTGTGCAGCCAAAATTATATACCAGTTATCACTGTAAAGCTGCTTTGACACAATCTGCATTGTTTAAAGCACTATATAAATAAAGGTGACTTGACTTGACTACTTTCGTGTTGTTTACATTATATGCACTTAGGCACCTATTGCCAACAAAACAGACATTTGAAGCAGTTTTACTCACCACCTGCGGTTCCGACTCATGACCGCTGTGACCGCTCCCTCTTTCAGTTTCAAATGATCTGTAAATCCAGCGTAGAATTGGGCCTTGTTTATGAAACCATAAGCGCCGATCCTGAGGGCTCGAGCAGCAACAGAAAAACACGAGATATTTTCCATTCATTTTAACCAATAAAAAAGTGATTGCACCTATCAGTTTCTATGGTTATTTTAATAACAAATATCGAGAGTGCATCAATGTAATGCGTAAGCACAAAACTCTCAGCTCCACTTAACGTTTTGGAAGCAAGGTTATCTAAGAGTATTTTTGGCACAGAAATACTCCGTCATACGTCCAACTCATGTTTTGAAACTTTGGCCATGTTTAGCATGAGAATCCAACTCTGTAACAGTGAAAATAAGTCAGAATGCATGAAATAGCATTACACCCCCCTTTAAAATAGTTGCAAAATCACCTAGTAAACCGTATTATGTGATCAGAAGATATTTGGCATTGCATTATCTACTATATGCAATAACAAATAATAAAAATAGTGAAGAATATTACTTTGAAATTGTGTATTTTGTTCCCACAGGTTTCAAATGATTTTTGCTGACACCGGTGATAGTCAGACCACAGAACACACAAGTTTCTGTTTTCTGCTTCAGTGTTGTCCAAATGAGAGGGAACATTAACCTGACAATTTCAAATTCTAAAATTCATCTATTAAATAAACCGACAAAGTTGATTCAGCTTTAAAGGGGACTTATCATGAAAATATAGCACTTCCATGTTTAAGTGCTATAATAAGGTCCCCAGTGCATCTGCATCTGCAGTGCATCTGAGCCGGTCAGATTTCGCTCCGCTTGTGATGTAGGAAAGGGATCTTATTATAATATTATCACCCCTTAATCTGTATGTTTCCACCCACAGTGCTGCCATTTTGTTTTTGCAAGGAACAACGGTGTACCAGTAACACTCGTCCTGGAGTGCAGCTGACTGTCCTGCACAGTTTAGCTACTACAACCTTGATCAAACACACTTCAGGATTACTAAAGCTACATGAAGGAAGGTGAGTTGGGTCGGAGCAAAACTCTGCAGGAATGACCCTTGAGCTTGTGATATGTCTCAGCTATGTAAACATTATCACTGATCTGTTAATGGCTATAATAGTAAACATAAACTAGTCTCCATAAACTCCTGGCATCTGAGCCACTAAGGAAGCAGTGGTGCAATTTTATTTATGAAGGGAATGTGTCCAAATAAATATCACCGCTATGTGAGACTGCACACGAGGTTTAGTAAAACACAGAAGTTGATTCTCAGAGATGGATCGATACCAACTGTTCATGATCCAATTTCATATATATTTCATGGTGTTTGCAAATTGTCTTTCTGAATGTTTTGTTAGCACATTGCTAATGTATTATTAAATGTGGCTAAAGTTTCCAATGTTTCTTACTGTATTCATGGAGACCAGAGCCATGTCGTTATTTTCATTTTTAACTCAAAAACACTTGCAGTCTGTATAATTCATAAACGCATCTTCATTTTTATTGAGTCTCTCCAACAGTGTGTAGCTTTAGCCACGTTAGCTGTGCAGCACGCTATCAAACTCATTCAGAATCGAATGTTAGCAAACATCCACAAAATACATGCCATACCTACGTGATCTAATATACTGCATCACAAACAGTTTGTAACGATCCATTTTGAGAGTTATATTTGCTGTGTGAGCTTCTCCTATATTATTTATGCCTCAGTGTATTGGAATTGGGCAGGGAGCACAAGCTCATTTGCATTTAAAGGTACACACACCAAATTAGCACTTTTTTTCCCCACTCAAAAATAGGCAGTTAAAACATGGTATAATAAAAAAAATCCATCGGGTATTTTGAGCTAAAACTTCACAGACACATTCTGGAAACACCAGAGACTATTACATCTTGTGAAAAGGGGCATAATAGGTCACCTTTAAAGCAGGCTTACATAAGACCATGTAATTCAGATCAAGTTTTTTTGTCATTGAACGCACAATGAAACTAATTTGTGTCAAAATGTTAAAAAATCATCAGTCCTCAAAGAAAAACATGTGTGTTTGTCTCCAAATGCAGAAGATGCACCGCAACACATGGTTTCAGACAGGTCAGTTTCAAGTGCTGTTTATGAAGATGCATCAACAAAAGAACACGTCTGCTTATAAATAGGGTTCACAAAGATGAGATAGAATAAGCGCGAATAACTTGCTGCATCTAAAAAAATGACTCGTGGAAAGTTTTCTGTGGTACTTAAAAAGTTTTAATTTGCCCTCACACATATTAAGGCCTTAAATAGGTCAGAGCAGAAAATCTTAAATGCATGAAGTCATGGCATTAAATGTTGCATGCATTGCAAACAAAGTATTATCTTCCTCAGTATGTTTGTCCTGTTTTCCAATAGAAATATTTAAATATCTTTAAATCAACTTGAGATGCAAATGTAAAATGAAGCCTTGAAAAATTAAAACAAAAACAAATATCTGTGAATGAGTTATGAAAACTTCTTTTTGAATTAAGTTGATTTTTATGAGCCCATTGGCAGATATTTGTATAATCATGAGCTCTCTTCATTTTGATCAATTTCACAGAAAACAGGACTTCATATTTTGCCAATTTGCATCTTCAGTAAATTGATCTGAAAATCTTTAGACATCTGCACTGGAAAACCAAATACTGAGGAACAACATCACTTTTTTGCAGTCTGATCAGAAGGTACCGTAAAAGTTATTTCCATATTCTAATGGTTGGGAGCAGAGCTTTTTTTTTTTTTTTTTTTTTTTTTTTAAATGTATTAAAAAGTAATGGATATCTGTTGGAAATTGTATTGTCAATCTCTGAAGTGTTGCTAATACAACTTATTGTGTTTCTCTTTAGACATTTACATTTCGAGAACATTGAGTTCCCTTCAGTTTATTCGTTACATTTTCTTTACTTGGTCTTAAAAAGGTCTTTAAAAAGTCTTACTTTAACCTTCATAAAACCAAACCCTGTTTTAGGCTTTTATAATCATATAGGTTATTATTCAGAAATGCTACACTCTTGTATAGCATACGATATCATTTATGCTATTAAAATGTTCTGCTTTTATATCTAATGTATTTTAAGCCTTAAGTGTTTTACTATTTGCAAATGCAACATTAATTTGTACATTTTAAAAGGGACCTACTATGCCCCCTTTAACAAGATGTAATATAAGTCTCTGGTGTCCCCAGAATGTGTCTGTGAAGTTTCAGATCCCACAGATAATTTATTATAGCTTGTCAAATTTGCCCCTATTTGGCTGTGAGCAAAAACATGCCATTTTTGTCTGTGTCCCTTTAAATGCAAAGGTGCTGCTCAACAACAAAGCTGGAGAATCTCACGCAGCCAAAATGAGGATTGTCAGTAACGGCGTTCAGCCTTACATTGTTCACACCGGAGTCGACACTGATGGAGAGACTCAGAAAGAAGTTACAACTTTTAGACTTTTCTGAATGGTTAGTGGATAAATTTATGTAGTTGCTGTGGAGTTGATTCAACTCATCGACTAGCATGTGCCGTCATGTTAATCTTTTGTGCAAATCCAGCGTTGAATTGACCCTCATTTGTGAAGCAGTCCGGCGTAAAATGACAGCAACAACACTCTACTACAACAACTCTTCCTCTTCTCTATAGCAGCCCAACATGGCATCGCCCTCTTTGTTGCGTGTTCTCCGGGCTGGGGTTTATGTAAATTTTAGGGTCAGTGATGTCACCAACCCGGCTCGTTGTAGTCCCTACCAGCCGTTTGTTGTAGTCCTTAAAAAGCGATTTCTGTAATATCTCCCTTTGCATTGAACTTTGAGCGTCGTAACTTTGCAGATGTTGTTTATGCTCAAACAGCAACATTACACACTAACTAAAGTTAAAAAGTGAAATCATAATCACCCCTTTAAATATTTACAAGTGTAAAACTGTAATCATGAATAGCGTTTTAAATGTACAAACTGTATGAATATCACGTTTTAGTGCAATTCAGTTGTTGAGGATATTGTTATTTGGAAATATTGTGACTCCGTCAGCTGTATCACAAACTCCCTCATGCAGGTAATAATATTTTTGTGATGTATTGTTTATGTTTACAAGAAAGAATTATTGCACTGTTAATCATAAATAATGACTAGCATTATAACCGTAAGAGCCACTTCATAATGTTAAGATACAGTAGACAATATGATGCAGTGTTTTTATACAAAATGAATAGCAGTTTTTGTTAATATGGTTGTTCCTGGAACCGTCTCCCCTCTTCTGTTCTGCAGGTGCTTAAGCACAGACCATTTTTCAGCAGCCTGCGTTTTTTTAAATTCTGGACCTGATCCAAACCCGCACTGACATGAAGAAGTGAGAGGAAGTGGATTTGCGATTACACAAAAGCTACAGTGTGACTCCAGTTAACCTCCGGCATCAAGTTAATGAGAGTCGTAGCATCATTGTCAAAGACACACACACATGCACGGAGACCTCGTGGAGCTCTTTTCCTGAGGTTATGAGAAAATGACCTGTACTGATTCTGTGCACAAGATCTCTCTCATTGCTGTAGTTTTCTTTTGGTCCAAGTAAAGGGTTCCTGTCGAGAGAGAGGCAGTTCTGTGATCGCACGTTATTTAGATGTGAGTATTTATATGTGTGTAATCTATTAGATATGAATCAGTTTAATGGCAAACAATGACTGTGGTAAAGAAGAAAAACACAGTTAATGTGATACCAGGCCTGTCCTAGATATGTTTTACTACTTTCGATGGCACATTTAACCCAGTTTTATTGCTGCAGTTCCACAAAGAAAATAAGACATGAAGAGGTTGCAGGTTGCTAGGGCTTGATCAGTGGTTTTGTTTGCTGCTGTGCAGTTTCAAGGGTGTTCTGGATTGTTGCAAGGTGAATAAAAAGCATTCTGAGTGTTTTTAGCACATTGCTGTGTGGTTGCTAGAATGAGGGTCGTTGTCAGGGCAATGCTATTTGTTTACTAATGCATTCTGACTGTTTCTGTACAACAGTGGTTGATGTCGTAAGTATTTGTTAAAGAATAATGAGCCATGAGCCAAACCAGCCATCTATGATATAATCTACATATAATACACACACATATAGTGCTGTAAAATCAGTTAATCGGGATTCATCGTATCTAAGAAAAGTTTGTATTTTGTATATATTTGTATATATATATATATATATATATATGTATATATATATATATATATATATATATATATATATAATGCATATATGCAGAATCTGAAAATGTGAAAAATTAAAAATAAATAAGAGGGCGTACAAAATGCATGTTATTTTTTATTTAGTTTAAGATATTTTACATAAAATATG
This sequence comes from Hypophthalmichthys nobilis, assembly GCA_037950665.1. Lineage (NCBI taxonomy): Eukaryota > Metazoa > Chordata > Actinopteri > Cypriniformes > Xenocyprididae > Hypophthalmichthys > Hypophthalmichthys nobilis. Next base: position 31,355,493 of record CM075477.1, on the reverse strand, counting down.
TTTATAGTTCACAAGACAAAAAAATAGCTGAATTTATTAAAATGATCCTGTTCAAAAGTTTAGGAACCCATGATTCTTAATACTGTGTGTGGTTACTTGGATGATCTATGACCGTTTTTTTTTTTTTTTTTTTTTTTTTGTGATGGTTGTTCATGAGTCCCTTGTTTGTCCTGAGCAGTTAAACTGCCATTCTTCAGAAAAATCTTCCAGGTCCTGCAGATTCTTCAGTGAGGACAATTGAGGGTCTCAAACACAACGATTAAAAAAGTTTCAATCATTCACTGATGCTCCAGAAGGAAACACGATGCATTAAGAGCCGGGGGGTGAAAACTTTTGAACGGGATGAAGAAGTCAGAATTTTCTTATTTTATTTAAATATCAGTTTTTTTCCATTTAGTACTGCCCTTCGGAAGCAACAGAAGATACTTGCATGTTTCCCGGAAGACAGATTAAGTCAATTTTCCTTTATCTTCGAATTCAAAAAGTTTTCACCCCCCGGCTCTTAATGCATCGTGTTTCCTTCTGGAGCATCAGTGAATGTTTGAACCTTTTTTAATAGTTGTGTTTGAGTCCCTCATTTGTCCACAGTGTGAATAGATGGATCTCAAAATCATACAGTCACTGCTGCAAAGGGTTCAAATATGCAAAAAATCCATAAAAACTGAAGAATCTGCAGGACCTGGATTCGCAAAAGCGAAAGTAAAACGCGAGCGCACAATTTTTCTAGTCATGTATTTCATCTCTGTGGATTTCTTAAAAATACTGTGTAAAAATCTTGTCTCGTGAGCTAACTGTCTTGTCACACCCCTTATATATATATATATATATATATATATACACTATATTGCCAAAAGTTTTGGGACGCCTGCCTTTACGTGCACATGAACTTTAATGACATCCCATTCTTAATCCGTAGAGTTTAATATGGAGTTGGCCCACCCTTTGCAGCTATAACAGCCTCAACTCTTCTGGGAAGGCTTTCCACAAGGTTTAGGTGTGTGTTCATGGGAATTTTTGACCATTCTTCTAGAAGCGCATTTGTGAGGTCAAGCACTGATGTTGGCGAGAAGGCCTGGCTCACAGTCTCCGCTCTAATTCACCCCAAAGGTGTTCTATCGGGTTGAGGTCAGGACTCTGTGCAGGACAGTCAAGTTCCTCCACACCAAACTCGCTCATCCATGTCTTTATGGACCTTGCTTTGTGCACTGCTGCGCAGTCATGTTGGAACAGGAATCAAATCATCCCCAAACTGTTCCCACAAAGTTGGGAGCATGGAATTGTCCAAAATGTCTTGGTATGCTGAAGCATTAAGAGTTCCTTTCACTGGAACTAAGGGGCCAAGCCCAACCCCTGAAAAACAACCCCACACCATAATCCCCCTCCACCAAATTTTACACTTGGCACAATGCAGTCAGGCAAGTACCGTTCTTCTGGCAACTGCCAAACCCAGACTCGTCCATCGGATTGCCAGACAGAGAAGCGTGATTCGTCACTCCAGAGAACACGTCTCCACTGCTCTAGAGTCCAGTGGCGGCGTGCTTTACACCACTGCATCCGACGCTTTGCATTGCACTTGGTGATGTAAGGCTTGGATGCAGCTGCTCGGCCATGGAAACCTATTCCATGAAGCTCTCTACGCACTGATCTTGAGCTAATCTGAAGGCCACACAAAGGTCTGTAGCTATTGACTCTGCAGAAAGTTGGCGACTTCTGCGCACCGTGTGCCTCAGCATGCGCTGACCCCGCTCTGTGATTTTACGTGGCCTAAGTTGCTGTTGTTCCCAATTGCTTCCACTTTATGACACCACTAACAGTTGACCATGGAATAATTAGTAGTGAGGAAATTTCACGAATGGACTTATTTCCCAGGTGGCAACCTATCACGGTACCACGCTTGAATTCACTGAGCTCCTGAGAGCGACCCATTCTTTCACAAATGTTTGTAGAAGCAGTCTGCATGCCTAGGTGCTTGATTTTATACACCTGTGGCCATGAAGTGATTGGAACACCTGAATTCAATGATTTGGAGGGGTGTCCCAATACTTTTGGCAATATAGTGTGTATATATCCTATATGTTCTATTATATATATATATATAATATGGATTATTTGGTGAATATTTAGATATTTCTCTGCAGAATCATGGGAAATGTTTTTCACTTGCAATTCTGCTTTTAACCAACCTTGTAGCTCACAGTAGGTCTGTCTGTAAAGGTTTGTTATCGTACAAAATTAATTCTTCTATGTAGAAAATCAATGGGATTTTCGTCTGTGGTTGTGCAGTTACTGGGGTGTTTTGTTTGGTTGCTATAGTGTTGCTAGTATGTTTTCTACTGGATCAAGTTGAAAGAGTGATAATACTCAATGATAAAACAGGTCTCTAGATGTGAGACCCAAACCAGAGCTGTGCACCTGTTTGAGCATTCACCAGGTGAAAAGCTCGCATCAGAAAGCACCACCAAGAATAACAGAGATGAAGAAAAGAAAAAGCAAAATAAAAACCGGGGAAAAAAATCAACAAAGCATAAATAAAAGAAGCAGTAGGAAGTGAATGATGCACTGAGGGAAACAGTGTGAGTTCTTCTGTAAAGAAGAGGCATAATAAAGATCTAAAAAGCCCTCAATGACCAGTTCATCTACACATATGGTACTTCACGTCCATTCAGCAGCTAATGAAGGGTTTCTTCTTAGCAGGTAGGCTCATTAGCTCGCTCAGGCAGATGGTGTTGCGGTAGGAACAGGATGGTGGTCTGTACTACATATGTGCCACGTCTGTGAGGAAACTGCTGGACGTTACTGGACAGCTGTAGAGGTTGATCACTGTGACCAGTCCAACCAAATCCCATGACAACTTGGTGGAGAAATTCAGGACTTCTGAGATGCAACAAGAAAAACAAGGTAAAGTTCACTATGGTGCACCTGCACTGAAACACACACACATGTAAGTACTGTTGACTGCACTTTTATTTATTATATATTTTTAAACAAGGAATGAATCCCAATATGTACACTACATACTTGCATGATGTGCCAAAGTAGTACAGATGCATCCCAAATGATGATGAAAATGCATTAAATGGCCAAGAGCATGCACAGATTCTAATTAACAGGTTTCAGTGATTTCACTCAGGACAAACTGCAATGCATGTAATGACTTTCTAGGGAACTGTGTGCTTTCAACTTTGTTGCAACACTTTATGGAAGGTGTTTCTCTATTCCAGTATGATACATCTGTACACACAGCAACGTCCATATAGACATTATTTTCTGGTGATAATCTAGAATTATTGCAAAAAAGCCATTTATTAGACAGTGGTTTCTATATACTACACTCTTAAAACAGATGTGTTAAAAACAACACATCCTGTGTTAGATCTTAACACACCCATGTGTCTAGTTAAGGACAACACATTTTGTGTTACTTTTAACTCAAACGTGTTATTCCTGCTAATTTTCTACACACTAATGTGTTATATTTACACAATTTGTGTCAATTATGTACACAAAATGACACAAAATGTGTCACAAAAAATGTGTTATTAATTAACACATATTTTTTGAGAGTGTATTGGCCATGAAGTGTAATATGCCAAAGGTGCTTGTTTTGAACGATTTCTAGAGAATTTGTAATGTTTGCATCTATACATATTTTTTTTATTTAGGCTAATATTGCCCACATCCCATTGTGTTATAGAAGAGGATGAGTTTGCAGCATTGATTCGTCAATTAGGGGAACTTTTCTCTATCCTTATTATTTATCCTTATAGTCAAGAATAAATTTTTGGAAATAGAACAGTTTATTGAACTATTAGACTGTATATATATATATATATATATATAGTCATAAGTCAAAACCATTTATGGTATTTTTAATTTTTACATTTTTATTTTTCTCATAAAGTAGAATATTGTTCACAAAAATGAACATTTAGTCATCATTTAGTCGCCTTCGTGTCATTCCAAAACTGTTTGACTGAACACAAAAGAAGATATTTTCTCAGTGTTTTTTTTGTTCCATATAAGCTAATGGAAGTCAATGAGCTCTAATGTTGTTTGGTTACCAACATTCTGGGAAAAGAAAGACATGCAGGTTTGGAACAACATGAGGGTGAGTGAATGATGAGAGAAATGTTCATTTCTGTGAACTCTTTAAACATTATCCAAGATGAGATTAGCTTTGATAGATGTCCTTTACAAACCAAACCAAGATTTTTATTCAGAAACAATTCATTTCTTTTTAATTTTATAAATTTGTAGATGCCCTAATTAAAGAATCAGCCATTAATATGTGTAATTATGTGGTAAACAGGCCTGTGGTGTCATTGCAATACCAGTGGGTTTGTGAAAATGTCCTCGGTTGTATTTATTCAACTTTTCCCTTAGTGCTGATGTTATTTTTTCCTTTTTCTCTTCCTCGTGACCCAGTGTTCTCTATCCATCTGTTAGTGGTAGTTTTGGCAGTGCCCTATCAGCACGAGTGCCAAATCAAAAGCACCTGTAAGACTCTTCTTTGCCAAACCATAAACAAACACGCCACACCAACTGCCAGTTTTGTCTTTCAAAAGAAAAATAAGGCATCACCCAATGCAACTGATGAAACACAGCGACAGAAGTTCTAGGCCCTGGTGCAGAGATGTTTTCCACAGCTCTCCCTACTCGAAAGCGTCGGCGTCCCGAAGTCGCCTTCACTCAGGGTCGTGAGGAGGTGAAGTTCGGGGATGTGAAGGTGTACCTGGTGGAGAGGAGGATGGGAAAAAGCAGGAGGAATTTTCTCTCTAATCTGGCCAGATCAAAGGGGTTCTGCGTGGATGACGCTCTCAGGTATGTCGCACGGCCCTGTTGAAAAACCAGCATGCTGGTTAGGTATGTTTTGAAGCATGGTAACTGGTTTGAGCTGGTTTATGCTGGTCCTTAGTTGGTCATGAGCTGGTTGCTTAGGACCAGCACTTAACCAGCTCAAACCAGCTGCCATGCTTCAAAACATACCTAACCAGCATATGCTGTTTTTTTTCAACAGGGAGAAAAACACGACCGAGTGCATGAGGTGAGACACTTGCTGCATCCCAATTCGCATACTATCCATCCTAAATAGTATTCCAAATTAGAATGTCTCAAATCGTAGTATGTTGAAATGAGTATTCCAAAGATACCTGGATGGTCTACTTTTCCGGTTAGAATCCGAAGTGCAGATCCACGCACACTCTAACGGCGCATTTTGCGTATTGTGCATTGGATGAGGATTCGATTAGAACTACAAACATGAATAAAAAGTGTTAAGGCCCTGATATACTTCAAGCAAAGTTCTTTTTCGTTCTTCGTTTAGGGGTAAAACGAAGTTTGAAATACATGAGCAGCGATATACTGTTATCAAACATCTGATGCCACCCACATTGCTGAGAGCGACAGTTAAGCCCAAAGTATAGTTCACTTTTTACGTGTACACAAGGGTCAGCATGTAGTGCATGTGACGCGAATCCCGGCCTACATAGATGGATAGTAAGTGGTTAGAAAGTACCCTCATTTGTACAACTATAGCATGAAAGAACACAAAGATGTTGGATTTTAACTCGTGGAGAGAGATTGCTCAAAACTGCGCATGTGTTGAATGCCTGTGTACACACACAAGTCAAGTGAAGTATAATTTCCAAGGCTGTGCATTCGACTGTACGTGTACACTAGCATACACGTAAAAAAACTAAGTATACCAAGGGGTTTAGGTGAATATGTAAATATGTGCAGTGCGCTTTACTCTTAATAACAAAATAAATGCACAACAAAATTCAGAAACTAGCAAGCATTTTAATAAAGCATAAGAAAAGCATCTCATCATAGCATCGTAGATATATGTGTTTGCATTCAAGCTCCGTATTTCGGCACTCCAGTAAAAAAACATCACGTTTATATTATAGCACTTTATACAATAGATTGCTTAAAATCAAGCAGATTTACCGTATTAAACATGAAAAATGGTGTCAGTGTCTCATTTCATCAGAAGTACAACATTTTCTACTCTAAAGCAGCTCTGCAGTGTTCATGTTTTCACTCGTGGACTGTTGGACATCTGACTTCCACGGACTCGTGAGGAGAAATAAACTGGAACTTCCAAAACGAACTCCAAACGAACTTTGTTTCGGCCTGATTTTGTTCGAAATGACGTCACATCAGTTCTTCGATTTCGCTTAAAGTATATACAAACATGGCGGATCTGTGAGACTGACGGTTTAGTAGAGAGGTTTAGATAAATGCGTTTGAGTGACTAATAATCACTATCAAACTTGACGAAAAGATATTTATTTAGTGTTATCCACATTATATTTCATTTGCAACAGCATTGTGAACTTTTATAAAGACGCATTTGGTCATTAACTTTTAAATGCATCATTATGCAAAACATGAGGAGAATTCTTCACATGAAAGATCCACGACTGGCAGATCAATGTGTGACTACATTTCTCTCTTAAATTGAATGCGGAGGATTTAAACTGTGACAAGATAATTGACAGGGCAGTTTAAAGCAACAGAGCGGAAAAGATGCAAATATGACAAAGTAGTTTGTCCCAAAAAGTGCCTACTATTCTGGTACACACTCAAAAGTATTTACTTTTTCTTCACTAAAACAGTACATACTTTTAGGGCATAGTATAAGTAGTATAATTCATACTTCAGAGTCTAGCATTACAGCTTGGTTAAGCGTTAAACTAACAGTTAATTTTTCACATAAACAGAACTTGGAATGCAGATGATTACAACTCGCTGCTCAGTTTATAAATAAATCAGAATTCTGTCACACTAGAGTTTTTGATGCAAGCCCAAGACTTTTGTTTGTTTGGATGCTGTAAAAGCAGTTGTCCAAAGAAACCACATCCAAATAAGCTTGGAAAGGGTTGTATGGAATTCAAACCATCTGTGAATTCATTCCGGCCTAACTTAAATGGCACTGATGATGCTAATGTCATTTCTTATAGCTGATTGATTCAGTTAGTATTCATTGCAATGCAATATAAAAAATTATTTGCAAAGTATCTCGTGCAGTGGATTAATGGCAGACACGTTAGTGTCGTTCTGTGTGTGCGTGTGTAAAGTGTAAAGTGACAAATGCATTAAAAGCATCTCACCGTGACGACACAAACGCACCGTGATTGTGCAAGTAAAGTCAATGAACCATGAACCGAGTGTGAAACAGTCATAGGCACTTTCTGTCTGTTTTTTTCCCCTTTAAATCCCAGTCATTCAGGTCCCAGTAGAGATATTTTCCCTATTTAAAGACAGTAAGTGATGTACATCTCTCTGGCAAACAGTTAAAAGATCTATTTTTCACTGTGTAATATTTTAATTTGCATACAATTTTATGCAAATCGCAGCGGTAATGAGTAGGGCAGCTGGTGTCTCCATGAGTTTCAAGACAGAGGGTTCTGTAGAAAATGATGTTGTAATAATAGCACAGAAACCGTCTATTAAAACCTTATTGTGCAGCTTGGTAACTATTGATTTAACAGAATTAATCAGTCACTCAAAGAAAGAACCAAAAAGTACAAATATAGACTAACTTGTTTTAGATTTTTAAAAGTTTTTGAAAGAAATGACTCTTATAGTCATCAGAGCTGCATTTATTTACTGAAAAATGCTGTTCTTCTGAATTTTCTATTCATCAAAGAATAGATAATAATCATAAATGTTTCTTGATCAGCAAATCAGCATATTAGAATGATTTCTGAAGGATCATGTGACACTGAAGACTGGAGTAATGATGCTGAAAATTCAGTTTTAATCACAGGAATAAATTACATGTTAACATATATTCACATAGAAAACAGCTATTTTAAATTGTAATAATATTTCACAATTTTTACTGTATTTTTGATCAAATAAACGCAGCTTTGGTGATACTTCTTTCAAAAACGTTTAAAAATCTTAATTATTCCAAACTTCTGAGTGTGTATTCTGAATTCAAAAGCGTAAATGACTCATGCAGCATCAAAGTGTGTAATATAATAAACTGCATGTGTGAAGTGTCGTCTGTTATTCTTCTCTTCATGGCTGCTTGGTCAGAAGCGATCCAGGGCTGTTGCTGCCAGTTTGTGCAGGTGGAGGAGCACCAGTGGGAGTTGTTCGGGTAGACGGGCATAACAGCAGCCAGCAGTTTGCCGTAGCATATCGTGCCGTACCCAGCTGAGGGATGGCACCATTCCCAGAAATGCAGCTTGAGCTTGAGCGGCCTACGGCTGTGCACTGCTGTCTGCAGCCAACCACAGGAAACAGATCGTGATGAGCCCAAAACTGACATTTTATAAGCCAGTGAGGATTTGATATCAGTAAGAGTCTGATAATACAATACCCTATAAAAAATCCCTGGGTATTACACAGAAAGCATGTCATGATAGAGATGGCAGAGAGACATTGCAGAAGAATGACTGGAGATTAACTGTAAAAACATTCATAATGCACATCTTATTTTATATTGATAACCGCGAAGCTGTTTAATAAATCAAACCATGATTTGCTTCCAGTGGAGGAAAATGTTCTTGCTCAGAGGTTGCTCAGGGAGATTCTTCTGAAAGTCCTTTGAAGGAATAAAAACAGAGTCAAAAATGAGCAGTGTTGGGGGTAATGCATCACAAGTTACGTAATCGGATTAGTTTTTCCAAGTAGTAAAGTAACGCATTACTTTTAAATTTACAACAAAATATCTGAGTTACTTTTTCAAATTAGTAATGCAGGTTACTTTGATTTCCCATTTACTGACTGACACCACTCCTGTCTTCATGTTGAGAGGAATCGGGAGTAATGCTGCGTTCACGCCATGCTGTAATAGAGTACTTCAGGGATGACATGTTTTTATAGGCAAAACCCGGAAGCGAGTTAGCATTTTAGGACTTGCGGTTCCATCACCCCGAAGTCAATGGGTTTTTTGAATAGGTTTTTGCTAAATCGCCTGAAATAAGGTATGTGGTTAACAAAGCCTCTAAATATGTTCACGTTTTGATCTATGACATAAAACACACCAGTTATAACCCGCTTGTGATTTTTTTAAACCTTTATTGTGTCTTAAAAACGGCGGTTGCTAACAAATTGCTAAAATGGACTACTTCCTTTGGCGGGGACTTTAGACGTCATCATGACAAACAGGACATCTGGACAGCATTTCTCATGAAAAAGTGGATAAGAATATTAATACACAGCGCAGATCATAATCAGCGAGCATGTTTTTAATAAAGTTTGAGGAAGTAGTATAATGCAATGTAAGTCGGAAGTAGTAAGTCGGAAGTAGTATAATGCAATGTAAGTCGCTTTGGATAAAAGCGTCTGCCAAATGCATAAATGTAAATGTAAAATGTAAGCTTGGTGGTGGTGACGTTGATTCGCGACCATGGTGTGCTGTAGTCCGTTTATAGCCTACTGTTAGCTTTTTATATCTGACGACTTTATTTAGGCTTTAAAATATATAAATGTTGTGTTAACTTGTAAAGATTATCTTGATAGACAAAACGTGTAAGTGTCATAACCCTTTGTTAAACACAGAGCTTATTTTTTACGATTTTCCAAAAGTCTATGGGAAAAATGCATAGGCTTTCAAATGAGGGAACCCGTGCGCCACTAACTTCCTGGTTGGCCTACAAAAACACGTCATCTCTGAGGTACTCAATAGACCCTTTTCACATTTCCAGGTTTCTCAGAAGCGGAAGTCGTCATAGTCGGGTAAAAGTCTATGGCGGTGAATGAGAGAATACATTAAATATATATTTTGTGTTCCCATTTTCACAAATAGCAAAAGAAAATCTCAACAGCAGTGTTTTCACAACTTCCAAAAAGATGAAAAAATAAAGAGAGATTGATGTCAACTTTACCATCACTCCCATAGCCGCTGTATTAGAAACACCCTCACAGCAGCGTTAACTAGTTTTTTGTAATTTGATGAAAAGGTAATACAATACTAAGTATAGTGTTATAAATGTGCATACATTAAAAAAAAAAAAAAAAATTATAAAAATCTTTGCAAGATTTAAGATGCTGATGACCGTTAAAACGCGTCATCACAGACTGTGAAAGGGGGAGTTTGATCGACAGGCGATCTAACCAATCATAACGCCGAATCCACCATTCTGTCCGACAAAGCAGTCAGGAAGTAGATTAATGTCGGTGGACTTGAACTGGAAAAATGGTGTGTAGTGTACTGACGTCTTTCCGCGGTTGAAACAAAATCCCTTCTTATGTTCATTCATGTTTATTTGATGCTGTAAATGAACTATTGGGAACGAGCCGCTTGAACTGAGGCGCTACAGCGATCTGTCACGACACATTAAAGAGCCACAAAAAAGTATTTATTGTTTAAATTTCTTTAAAAATTACAAAATTTGAAATTTCAAGTTTCATATCAAAAGTTAACCTGCTTTGTGTTTCTGTCGACGCGTTGTCAGTGTCCTCTTTGCTCCGCGATGTATTTTTCACTGCGTGAGAACATAATGTGTGGCTTGAGAGCGGCTTGGCTTGTCGGACATAGCAACAGTAACTAAAGGGGGCGAGTCTTTGCGATCGGTTAATTACTGTAAATTCGAGATGACAACATGTCACGTTCTTATTGGAGCTGTTCATGTCCTTGGACTGGGAATTATGTGTTCTATGGCAAAACTATCAGAGCCTAAATAAATCTGCTGCTGTCACGTGTACAAGTAGAAGTTCTCAGAACTAGTTTATAAATTGGAATTAAAACATGGCGTGAACGCGACAAAGAGTATAGAACCCAAGAGGCGACACTTTTATACTTTTTGGGCAACAGCCACTAGATGGCGCTCCGGTAGCGCGGCCGCCATTATGAGGTGAAAATACTAACTGGACCATACAATCCTCCACATTTTACGCACCCAAAATCGGCGAATTTCACTGCCAAAACAGAGGCGCAAAAGAACATTTTTCAAAATAAGTCATCAGCAAATTTTATGGCACCTACAGTAAATGTTGTATTGTCTTATATGTTTTATTTTACCAGTTGTGGAATCTAACCATTCATCCATCTGAGGTAACGTAGTTCGCCTACTTTATTGAGTATTTACATTTTATGCAACTTTACACATTTATTAATAGTAAATTAATAATTAATAAATTTAAGATCATCATGTGTGCAGCGAACAATATATTTCAGACCTAGTGGAATAATAGTAATAATAGTATCACTCCACTAGGTCTGAATTGAAATAGGCTATATTGTACGTTTTAATGGATCACGCTACAAACATAACGATCTTATAATACATGATGCATTGCTGTGTCCGTTATTGCATAATTCCCACTTTTGGACACTTTTGCTTTAATGGACATTAGACAACACTGCAAAATCAAGCCGTTATATTCATATATTTATTGTCCAACATTCCCAATTTTTCTGATGCATGTCCTTAATTTAATTTAATATGTTGGTATTAATTCAGTGTTTATAAGCCTAATGCTAATACTAGATCTTTTAAAGAATTTTAACCCGACTGGGTTTCTAGAGAGCAAAGGTTTTGTGAAAAAAGTGGAAGGCTTACACAAAGTCTGTAAAATAAACTGTTAAAAGGATTTGATGGTCACTAGTGATTATATTGGATTTTAGCTTTAATGTACGTTTTTTTTTTTTTTTATATATATATATAACAAAGCAGCTGATATTGCCATAGAAACTAGTGGACTGCCGAGTCGCTTTCACCCCAAAATGGCGGAAACGCAGGGCTGCTGCTGGGCGCCGGTGTTGCAATGGAACGTTATATTGAGTGTCGCTTCTTGTTAGTGTATATTCTTTGCTTAAGTACAGTGGCGTTGTTAGCGCTGTGTGTGAACATGATGGTTATTGTAGTTCTAGACTGAATGTATGCGTTTACTCATTTCACTTGCACAAAAACAGATTCAGGATTCCTCAAAATGAATAAATACAATGCAATGCAAAAATAATTTAATGTTAAATTACACAAATATAGGCTTACTTTATTAACCAATGTCTTTGCTGTGATGATCCAGTTCAACCATACTAATAAGCAAAAATGAGTTTAGATAAACATCACATTTGTGTTTCATTTTTTTGTTTGTATTGCTGAAGTAAGAGTGTTGAACTTCTTCTGCATCCTATTCTTCTGCAATCCAGAATGGCAGCACATTATGAAAAGTTTGTTTAATATGCGCCCTCTACTGTACAGATGTGAATTTGCACTTCCTTCAGCTTATTCATTTCACTTTGTGTGAAAGGTCCTTTATATTTACCAAAATTAGAACTTTTTTGTTTTTGTTATTAAAAAACAAGCAAGATGAAAATAAATAAATAAATAAATAAATAACACAAAAGTAACATAAAGCAATACTTTCCATAAAAATGAACACAATTAGTTATTATGGTAATGCATTACATCTTAAAAAGAAACTTTCCCCAACACTGCAAATAAGTCATAGAGTCCATTCTTAGAAGAAAAGATTCTATATAGAATCTTAAAGGATTCCGTTCAGGCTAAATATAAAGAACATTTTAGTGGTTCCAAATCATGGGATTATTTTATGGATTTAGTTGTAATTAATTAATTTTGTTCTTATTCATTTTTTTATTCACTAGAAAAAATTTAAACTTTTTTTTTTTTTTTTTTGCACAGGCAAACACCCATTATTTTCCTTAGAAACTGTAAAAAGCATTAAATATGTTGGACTCATTTGTTTTTATGACTCTGCTAATGTATCGTTTCTCTGCTTTCTAGTCAAATCAGTGTTGTTATTATTACAAAAATTAAAACTATTAAAACTTTTCATTAACTGAAATCAAGCTGAGAATTAACATATTAAAGACTTACTTAACCTTGGATGAAAATTAGAAATGTTAAATTTCTAATTGAAATACATAAGTTTGAGTTGAAGTACTACAATTATTAAAGCTAAAACAAAATAATAATTAAAGCTAAATGGAATATATATATATATATACACACTACCAGTCATAAGTTTGGACACACCCTCTCATTTAATGTTTTTTCTTTGTTTTCATGACTATTTACATTGTAGATTCTCCCTGAAGACATCAAAACTATGAATGAACACATATGGAATTATGTAGTAAACAAAAAAGTGAAATAACTCTAGATATGTGTCATATTTTAGATTCCTCAAAGTAGCCACCCTTTGCTTTGTTGACAGCGCTGCAAACCCTTGGCCTTCTCTCAATGAGCTTCATGATGTAGTCACCTGAAATGATTTTCACTTCACAGGTGTGCCTTGTCAGGGTTCATTTGTGGAATTACTTGCCTTTTTAATGGGGTTGGGACCATCAGTTGTGTTGTGCAGAAGTCAGGTTGGTACACAGATGACAGCCCTATTTGACAACTGCTAGAATTCATATTATGGCAAGAACCAATCAGCTAAGTAAAGAGAAACGACAGTCCATCATTACTTTAAGAACTGAAGGTCAGTCAGTCCGGAAAATTGCAAAAACTTTGAATGTGTCCCCAAGTGCATTTGCAAAAATCATCAAGCGCTATGACAAAACCGGCTCACATGAGGACCACCGCAGGAAAAGAAGACCAAGAATCACCTCTGCTGCTGAGGATAAGTTCATCCGAGTCACCAGCCTCAGAAATCGCAAGTTAACAGCACCTCAGATTAGAGCCACACAGAGTTCTAGTAGCAGACACACCTCTACATCAACTGTTCAGAGGAGACTCTGTGAATCAGGCCTTTATGGTCAAATAGCTGCTAAAAAAACACTACTAAGGAAAAGCAACAAGCAGAAGAGATTTGTTTGGGCCAAGAAACACAAGGAATTAACATTAGACCAGTGGAAATCTGTGCTTTGGTCTGATGAGTCCAAATTTGAGGTCTTTGGTTCCACCCGCTGTGTCTTTGTGCGATGCAGAAAAGGTGAATGGATGGTCTCTACATGCATGGTTCCCACCGTGAAGCATGGAGGAGGAGGTGTGATGGTGTGGGGTGCTTTGCTGGTGACACTGTTGGGGATTTATTCAAAATTGAAGGCACACTGAACCAGCATGGCTACCACAGCTTCCTGCAGCGACATGCCATCCCATCCGGTTTGCATTTAGTTGGACCATCTTTTATTTTTCAACAGGACAATGACCCCAAACACACCTCCAGGTTGTGTAAGGGCTATTTAACCAAGAAGGAGAGTAATGGAGTGCTGCGCCAGATGACCTGGCCTCCACAGTCACCTGACCTAAACCCAATCGAGATGGTTTGGGATGAGATGGACTGCAGAGTGAAGGCAAAAGGGCCAACAAGTCCTCAGCATCTCTGGGAACTCCTTCAAGACTGTTGGAAAACCATTTCAGGTGACTACCTCATGAAGCTCATCGAGAGAATGCCAAGAGAGTGCAAAACAGTAATCAAAGCAAAGGGTGGCTATTTTGAAGAATCTAAAATATAAAACACATTTTCAGTTATTTCACACTTTTTTGTTTACTACATAATTCCATATGTGTTCATTCATAGTTTTGATGTCTTCAGGGAGCATCTATAATGTAAATAGTCATGAAAATAAAGAAAAAACATTAAATGAGAGGGTGTGTCCAAACTTTTGACTTGTGTGTGTGTGTGTGTGTGTGTGTGTGTATATATATATATATATATATATATATATATATATATATATATATATATATATATATATATATATATATATATATATATATACACACACACACACACACACACACACACACACACACACACACACACACACACACACACACACACACACACACACACACACACACACACACACACTCTACCAGTCAAAAGTTTGGACACGGTAATGTTTTTAAAAGAAGTTTCGTCTGCTCACCAAGGCTGCATTTATTTAATTAAAAATACAGTAAAAACAGTAATATTGTGAAATATTATTACAATTTAAAATAACTGTTTTCTCTTTGAATATATTTTATGATTAATTTATTCCTGTGATCAAAGCTGAATTTTCAGCATCATTACTCCAGTCTTCAGTGTCACATGATCCTTCAGAAATCATTCTAATATGATGATCTGCTGCTCAAGAAACATTTATGATTATTATCAATGTTGAAAACAGTTGTGTACTTTTTTTTCAGGATTCCTTGATGAATAGAAAGTTCAAAAGAACAGCATTTATCTGAAATACAAAGCTTTTGTAACATTATACACTACCGTTCAAAAGTTTGGGGTCAGTAAGAATTTGTATTTTTATTTTTTTGAAAAGAAATTAATACTTTTATTCAGCAAGGATGCATTAAATCTATCAAAAGTGACAGTAAAGACATTTATAATGTTACAAAAGATTATATTTCAAATAAAGGCTGTTCTTTTGAAGTTTGTATTCATCAAAGAATCCTGAAAAAAAAAATATTGTACACAAATATTTTGTACAATTGTACACAATAAATGTTTCTTGAGCAGCAGATCATCATATTTGAATGATTTCTGAAGGATCATGTGACACTGAAGACTGGAGTAATGATGCTGAAAATTCAGCTTTGATCACAGGAATAAATTACTTTATAAAATATATTCAAACAGAAAACAGATATTTAAAATTGTAATAATATTTCACAATATTACTGTTTTTACTGTATTTTTAATTAAATAAATGCAGCCTTGGTGAGCAGACGAAACTTCTTTTAAAAACATTAAAAATCTTACCGTGTCCAAACTTTTGACTGGTAGTGTGTATCACATAAAAATTACTAAAACTTTAACTAAAATTATAATGCAAACTCAAAATATAAATAAATAAGCTCATTCGAAATATAACTAAATACTATAATAGCGCATAAATAACAATAGTCAAACAATAAAAAATTATTTTTTCTTTTTTTTATTGTTTATCAAACAAGCCACATTTGATGAGGAACAGAAGTGGGAAAATTAGTCTCTCAAGTCACGTCACCGGTTGGTTTACCCTCAAACTCTCTCCATCTCTGGCTAATTTCAGACATACACTGCAGTCACTAGACCGTTCTGCTATTGTACTTCCCAGTATGCTGATTGCAAGCGATGTACGATGTGGGTAATTTCGTTTAGCTGACTGCTTTGATAGACAGTAATTTAGCAGAGTGCTGAAAGCTCGGTGCTCAGGACTACTTCCGACTGACCGTGTGTTTGTCATTTTACTTGTGCTTCTGATCAGACTCGTCACATCCACATCCTAAAGCAGCTCCACCTGATTTGATTTCACACTGTATAATCTAATCACAGAACCGCTAGAGAAATTAAAAACGCAGAACGAGAGTGTGTGGGTGTGTGTGTGTGAGAATCAATCAATCGTGGAGTAGATGTGTAACTGGATTAAGGTGCTTTACATACAGCTACTCATGCGCCACACAATCTAAGGTTTCTTCTTGAACGTGCACTCGCATGCGTCTAATAGCGTGCATCTGCTGTCTGTCTGACATTCGCAGCGGTAACGTGACTCACGTCGTGTCTGAGGGAAACGCAGCACAGGAACTCTGGAACTGGCTGGAGGAGCAGGGATTCAGAGAGATGCAAGACAAACACGTGCTGAATGTCAGCTGGTTTACTGAGAGCATGAGCGCTGGACGGCCCGTGCCTGTGGAACTGAGACATTACATACAAGTAAGTGCACTTGAGATAACACATGGTTTCATCAAAACATATTAAAATAACACAGGTTTATTTGAGTTGTGAATACCATCGCTTTCACCTGCCCTCCAATGCCCTGCCCTCCAAACACATCAGCCACTTAGTGAGTCACATGTCGTAAGTTTTTCTGATTTATTTATTTTTTTGTTTTTTACCAGGTTTGTACTAAGTACTAAAGTAGTAAGACAGTGATATTAAAAGATCAAATTCAATATACACCTTACTGATGCTGCATAGACTGATGAGCCATTACATTATGACCACCTATATGATAACATGTAGGACCGCCTTTAGCCCACAAAACAGCACCCATGTGGCGAGGCATTGATTCGATGAAGTGGCGATGGGGTATCTGATACCATAATGTCAACAGCAGGTCCTCCAGTTCCCATACGTTGTGGGGTGGCGGTGATGTAGCGTGAATCCGCTTTTCCAAGTCGAACCACAAATGTTCGATTGGGTTTATGTTAGGCCAAGGCATTAACAGAAATTCACCACCATGTTCCTCAAACCACTCCATGATGATTCTGGCAGTGTGGCATGGCGCATTATCCTGTTGGTAATGGCCATCACCAGCAGGGAACACAGTTGCCATGAATGGGTGCACATGGTCTGCAACGATGTTCAGATGCCTGACAACTGTCAGGGATTGTGCTATTGGGATAATGGGGCCTGAAATGTCCCAAGAAAAAAGCCGCGGCCTGTGTCTGCCTAACTCCATAGCCTCTGTTGGTAATCGGTGTATCCACGCTTGGCCTTCGACGTGATGCACCAGGAATCGTGATTCGTCAGAACAGGCCACTTTCTTCCAATCATCCATGGTCCAATCTCGACGTGCCCATTTCATGCGCTGTTGGCGATGGCGTGGAGTTAGCATGGGGATCCGGCTGTTTCAAATAAACAGTCAGAGGTCCCCTTCCCTTCGTCCCTCAGAGGGAAAAAAAAAACATTGTATGCAATGCAACTGCAATAAGTTTATCTCTGTTATATTTAAAATTGTATCTCATGTTTCGCTCTTAGAATGCGTTCATAAATAGACTATTATCTCTTTAACCAGAACTATTGTTATAATCACAACCAAAAACAAAAACAGCATTCAATCTTTGTCCCTCAGCCCCTAAGCTAAAATGAAATGATACTAAAACCACCAGTAGGTGATGGCAAATCATTGTCTTAACGAGTGAATCATTGAATCATTCAGTCATATGATTTGTTCAAAACGGCTGGACAAAGCAGAAGTGACCGAGTGAGTTGTTGTGTCATTCATTAGAACGATTCATTAAAAAAACGCTGATTTATTCAGTAACGAAACTGAAACTGTGCTGCTCAGAGACACACAATAGCTCTACTGTTTGGAAATATTTTGTTTGCAAAATAGAGGAAAAACAGACAATATTGTGTCTAAAATGTAAGTAACCTAATAGCCTATTAACTTGTATAAAATCAATATCACATTTGCAAACATGCTGATATTCATGAAAACATGAATATGTTTTGGAAGCATTTTTATTAATTTTGGTGCCATTTTTGCTCCAAGCCCCCGTTAATTTCCAACCCTGGTGTGTGCGCTAAATGAACTATACCAAGAGCGAGATTATGACCACAATGCGGCTGTGAAAGCGAATAGTGAGATGAGTTTATCTGTTCGGTGTGGTGATGTTTATTGTTCCTGTCCCATTTTTTTGTTAGCAACTACCTTTTACAAGACAAATAGAAGCCTTAAAAATAGTAAGGAGGTTTTACTGATGTGTTTTAAGTTGTAGAATAAAATGTGAAAATCTTGAGCTTGTGTTCACCGCAGACTTCAGACATTTAACCAAAAACCCATTCAAAAAACCCATTGATTCCAAGAAAAGTGGAACAAGAAGTGCTAAAATGCAGCTTGTTTCTGGGTTTTGGCCTGCAAAAATACGTCATCAGCACTATATTTGTAAAAGAAAATTGCTTTAGGTGTACAAATGGGTCTGTAAAATGGGTTGTAATGTTACTGTGAAGTGAAAATACGTTGTTTAAAAATGTAAAGTATTAAAGTATAGGCTACAAATTAGATGTGACCTAAAGACTTTACTTTACAGCCTATTTAATAGACTATACAAATTATATATGGCATGTACCTTGATTCATGCTGTGCTAGAATTATAAACGAATAAGTGCTGGCCTCATTAATTATTCATATGCTAAACGCTCACACGCGGTTTAGTTTGAGCATCAACGGCAAACGTTAACTGCAGTCATGATGTTTCACAAGCAGTAATTAAAACAGGTCATGTGCTCATCACATTTTGCGCTAATTTGATCAATATTAACCTTATAAATATGCAAATGAGAACTCAGATTTTCCAGTGAAATCTCAAATGATTAACCACTAACCAAGGCACTGCCATTTTTTCTTTTTTTTTAGTATCTAATTTTTTAATATCTAATTTTCTTTACAACATGAAACATTTACTGGCTAAGCAAAACTGTGATATTCAGACTTTTTTTTCAGAGAGTTAGTATCATACCTGCAAACTCGTCGCCTCTCACCTTTTATAATCATTTATTAGGTTTATCATTTTATATAACTTTTTATTTTTGTCAAAACCTGTTTTATTTTAACTGTAAAGTTGTTTAAATCATAGTTTTTATGGTCGTTTTATAGTATTTGGATGTTACCATAGACATTGGTGTTGTTTCAAAAGAATGTTGCTACCTAAACAACATGTATTTCTATTCTATTTTTCAACATGTAGTTCTGAGTTTCTTATTTTAGCTATTTCAAGCACAAAAATTCCCTTAGATCTTAAATCTGTTGTACTTTTTGGTGATTGTGTTCTCAGATGTAGTAACCACAACTCGAGCACTGGGTGGCGCTGTGAGCCCGAAAGCGTTTCTGACATGAGGTGACACTGTAAATTTAAAATAATAAAGATATAACCATCTTAGAACTTAAGGTTGAAATTCCAGAGCAGAGAAATAAATGTGTTGCATGTGTTCTCATACTAATGTGTTTTAGAACATGCAATTACATTTATGACCAGCAAACACTCATGAATGCAGGATTTTTACGTCCAAATTGTTCTTTGATCTCCGAAAAGCATTTTCACCCGTGCATTGGGTTCTTGGAGCTTGAATTCACCTAAATTACATTTCTATAGAAAGCAACTTCACAGCCACTTTGGGAAATAATAGGAAAGGACATTGCATTTCACGTGTTGGTTGCAAAAGCACATTTCATAAAGCGCCTGACAGCCTCAGAGTGATGTTTAATACAGCGCCAAATAGACCCATCAGTGCGACGCCGGGCCTCTATGCGCATCGCTAACTGACGTTGAAGACTGATTCTCCACCCCTGGACAACGCTGTGGGCGCTTCCACAGCATATGTGCCCCAAATAAAGAAATATGCTGCCTGTTTCGGAAACTCCATTAATCTTTCTTCTCCTCCTCAGTGGGGATACAGACGAGCAGAAGTTGTCCATCTTGCGTCGCCGCCAACCGTGCCCGAAAAGCTGTGCTCTCGCCACGCGTCTCGGAGGACGTATGACTGTGAACTTGAGTTTGTCTTTTAGCCTCTTTAGTGCTGCAGACCAGAAAATGTCTTGTTTACTTTTAGTCGGCATTGATTGAGGCGTTTGGCATCGAGCAGCTTTGATTGATAAAAGTATAAGAGCCAGGTAATGATGCAGAAGACAATAATTGATCTGCGACATTAAAAGAATACTTCAGCCAAAAATTAGAATTGACTCATTTAATTCCAGACTCGTATGCTGTTATTTCTTCAAAATCTTCAAAATCTGTTATTGTTCAAAATCTTCATGCAACTCTTTTTCGCATGACAACATAGTGGCCATGGTTGTCAAGGATAAAAAAGTGTGTATAATATATATATATATACACACATACCAAGTCTCATGAAGTGATGTGATGCTTTGTGTGAAGAATAATGGCACCTTTAGATGGATCACAACAGGTTTGATGTCATTGGCACTGAACACTATTGATTCTTGTGTGTCAGACGCTTTAATTCAAAGCAACTTTCCATGCATTTAAGGTATACATTCAGTCAGTTCATGCATTCCCTGGGAATCAAACCCATGACCTTGGTGTTGTAAGCACCATGATCTGCTCTTTGAGCAACTACATAAATTTATCCACTAACCATTCAGAAACGCCCAGTTTCATTCTAAAAGTTGTAACTTCTTCCTGAGTCTCTCCATCAGTGTCGACTCGTAACTCTTGTTGAAGCGTAAACTGTTAAAGCTCCGCCCTCTTTTGGAAAGCAGGTCAGGAACAGCAGCTCATTTGCATTTAAAGGGACACACACAAAAACGGCATGTTTTTGCTCACACCCAAATAGGGGCAAATTTGACAAGCTATAATAAATGATCTGTGGGTATTTTGGGCTGAAACTTCACACACTTCACACATTCACCAGAGACTTATAATGCCTCTTACAAAATGTAATATAAGTCCCTTTTAATAATGATGCACAATGTGTGTGTGAGGTGTAGAAATGCTAAAATGCACTGGTTTAGAAGAATTTACTTTTATTAGTGCTCTAAAAATGACATGCTTCAGTCGGTTCTGTTTCTGTCCTGAAGAGAAGCTGCAGCTATTACACCCACTGACTTGTAATGATTGTAGGAAATGCAGTTAAATACGCATCTTGCTGCCGTCTAGACGGATGGGATGATCATGGAAGGGTACAGAGAGTGAAGTGTGTGTGTGTCTTCAGAGACATCTGTTTCACTATCAGTCATGCACTTGGAGAGGAAGTCGAGGCCCAATCAGGAGGGATGTGAACCCAAGCCCCGCCAGTGTTCAGGCTGTGATCTCATTAACCTGAGCGGACACAGCTCACCTGTTCAAGTGTTGGTCATTAACCC
Source organism: Hypophthalmichthys nobilis (assembly GCA_037950665.1). Taxonomy (NCBI): domain Eukaryota; kingdom Metazoa; phylum Chordata; class Actinopteri; order Cypriniformes; family Xenocyprididae; genus Hypophthalmichthys; species Hypophthalmichthys nobilis. The sequence continues at coordinate 31,334,033 of CM075477.1, read as the reverse complement.
GCAGCAGACGCTTCCCTCACCTGCATTCATTTGATTTCATTGTTTCGCACTGTTGAGGTAAAGTCTATCCTCAGAAAAAAAGACAAAACGACAAAAAAAAAAAAACCCTTCTTTTTTTACTGTCTGCAGAGGCGGCCATTACAATTACGTAGTTTGTGCTTGCTGTTTAATAACTATTTTAAAAATCTAGCAAATTGGCAGCTCCAGTAGTATGATGAAAAGATTTATCTTGAATTTGTCATGGAAACTATGTATAAACCTTAATTAAAGAATTTATAATTGTATGATATTACGCTGTAGACACATTGGACCAGCATTTTGGAAAATGGATGGATGGATGATTCAGCTGCAGGCGCCATCTTCTGGTCAGACGCAGGAATTAATTTGAGCGTACATCTGTTGTACACTGTTGTAAACTGAAACCGTTGCTCGGAGACGCCAATGACTCTGTTTGGAACTATTTGTGTGCAAAATGGAGCAAAAACAGTCAATATTGATAATATTGTGTCTAAAATGTAAGCCACCTAATATTATCTACTTGTTTATTGAACTGTTGAATAAAATAAATATTACATTTGCAAATGTGCTGATATTCGGGAAAACAGCACTCTTGCTCGTGTGGTATTGCTTATAAATATTAAAAACAAGAACTTTTTTGCACCATATCTTGGATTTTTGGGCATTTTTATTCATTTTGGTGGCATTTTTGCCCCAAGCCCCCATTAATTTCAGACCCAGGTGTGTGCGTCACGTGATGCCGGGGGGCGGGGCTCTTTTTCGAGCGCAAACAAAGGCCTTTTCTGTTGCGAGGCCCGTTTCAAGTGAGACGGGTAAAACAAAGCAAAGGCTGACTGTGACCTCCAGGTGCGTTTGCCGCCGTGTGATAGCTCTAATTATCTAAACATTGTAGTTGTTGCATGAGAGTGTATGTTATTTCTCAGCATTGCTCTATTATAGATCAGGAGAAATTGAGGAAAATCACGAATCAGCTTTGTCTCAACTAAAATTCTTTGGGAGGAAAGGTGATGAAGACTTTGATGAGAAATATTTGACTTTGGATTTCATACTTGGGTATCTTAAGCAAATCTGAGATTTTGTTCAGTCTTCATTTGCTATCCATGTGGTCTCGTTGTTTAGGACAAAAAAAATATATATAAAGGGGGTTTGAATTTGTAATTTTTTTTAGACATTAGAAATGAATGTTTTTTTCCTGAGTGGCAGTGAAAAGGCATCTGAAGTCAGAGACCCACAGTGAGGTCTGGGAAATTAATTTCAAAAGTGCCTTTAACTATCATAACTTAATGGGAAAAGAGCTCAGATTAGTTTCTGATTTGCCCTGAAATAGGCATAATACAGGCATTATATTCAGACTTTTTATGTCTGTGAAGGAGGTGATGCCCCTGACGGCGAATAAATGGTAGTGATTTTTCTCACTTCTGAGCGCTTGATGCTTTTGCTCGAGGGGAGAGAAGATATCAGGCCTCTTTCATTCAGATATGCAACGTCTCTAAAATAGCTCCGGTCAGAACAGCATGTTAGCATTCCCTTTCCCTGCATCTCTGAATCGGCCATTATCACAATGTGCCGAGACGATTGCGCAGGTAATTTTCATGGGTACAGACTTCCATCACATCGAGCAATTATTCCCAGGAGCGCTGACATTACAGCTGTAATCCTTTTGAAACCGGGAGAGAGTTGAATATTTCAATGTCTAAATGAAATAGCAATTTATCAGGGATAAACTGGACCTACTGCATCCTTTATGGCCGTAATTGTAAATCATAAAGCTGTAATTGATTCTGATGCTTCCTGTCTTCTAGATGAGGGCCATTATCTTGCTGTTCCCGTGACTCCTGTGTGATGAGATAAACGTTCCAGCGTTGGTGAGCTAATATCAGGCATAATGAGACTTTCACATGTTTTGAAGATAATGTGACCATTTACCCCTGAAAAAGATTCCACTGTGGTTGTTAGGGTATTTTAGGTTGTTGCTAGGGTGTTGCTATGCAATTACTATGGTGTTCTCTTTGGTTGCTAGGTCGTTTTAGGGTGTTAGCTTGGGTGTTTCAGGTGATGGGTGTTCTGGGTGGTTGCTATGGTGTTGCTATGTGGTTGCCAAGATGCTGCTATGCAGTTGCTATGGTTTTCTGGGTGGTCTCTAGGGCATATGATGTTTTGGCATTGCTATGCAATTGCTGGGGTTTTCTTGGTGGTTGCTATGCAGTTGCTAGGGTGTTTTGGTGGTTACTAGGGCATTGCTACACAGTTGCTGGGGCATTCTAGGTGGTTGCTAGGATGTTATGTGGTTGCTAGGGTATTTTTGAGTGGTTGCTTGGATGTTACTATGCAGTTGCTATGGTGTTCTGGGTGGTTGCTAGGGCATTTAAGGGTGTTAGCTAGGGTGTTTTGGGGGATTGCTTGTGCATTACTATGTCATTTTTTTTTTAGGGTGTTCTGGGTGGTTGTTGCGGTGTTGCTGTGTGGTCGCCAAGATGCTGCTATGCAGTTACTATGGTGTTTGGGGTGGTTACTAAGGCATAGGGTGTTTTGACATTGCTATGCAATTGCTGGGGTATTCTGGGTTGTTGCTAGGGGGTTGCTATGTAGTTGCTAGGGTGTTCTGGGTGGTTACTAGGGCATTGCAACACAGTTGCTGGGGTATTCTAGGTGGTTGTTAGGATGCTATGTGGTTATAAGGATATTTTTATGTGGTTGCTAGGGTGTTGCCATGCAATTGCTTTGGTGTTCTGGGTGCTTGCTTGTGCATTACTAAGTCATTTTTTGGGGGGTGTTCTGGGTGGTTGCTGCAGTGTTGCTATGTGGTTGCCCTCCTTCATTGTAAGTTGCTAAGGTATTCTAGGTGGTTGCTAGGGTATTTTGGGTGGTTGCTAGGGTGTTGCTATGCAATTGCTAGGGTGTTCTGGGTGGTTGCTAGGGTCCATCCTTCATTGTAAGTCTGAGATTTTTTTTCAGAATAGTAGTTAGCAGACACTACTTATAAAAGTAAGTATGGCAGAGTGATTTTATATGTATTTTACATTGAGAGGCTTTATGAACTTGTTTACTCAGATTGTAAGATGTTTATATTGGTCTAATGTTGATTGATTTATTGAGTGTCTCTCTCTGTTTATGAGCAGAATCCCTCTGTAGATCAGAGGTCTTGTGCGCATCCGTCAGCCAAACCAGAGTCTGCTGTGTCTCCATATGCCTGCCAGAGAAAGACGACAGTGGATAACCACAATAAGATCTTTACAGTAAGTAAGAACATACTGTACATATGCATTGCTAACCAAACTCCAGCATCTTAACCCTCTCGATTGTGATGATTTAAACAGGCCACTGAGAATATTATTTTACAACTGACATCACAGTGTTCTTGAGTTATTTTAATCTCTGGCCCACTTGCAGCACAGTATGGACAGAACAGAAGGGGGTCAGCGTACACAGATGGATGGTTTCAGTCTGAACTGTCCTAATGAACACACACATTAGCTGCTTCAGCTGTACACTATGCCGGATTTGTTGTCTTTTATGATTGCTGCTCATGACAAACATCAAAAAACCTTTTCTGTCAGAACTGTGCTGTAGTGACCATTATAAGGGGTTATTTGCTTTTAGAAATTGTCCTCTCAGACAAAAAGAGACTTTCACTGTGCAAATTAGTTTCTAGGGTGTTCTTCAGTGTTTTGGATGGTTGCCAGGATGTGGCTAAGCGGTTACTTGGGTGTTCTAGGTGGTTACCAGGGAATTGGTTGGTGGTTTCTAGGGTGTTTTGGATGGTTGCCAGGATGTTGCAAAGCAGTTACTAGGGTGTTCTGGGTGGTTACAGAGGAATTGCTAGATGGTTTCTAGAGTGTTTTGGATGGTTGCCAGGATGTTGCTAAACAGTTGTTGTAAGTGGTTACCAGATTGTTGTTTAGTGTTTTCCTGTGTGTTTTGGGTTGTTGTTTAGTGGTTTCCCGTGTGTTTTGGGTGGTTGCCAGGATATTGTAAAGCAGTTACTAGGGTGTTCTGGGTGGTCACCAGGGCATTGGTACAGCAGATGGTTTTTAGAGTGTTCTGGGTGGTTACCAGGGAATTGCTAGTTTGTTTCTAGGTTTTTTTTTTTTTTTTTTTGGGTGTTTGCCAGGATGTTGCTAAGCGGTTGATTGTTAACAGGGCGTTTAGAGTGGTTGCCAGAGTGTTTTGCTAGGTGGTTTCTAGGGTGTCTTAGATGGTTGCCAGGATGTTGTTAAACATTTGCTTGGGTGTTCTAGCTGGTTACCAGGGTGTTGTTTGGTGGTTTCCAGTGTTTTTTTTTTTTTTTTTTTTTTTTTGGGTGGTTGCAGGATGTTGCTAAGCATTTGCTAAAGTGCTTTGGGTGGTTACCAGGGAATTGCTAAGTGGTTTCTAGGGCATTTTGGATGGTTTCCAGGATGTTGCCAAGCAGTTACTAGGGTGTTCTGGGTGGTCACCAGGGTGTTGCTAAGTGTTTTCTAGGGTGTTTTGGAAGGTTGTTAGTGTGTTGCTAAGTCGTTACTAGGGTGTTATGGGTGGTTACCAGGGATTTGCTAGGTGGTTTCTAGGGTGTTTTAGAAGTTTGCCAGTATGTTTCAAAGTGATTACTAGGGTGTTTTGGATGGTTACCGGGGAATTGCTAGATGGTTGCCAGGATGTTGCTAAGTGGTTGCTTGGGTGTTCTGGTTGGTTACCAAGTAATTGATTGGTGTTTTCTAGGGTGTTTTGGATGGTTGCCAGGATGTTGTTAAGCGGTTGCTAGAGTGTTCTGGGTGGTTACCGGAGAATTGCTAGATATTTTCCAGGGTGTTTTGGATGGTTACCAGACCAGTGTTTTGATTGGTCCAAAAGTGGGTATATGCAGGACTGTTCTGAGTGGGCTGCGGAGTGTGCAGTCAAAGAAACAACATCAACAACAAAAAACATATTCCACGTGTTCAATCTTTGGTCTGTGTTAACGTCCTGTTTACAGACTTCGTAATATTTCCGCACAAATGACATTTTGGGAAATGATTGCAAAGCAGTTTATTTGCAAGTCCGGAATAGAGATAAAATAAAACTAAAAACCGTTCAGATTTATGGCTGGTGGACTAGTGCATCTCTATTTTTTTATTATTGTTTAAATCATTCCCCAGGCCATATGTTTGACACCCCTGCCTTAACCCTACCCATAACCCTATCGCTAAACATAACTCCACCTATTAGGTGTATAGAGGTGGAGCTGGACTAGTGAAGCACAACTTGATTAATCATGCAGCCCCTGTGGAAATTCAGGCGTAATCACCAGACAGATGTTGTTTTGTCTTGCGATTTGTGTTTGGAAGGTTAGAGGCCTGTTATCAGTTGTCAAGCAAAACTTCAGTCATGTTCTGCTTTAAATATTTATTCGATACTTCAACATAAACCCAACAGATTCACCTTGAGCTTCTCAGAGGCAAATCTTGAGACTCTGCCAGAACTGCTAAACTTTCTGTGTTCAGAGCCAGAATTAGACTGACAAACACCGGAGGTTTAAGAGCTTTTGGATGTGCGAGGCGTCGCTCACTGTGCTCCTGATTATTACAGCTGATGTGTTGTTATGCTGTGATTCTTTGAACATTAATCAAGAGAAAAACAGTGTTAGATTACGCTTTGTTTCAGATTTGACATTTGTGCAAACTAACATTTTGTGATCGGCAACATTAATAAATCAATTACGATGAAAGAGAAAAACACCCAAGACTGACGAGGTGAGGTGAACCGTAACCGAGAGCGCAGATTAAAATCTCTTCTGTATTTCACTCGCAAATATGATATTTTAATGGGAAACAGAGACTTGATTGTCTATTGCCAGGAGAGAAAAACACCTACGATGCACATTATTAAGAATAATGATTGAGCAGGGGGATGAGATGAGTTCAGTGGAGTTTGTGAGAGATAAACTATTTGGTTTAGGCTACAAATATCATATGTGTGAATTTTAGGGCCCTATTACACACCCGGTCCAATGTGATGCCAGGCACGACGCAAGTGTTTTTTTGCTAGTTTCAGGCCAGCGCAGTTATCATTTTCACGTCCAGCGCCCACGTTGTTTAAATAGCAAATGCACTTGCGCCCATTTGTTCGCCCATGGGCGTGCTGGTCTGAAAACGAGGTGTGTTCAGGTGCATTGTTGGCGTGTTGCTATTTTGAGGCAACTGAAAACGACTGTGCCGTTGACCAACAAAAACCTGGTCTAAAGTCAATGGCGCAGTATTGTTTTTTTTTTTTTGTTATTTAAAGGGCACGTTAGTAATATGTGCCTATAGGTGGGTGCACAATGTGCGTACACTCTGTTTATTGCACACACAGGGATGCGCAGCAGCACACAAACATGCCAAATATTAAAAATAAAAGGATTACAACGTAAAAGATTATTATTGCGTACATAAAGATAAAAATGCCTGCATGTCATAATGGATAGTCATTGCATGTATCAGAATTACCTATTTGCAATAATGACAAATGAAACTGGCTAATTATTTGACCAATCGTGGCAACACACACATGTATTTAAACTGACTCGTCAGGTTGAGGGTGTTTTTATTCCGCCATGTAAATAGCGAATCCGCCATGATGCAAGCACACCTGGCTTTTAAAGGGAATGGGAAATGAGAGACTGACTCTTTATTGCACATTACACCCAAAACACACCCATGACTCATTAAGAGACTAGGTACAACCCTTTTGGACCATGCACCTGGCGTGCCGACCATTTTTTCCGTCGTTAAACTAGCAAAAGTGGATTGGGACACACCCTAAGTGCACATGCGCCATGCGCCACAGACAATGAGCTTAGATTGTTAAAATAGGGCCCTCAGTCTTTTATAAATTAAATTATTTAACTGTTGCATCAAAGTTTTCTACTTTATTGAGCATTTGCTGACATGAGCATTGTGTATGTGAATGCATAAGTAAATCAAAGGTGTTTAAATTACACTTTAGGTTCATCAGTAACAGTCTGCCCTAACATGTTTTCAATTGGTTTAATCCACATTTTGTGCATACTTTAAATTTTCAAGTTTTGCTTTTCATGCCGCTGATGTGAAGTTTAGTCACCGTTCTGTTTTAGTGATGTTAAGGAACGATCGAAGGAGAGACAGAACAGAGCAGGTGTCAGAAACACATGAGCATGATTTATTCTGTGAACTGTCAATCACACAACTTTTCCCAGGCTACATTTATTTGATCGAAAATACAGCAAAAACTGTAATATTGTGAAATATTATTACAATTTAAAAGAAGTGTTTTCTATTTTAACATATTTTAAAATGTAATTTATTCCTGTGATCAAAGCTGAATTTTCAGCATCATTACTCCAGTCTTCAGTGTCACATGACTTTTCCCCTCTTTCTCTTTTTCTCTGTCTCTTGCATTCTTTCATCATTGCTTTCTTGAAAGGTCTAGTCTTTTAGTTGCCATCACTCCATCTTTACCAGGCTTTCACATCAGTCAATATATTGGCATGCAGCCGCACTGACTGACACTCTGTGCAAGTGTGAGGAAAAACCTTGTGTAAATGAATACTGGCTGATTCAATGTGGAGGGTGTAAATGCACATTAATGAGCAGGAGCACAGGCCGCCGTCGCATGTTGTTTGCTTTCATCTCTTGGCCTCTGGTGCCGCAGCTGCACTGACAGCAGCCTAGTGATGGTGTTTCCCGCCCGGATGAATCAATCTCTGTAACGACCCTGTGGGCCAAGCTCTCCAGCACCCTGTGCTTCATCATACAGCAGACGGGAATCACAGGCACGTTTGGTAATGAAAGCAAACACACATGGACAATCATTAAAGTGTTGTGTTGTGTATGTGTTATGCAAGATTTGTCTGGTATTTGCGTCTCACAGAAGCAGATATGGTGGTCATTATGTGTGCTGCTGCATGGTTTAAAGTGCCTGGAAAGCCTTTTTTTGTCCATTATTTGCTGCTTGTTTCAGAGCTGCTCTACGGTTCTGTGGCTGTATAATAAAAGTTTCTCTAGGAAAAATGTTCATGTTGTGCAGGCAGTATAGTAATGCATCTGTATGTTCTGCGCTGATTCAAAAGTGCGTTATGGAGTCATTCAGAATTGGAGGAATATATTCTGACATAAATAAAGTATTGGTAGTGAAGTCAACGGTTGAGTCCACTCGTCAAAACTGGAAATAAATTTTTCCTGGAGTCAGAAGTTTACTGACATATCATTTTACATGGCCGGTGTTTTGGAGTTTGCAGTTTGGCCAACACTGTATAGTAGATTTGGTTTGAAACTTACTTTGCAACTATTGAAAAGTATGTTCTCCCTATATATAGTTTCCTCACTTGTAAGTCGCTTTGGATAAAAGCGTCTGCCAAATGAATAAATGTAAATGTAAATGTAAAATGTTCTATTTAGTATGAAATGTACATCTGCCGTGTTGTCATTGTCATGTGACCTACGGCGTCAGTTGCGCCGCTTCACTGCCATTCACAAATTCTCTACCGTGGCCTCATGGGATAGGAAACTGTCCATCAGATGCACACTTCAGAATCTCGCTGTGTGTAGTAGGTCATCCATGTTTTCGCCTACTGTTGTATGTATGCTATCGGACACACTACTTGGCTCACATACTATTTTTCGCCTACTATATAGTATGGAAGTAAGCATATTCTGACGCAGTGCAAGAACAGCCCATTTGTCCAATTAAAGCAACTAATCACAGGTAGTTTTATTTTTATGTGCTGTTTGCAGGCAAGATTGAATAAATGGTAATGGTATAGATATATATAGATATAGACATATGGGACACCATACTTGGCCACACTTCACTTCATTTTTCACTTTCATATGTGTATAATAGGGGTGTAACAGTACATCTATTCATCCTGAACCATCACGGTACGGACATCACGGTTCGGTGCATACAGTCAGATGATGAATGCAGTCACTCACAGGCGATCCACACTCCAATCCAGTAGGGGGCTCTTATGGTAACGCAACACTATTTACTAACTGCCACAACAGGAAAAAGTGCAGAAGAAGAAGAACAGGCGATCTATGCAGAGATATGTTTACGTGTAATCTCTCAACTTATATTTCAACTGCAGAAAGAAATCAATAAAACAGCTTGAGAATAATATCTCACATAGCATTACATTTACATTTACATATACCTTACGTCATTTAGTGTCCACAGCATGTTAGTTCACTCTAGAGGGGTGCATTTCACTAAAATATGCAATATATTAGCTCATTATATTTGCTTTACCTGTTAGTAATGTCTTAATTATTTAATATATGTTTAATTGGAGTTGAATTGGAGTATAAAAATAATTAGATTTAGAAGTTAATGCAAAACCTGCCTTATGTGCAGTTTACATGTGTTTTTTTTTTTTTTTTTGAGTCTTGATTATTATATCTAAAAATAAATAGCAACTGAATTGAATAGTTTAGTCTGTTGTTAATTGTAACCTTTGATATTATAATAATGTGTAAGTAAGGGCTCCCTATATATAGTTTAAAGTCTTAGCTGAGATAGGTTTTTTTTAATCCTTAAGAAAATGTTAATTATAATTAAATTTATTTAAAGAGAGAGACACAATTTGTTCAATAAACCACTGTTTAATAAAAAAGAAGAAAAAATTAGCAATTTTATGTTTAGTTTTCTCCCCCCTGCTGTACCGAACTGTGACTTCAATACCGCGGTACGTACCGAACCGTCATGTTTGTTTACTGCTACATCCCTAATATATAGTAAAAGTTGCATAAGCATCAGATGATTACTGTAGATTGAAACTGTTGTTTCTGCCGTTGTTGTGTGCAATATGCATCAATTGCTCCGTCTGAGACTCAGACTAACCTTCAGATAACCCACAGTATGAGTTTGATTGTAATTGTCTACTGGGGGAAAAAAATCAATGAGTAAAAAATCAACATTTAGTATTGCAGCTGAACTAAACTTTGGTCTAAACTAAACAAATATAGAATATCTTACAGTCTTATTGCAGTGACTCCCACTCATTCATCATACGCTCAATACTAATATAATATTATGCCATTATAGCAGCAGACACTGCAGATGTGTTCATCAAAGCAGCAGATCTCGTCTGGAGTTCTTGGTAAGCCTCTGTTAGAAGTGAGCTAGAGAGAGTTTCCTTTGGCACAGCAGGAGCTCAAACACACACACACACACTCCGCTGTCCTCACACTCCAGGACACAAGCTTACGGCACAGCAGGACTCGACCCCGTGACCTCCGGCATTACCAGCCCGCTGCTCTCATTAACCAGTACTGCGAGAGGAGCCGTGCGTGTGTATATGTACTGGAGACTGTGTGTGTTTTTGGTGTCAAGGGTGTTGTGTATGTCATGGTTGAGAGGGTTTTTAAATATGTCTGGGCACATTCATGTCATGAAAACAAAGCGGGTTCATGTATTGATTCACACCGGCCTGTTGTACATACTAAATGTGTGGTGCTGTTCCTGACTAACCTCAGTACTCAAGGGGGCGATAGAGTTTCCTTCAAGCTAGTGTAGCTTGATAAATGTATGCACACATGCCTACAAACTCTTGATTGTGTTTTTGGGCTCTACTAGAACAGGTTTTCATGCTTGAATGTTCATTATTTTCCTCATATTCTCCATTGTTGCAGCTCCTCTCTTCCCAGTCTGTCAGTAACGCTCTGTTTAGTTCCTGTCTCTATAAAGCCCCTCCTTCTGAAAAGCACAATGTGCTCTAATTGGTCAGCTGGAGCATTGTGTTGTGATTGGTCAAGCGCTTCGAGTGTGTTTTGGAAATGTTACCATAACCACCAGTTTCAACACACTAATGTCACAAATATCTGAACATTCTTAAATCAAGATGCATTTACTTGAGAAGCAAAATGATATATGATAACGAGTGTTTTGAAAAATGTATCAAAACTTTCGCTTAAAACAAGTTAATGTCTGCAGATGAGGTGTATGCAAAATAATCTTGTTTTCCCTTTGAATGAAGTTGATTTTTCTGACCCCACTGACAGATATTTTGTCTTGTTTTTTAGCATTTCAGCATTAAGTCATTTTGCTTCTCAAGTAAATGTATTTTTTATCTTAATGTATCTTTTTTTTTTAGGTATTTGTAAATGAAAACAAGCTAAAATACAGGAGAAGAAAATTATTGTGTTCCAATCCCAGACAGATTAGTGATTTTCCTACTTGATATCTTTGACTTTGTATCATAAAGTTTCTCCATTTCCCCAAGACTCGGATAACATTTAAAGAAATTCATTGCAATGCAATCATTTGCTTTGCATTTATTTTTATTATCAAAAAAGCAGTGAATGCACAAATAGCAGAGGCTAATTTTCAGTGTTTTATACACCTGCAAGACAGATTTATCATGATGTAATGAAGTTAATTTGCACAAAAGTCAATGGTTCTCATTAACTGTGTGCATCTTTCATCTTCATTCACCGGTATTTCGATGAAATCAAGTTATGGATTTCTGCATGAATGAAGGTGGAAGTCTGACTTGAAGTGGTGTTTCTGTGTTCACGTTTCACGTTTCCCAGAATGAAGATTGTAAATTAAAAAATAAGCTTTACAATCTTCTATTGTACAAGGAATTATGAGCTCTCTCTCTCTGTCTGTATAAATATAGCTTAGTAAGATTTTTGGCATTGTGACTTTTCATTGACAGTTAAGCACATTTTCCCTTGATGATCATAGGTTTCATGACACTTACTGTACAATTTTTATAATAAAGAATAAGTAGATGTGTTCAAGCTTTGGACTGGAACTGTATATCAGGTTGGTTTCATTTTAAAAGTGTGATTTCATGAGTGCACACCATTGTTCATCTCTCTCAATATATGTTGTGTGAACATGTGCGCTCACATATGCGTGTACCAGCGGCCCTCAGGGAAACGCTTGTGAACAAGTGGAAAATGGCAGGTTCCTCTCCACTGATCACAGACCCACGAGTCTCTGTGAGGTCATCTGAAAAACACCCTGGCACAGAAGCACAGCATGATGGGAGGAATGCAGAGGAAAGAGTGCCAAGGCGCTCTTTGATTGCTGTCCGCCTGCCGGCACGGGTCACTGCGCAGCCAGTGTAAACCTACACCGGATTTTCTTTCTTTTCTCATCTGTTTTCCCCACTCGTACTGCCTTTTATTTGACCTTTTTGCATTTTATCCTCATTCATATTTTCAGTGTTTTTCACACTTCATCTGCGCCTGTCTGCTGCCGTCATTCTTTACCGTCTCTGTGCTGTAGGATGCGTTGGAGGTCCTGGCAGAGAACTTGGAGTTCAGCGGGAACCAAGGGCCATGTCTGGCGTTTCGGAGGGCCGCATCAGTGCTCAAGAGTCTCCCTGCTGCCCTACAATGCCTGGAGGAGATGCACCATCTGCCCTGTCTGGGAGAACACAGCAAGGCCATCGTGGAGGTGCGGTATGAGACCTATCCATTCCCCCTCTCTCTCTGTCTGTCTGTCTGTCGGTCTCTCTGAAACCACATCAGCAGTCAGCTGACCACGTCTGAGGTCATCAGAGCAGCTCTTCTCCTGCTGAGGGTCTAATACACCTTCACATTGCTGCTGTTTATTTTCCTGAGGGTGAAAGCAGCAAGACATTGTGCTGAAATAAAAACAAAACATTTCACAAACAGAAGTTCGGTTGGTTTTAAATTAGATAAAATGTCAGACAATGTCTCAAACCTGTCAAGAACGTGTCTGGGTCACATTTTACCCTAAATTTTTTATTGTTATAAAAATTATTGTCATGACAGTTAAGCACATTTTCTCCTATAATTCTCTTTACACTGTTATGAAATTGTATTTGTAATTGTAATTTTAATTGTAATCTATGTAATTTTGTATTTGGTATATTTTATTTATGCTCATTTAAATGTAAATAAATGTTAATGGTTAAAATCTTTATATACTTTTTTTTGTTAAATAATTACATATATTACAATATATAATATATATATATAATATTAATAATACACATTTTTTACACACACATATATAAAATATTTACTTCATATTCAGGATTTATTAACATATATTGAGATTTCAGAGCATTATTTCCTGTTTGGTCCTTCATATATAATACAAAACTATAATATAATTTATACAAACCTTATTTGCATAGAAAACCATTATTTTAAATTGAAATAAAATTTCACACCATTATTGTTTTACTGTGTTTCTGATCAAATAAATGCAGCTTTGGTGAGCAGAAGAGACTATAAAACAATAAAAATGTTAATTATTCCAAACTTTCGACTTTTTATATATATATATATATATATATATATATAATAACTTTATACTCAGGATTTATAGACTTCATATTTTATTTAATTATGTACTATTTGGCCCTATATGTATATAATAATTACAAATATTTTTGAGCAGAGGTGTTTGTCTGTAGAATCTGTTTTTGAGTTTGACAGCTGAAGTCTCGAGAATACAAGGAAGAGCTTGTAATATTATGCTGTTTTAAAAATTAAAGACAGCTTTAAATTTTTGAGTGACGTGTGACAAAGATGTTGTAGGGTACTGTCAGCGTGTACAGCAGTAACGCATCAAATTAAAACTCTCTTGCCCTTCATAAAACATCTAGTGTTTGATGATAATGAATTGTGTGCAGTTTAAGTTGACTCTCATTAATAGGAAGTGCATTTGATTGGAAAGTCAGTCATTACCGTACACATTTACAGTGATAAATGTGATTCCAACACACTCTGATTGTGATTAATACACTGGTTCTGCTTCCTGCAGGCAGAGAGACTGTAAGACACTAAATAAAGCATCTTCACAACAGCGCGAGAGCTATGGGAGACAACGCAACAAGCATTTCATTAGACTTATTAAGCTGCAATTATCCAGGACGGGGTGTGTGCGTGCGCGCGCACATATTATTTACTGTTACCGTGTTTAATCATAGCAGCTCATAAACATGTTGAGCTGGATTTAACTGTTTGTGCGTGACAGCGGCACAAAACAAACTGCGCATCTGTCATCGTCTTTATCTTCGCAGGAGATCTTTGAATGCGGATCATCGTCCAGAGTTGAAGAGATACTGAATGATGAGAAGTATCGAACTATGAAGGTAAAGTAAATCTCTTTAGGACTTCAGAGCTTAGCAGGTGTATAAGTGAGTGTGTGTGTGTGTTTATGTGTGTCTGGTAATGTTTGTGGCTCAGTTATTCAGCAGTGTCTTCGGGGTGGGACCCAAAACCGCAGAGAGCTGGTACTATAGAGGACTCCGGACGTTTGAACAGGTTCTGACCGAACCCAGTATCAGACTGAACCGCATGCAGACCGCAGGTAAACAATGATTTGAAAAGACATGTCAGGGAGTTCAGACTTAAAGGGATAGTTCACCCAAAAATGAAAATTATCCCATGATTTACTCACCCTCACACCAAACATATTCTTTCAGATCAACACAATCGTTATTGTTATTGATATTTAAAATATCTTGGCTCTTCTAAGGTTTATAATGGTAGTGAATGGGGGTGAAATGTGTTTTGAAGCCCCCCAAAAAAGCATCCATCCATCATAAAAAAATAATCCATACGGCTCCGGGGGGTAATAAAGGCCTTCTGAAGCGAAGCGATGAGTTTTTGTAAGGAAAAATATCCATATTTAAAACTCTTTTTTAAAGTATAATAACTAGCTTCTAGTTATTATAAAAGTTATTTTTCTGTAGCTGTGAATGCTGCGTTATGTTCACTTAATGTGACATAAATACTACTTACAAGACTATCATGGTACTGAATGATTCCCATACTGATGTACCAAAGAAACAAAGAATACCATAGTACAGGGGTTCCCAAACACATTCCTGGACACCCCCCAACACTGCATGTTTTCCATGTCTCCTTAATCAAACACGCCTGATTCAGATCATCAGCTCATTATTCGAGACTCCAAGACCTGAAATGGGTGTGTCGGACAAACACGACATGCAAAATGTGCAGCAGTGTTGCCAATTTGGGGATTTTGTCACCAAATTTAGCTACTTTCTCATTGTTGCTGCGACTTTTTTTTAATGTTTTAGCTATTTTTAATAAAATTAGCGATTTGTTTGGAGATTTTTAATTTTGGGCAATTAAACTCTGGCACTGGTTTGGCCACACCCTGCCGGTAATCTCATGTTTGTGCTCAATCCTGCTATGAGCCTACACTGAAAACAGCAGTACGCATGAAGAGGCTCTCTAAGAGCTGAGCTGAATGAGTAAAAAGTTATCTGAGACGGTCTGTCCAGAAACTAATGATGAACATAGTGAACTGTGGACTGTCTGACCAGCATGCCGGTGAGAGCCAAGTCCGTGCTGCTGAAAGGCAAAAGACCCAGAATAACATCGATCAATTAGCCTGCTGTTACTCCAGACCTCCCCTGAAGCTGATATGATGTGAATGATATTGAATTTTTATTTAGGATAATCTGTTAATATAATGTTTATCAGAGCTTGCCAGGCATATAATTATTATATTGTAAAACAATATTGGACAGATCATATATATATATATGTATAATATATATATATATATATATATATATATATATATATATATATACACATATACACACACACACACACACACACACACACACACACACACACACACTACCAGTCAAAAGTTTGGAATCTGTAAGATTTTTAATGTTTTTAAAAGAAGTTTCGTCTGCTCACCAAGGCTGCATTTATTTAATTAAAAATACAGTAAAAACAGTAATATTGTGAAATATTATTGCAATTTAAAATCTGTTTTCTGTTTGAATATATTTTATAAAGTAATTTATTCCTGTGATCAAAGCTGAATTTTCAGCATCATTACTCCAGTCTTCAGTGTCACATGATCCTTCAGAAATCATTCTAATATGATGATCTGCTGCTCAAGAAACATTTATGATTATTATCAATGTTGAAAACAGTTCTTACTTTTTTTTCAGGATTCCTTGATGAATAGAAAGTTCAAAAGAACAGCATTTATCTGAAATACAGACTATACACACACACTGTACACATACGCAGACCTGTTTGTACTTTATTTTCATATTTGGTGACTTTTTGTGAAAAATGGAGACTTTTGAGGGTGGTCCTAGCGATTTTCCGATGTGCAGTGCTGGGGAGGCTCCAGGAATGTGTTTGGGAACCCCTGCCATAGTACATGTCCAATAAAAAATTAACATGTTATCGCCACAGTATATGTCCAAAAATGTGTTTTTATCATGGGACAATGTCCAAAAAGCCTTTATAATGCAATGGAACTTTATTTACTTGGGGTGGGAAAAAATTAGTGCAAAATTTGAGTGATTTTTTTTTTTTTTTTTTTTTTAAATCAACACCATGCTGAAAAACAGCTTTTTAATAGCTAATAACACATACTCTAGGTCAGTGGTCGGCACTAGGTGGCCCGCAGGTAATATCTGGCCCGCCCCGCAGCCATGTTATTGTGATAGTGGCTGGTTCTGAAATAGATATTCGTCTCGTGGTGCCGTCTAATATTATCACCTTGTCTATTCCAGACGCGACTTTTTTCACGTCGCATTGCACCACAACAGCTAAAAGCTGTCTACACTGAACGCGACAAACCAACCATCGCAAAGCACTTGGACAACGTCAGAAACGGAATGGCGAATCCGTTCACTGTCAGGAATGTGTTGTGTTGCGTGACTTCCGCGCACCGCGCCGCATCCAGTGTATAGTCAATATCACTGATTATAATGGGTTCTATTATCTTTTGACGCGCCACTCGTGTCCGGTGTAGACAGTGTTATATTCTTTGAAAACAGGGACAACTTTGTTGCAGATAAGACACACCGGCTTTGCATTCACAAAACTATGTAAGATGAACACATAGTTGTCTTTCCATTCTTCTTTGTATGCCCTATTTTTGCTGCAACTTTCCTCTTTAGACTCTTTGATAGTGCCATTTTCCTCTCACCAGCTAGCTTAAATGTTAACATCACTCTGCACATGACATAATAGCATACCTCCGGCACGCAAACAATTAAAAAAAATGCAGTTTAGTGCGTCAGGATGCCAAGGAATAATTCTGAGTGTAAAAGTAGGCTATGTCAAATAATTATTACAATAAGTTAGGCTCCATTGTGTAACAAGCAAATTAAAATGATACACATTTATTATTCACAATATGAACAGAGGAAATAAAACATAGTTCGTTAAGAGCATGACTCAAAAATGCCAGTAATGGGCTTATTCAAGTCCTTTTTTATTTTTTGAGTTATTTTATCCATTCTGCATCTCCCACATATGTGTATTTTAGCAAGGCAGTCTGTGTTGCAAGTTGGTGAATGAAGATACTTGCCAGGTCACTACTCTGCTTTATTAATTCATCCAGTGTAAAACCTGGACACCGCCACACATGTGGCTTTTTGTTATTGACTGTCCTACTACAGGATTTAACAGCTCAATACCAGTTAAGACACTGTAACAGTCTGTCACAGGCAATACTAGTTGCATTTTTCATCAATTAATTTCTTAAATTATCATTTGACTATGTTCTGGCCCACCATCTAGTGGTGAAAATTTTTTTGGCCCGATGCCAAACTTAATTGCCGACCCCTGCTCTAGGTACTCGGCTTTGTGAAAACATTTTAAAATGCTTGTATGATGCAAACTTTGTCTCACGGGGTTGTAAACATGGGACAAATCATCTAATATGTCAAAATAACAGTTTTACTGGTAACACTTTATAATAAAGCTTCATTTGTTAACATTAGTTAACTTAAAATTTGTTAATATTAGTTACTGTGAACTAACAATGAAAATTACATCTAAAATATTTGTCTTAGTTGATGTTAATTTAGACATTTACTAATTACTTATTAATATATGCGGAGCCCTTAAATGGAAATAAATATACGTTCACTAGCAAACCTTTTGAGTTCTTTGTGAGCGAATGCAAAGTTTCTCGTTGAACGCAAAACATTTTCGAGAGAACACAAAACTTTGACTTATTATTTTTCTCATATTTTTTCTGCCACCATGTCCCTTAAGCGGCTGTAAAAATCTAAAGTTATATCTGTTAATATTATTTAATAGACCTGAGCTAACATGAACTAACAATGAATGAACAGTTGAATTTTTACAACTAACATTAACAAAGGTTAATAAATACTGTAACAAGTGTATTGCACATTGTTAATGTTAGTTAATGCATGTTAACTGATGGTACCTTTTGTAAAGTGTTACTGTTTTACACGTAATATGTGTATATTCTTCACTATTTGTATTTTTAAAGCTTTTTTAATTGCCTACACACCATTGTTTTCATTTATTAAAAGTTTTTCATTATTTTAAACAGTACTTTTATAATCATTTCATATATTTAAAGAAGTTAAACAGACATCAACACTGAGAGCAAAATGTTTAAAATGCTACATACATAAAAAAAATATAATTAACACTTAATAAAAATCACACTACATATTGAAACGGCAGATAAATATCATTGTAATATAGAATTCTCAGCCTCTAAAGTTACTCTAAAGTACTTCCAGGAATACAATGTCTTTACTATGCACATAAGTATTCACCAGAGTCGAGTATGTGTCCAAAACAATATAGGGTGAATTCAGGTTAATTGGGACACTTTTTGCCTTTAATTGGGACACTTTCAGATGACTGGGGAAAAGTGTCCCAGTTAACCATCTCTGTTTTGTTGTTTTTACTGCAGGTACTGGAGTTTGAATCGATTTAAGCCAGACCTCCCTCTCTTTCACTCTCAGAATAAAAACACAGTGTAGACTTGATAAATGTTCCTGCCAAACCACAGTCATCATTTGCTGGTCATTTTTATGCAGCCGGCGGTGTCTGACTGTGTGTGTCTGGGACCGAGGGCTTCTGTGCTGCTGAAATCAGTCTGTTTACCGCATGTTCTCTGCTTCAATTTTCACGTCCGTCCTCCGCGGCGCTGTCATGTCTGGGAGTGTTGTACACCTATACCTCTTGGAATATAAATATGCTTATCGATGAGTCTGGTTCCATGTGGAGCATCACATACTGTATTAAAACCTTCCCGGGAGCCGGAAGGACGTGGGAAAATGTGACAGTTTTGGTGGTTATACATTCAGAGCTCATCAATCAGGCTGGGAAAAGGCCAGCCGTGTTCCTGCTGTCATCTCATTTATGAATTATGATATGATTTTATTGTTACCTTTTAAAGCGATTACCTTATCTGACCCATTTTATGGCCTCGAGTCTTAATATGAATTTATGATGGAGGGTTGTGTTGTTAATTACTGATTGTTTAAAAAAATCTACTGTAAGAGGAAAGTTTAATGAGGCAGAGATTGTTTCCCAGCTCACATCGCTACTATTTTTCAGTCGTCAGGCCTCGTAATTTTCCGCCGCTGTTACTGCTGTCTTCAGGCGCTCATTTACGACCTGCTGATCTATAAACAACACGCCGGCTTCAAACAATTATGCAGATTTCTTTTGGGAGATTTCCAGTCAGGTGGGAGGCAGTTCAGACGCTCTCTTGTTGGAAAAGGTCTCGGTGTTGGTAGTGATTTCTCTGGCTGTGTGCTTGTGATGGCTCTATTTTGAAGTTCTAAGTAATACAAAACATAAAAGATGAAAACAACTTCAGTGAAAGTCATAAAACATGATGCGTTTTCCCTAAAGTGCTTTATCTACGTATACAGTAGCATTGTGCAACAAGCTCATGAAGCCTAGTAATTAAATTATTAAAATGGCACAATATAAAAAAGTTTGTTGTAGTTTTATTTAGCAAGGAGGATGTATTAAATTGATCAAAAGATGCAGTAGAGAAGTTTTTATAATGTAACAAAAGATTTCTATTTCTTATAAACGCTGTTCTTTTGAAACTTTTATTCATCAAAGAACGCTGAAAAAAAAAAGTATCACAGTTTCCACAAAAATATGACTCTTTTCAACATTGATAATAATCAGAAATGCTTCTTGAGCAGCAGATCATCATATAAATGATTTCTGAAAGATCATGTGACACTGAAGACTGGAGTAATGATGCTGAAAATTCAGCTTTGATCACAGGAATAAATTACATTTTACTACATATTCACATTGAAAACTGCTATTTTAAATTATAATAATATTTCACAATTTTATTACTGTATTTTTGATCAAATAAATGCAGCCTTGGTGAGCAGAAGAGACTTCTTTCAATAACATCTAACCAACTTCAGACTTCTGAGCAGAAGCATAGACCATAATTGTAAATATATTTTAACTTTGTTAAACAAGTTTGTTAAACAAGTTTGTTAAACAAGTTTGTTAAACTTGTTTAACTTTGTTAAACAAGTACTCAGATATATACAAATATATAACTATTTTGAGAATGTGGAAATTCAGGATCTCTCGCTGTGATTTTTGGTGATGTACGTTTTACATTTACTTTTATGCATTTGGCAGATGCTTTTATCCAAAGCGCACTCAAGTCTGTCACTCAAAGTGCTTTATCATTAAAAATCATTTTCTCTGTGGAAGAAATTTTTACTTGTGAAATCCGTCGTTTGTGCTCTATTAAGTGTGACAGCAGCACAGGGAAGGAGTTTACAATATTAGACGGTAGATAAAAAAAGCCTTTAAAAGATTAAAACCAGGAAGATTTACTCTATATTGGTCTTTAACACTCTTAAAGAAGGCTTTTGGACACGTACATACCAGAGTATATACATATTTTGATTTTATGCATGTGCCATGCTATTCTTCAAGGTAAATACCAATAGTTAGTAGTCAATGCATGTTTCATATATTTACCGTATATTTAATTTTGTAAGTGAAAGAAGGTTAACAGCACTGGGACGTGTGCAGGATCTAAAGAGGCAGTAAGGTCTGTAATTAATGGTTCTCACACAAACCACTAGTGTGAGACAATCGTGGAACAAGTAGAGAATGTGCTAATAAACACTTGATAGTGAAAATGTTGGATTGTGTTTTGGCGAGAGGTTCAGCACTGAAGCTGCATTATTAAATCACTTTTAATGGTGTGTAACCATCCAGAACAGTGTGAAAGTGCAGGAGTCACATTTGTAGACAGTATTGAACTTCAAGGAACTCTAATTTGAGAATTATTACCCATAATTAACAGTAAAGTTGCTAAGTCAACCATCACTATTGCTACTTCTCATAATTAATGTTAGTGATGTGATGAAACCTCTAAACTCTACACAAAAATATTCAGGCCTAAATGTAAGATTTAAGTGTTTGAATTACATGTTAAGACTGGTTTGTGTTATTTCACATGATCTTGATAATTAGTTAATTCTGAACACTGCCACATACCCAATTATAAAAGCATAAAAATAGCATTTTAGCATCATGGTGGAGAGTTTTCGCAGATAAACACCTCTCACATTTTCTTTAGACAGTGTAAACATCTGGTTTGTGCAACACTTGTTGGGTGTTAGTCGTTCGATCTTTTATTCATCCGCTCTTGTCGCAGGGTTCTTGTTCTATGAGGACATCAGTAAGCCGGTGAGCAGGACAGAGGCCAGCGCACTGAAGATTATAGTGGAGGAAGCTGTTATCTGTGTCAACCCGCACGCCACCGTCAACGTTGCAGGAGGATTCCGCAGGTAAACCCTGGTTCTTTTGAAGAAAAGTCGATATTAGTGGTTTGTGCCTGTTTATGTCAGTTCAGTGGTGTGTGATTGTGTTTATTTTTATGCAACAACATTTCTGTCATGACAACTGTCAAAGTGTTTGGCATGGTAATGGATAGGACAGTGTTGATATGCTTGGTCTTGGCAGAATAAATCTGCTATGCTGCTGTTATTGCTGCTGCTGTAGTTATTGCTACTGCTGTTATTGCTGCTGCTGTTGGTTATTGCTGCTGCTGCTGCTGTTGGTTATGGCTGCTGCTGCTGTTTTTGCTGCTCATGCGGTTTTTGTTGCAGTTATTGCTGCTGCTGTTGGTTATGGCTGCTGCTGCTGCTGTTTTTGCTGCTGCTGTTATTGCTGCTACTGTTATTGCTGCTGCCGCTGGTGTTGGTTATTGCTGCTGCTGTTGGTTATGGCTGCTGCTGCTGTTTTTGCTGCTCCTGCTGTTTTTGCTGCAGTTAATGCTGCTGCTGCTGTAGTTATTGCTGCTGCTGCTGCTGCTGTTATTGTTGCTGCTTTTGGTTATTGCTGCTGCTGCTGTTATTGCTGCTACTGTTATTGCTGCTGCCGCTGCTGCTGTTATTGCTGCTCCAGCTGTTATGGCGGCTGCTGCTGCTGCTGCTGCTGTTATTGTTGCTGCTGTTGGTTATTGCTGCTGTTTTTGCTGCTGCTGCAGTTATTGCTGCTGCTGTTATTGCTTCTCCTGCTGTTTTTGCTGCTGCTGCCGCTGCTGTTGGTTATTGCTGCTGCTGCTGCTGCTGTTGGTTATAGCTGCTGCTGTTATTGCTGCTACAGATCTATACAGGTGGAGCTGGGGAAGGTGGAGGGTTTCTGAAAGCGTGCTGCAACTGCTACAGCAAAAGTTGACAGAGTATTTGAAGGTTGAGCAGTGGCTACTGATGCGTTGGCTACTGATACAGCAGGAATCAATCAGCTGTGGCCTATAGAGAATGATGTGATTGCAAGCAGTTTAAGTTAAGGACCTAGCAGTCTGCGCCATCTAGAGTTTCATGACAGAACTTTGTATTTCCCAAAGGAAAATGTATTGATCAGACGTTGCCCTTTAATAAGCTCAGGTGATGCAATGTGGTTGTGTTTAAGATTATGAAATATCCCAAAAAATCCCTTAAATTTACACTGCTGGACTGAGTCTGGCTCTCTGTATCTCTATCATGCAATGCAACTGCTTAGCAACTATTTAGAACAGCTTAGCAACTGCCTAGTAACCACCTATAGCCCACATGGCCTAAATAACCTTCAAACCTCAAGATATTTAAAACTTTCAGAATAATCAAGCCCTCATTCAAACTTTGTCTCTTCAATCTGTCTGCGATCTGCACGCTTGTGGATTAATACCA
The DNA here is from genome assembly GCA_037950665.1 of Hypophthalmichthys nobilis. NCBI lineage: Eukaryota > Metazoa > Chordata > Actinopteri > Cypriniformes > Xenocyprididae > Hypophthalmichthys > Hypophthalmichthys nobilis. The sequence continues at coordinate 31,311,091 of CM075477.1, read as the reverse complement.
CAGGATTCCCTTCAGAATAAACTGCATATCACATTTCCACCATGTAAATGTAAAAAGGTGTTTTTGTACCTTGAGGGTCTACTCGGTGAGCTTGTGAGAAAATATGACCAAAAGGTTACAAATCTTAATAACACTCTTCAGACAGAAAATGCCAAACGTCCTTATACAATCATACAGTGTTTGCCGTGCATGAATGGCTTTCTGATCAAGAATAGGGGGTTTTCATCCTCTCTGTCTGGTCTGTAGTGTTTTGTTTGGTGCAGTTGTAAAGTTTCTCTTTTATAGCTGGTGTTTATTTGAATTATTCAGAGGTGAGCTGTCTGTAAGGACAGAGATACTCTTGAATCTGTTGTTTTTGCCACTGTTGGTCCTTCAAACTCGTCGTTGGTGATGAGAATTTTGGGAAGAGAGGCACTCAACTACTTTAAAACCTCAACATGTCACTCTTGAAATCAGATTTATGATGACCAATCAAGTCCACTTTCAAAGTTTGTCTTGATCAACTGCATGCTATATAATGAACTATATTTACAGGGCCTAAAATTAACACTTGCCAAGCGCCAAATGTGAGTAAAAATCTGTGTTGGTGAGTATATGAAACGGTGTCAATCGCCAGTTGGCTGGTAACATTTTTATGAATTCTAACAATGCAGTTTTGTGAGAACATGAACGTGAACAAAATTGAATGACCCTTGGGACAGTTGAAGGGCAAGTGCTGCAACGTCACGAAAGCTCAAGACGACACGAAAAGGGAACTCAATTTGTTTCTTGCACACATCCGAAGCACGTGCCCAGAAATCCACTGAATTGAGCTCTTTCACTTCGTCTTGCACTTGAACAGACATATTCAAACAAAATTATCATCAAAATGCCTGTCTTTACAAGTACCCTCGTAAACATAGTCAGTTGAGAAACGTAACGTAAACAGTTGAGAAAGAAAACGCATGTGTAACAGTATATTGGATCCGTGACAGCAGCCTAATAAACCTGCTGCTGTCGGTGTTTTTAATTTAAATCAAACAACAAAAGACAATGAAAAATGATGGAATAACTTTCGTAATTTTAATAAGGATTAATGTAGATGTTTCACGGCTGGTAAAAAAAAAAGTATGGCTGGTAAATTTTCTTAAGTCACTGGCTTTGGCAGGTGTGGCATAAAGTTTTAGGCCCTTTATTTATATATATATATATATATATATATATATATATATATATATATATATATATATAATATATATATATATATATATATATATATATATATATATATATATATATATATATATATATATATAATTATTCACTACCAGTCAAAAGTTTGGAATCGGTAAGATTTTTAATGTTTTTAAAAGAAGTTTCATCTGCTCACCACTAATAATATTTCACAATATTTTAAATAAATGCAGCCTTGGTGAGCAGACGAAACTAATATATATATATATATATATATATATATATATATATATATATATATATATATATATATATAATAGTTTAAACTTTAGTTTGTTTTTTGTGCTTTATAAAGAAAGGTACCTAATAGATCTCTTAGTGTTGCATTATTTCTGGTGCATTTGATTCTGCAGGCCATGTGTCTAAAGCTGCATAATGACAGTACTTTAAAGATTGATATTTTTGGAAGGTAATAATGTACTGAAAGTCTGATGAATAAGATCAGTGCAAGAATTCCAGCTGCTTTTATGTCTGTTTTGTTGTGATATTGTGCCGTTGTTCCCAGATAACATGGTCCTGACACTCAGATAAGTGAGTTAAAGTGAAAACAGCGCTATCACTGTGCACCTTGTCAGTAAACTGGTATATCTTGTCAGTAGTAGTTTATTTCAGGCTGGCTTTTTATATCTTATTTGCTTTATAAATCGTGCTGATGTGTTCTTGGCGGATGAGAGATATTATTAGCTCAGGTGGAACAGATGTCACAACCGCACGTCTCCTACACAACAGATGACAGATGCTGCGCAAATGAAAACAAAAGCCTTTTTGAAGATGTGATGGTGTTTTATAGTAACTCGAGGAACGGGAGACGGTGAATCACGCGTGTCGTGACATTTGGTGACATCACTAATGAAGTTAGATGTCTTTAATCTGTTAGCTGGTGGTGTTTTATTGGCTTCACAGTAGAGTCAGACACAAACTCAAATTGAAATGTGTGTTTGATTTATTATGTGAGCTTCACAGAGCCAACATATATAGTGCTAGTGTACAAACTTGCCTCAGGCTTCTTTCCAAACTAAGACCAAAATATCTGCAAGCAGACTCACTGCAGACCTCCAGCCTGATCTGACTTTGGCTGTTTTATCTCTATCTTACTGATCAGACTTCAAGCAGACAATGAAACATCCCAAAAATCCTTCTGACTTACATTGATGAAGTATTCTGGGTTTGGCTGTCTATCTATGTACTGTATCGTCATTTGTGTGTGTGTGTATATGTATGCATTTATTATGCATTTATATATATACAGTAGTGGCCAAAAGTGATGTTTATCTGCAAAAAATAAGTTTATATAAAGAATTAAATGCCAAGATTTTGTTGTTTGATAAAACCATCACAATCCTTTGTGAAACTACTCTTTAAAATTGCACGTTAGCCACTGCATTCATCAGAAGCTGACATTTGACATTGACGGAGGGTGTAATTGAGCGAGTATGTTGAATTCAGCGAGGTTTTGACTATAGAGCTATTAGTCACGGGTGCTTTATGAGTTTTCCTCACATGACATTTCTCTATATCTCAGGATGACTAATGTGACTGAGCATCAGTGTAACAGGATTACGACAGGGAGAAAACATCATGTTTACCTCCAAACAGTCTTCTAAAACTTTACGGCTCAAAATGCAAATCTGCAGCTCTGTCGAGGCTAAGCTCTGTTGAAATCTGCTATTTGAACTCTGGCAAGCGCCACACGTTGGCCGTGACAGTTTTAGTGATGTCTGGATTTACCGTAAGAATAGTTTTCGCTTTAACATGTACAGAGGATCAGGATATACACACTGTGACAGACTTCACAGTCTCCTCACACCGAGCGCAAATGCAGCAGGCCTGTGAGATGCAGTGGAGAAGTGATTCTGAAGAGATGTTTGTTTAACTCCAGGTGAAGCTGCATGAATCATTCATTAAAGGCCCACTGAAGTGCCTTGAAAAACGCAGCATTATTCAATGTGTTGATGGTTTTCACTGAAACAGGAAGACAGGGCGGGACATATCGTGCAGCTCCTCCCCTTTTTTAAAATGGCCAATAGCGTTCCATTTATAGCGTTCCAATATAACACAGCTTTTGTGGTCTGCACCGACTCAATCATAATCGAGTTATGACTTAATTTAACTAAAACAAGAGAACAAATGATTAAATTATGTCGTGGCCACGATTTAGAAGAAAAAAAAAACCTAATGAATTCCTGTGTGTGCAATAAATATATATATCAGGGCTTGACATTAACTTTTTTGCTTACCAGCCACTGTGGCTAGTGGTTTTCCAAAGTTACTAGACACTCAGCATTTTCACTGGCCACAGTTTTGCTGTTTGTGGGAAATTACATTTTATATGATTAAAGTTGACTTTGGCATGCTTAAATTACTTGATTTTTGAGTAATTTTACTTGATTTAGAAGATTTAAAACCGTTTCAAACTTTCAAATGCAGAGTGACCACCCAAATCAACATCATTGTATATCAGCTGGTATGTACAGGTGGGCAATATGAGCATAGGTTAATATGAGAAATTTAAGTTATTTTTGTTAGGCTATATAAAAGAACAAAGAAGCAAATTACAAAAACAATAGTAAATTTTAAAAAAATCTTTTTTCAGATACAGTAGGTTTATTTAACAGGTTTATTTTATTTAAGGTTTATTTAGCCTATACATTTAACATCTTTTGTTGTTTGATTAACATTAATGACAGACAGGTATTTAATTGGGCTGCTGAATGCATGCACGTAATATACTGACACATATCCAGTTATTACCCACCTGTTTACGTCCACTTAAGCCATAACCGACTGTATTCACGCGAGATACTCCACCCGATGGGCATTTTGACATCTGTGTGTGCGTGTATTTGACTATTCAGACGCAAGGAGAACTGGTCGCGCGCGCGATAGAGAGAGAGAGAGCGCACGCAAGACAGCGCTTCTGTTCTGTGTCATTCAGCGCGATTCCGCCTATCCCGCCTTCACTAACAGCAAGTTAATCGATAAAGAATTGTAATTTTGTGATACGACGATCTTATGTTTTTAACTACTTTTCTGGACGTCAAAAGGTGCAATGACGTTGCTGCCTATTTGTGAATCAGATACCCTCGGATTTCATCAAAAATATCTTAATTTGTGTTCTGAAGATGAATGAAGGTCTTACGGGTGTGAACTAACCCTTTAAAGTAATGCACTCTATTAAATATACTTTGGATGAGAAAAAATTACCAGCTTGTTTTTTTTGTGAATCTTTTGTATGCTTTTGAAAAGGCCATTAATCAATTCTTTTGACATCACCTAATATAGCGTTTGATCTTAGATGAGATTGATGAGACAGACTGATGTCATCATTTGTCTTTGACTGATGGGCTGAATGTACAAATGTCCGTTGAACCTGTAAATCAGGAGGACTCATGGCAGAAAAGCTGCTGTGCTGAAATCTGACTGAGAGTTTGTTCCAAATGAGGCTGTGTGCGTCTGTTTGAGCTGATTGGAGGTGAAGTGAACTTCTGCTGATAGTTTCGCCCTCTCAGCTGCCGTCGAAGCGGCTTGTCGTGTGCCGTCGGCTGAGTTGTGCCAGCGCAGCGAAACGCAGACGGGAGATTCTCAACGTGCCCGTTTCACTCTCGGCTAGAGAAAGATCCGGTACGTTTCAGCACTGCTCATTAGAAATGAAAAGGGAAGCGAATAACTGAGGTGTGACACGCCATGAGATGAGACGCCTCTCTGATCAATTACCCTGAGAAATGACTTTACTGTCCACAGACTCCTGACTAATGTGTGCGATAATAACTGACAATATGACCATATGTGATATTGCAATACTGCATTTAAATTGAATTTTTACTCTAATCTAAAATTTGGGAAGAAATTGTGTTAGCTTTTGCTGAGTCACCACTGCCTTTTTATTATTATGGTTGCTCTGTTGCTATGCTGTTGCTAGGGTGTTTTGAGAGATTACTACCGTATAGTGTTCCTAGGGTGCCATTGGAGATTACTATGGTGTTGCAATGTGGTTGCTATGGCATTGCTAGGGTGTTATGGGAGATTACTATGATGTTGCTATGGTGTTGCTATGATGTTTCCAGGGTGCTATTGGAGATTACTATGTGGTTGCTATGGTGTTGCTATGGCGTTCCTATGGTGTTATGGGAGAGTTACTATGGTGTTGCCAGGGTGTTAAGGGAAATTACTAGATGTTGCTATGCAGTTGCTCTGATATTGTAGGAGATTACTATGGTGTTATGCAGTTGCTAGGGTGTCATGGAAAATTACTATGGTGTTGCTAGGGTGTTATGAGAGCTTACTACTGTATGTTGTTCCTAGGGTGCTTCTGGAGATTACTATGGTGTTGCTATGTGGTTGCTATGGTGTTGCTATGGTGTTCCTAGGGTGTTTTGGGAGATTACTATGGTGTTGCTATGCAGTTGCTAGGCTGTTATGGGAGAGTTACTATGGTGTTGCCAGGGCGTTAAGGGAAATTACTGGGTGTTGCTATGCAGTTGCTCTGATGTTGTAGGAGATGTTATGCAGTTGCTAGGGTGTCATGGGAAATTACTATGGTGTTGCTAGGGTGTTATGAGAGCTTACTACTGTATGTTGTTCCTAGGGTGCTATTGGAGATTACTATGGTGTTGCTATGGCGTTTCTAGGGTGTTATGGGAGATTACTATGGTGTTGCTATGCAGTTGCTAGGCTGTTATGGGAGAGTTACTATGGTGTTGCCAGGGTGTTAAGAGAAATTACTAGGTGTTGCTATGCAGTTGCTCTGATGTTGTAGGAGATTACTATGGTGTTGTTATGCAGTTGCTAGGGTGTTATGGGAAATTACTATGGTTATGTTGTTCCTAGGGTGCTATTGGAGATTACTGTGGTGTTGCTATGTGGTTGCTGTGTTGTTATGGAAAATTACTGTGGTGTTGCTATGCAGTTGTGGGAGACTAGGCTGTTATGGGAGAGTTACTATGGTGTTGCCAAGGTGTTATGGGAGATTACTAGGTGTTGCTATGCAGTTGCTGTGATGTTGTGGGAGATTACTATGGTGTTGCTATGCAGTTTCTAGGGTGTTATGAGAGATCACTGTGGTGTTGCTATGCAGTTTCTAGGGTGCTATTGGAGATTACTGTGGTGTTGCTATGTGGTTGCTGTGTTGTTATGGAAAATTACTGTGGTGTTGCTGTGATGTTGTGGGAGATTAGTCTGGTGTTGCCGCTGCATTTGCTAGGATGAGAGATTACTATGGTATTGCCAAGGTGTTATGGGAGATTACTAGGTGTTGCCTATGCAGTTGCTGTGATGTTGTAGGAGATTACTATGGTGTTGTTATGCAGTTGCTAGGGTGTTATGGGAAATTACTATGGTTATGTTGTTCCTAGGGTGCTATTGGAGATTACTGTGGTGTTGCTATGTGGTTGCTGTGTTGTTATGGAAAATTACTGTGGTGTTGCTGTGATGTTGTGGGAGATTAGTCTGGTGTTGCCGCTGCATTTGCTAGGATGAGAGATTACTATGGCGTTGCTAGGGTGTTATGGGAGGATACAGTGGTGTTAGGTTGTTAAGGGAGAATACTATGGCATTGCTAGGGTGTAATGGGAGATACTATGGTGCTGGTATGCAGTTGCTAGGGTGTTATGGGAGATTACTATGACCCATAACACCCTAGCATTATGGGACAATACTATGATGTTGCTAGGGTGTTATAGGAGAATACTTTGATGTTGCTAGTGTGTTATAAGAGATTACTATGGTGTTGCTATGTGGTTGCTGTGTTATGGAAAATTACTATGGTGTTGCTGTGATGTTGTGGGAGATTAGTCTGGTGTTGCTATGCATTTGCTAGGATGAGAGATTACTATGGCGTTGCTAGGGTGTTATGGGAGGATACGATGGTGTTAGGTTGTTAAGGGAGAATACTATGGCATTGCTAGGGTGTAATGGGAGATACTATGGTGCTGGTATGCAGTTGCTAGGGTGTTATGGGAGATTACTATGACCCATAACACCCTAGCATTATGGGACAATACTATGATGTTGCTAGGATGTTATAGGCGAATACTTTGATGTTGCTAGTGTGTTATAAGAGATTACTATGGTGTTGCTATGCAGTTGGTAGGGTGTTATGGGAGATTATTATGGCATTGCTAGGGTGTTATGGGAGATTACTATGGTGTTGCTATGCGGTTTCTAGGCTGTTATTGTGTGGTTGGTGTGGTATTGTGGGCGATTACTATGGTGTTGCTATGCGGTTGCTAGGGTCTTATGGTAGAATACTGTGGTGTTGCTAGGGTGTTATGGGAGATTACTATGGTGTTGTTATGCAGTTGCTTGTGATAGTTATGGTTGCTAGGTCATGGTTAGGTAGTTATTAGCGTATTCAAGTTGGTTCTCACAGTGTCAAGTGAAAAGAGTCTAAAAAATTTGTATTTTTCCCCTGTAAGGATTAGTAATGGTGATGCTTGACTTGGCAAACTCTTCTACTAAATGAATTCATGAATCAGTTTAGGAAGAGCTGTTATTCATGTGTGTCTGATGAAGACTCATGACATCATCACTCTTCCTCTTGCAGTCTCATCTTCTCTCTCTCATCCCGGTGAAAGTGACATGAGTCAGAAGGGTTTAATTTAGCATTTCAGCTCTTAAGCTCTTCTAAAGATGTGTGATGTCTGAGAAGCAGAATACTGTCTCCTAAACCGGGGTATTTCAGTATGGCATCAAATAAATAGCTGTCATGTAATATCTAGTAAGCCAAAAATTATTTTTCAGGAGGTCTTTATGGGTGTGCAGCACCAGTTCCGCATTATAGGTTTGCACTTTTTGAGAGATTTACCGTGTGCATTAGTGCATATATTATACAGTTTCCCTTAAAGGGATAATCACCCAAAATTAAGCTTTCTGTCATCATTTACTCATATGAGTTTCTTATCTTTTGCAGAACATAACAAAAGTTCATGCTGCTTTTTTACGTTCATCTGTTTTTTAGTGTGTAATGTTGCTGTTTGAGCATGTAAAAAGTCCCCCAGCGGCGGTTATTCTCTGTATCAGTGTCACTATTTCTGAACTCCCTGAAACTCCTCCATTGTAGTCTTGAGTTTTTTGGGGATTACTGTGGTGTTGCTATGTGGTTGCTATGGTGTTATGGGAAATTACTGTGGTGTTGCTATGGAGTTGCTAGGGTGTTATGAGAAATTACTACTGTATAGTGTTCCTAGAGTGCTATTGGAGATTACTATGGTGTTGCTATGCGGTTGCTATGGTGTAATGGAAAATTACTATGGTGTTACTAGTGTGTTATGGGGGATTGCTATGGTGTTGCTAGGGTGTTATAGGAGATTATGGTGTTTCTATGCAATATCAGTGCGCACTGTTTCTAAACTCCCTGAAACGCCTCCATTGTAGTCTTGAGTTTTCTCCCGGGAACGAACACGTAACAATATTCCTCATTTAAATAATTCACATGCAGAATAAAGGGGCGGGGCCTGGTTGAGTTAATAGTGTGTTGAGATTGGCGGTTATGGTAAGGGGCGGGACATTTCCCAAACACGCTTGAAGTGCTTGACCAATCACAACACACTGTTCCAGCCGACCAATCAGAGCACATTGTGCTTTTCAGAAGGAGGAGCTTCATAGAGACAGGAACTAAACAGAGTGTTACTGACAGACTGGGAAGAGAGGAGCTGCAACAATGGAGAATATGGGGAAAATAATGAACATTCAAGCATGAAAACCTGTTCTAGTAGAGCCCAAAAACAACATCAAGAATAAAAAGGGCATAACAGGTCCTCTTTAAATGCAAAACACATGCATATACACATTTAGACATCAAAATGAAAAAATACTCAAATATAATCCGACCTTATGCACTTCACGGTGTGCTTCATTGTGTCCTAACAGTCTAAATGGACTAATATGCCTGTTAAAGCTAATATTTAGCTGTTTAGGAGCGGGTTTATATATGCATCACTCAAGCATGTTTTTCAGTGTAGAAATGACTGCTAATGCAGCTCTGTGGATCAGCTGGAACTCCCACACACTAGCACTGAACTTTAGCACATTAGCAAGGCTTGTTGAGTTCTAAATGAACAGTGTCACATTGCTCGCCCACTCAATAAGCTTCTCTAAAATGACCCCGCGAGACCTTCTTTCACTTGGTTTCACTCTGTTGCCAGTAGCTATAGCATGCGACAGACTAATTCTGCCTTCAAGACGTGTCGGGATGATTGTATTTACAAGATGAGTGCCACCATAATGATGGCATTAGTGGAGGCTAATTTGGTATTGATCATGAAGTGCAGTTGTGAATTTTTATGGTACAATTTAGTTTGTTCATATCTGATGAATAGTTATAAGTCTGGACTGAAACTACTCATCTAGCTGGTTAAATGACATACATTTGTTTGGGCTTGGCATTTATAATAAGTGTTGTTTATAATGAATGCCACTATAATTTATGTGAGTTTTAAACTAATATTTTTTTTTAAATTCTGTTCTGTTCTGCATAGCATTTAAGGATTTGTTGTGGAGTGAAAGGAACTAAAATAAGTGTTTATGGTGTTTTTAACATTGTTTCTGAATGTATAGTAAAATGTAACTTATACACATTATCTGTTTTTATTTTCTCTCAACAATGCAATTTTGAAATGGTCCAACTTAATATATAAATATAAAATGCTGCCTTGGCAACTAATTGAAATAAGTTTAGGTTGAAGTACAAAAATGACTAAAACTGAAGTAAAAAATAGCTAAACAAAAAAAAAAAAAAAAAAAAAAAAAAAAAAAAATATATATATATATATATATATATATATATATATATATATATATATATATATATATATATATATATATATATATATATATATATATATATATATATATATATATATATATATATATATATATATATATATAAAGCACATAAGAAAATCACCAAAACCTGAACTAAAATTAAAATAAAAAAGCTAATTCAAAATTTAAAAAAAGTTATATTAATGCTGAGCGCCACATATCTTCTGACTAATGTGGTAAAAAAAAGAAAAAAGAGAGTAAGAAATACAAAATCATCTAACACACACATTTTATTTCTACCAAAATCATTGTCTATCATAATTACCATTTATAAAGGAACTTCCCAGAGGACTTCAAGGCAGCCAGAAGGATCAAACGCTGCTTCTGGCGGATCCAGGATTCATTTGTTCTCTCTTATATGTCAACTTAACCGTGAGATGGTTGGCTCTGCATCTGACGGATCTCCATCAAAGCAGGTGGAATGTAACTGGTGTGTGGTCCATCGGTGGGGCTGGTTTGAGGAAGGTTTAGTTGCATCTTCTGAGGCCTGAATTCTGGATCAAAAACGAGCGACATACTGCCTCTGTAATCCGGTGCAGCAGCGCGGCTCATCCTCCGTGAGCGGGTTCACCCTCGGCTCTTTCATTTTTGTCTGGAAGACTGGGGCCAGTTCCTGTGACATGAATGAACGCACATGTTTACATGAACACGGGCCTACAGGAGTTTACCTCTGACTAGATGTTCTCAGAAACAGACCTGCATTAGTTTCCTTCAGATATCTGTATCATTAAACCTGCTGATTTTAAAGGGGACCTATAATGCCCCTTTTACAAGATGTAATATAAGAGCAATTCCAGCGTTATGGACGTGACATTTGGAGTCAAAACTTGAAATATAAACACTCAAAGAATGCATTTAATAGCAACATATTGAACCTCTATTTATATATTCATAATTCCTTACTAAAGGAGTCCAGACATTATGAGGGAAATATACATGCGTTACGGACGTGACAAAAAAAGTCACTAAGTTTTGGGTGACAACACATATTTTTTTTTTTTTTTTTTTTTTTAGAATTCTGTGAATTACACTGCGCAAACCAAAAGTAATACTGCCCACTGAATGAAGAAGGGTTGGCTCTCCACAGAGCATGAATTAATAATTTTATTTCATTTTTCGTGTTCGCATAAATGAGGAAAAAACAACGTTACGGATGTGACCGGTCTGAAAGCGGCACAGAAGACTGCTTTAAAACTGCTTTAAAACTTTCACAGAGACCTCAAGCAGGCATTTAAACCACCAAATATTGAAATCTGGGATACCAGTATGGTAAGACTGCACAATTTATCAACTTTTTACTAAACTTTGTACTCTGTATTGCAAAAGGTTATGGATGTTGACAAAGCGTGTGCGTTGTTCAAGAATCAATTTTGATTTTCCTTCTTACAGAACTGCTTGCTAAAATACATTGACAAATATTAATATTTATCATAAAGCAGTTTAAAATCGCATGTTTTCCCCACAGTCAGGTGAACAGTTTGACGTACTCTATTGTCAATCGCAATCATGTCAGTTTTATGTTTTGTGTAGCCTATGATCACAAGGATTTCGGCTAGTTTTCACAGTTTAAAGTGGAGTCTTGAGTCAAAATGATCAAACTTTATTTCAAGTCAAAATTATTGCAATTTTATTATTTTTTATTTTGTCAGCTTGATCGCGCTGATTGTGATCAATAGGCTATTCATTTTTTAACCAACAGGTAAAAACGCGACATCGGGAAGTGTCCTATGAGACACAATGATCTTCTATAAGTTGTACTGTATCATATAGGCCTGCCTTTTGATGTTCATATTTCGTTCTGTAACTGGCAAGAGGAAGAGAAGATCGGTTCATGTGCACCTGATCTGCTTGATCTGCCGCTTACAGGCGCTGCAGTAGCTAATCTGTCACGCGCCGTAAGCTATTAAAGAGCGACATCTATTGTTTAAATTTTGTTATAAAATCGACTGAATTTGAAAGTTGAACCTTTTTCATATTAAAACTAACAAAGCACAAAGAGTGTTGCGATTATTGGATGTTCTGATATATACGGTAAACCTGAAACAGATCACAGCAATATAAAAGAAGCAAAATCATATGCATAGGATTTAATATGAAGCGTCCGTAACGCTTGTTATGGTTGTTCAGAGCAAAGTAGTGAAATTAATTGTTGATCCTAATAAGCATAAACATAATTTAGCTTTGCATATAAAGTTTCAAGTTATTTGCATTTATAATTGTTATATGACATAAACTTAATCTTTAAAACGTTACGGACGTGACAGAGCACTGAAGCGTCCTTACCTCTTTATTCCAGCCCTTATAAATTCATCAGGCAGTGTTATGACAAAATGAGTGTATTTATTTCTCAAGCATGCCTCCATCTTTCTACACTATGCTTACTGTTAAAATAAAGTTTAAAAAAGGGGGGTCTTTGATCCCTTTTTTGAAAGCATGAAATATGGTTGGTTGAAAATCTAATTTAAGCATTGTTGCTTACCTCATATATTGTGGATAAACAAGGCAATTTTCTTAAAATTTCTGTTAGAGCACATTAATACAGTATATTACAGACCTAAATGGACAATTTAAAAAGGGTTTTGTTCTTTTGGTAAAAACGTGTTTTTTTCATGGTAAAGATGACCTTTGCGTGGAATTGCCCATAAGTCTCTGGTGTCCCCAGAATGTGTCTGTGAAGTTTCAGCTCAAAATACCCCACAGATCATTTATTATAGCTTGTCAAATTTGCCCCTATTTGGGTGTGAGCAAAAACATGCAGTTTTTGTGTGTGTCCCTTTAAATGCATGAGCTGCTGTTCCCCGCCAGCTATCCAGAAGAGGGTGGAGCTTTAACAGCTCGTGCTTCGGTTGCTCAACAACAACAAAGCTGGAGAATCTCACGCAGTTAATTGTCAAGTCTCCTGTGCACATAACGTAAAAAATATTGCTTGCGTTAAAGGCACTTAATATTCAGTAATGTTATCGATTTGACTGCTATCAGATGTGGACAAAATTTGAATTGAGTGGAATAATGACATTATTGTCTTCTGCAGAGCTGCTTATTGCTGAATTGAATTTCATAATCGATAAACTTTCCGCAGTTATTGAACTGAACTGAATCAACACTGACCTGACTTGAGCTGAATAATGACACTACAGCAGAATTTGAATTTGTCTCATTTAAAGTTTGCATTATTGATTCTGTTATTTTCCTGTTTATTAAAACAATTTGTATTGTATAAAGTACTACAGAAATAAATGTGACTTGACGTAGAGTGTGCCATTTCAGCTGTTTCATTTATGATGCTGCCCATGTAGACAGCAAGGCCGCTCACTAGGTTTTGGAACAGAGCCGCAGGTGTTATGTATTATGGGAATGCAGTATGTCATGCCATAAATCTGTGACTACCCTTGAAAAACAAGCAGCCCAGAGTACACTGCAGTTTTCTCTTAACCTAATATTGGATCCGGCAGTAAATGTCTCATTTCTAAACGACACCCGCACTAAATAATTCGCAAGCTGCATGAATTCTTAAAAGGTTGCTGTTCTCTTACTTTTTGTTCTGTATGAAAAGCAGCGTTTAATAGCTGCCTGGCGTTAGGTTATATTAAGTTATGTTTACTTGGCACTACTCTAATCCTGCATCTGTGAGCAGAAGAAAAGAGAAATGCAAGTTCAGAGTTTTGAGAGCCTCTTATCCGTATACTGTGCCTACGCTTGTGTTTTTCACTTTCACTGCCTGCCATTAAAACCAGAAAAATTCGCATTCATACGCTTTTCTGGTGCTCAGACTCATTTGTGTTGGCTCAAGTGTACATTTACTGTTTTTGGCTTTTAGGGCTTCAGATGGTCCTTAAATGTGGCACCACCTGATCCATTCACGAAGCAAATATGTCATATGTCATATGTAATATACCTTATTATATCTACCCATATAATTTATAAGCAAGAGAAAGGGTGCATTTCAGTAACTATAGCATTCTGAGTCAAAAGTCCAATTCTATAAATGCTTGTTTTCTCTGACAGTGGCTACGTTTACATGCACCCAAATAATCCATTTGTAATCGGATTGACGGCTCAATCGGATTGAAAAAACGTTCATGTAAACACCTTAATCGATCCGATTGAGCTCGATCCGAATGAAATTTCGATCGGATTGGAAGGGGTGGTTTATTCCTTTTCTAATCCAATCCAACAGCAAAAAATTACCATGTAAATGCTTGAATCAGACTACTTTTTTCAATCGTATTCAGAAGTCTCTGGGGCACATGCACAGTGCAGTGTTGACACGCTTTACGCAGTGCGCAAGTTCACGTTCACGTCTTTAGTTGTAAAGATGTATGCCAACAGGCATTGGCGTAGCTGTATCCCTTCATCGTAATATTGGAAATCTTTCCGTTTTAAAACAAGAAGGGGAGCCAATGGATATCACACAAGAAGTAACGTGCAAACTTTGTGCAAGAGTTATGCCGGTGAAAAAGTCTCAACCTCGGTCAGTATTCACTACAGAAGGTGAAAGTAAAAAGTGACGGAGCTGTCTGATGCTGCATTAACAGAACATATTCTCTCAGAGACGAATTTCAACATAATATGCTGATAAAGGTATATAACCTAATAGTCTTAATTTATTCCATTATTTCTCTTGTGGCTGTACATATAGGCTAGTGAAACAATTGAAAATAATAGTATTTCGTTTTAAATTTTTTTAAGTCGGTGCTTGAAGTAAAGCTGCGCTTAATTTTCATTGATGACTGCGGTGTTGGGAAATATTATAGCCTACACTCTTTAATAATTTTAATTATAGGCCTATAATTCATTGTATAATCAACCTAAAAAAAAAAAAATGTTTAAAACGTTTTCAAAGATGACCTAATAGCCTAATCTTTTATTATCCGCACAGTACGTATAATATTAATTTAATAATAAAAGAAGCCAAACCTAATAGTTATAATAATAGACTAGAAGAATGTAACAGGCCTACATTAATTGGAAATACCAAATCCTCTTAATATTGCCAAGATATGATGCTTTTGACAGTATCTCTGGCTATTGTCAATACATGATCATCGTCTGTTGACGCAACCCGGGTTACTGCAAGTGTGATTGATATGACATCACACACAATCAGAGCACGTGCGCAAAAGTTTTAATCGGAATGTATATAAAACACATATAAATGGATATTTGAATCAGATTACAATGTTAGAGTACATGTAAACAGATCTGCAATCGGATTCAATTCATTCGGATTGACGAAAATTGGTGCATGTAAACGTAGCCAGTGTTTTTGTATGTTGGTTTCATTTGCTATAACATAAAATATCTAAAATTTCAGTATCATATTTTTCTAATATCTGTACAAAAGTGAACACATTAAAACCCCAAAAGTTTATTTTATTTTATTTTTAATCATTTTTATTTTTAATTATTTTTAATTATTTTATTATTTTATGTGAACTGAAGAATCGTTCATAATGAGACAAGGAACATGTATTATAGAGGACGCAAGCTTATTTTTAATATATGTTTTGTTGTAAAATGCTTTTGATAGGTTGCAATTCTCATTAATAATTATTCATTAATTTCCGCTGGAAAAATCAATGGTTCGATACATTTACTTTTTCAATTTTTTGATTTTTTTTTTTTTTTTTTTTTTTCATTTTTTTAGAGTTTAAATTTAACTGAAAAGCCATAAGATGTATTTTAAACAGAACTGTTGCGAAAGTTGTATTTCGCCCCCATGAGTTGTTATATATTTTTATATAAATGTCCTAGAATATCTCCTTCCTCCCACCTGAATTTGGTGCCTACGAGGCCTTTGAGTTTTAGAGACTCATTTTCATAATCTCTCTACACAGCAGTGAAACTCATAAAACGGCCTGACAGCTCCGGCAGTCGAGGCGCTGTGGAGTTTAATGACGCAGGCCAAATGGCTTATTTGAGTAATAGAAAAAGGCAAAGCCATTAAATGAGCCGTATGTCCCTGTACGGTTACTCGCACGCTTATTGTGTATCTCATCATATGATCTACATCATATCCTCCTACTGACAGAATGTGCATCTTATTTTGTTTAACAGTGAACATGCATTCAGTGTATAATGTCATTATGGTGACAGTTTGTGTGTTTAATCTGCAGGGGAAAGGAGTTTGGTCATGATGTGGACTTCATCATAAAAACACCTGAGCCAGGACAAGAGGATACAATTCTGCCTGCGGTGATTGAACGATTCAAAAGCCAGGTACAAAATACCTTCTACTAAAATACCTTTTATCTGTTTCATTTGGTCAAATATTGAAATCAGTTTCTCAATGCATAAAATGGATGACCTCGCGTTTTGCTTTAGAAAAGATGACCTACTTTGAAGAATAAACTTGTCAGTTTGAAAAGTTTTGCTTGGAAAATCTTTTACAGTCTTAAAAAGCAATGAAAGTATATTTTATTTTTACTTTATTATTTATTTCTTTGAAATTTATTTACCACACATGCTTGGAGGGGTTTATTTCTGTGAAGTTTGAGTACATGAATGCATTTTTTTTGTGGATGATGTCCCGTAATGGCCATCTACAGTCTGGATGTAAACCCTTTCTTGCTGTGTTTTCCTGAAAGCACATTGATCGGCTTGAGGAAAGTTTCTCATCAGATGTGCTCGAGTGTGTCTGACTCTTTACGTGATTTCATCGACTTTCGGCTGTGGGACTCGTCGCCTTGATTGTTCTGCCAACTACTAGCGGAGACGAGAGGCTCAGACGCTGTTGTTGGGCAGGTGGCTTTTAATGGTCACTTAAAACAATCAGACCGGATTGTTCATGCTGTTGGTGGATAAACATCTTCATCTGTTCTCTAAAGATTGGCAGTTCATTACAGACAAAACATTTGTAAATAATCAAAGAAGACAGCAACGAAAGACATGAATTACATTGTAAAATCATGATTGTGCATAGCTAGAATAACATACTCTATACTCCTCTGCTCTTTCAATTCGAATGAGATTCAGATCTGTCCATCAATCTGTGCTCGGACACGACAGAAGGGATTTGATTGTCACGGTTGAGTGGAACTGTAAAGCGTTTCTGTGAGACTGAGTGATGAAGTGATGATGGACTTCAAGACACTGAAGCTTGAGACGTTGACAGATTTATTGAAAAAGTAAATCGCAACCTACCTGTAGTTTGCTGAGGTGAGTTTTAGTCTTGTGTCTTTATGAAGGCCGTAGAAAACAGACAGATTGTGGTCTCAGTATCAGTAATTTAATGCATCCTTGCTGAATAAAGCGTGTAAGTAGACAGACAGACAGACAGACAAATGATAGATGGATGGATCTATATATCGATAGATTGATACAGTAGATAGATTGATAGATCGATCGATAGATAGATAGATCGATAGATTGACACAGACAGATAGACAGACGATAGATAGATAGATAGACAGCCAGACATTTGGATGGATGGACAGACAGATGGATAGACAGACAGACGGATAGATAGATAGATAGATAGATAGATGGACGGACGGACAGATGCTTAGATTGATAGACAGATGGATAGATAGACAGACAGACAGACAGACAGATGATAGATAGATAGACAGACAGACGATGGATGGATGGATGGATGGATAGACAGACAGACGGATAGATAGATAGATAGACAGACAGACAAACGATAGATAAATAGACAGACAGACAGACAGACAAACGATAGATAGACAGACAAACAGACAGACAGACAGACACTTGGATGGATGGACAGACAGATGGATAGACAGACAGACGGATAGATAGATAGATGGACGGACGGACAGATACTTAGATTGATAGACAGATAGATAGACAGATGGATAGATAGACAGACAGACAGATGATAGATAGACAGATAGACAGACAGACGATAGATGGATGGATGGATGATGGATGGATAGATAGACAGACAGACAGATGGATAGATAGATAGATAGATAGACAGACAAACGATAGATAAATAGACAGAGACAAACGATAGATTGATAGACATACGATAGATGGATGGATAGATAGACAGACAAACGATAGATAGATAGACAGACAGACAGACAGACAGACGATAGATAGACAGACAAACGATAGATAAATAGACAGAGACAAACAATAGATTGATAGACAGACATACGATAGATGGATGAATAGATAGATAGACAGACAAACGATAGATAAATAGACAGACAGACAGACAAACAATAGATAGATAGATAGATAGACAGACAGACACTTGGATGGATGGACAGACAGATGGATAGACAGACAGACGGATAGATAGATAGATGGACGGACGGACAGATACTTAGATTGATAGACAGATGGATAGATAGACAGACAGACAGATGATAGATAGATAGATAGATAGACAGACAGACGATAGATGGATAGATGGATGGATGATGGATGGATAGATAGATAGACAGACAGACGGATAGATAGATAGATAGATAGATAGATAGATAGATAGATAGATAGATAGATAGACAGACAAACGATAGATTGATAGACATACGATAGATGGATGGATAGATAGACAGACAAACAATAGATAGATAAATAGACACAGACAAACGATAGATAGATAGATAGATAGATAGATAGACAGACAGACAGACAGACGATAGATAGACAGACAGAGACAGATAGACAGACGGACGATAGATAGACAGACAGATGATAGATAGACAGACAGACGATAGATGGATAGATGGATGGATGGATGAATGGATAGACAGACAAACGATAGATAAATAGACAGAGACAAACAATAGATTGATAGACAGACATACGATAGATGGATGAATAGATAGATAGACAGACAGACAGACACTTGGATGGATGGACAGACAGATGGATAGACAGACAGACAGATAGACAGACAGACAGACACGTAGATAGATATATGATCAGGTGTATTCATGGTGTTAGGTTGTTGTTTGATGAAGAACAGAGCTCTATGGGTGCAGGGGTCAGAGGATAAGACAGCTGGACATGGGAAGTCATTTATGGTGCAGGACAGAGGAGACAGAGGAACACTAACCCGAGATAGATGGAGCCAATACGAGCGAATAAGAGCGATGAAACGAGAATGTTGTTGCCACCTGGAAGCCTGGAGGAGAGCGTGCGGCGAGTGAGTGGGAGGTGACGGGGCCGATGATGGGTTGCCTGTCGCCCTCTCTGTCATTTCAGAGATTAAAAATAACCCAGCGCCTGCCGTCCTCTTTCGCTTTGTATTACTTTCTTTCCATCCTCTTCCATTGTTATTTGTCTCTGTGTTAGCAACATTTCTCACTGATCAAACCTGCATTCAGATTTGGTTCACTGATCTCAGGGAGAGAAACATCACAGGTGAGATCTCTGTAATAGCTTGATTGCTTCTTATGAGCAATCAAAAGGAGACATGAGGTTTAAGTTTCCATGCACTTTTCCATTTAATCTCACATAAAAAAGATGCCATTAATCTCACATGTGAGCTTCAGAAGAGATCTCAACAATGTCTTAAATTGTGCAATTGAATATTTATCAAATAATCCGTAAAAATAAAATGTATCGCAGTTTCCACAAAAATCTGAAGCAGCACAACTGTTTTCAACACTGATAATAATCAGAAATGTTTCTTGAGCAGCAAATCAGCATATTAGAGTGATTTCTGAAGGATCATGTGACACTGACGACTGGAGTAATGATGCTGAAAATTCAGCTTTGATCACAGGAATAAATTACAGTTTACTATATATTCACATAGAAAACGGCTATTTTAAATTGTAATAATATTTCACAATTTTAATGTAGTTTTGATCAAATAAATGCAGCCTTGGTGAGCAGGAAAAAAACATTAAAAATCTTACCAAACTTTTGAATGGTATTTTTAGGAGACCAAATTGATACTGAAAAGAAACATAACTGAGATGTCAAGTTTTCTGAGCTTTGCAAGAGCAACCACGCAGGGAAAAAATATCCCGGGTCGGTCCTCCATGCCTCCAGGGGGCGAGAGACAGCTGGTGATTAAGTGGAGGTAAAGAAGGTCAATTTTAAGTCGAGTAACCTTGTCATGCTAGATGTCGCCCCTTGAGGCTCATGGCATCACATCGTGGTGTTTTATTCATCCAGCCTGCAGTGAGAGCGAGTGAGCAGTAAAATACATCTGAAAGGATGAAAGATGTCCTTGTGAAAAGACGCCTGCATCATTTTTTATTTATCAGGGTTTTTTTGGCTACTCAAGAAGGTCAGTCTCACGCTTACATAGAGCAGGGTTATTAGTTAACTGAAACTAAAACTAATGCCTCTGAACCCCTCTGCAGACCCGTTACTGGACCGCTGCCGGCGCCGAGACCTCAATCAATTGGCAGAAGTGTTGGGTCAGTGGTTCTTCATCCCCTGCTGATCGAACCTTTAGCCCTGGGTGTTCGACTGTCATACGACCGAACACAAACACACCAGTTTCATTTCTTAGTGTGTAACTCACTGAGCTCAGTTCATTAACAGGGAATTGAGAACAACTTGTGCCCAAAAATAGTCGATGCACACAAATTCTTGATCAAACCAAAAATTAGGTCCTGTTGTACATGTTTAACATATGTTTTTGCTTTACTTGCTCCAGTATAGACAGACGGATAGACAGACAGACAGACAGATAGATATATAGATAGATAGACAGACAGACAGACAGATGGATAGATAGACAGACAAACAATAGATAGATAGACAGACAGACAGACGGACGATAGATAGACATAGACAGACAGATATATAGATATATAGATAGATAGATAGATAGATAGACAGGCAGACAGATATATGATCAGGTGTATTCATGGTGTTAGGTTGTTGTTTAATGTATTTATGAGGATAGATAAACATAAAATAAATAAATTATTCATTTAAATTCTTTCCTTTTAATCCAGTTTCTTTCAGAAAAATAAATACAGCTTTATTGATCTGTTCTTCATTTAATATATTCTTAAGGTTCAACACGCTCACCCCATATTTCTTTAACTCATCTTTTAACCTGATTTTTTTTGTGTCTCATATTTAATGCAGTGACAAATAACATGCTCAACTGACTCTTCTTCCACTCCACAATCACACATACCTAAGGGATGCTTTCTCAATAAATACACTGTTTTTACAGCAGCTGGTTTCATGGTCGCAATTTCGCAAGTGCTCTCAGTCACTTCTCTCATGGCTGTTGTTAAAGTGACGTAATCTTCCTGATTTAAAATCCTAAATATCAAACGTGTTTGATAAAAATTGGTGCGGCCCTCGAAGTGTCCACGAACAGATCGGTAGGTTAAAAATTCGATCTCTAAACGCCTCATATTACCAGATAATCTGGGCCGAACATCAGAACCAACCAATGTCATGGACGCGTTTTTGTTTTTTTTTTTTTCAGATTCTCGAAATGAATTTTCCGCACAAACCGCAACAAAAACGCATTCTGGTGGAGTACCATCTGTATGTGTGTGTGTATGATATATATATATATATATATATATACAGTGGGTACGGAAAGTATTCAGACCCCTTAAATTTTTCACTCTGTTATATTGCAGCCATTTGCTAAAATCATTTAAGTTCATTTTTTTCCCTCATTAATGTACACACAGCACCCCATATTGACAGAAAAACACAGAATTGTTGACATTTTTGCAGATTTATTAAAAAAGAAAAACTGAAATATCACATGGTCCTAAATATTCAGACCCTTTGCTGTGACACTCATATATTTAACTCAGGTGCTGTCCATTTCTTCTGATCATCCTTGAGATGGTTCTACACCTTCATTTGAGTCCAGCTGTGTTTGATTATACTGATTGGACTTGATTAGGAAAGCCACACACCTGTCTATATAAGACCTTACAGCTCACAGTGCATGTCAGAGCAAATGAGAATCATGAGGTCAAAGGAACTGCCTGAAGAGCTCAGAGACAGAATTGTGGCAAGGCACAGATCTGGCCAAGGTTACAAAAAAATTTCTGCTGCACTTAAGGTTCCTAAGAGCACAGTGGCCTCCATAATCCTTAAATGGAAGACGTTTGGGACGACCAGAACCCTTCCTAGAGCTGGCCGTCCGGCCAAACTGAGCTATCGGGGGAGAAGAGCCTTGGTGAGAGAGGTAAAGAAGAACCCAAAGATCACTGTGGCTGAGCTCCAGAGATGCAGTCAGGAGATGGGAGAAAGTTGTAGAAAGTCAACCATCACTGCAGCCCTCCACCAGTCGGGGCTTTATGGCAGAGTGGCCCGACAGAAGCCTCTCCTCAGTGCAAGACACATGAAAAAACACCTGAAGGACTCCAAGATGGTGAGAAATAAGATTCTCTGGTCTGATGAGACCAAGATAGAACTTTTTGGCCTTAATTCTAAGCGGTATGTGTGGAGAAAACCAGCCACTGCTCATCACCTGTCCAATACAGTCCCAACAGTGAAGCATGGTGGTGGCAGCATCATGCTGTGGGGGTGTTTTTCAGCTGCAGGGACAGGACGACTGGTTGCAATCGAGGGAAAGATGAATGCGGCCAAGTACAGGGATATCATGGACGAAAACCTTCTCCAGAGTGCTCAGGACCTCAGACTGGGCCGAAGGTTTACCTTCCAACAAGACAATAACCCTAAGCACACAGCTAAAATAATGAAGGAGTGGCTTCACAACAACTCCGTGACTGTTCTTGAATGGCCCAGCCAGAGCCCTGACTTAAACCCAATTGAGCATCTCTGGAGAGACCTAAAAATGGCTGTCCACCAACGTTTACCATCCAACCTGACAGAACTGGAGAGGATCTGCAAGGAGGAATGGCAGAGGATCCCCAAATCCAGGTGTGAAAAACTTGTTGCATCTTTCCTAAAAAGACTCATGGCTGTATTAGATCAAAAGGGTGCTTCTACTAAATACTGAGCAAAGGGTCTGAATACTTAGGACCATGTGATATTTCAGTTTTTCTTTTTTAATAAATCTGCAAAAATGTCAACAATTCTGTGTTTTTCTGTCAATATGGGGTGCTGTGTGTACATTAATGAGGGAAAAAAATGAACTTCAATGATTTTAGCAAATGGCTGCAATATGTGTGTGTATACCTGCAAATGTTACCTTAAAGACCTATTTTTACTTCATTTGTGAAATAATGAATGTATTCATGCTAATAAAGCAGTATTAAATAATTGTTTGATTTAAATAAAACCAGTTAATTTAGATGTTAACACAAGATTCCTATATATATATATATATATATATATATATATATATAGGAATACACGCTACCAGTCAAAAGTTTGGACACGGTAAGATTTTTAATGTTTTTAAAAGTTTAGTCTGCTCACCAAGGCTGCATTTATTTAATTAAAAATACAGTAAAAACAGTAATATTGTGAAATATTATTACAATTTAAAATAACTGTGTTCTGTTTGAATATATTTTATAAAGTAATTTATTCCTGTGATCAAAGCTGAATTTTCAGCATCATTACTCCAGTCTTCAGTGTCACATGATCCTTCAGAAATCATTCTAATATGATGATCTGCTGCTCAAGAAACATTTATTGTGTACAATTGTACAAAATATTTGTGTACAATATTTTTTTTCAGGATTCTTTGATGAATAGAAAGTTCAAAAGAACAGCATTTATTTGAAATATAATCTTTTGTAACATTATAAATGTCTTTACTGTCACTTTTGATCTATTTAATGCATCCTTGCTGAATAAAAGTATTAATTTATTTAATTTCTTTTCAAAATAATTAAAATAAAAATTCTTACTGACCCCAAACTTTTGAACTGTTGTGTATAATGTTACAAAAGCTTTGTATTTCAGATAAATGCTGTTCTTTTGAACTTTCTATTCATCAAGGAATCCTGAGGAAAAAAAAAAAAAAAACTGTTTTCAACATTGATAATAATCATAAATGTTTCTTGAGCAGCAAATCATCATATTAGAATGATTTCTGAAGGATCATGTGACACTGAAGACTGGAGTAATGATGCTGAAAATTCAGCTTTGATCACAGGAATAAATTACTTTATAAAATATATTCAAACAGAAAACAGTTATTTTAAATTGTAATAATATTTCACAATATTACTGTTTTTACTGTATTTTTAATTAAATAAATGCAGCCTTGGTGAGCAGACGAAACTTCTTTTAAAAACATTAAAAATCTTACCGTGTCCAAACTTTTGACTGGTAGTGTATATCAGGGGTATACAGAAAATTACAGAAAAAGAGTTGCGTAGTTTGTATTGATTTGAAGTTTTTACTTTTAGATATTGTTTCCAAATACATTTTAATGCCACTTGTAAACTGTTCAAACATAGGCATTTTTTCAAACAATTTGACTCTGAATATAATAACGAGCAAATATGATAATTAAATTAAAAATATGTTGTTCACCTTGACATCACATCAGCTTAAACAGACACGTTAACTTTAAAGCACTGAACCACAAGTGACTTAAATTCTAAGTGAAAATCTTACATGAAACCTTTATTTATATTGCAACACTTCTGAGGCGTCATCCAAATTTTAGTCCAATCAAACCAATTTTTAAACAGTTTCATTTAAAAGTAGCTCAAGCCCATATTTTGTTTAGAGAAGGGAACACAAAATATATTAGTACAACCAGAAATTAAAAAAATCATTATGCAAACTAATACAGGATATAAATTCCTCAACTGATTGTAAAGGAAAATCACTTGCTTCTACCGTTTTCTCTTTTAGTTTCCTTGAGTACTGAAGCAAAACGTAAAATATACAAAACAATGCAAGTGTGCACATTACGCATGTACAATGAAGCCACATGCATTTGCATACTTGATTGTTCTGGCCTCAAATAGTGGCAGTCTACTGCATTATTTCTGTCAAATGTCTCAAATAGCTTGCAGATGTGAAGTAAGTCATCTGTAATATCCTCAAATAATTATGCGCACTATGCATACTGTGATCTACCGCTGCACAGCAATTTCAGCAATCACATTCAACAGTTGCAGCAAATGCTGGTGAATCAAAGGCGAGCGCGGTTCAAACGTGCTGTGCAAACACAAGCTAATCTTTGCTCTCGGGGGTGCGGGTTTAAAGTCTCCGACTTTGACTCCCAGCCAATGTGACATTACATCAGCCGTCGTCATGGTGACACACTTTCTGTTGTCCTCTGCGTCAGCTGTTTGTCCCGGCCTTCAAAGAGACTGAAAAAACATCAAATGCATAAAAATGCTGAAGCATCAGATCGCGTTTTGCAAAAACATGTACGCCTGGTTGCACTGTTTATGTGTGTGTGGCTGTTTTGATTTTAAAAATATAGCTGATATTGTGGCTGTCATCTTAGCATAGATTATTTTATCTTGAAACCAACATGGAGCCATAGTTGCAACACATTTTATTTCTGTAATCAGACTTTTTTTTTTTTTTACAAGTAAAACAGAATATGCATTAGGAAAAAATGGCTATATTTTGGGAATTTGTTTTAGAGGTGGAGTGAATTATAAAGACAAAATTTTGCATTGTTGAATCATTCTTAATAACACCAGTAATATGAAGGAAGTAAAAAGGTTTGATGTTAACTTTAAAGGGGACCTATTTTCACAAGATGTAATATTAGTCTTTAGTGTCCCCAGAATGTGTCTGTCAAGTTTCAGCTCAAAATACCCCACAGATCATTTATTATAGCTTGTCAAATTTGCCTCTATTTTGGTGTGAGTAAAAACACACCGTTTTTGTGTGTTTGCCTTTAAATGCAAATGAGCTGCTGCTCCCTGCCCCCTTTCCAGAAGAGGGCAGAGCTTTAACAGCTCATGCTGAGTCCTTAAAAAACGATTTTTGTAAAAGAAAATATCTCCATTTGCATTGAACTTTGAGTGTTGTAACTTTTGCAGATGTTGTTTATGCTCAAACAGCAACATTACACACTAACTAAAGTTAAAAAAGTTAAATATAATCAAGGATCCCTTTAATATAATTTATAGATCATTATATGTTGAGAAAAAGGTTTATTGGGAGTGATTTTTTTTTTTTTTTTTTTTTTTTTAATTATAATGCTCAGCTTGTAATGATTGTGTATGATCCCT
This sequence comes from Hypophthalmichthys nobilis, assembly GCA_037950665.1. Taxonomy (NCBI): domain Eukaryota; kingdom Metazoa; phylum Chordata; class Actinopteri; order Cypriniformes; family Xenocyprididae; genus Hypophthalmichthys; species Hypophthalmichthys nobilis. Next base: position 31,284,989 of record CM075477.1, on the reverse strand, counting down.
GTTTGAAATTATTTAAAAGCTTAAAACTGTGTTTATAAAGTAACTACAGGATTTCATTAAATTCAGCTGAATGAATTCAGGTGTACAGACTGCATTGACTACTAGAGGCTAAATTATATTAGCAGGAGAATACTGATCGAAATGGCTCTTAATTCAGTTTTAATCAGTGCATTAAGGACTGTTGAGATGTTTTCTGATTAAATAACGTCTCGTAGTAGGTGTCCTGATGCAAAGCAAAGCAATGTTCTCTGTAACGTGCATGAAAACGGCTCCTCGTATCATGGCTGCGGCGCCTGGGAATTCTGTGTTAACCTCCACGAAGCCTGTTCGTTCCCTGAGACTCATCTGTGCGCGGTGACAGCGTCAATCTGTACGTATCTAAATGCACATGAGGCCACAATCCTGTAAAAGCGCCGGTGGGAGTGTAAAGTTCTGAGGCTGATCTGCTGACAATGTGCAAATTAAAAAACACAAGATGCAGCCATATCAAGTGCAAAATGGTTTAAGACATGCTTTTTTTTTGTTAAATAATGCTACAAATACTGCTAAAATGACTACCACAAACCACACATTGCGTGATTTATTTAAATACTCTCCTCCCATAAATTTTACATCTAGTAGAGAAACTCCCACAAATGCATATGCAATAAGTTCAGCTGCAAAAATAACTGTCCACAACTTTTCACTGTGTGTCTTTAGTAAATCCTGACAGTAGTTTTTTAATGCCAAAAGAGGGTTTGTGCTGGACCAAGCTGTTAGTAAATCCGACCCTAAGACTGAATGCCAGTTTGCATGCTTCTTATATGCACTTAGAGCATGTATATTAAGCACATAATTTTGAATGTTATGGTACAGTGAGATTCTTTGGCTAAAGTGTTGTTGTCTGTCTGAGATCACAACATTGCATACTGGATTTAAAGCAAAAATGTAAATGGAAACTAAAAAAGAAGGTACAAGTGCTTATACTTATTTAAAATAAGTGAATGAACTACTAATCCTATAAACCTTTGCAACATTTGATTAAAAAGCAGATTTTTGTCTCGTTTTCCAGTACAAATATCTAAACATTCTTAAATCAAGATACCATTACTAGAGGAACAAAATGACTGAAGATATTAAGTCTTGCTTCCTGAAAAATGTATCAAAATGAAGTGAGTTTTTGAATGCTCCCCTCATTTTGATACAATTAATTTTGCTTCTACGGTAACTGTATCTTGATTTAAAGGGGACATCGGATGCAAAATTCACTTTTACATGGTGTTTAAACATAAATGTGTGTCGGCAGCGTGTGTACACAACCACCCTATAATGGTAAAAATCCACTCACTCCTCTTTTTTAATCCCCATAAATCACAAGCAGTGTCTCAGAATAAGCTGTTTGCAGTTTCTATGCAATGTGACGTCACATTGCACAAGCCCCGCCCACAGCTGCTGACGGACTATTAGCATAGACCCCGCCCCACACAGTCCGCCATGTTTATATTCTCGCCAGAGCATCTAACAGCAGTATTCAAGTAAGAAATGTATTCTTATTAAAGCTACTAAAGTTATTCAGTCAAGAGCAGGGAGTGATTTTCTGTTTTTCTTTTGTTGATTGATTCATATTAACAGCATATACAGCAGTAGGTACGCTGCTGTCACTTTAATACACAGATCTAATATACACGTGATTTCTTTACTTGTTGTTTACGTTCACAGACATAACCGACTGTGTTTATGTGAACTTTGTGTGTTTTTGACATAACCTTGTGTGTATTTGACAGTTTAAGTGCAATAAGACGTTAAAGAAAACTTAGTTTAATACACAGGACGCGCGATCTGACAGCCAGCTTTCTGTGCACATGCTTTGTATGTGTGCGCTCAGAAAACCACATATCAGAAGTTTAGACTGATATGGCTTTAAAACGCATGCAGATAATAAACTTTCATGATGATAAAGAACTGCAATGTCACATAAAAATGTGAATGCATCTGTAAGTGTTAGCATATAGCTGAATCTTTGCTTCATCTCTGCTGTGCTTAAGGTTCCTCCGGAGCAGCTGGAGCTGCTTCAGCCTCACATTCATTGCCAACTTAAAAAGTCAAACATTTGCAAAGTCCTCTTCCACAGCATGAGAAATTGAGGGCAAACATAGCTCCAAAAGCATGCACAGATCCACAGGAAATAGTCCACCATCTGGGCACCTTTGCCTTATGAATCAGTCCTATGATTTGAGACGCACTAATCCTAATCTCACATACTGTCCGGCACAGATAGTCATGAGCGTTTGGATGCAGCCCGAGTGTTTTTACAGAAATATGCTGAAGTCTGCTGTTCTCAGAGAGACCGTTCACAAATGAGATGTCAATAATGTAAGTTTTGAAGAGATATTTCAGCAGTGTCTCAAACTGTGCTCCGATTTGATACAGAAGATATTTACATTTATGCACTTAGCTTTTGTCAAAAGCGACTTAGAAAAGAGGAACAAAAGATGAGCTGTGCTGTTATCCATCTTCATTTTATTGCTTTACTCTTATTACTGCATATGGCATGGATTTCCAAACTTTTTTTTGTCTGCTGAGCCTGTTTGACATAAATATTCACGTGAAGTATTGTAAGTTGATATTTCAGTAATTTAACATTGCATTTGCATGTTCACATTTCTCTGATGTCAGTTAATGGTCACATGACATGCAGATAAATAAACAATATTTAATCTATAAACAATGTTTAATCTGTTTTTAGTAGGCCTAAGTGTGTTATCATCATATTAGAATGATTTCTGAAGGTTCATGTGACACTGAAGACTGGAGTAATGATGCTGAAAATTCAGCTTTGATCACAGGAATAAATTACTTTATAAAATATATTCAAACAGAAAACAGTTATTTTAAATTGTAATAATATTTCACAATATTACTGTTTTTACTGTATTTTTAATTAAATAAATGCAGCCTTGGTGAGCAGACGAAACTTTTTAAAAACATTAAAAATCTTACCGTGTCCAAACTTTTGACTGGTAGTGTATATGTGTGTGTGTGTGTGTGTGTGTGTGTGTGTGTGTATATATATATATAAGGACGTTTGAATTTAGCAGTGACGCACTGAACATTCTAATCACATCGGTGCGATCATACGCGTCAAAGGGTTAAAATCAGTCCCGTTTCCGGGGTGGAGGGGGGCAATGCCCTCTTTTGACCCCTCATGGGCCTGCTTGGAAGTCTCACATTCCCTGCTACAGAATCAGGGTGTCGTTGGCAGAGAAACAGACGCGCCTGCGTTTAGCACAAGGTTATTTTTACACAAGGTTTACACTGAGCGTCTCGGGGTTTAACGGATGGAGAGGGCGGCGGGAGCTCCAACCCTCTGGCAGTTATTGCTCTTTAAGACGAGCGCTTCAGATTTATGGTCTGTGAGAGGGATACAGTAGTGCAACAATTATTAAGGCTGCTGCAATTAAACTGACAATTTGTAATGTAAATCGTCTTAGTTCTGCCCCCATCAGGCGCTGGATAATCAGAGCGGCTCGTAGCCAGTGGAAATCAATTCTCAGGCCCTGACTGCATCTTTTTTTCCCCTCTTCCTTCCCTTCTCTCATCTGTTTATTTGTCTTGCCGCTCTTATACAATCTCTCTTCACTTGCTTCATTAGCATTATCTTTCTATTTATCTCTGTCTGTCTTATTTTCTTTCTTTTCTTACTTTCTTTCTTTCTTTTTTTTCTAATTCTACTGTTCACACTTTAGTATAGTGATTTTAATAACCCTAACCACATCATTAAAAGTTTACATTACAATATTAATGTAGCATTTCTCATTTTTATTAAGTTTAACTTGATGTGCTAAAATAAGTACAACTAAAACTGAGATAAAAATGAATACAAATTATACAGACAAACACAATGTCTAAAAATTTTTAAAAATAAAAACAGAAAATATATATAAAAAATAAAATACTAATTCAAAATATGAAGAGTATCTCAATGATACTAAAGTAACTAAAGTCCCTCCATCCATCCATTATTTTTCTTTCTTTTTATTTTTGTCAACCTCCACTGCTCTTTATTTATTGTGACTGTACGGAGGAATAGTCCTGAATTGATTTAATTTCTCATGGAGTTAAACCATTTAGTGCAGACGGACAAAGGCGTCCCGCTGCTACGAGATCCAGGCGTATAATTTAACAGGAACCGTATTTCAAGATCTCTATTCTTTCACAGAATGGGAAGTATTTCAGGTTTGCGGCTCTGCTCCAGTGAATCGCTCAAATGGGTCGTCTATTAGCAGACTTCACAATGACTTATCCAATCACACGTCTTTGTTCAGTTTATTTAGCGGCGCTCTCGAGGAGCGTGTCTTGCTTGTTTGCAAATAGACTTCTTTCTGTCCGACACTAAATCATTTGTTAAATCAAGCAAACTCTTATTTAAGGTGCAAATTACATCTGAGGCTGATGGCTTCAGGTTTGTGCCACAAACTACAAAATAACATGGAGTATGAGGGGAAAAACAGACAAATTGAAAAATTATGCAGAAACACATTTATGTGGTGTGTGGAAAGTAAATGCAGGAAGAGTATGAACTGTTTATAGATGTACTTTTCATTTGTGGATGTCTCAAGTGTCTGACTAACTGATCAATTATGTTTCATGTGAAATATACTGCTTTAATCATTTAAAAATAACTATTCAACAAGGATGTATTAAATCAATCTTTTATTTGATGTTTTAAAGTGATTTATATCACTTTAAATACATTTCAATTAAAATATATAATTATTGTTATTATTATTATTGCTATTCAGTAAATACTGTGCAGTATCTGCTGTAATAATTTCACTCTACACTGTAAAAAAATCCTTTACAGAAAACAGGCAGCTGTTGTCAGAATAATTCTGTAAACATACAGTAAAACATATTTACAGAACAACCTGAAAATTACAATTTCAAACTGGTATTTACAAAAAAAAAAATTTTTTAAACAGCCATTTTCTGCTGAATTAGCAAGGCCACACTAAAATCTGTTTTGTACCTTTTAAAATACTTTGACATCCAGAGAAAGACACATGATGAATCAAAGTTCATCACAAGCAGCTTTTAAATTTCAATATATTCACAGAAATACAAAAACAACAACAAAGAACAAAAAAAAATATCATGGTGACACATGACCTTAAAGTAATGCATTCATTTATCAACACAAGATGTAAAATAAAACCCTAATGTACATAAGAGATTGATAACAAAAGAAACATAATTATTAAAATTAAAAACCATCAAATGTGAGCTGTGAATTCTGTAAATGTTAGTTTACAGCTTTTCACTGTGAGTTATAAGATTTGTTCTTTTTTACTCTCAGAAATGGTACATTTAAAGGGATAGTTCACCCAAAAGTGAAAATAATGTCATTACTATAGACTGTATGCAACAATGGACGTAGTGTCCGTGACGTCACCCGTAGGTTTCTGAAGAGCGTTTTTGAAGCCCAAAGTGGGCGGAGCCTGCCGTCGGCATCTTGGCACCGCGTCAGTCCCGGACAACCAAAAATGGGCCAAGAGGTGGGACGTGGGTGGAGCTGAGGTGCCTAACAGACAGCAGACAAACGGCTAGTAGTGACAGCAGTGGCAGTCCACCTGTCACTCAAGTGGCCACACCCTTAATTATGCAGAACTTTAAGGCTTAATATAATTTAAATGGATGAGTTCTAAAAAAAAAATCACTCCCTCACAGCTGACATGAAGGACAAAAATAGCTATATAGACCAAAACCACTTTTTGTACCAGGTTGTAAACATGTTTCTGCTGTAAAGTTGGGCATTTTAACATGGGGGGTCTATGGGATTGACTCACTTTTGGAGCCTGTCTCTAGTGGCCAGTCAGTGAATTGCAATTTAAGTCACTTCCGTGTTAGATTCAAGAGACAGACCGGAAGGTTGCCGCTTGGTCATTACTTACTCACCCTCACGTTGTTCCAAATCTGTGAGTTTTTCTTCTGTTGAACACAAAAGAAGATATTTTAAAGAATGTTGGTAACCAGACAGTTGACGGCACCCATTGACTTCCATAGCAGGAAAAAAAGAAATACTGTGGAAGTCAATGCGTGCCGTCAACTGTCTGGTTACCAACATTCTTTAAAGAAACTCGTACAGGTTTGGAACAGCATGAGGGTGAGTAAATGATGACATTTTCATTTTTGAGTGAACTATCCCTTTAACAGTATTTTACTGTACAATTACATGTAAGGTTAGATCTGTTACAGTTAAGGGAACTTATTGTGGCATTTTTACAGTTTTTAACAGTTTATTACAGTGTATTCCATTCCAAAAATAACCATTGACAAACAACCACATATGCTCATATTCTAAAAACTAAACAAATGAGTATAAAATAAACATTGTATTTTTCAGAACATCCTGCTGTACTCAGACTTCCAGGAGTCGACCTTTGACCTGAAGCAGCTGCCGAACCATCAGTTTGAGGCTATGGATCATTTCAGCAAGTGTTTCCTGATAGTGAAGCTGAAGAGAGAGCAGGAGAGCCGGGAGCGAGAGACGGACACAGGAGCGAGTCGGGACTGGAAAGCCGTGCGTGTGGATCTGCTGGCTCCTCCGGTGGAGCGCTACGCCTACGCCCTGCTGGGATGGACAGGCTCCACGGTATGAGCACCATTACATATCAGAGCTCTGATTGGACTAAATGTGGACTAAATGAACCTCATTGGTTCTCGTATGGCACAAATGGCACATTTCATATGCACTTTCAGTCTTGTGGCTGCCGCATGCACGTGTCAGTTAAGTCCATGGGACCGTAGGGTGTCCCATTTGCCATTTTAGGTTTCAGAAGGGTGCACGCAAGCGCCCCCTTTGCGGTCCATATGTGCCCTCGATGCGCACTTTTGCTGACTACTTCCTGACAGTTAAAGTGGTATTATGTCAAGAAAGTGCGGGCTCGTAGGAAGACCGCAAGTGTTTAGGGTGCCATTTGGGACAGGGCCCATGTATTTTTCACTGATCAGTGTATATATGTGAATAAAAGCCTAAATTAAATCTGTTCATCATATAAAGTGACCGTGTCTCTTCAGAAGACTTGGATTAAAACACTCAAATTCATATGGATTTTTTTTTTTTTTGTTTTTTCACAATCTTTTTATGAATGTTTTGAACAGACTTTCAATGGAGAGACAGAAATATCTCAAGTTTCATTAAAAATATCTTCATTTGTGTTCATTTTCGGATGAACTATTCCTTTAATGTGATGCATATTTTACATAAATGAAAGATTTCTGCACTTAAACAATTGTGGCATTGTTTATTATTAACTATTTGCTTCTATTTGGTTTTATTCAAATAATCCTATTTTCAAAATGCTTAGAATCAGCATAAATCTGTTCATTGTGGAAAAAATTATTCAGTTAAAAATATGAACTTGGTTAAAATATGGCATGCTGTGGATCAAGCAATATTCAATTAGTTAAAATGTATGAAATTGAAACACATAGGATTTATTGATGATATTATTGTGTATTTAAAACACAATTAGTTTATTTGTCAGTGCTATTACAGAAATGTGGCCGGTTTCATTTGTGTGACTGACAAATATGCATCACATTAAGTTTGTTAGTTTATGTTAAATGCATGGAAATTTTATATGCAATTCAAATGCATAAATCTATATATAGTATCTATTGTGTTTCTGTCCCTAAACGTCCCATAAGCATGGAAGAAAGAGTTGAGGGGCGTCCAGAGACAGATACAGTTTGACTTGAGCTGTTTATAGATGAACCTTAGCCTTGAGCCTTAGCGCTCACGTCCCCTGCGTCGCTTCTGTGGGCCGTCTGCTCCACGTGGACGCTCGACCCATCAGCTGTAATTACATTCTTCCACTTACCGCCTCCTGGGGTTTGCTATCCCATGATGCTTTCAGCACCCACGGCGTGTGTAGGATCGGTGCAGCGTTTGAGGGCGATGAAGATGGAGAAAGAGAGGAAGTTAGTTTCTGAGGCTTATCATTATACCATTATGTGCGTCTCATTAGAAGTTCAGAATACTTTAAAAATCAGTGTATTCATGTATTCATTCCCGCTCTGTCTGGATGTGTCATGGCATCCAATAGTGGAGTTTATTTCAAGCCCAAATAGACCTAGAGGAGCTTTAGATAATGACAAAAAAACCCCACTAAAAATACTGTATGTTTGAAGAGCTTAATGGAGAAGCGTTTAAATAGGTCTGCTGGCCATGATAAGAGTCTCTAAAGAGATTGGTAATGCTTAATACCATAAACAACAGGACGCCGCATCAATATACAGTAGTGTGTTCAGGTTTTAAATCTCATTTAACTGTGTGCTTAATTTACTCAAGGGAAATATATAAGCAAGAAATAACAAACTCCATAATTCTGCTTAGCAGCAGAATGTTTGCAGTTTAATTCTTTAGATTATTCTGTTTGTGATCTAACTGTCCTCTAGTAATATTATCTGTATTTGATCAAGAGGGTCCATATTATAATACACAAATACTGTAGCACTTTATCCTGGATCTATATCAACATTCATGTGCTTTATTTAATCTCATTGTTTGAGATATTAGAGATCACTTTTTTTATTTTCTCTGTGTAATAAACTTACATGATTTTATAAATGTATGATGATAGACTAATGCCGAAAGAGCCATTCTGTCTTGTAAAGTGAGTGTCATGTAAAGAAAATCTATTAATTCAAACTAGTCTCACATAGTCATATCTATATAGTCTATAGTCTCAAATACACTTATTAAACTATCATAACAGAGTAATTTTAATTTCCTCATCTGTCAACATGATGCCGGTGAATTGAAGAGCTGGTTCAAACATATCCTCATCGCTACGATCAGATGCTTTCTGAACTGCTGTTTTCTCACCGCTGTCATTTTTGTTGTTTATTTTGTTATTGAGAGGAAAGCGCAGCACATATTTACATATTCATCTAAGTGTTGCTCTCAGCAGCGTGGACGGCGTCAGTATGTTCGTTAAAAATGTTCATTCTCTTCTAAGTGAAGAAGAGCAAGAAAGAACGTGGCCGTGAGTATATCAGGGCATTGAATCACGTCCAGTCTCTTGTGTGTTACGAGCATGAACAGTAAGTTTCTGACTACAGGTGTAGCTAATAACAAGGGTTAAATGTGCTAAAAACATGGTAAAACCATGTTATTTTTAGTAAGTAAACCATTAGGAGTCTGAGTCTTTAACTTAACTGTTTTCTGTTTTTTTTTTTTTTTTTTTTTTTCCCAGCTGTTTGAAAGAGACCTGAGACGATTTGCCAGACTGGAGCGAGGAAAACTGCTGGACAATCACGTGCTGTATGACAAAGCAACGGTATGAGACACACACACACACACACACACACACACACACACACACACACACACACCTCCTCATGACTACATGAACACTATTACTGATCAGAGATATACGAGGAGAAGGACCGCTTGAAGAAAATAAATGTGAGAAATTTCACCACTCAATATGATGGAATGAATGTCTTTCAATTAAAAGGGGTCCTTGATTGTGATTTCACTTTTTTAACTTTACTTAGTGTGTAATGTTGCTGTTTGAACATAAACAACATCTGCAAAGTTATGACGCTCAAAGTTCAGTGCAAAGGGAGATATTTTCTTTTACAGAAATTTCTTTTTAAGGACTACAACAAACAGCTGGTAGGGACTACAATAAGCTTCTTCCTGGGTTGGTGACATCACTAACCCCAAAATTTACATAAACCCCGCCCCGGAGAACATGCAACAAAGGGGGTGATGCCATGTTGGGCTGCTTTAGAGAAGAGGAAGAGTTGTTGTAGTAGAGTGTTGTTATCATGCTGTCATTTTACACCGGACTGCTTCACAAACGAGGGTCAATTCAACACTGGATTTGCACAAAAGATTAACATGACGGCACATGCTAGTCGATGAGTTGAATCAACTCCACAGCAACTACATAAATTTATCCACTAAAGTCTCTCCATCAGTGTCGACTCCGGTTTGAACAATGTAAGGCTGAACACCGTTACTGACAATCCTCATTTTGGCTGCATGAGATCCTCCAGCTTTGCTGTTGTTGAGCAACCGAAAGCTCCGCCCTCTTCTGGAAAGTGGGCCGGGAGCAGCAGCTCATTTGCTTTTAAAGGGACACACACAAAAACGGTGTGTTTTTGCTCACACCCAAATAGGGGCAAATTTGACAAGCTATAATAAATGATCTGTGGGGGATTTTGAGCTGAAACTTCAAAGACACATTCTGGAGACACCAGAGACTTATATTACATCTTGTGAAAGGGGCATAATAGGTTCCCTTTAAAAGACCTTTTGTTAGAGTCACTGGCTGTTTTCTATTCTCCAGGGCGCATATGCATTAGATGGACTGACATGATAAATACTGTGTTTTTATGATACCATTGTTGTCAGATTTGACATGAATTGAAAGTTTGAAGATTTTCCTTTTGATTAGTCTGGAGCTGTACTTCCATGACAAGAAAATAGCTGTGTGGATAATCTTTATTGTGCTGGCTTTATATAGAAAGTAAAACTGTCTGAATCTTTGTCTTTGCCACTGTAACAGTCTTCAGATGGTTGATAAGTTGATTCAGCATTCAGCGTTGTTTTATTTTCCCTGGAGAACAGCAGATTTTTCCGTCTCTGCTCCCGTCCCGTTTAGTGTTGATTGAGTTCAGAGGGCAGGAGTGTTTCATTAAACTTCCAAGAGGCCCAGTCAGTAAATTTTCTTTCTGAAAAATTACATTTTCCCCCTCAAAAGCATTAGATTGTCTCGTCACTTTAATTCTGCTTCCACATATTGAAACTCTGCATGATTTTTGATAGTTTGTTTCTGTACTGTTTCTATATAAAAATTTCAATACAATGTAAAGTATTTGCTCTGGCTCTTGTTTTAAATTATTTTGTTCCATTATTATGCTTGTTGTTGTTGTCTGTTGACGTTTTACAAGCAGAATGTGGCAGTTGGTCGTTGTAGTATTTGTCCCGCCCCTCCTCTGCTGTGATTGGATGGCCTTACTTTCACTGTTCATATTATTGCTCTATCATATTTTATCTTTTAATTTAATAGCACAGTGAATATTTCGAGCTGTTCCAGCAGGGCTCAACCAGTCAAGTGATTTTCTCTGTCTTTTGTTGTTAGATTAATATTGAGGACAACGACAGCAGTAGTAGGTTTATTAGGCTGCTGTCACTTTAAGAGCTGCTCGTATCCAACATACTGTTACACACATTTTCTTTTCAACTGTTTAAGTTCACTCAAGACATAACCGATTATGTTTCGCAAAGATACTCACCTATACGGGCATTTAAACATAATTTTGTGTGAATTTGTCCGTTCACATGCTAGAAGACCTGAAAGAGGACTCGATTTAATAGGCTATTCGTGCACTGTCCGAGAGGCAGCTTTCTGGGTGCGCGCTTTGTATCTTTGGGCACAGAAAACGTCTTGATAACATGATTTGATTATTGTCGCCTTCCTGTAATAATGTATGGAACCACTCGTTATACATAAATCATGTAACAGTTCATGTTTTTACTTGCCCATGCATATCATTGTGGCTAGATTGTTTTTGCTTTGGAAACACTGCTCATATTTTGTTTAAACTGTAAAAGTCTGGTTATTTCTTAACCTCTATTAGGTGCTAGTTACACTTTTCACCTTTCAGTTCTTGTGTTGGGCAGTTAAAATGTAAATATGATGAGCAGACAGTTTATCTTGACATATAGAATATTTAGAGCCAATTAATGCAAATCTCATACGTGCTCGAAGGTTATAAAGAGAATTAGAGTCATTTGACCTCATTCAGAAATGCACGAATGTAGCATGATGGGGTTTTGATTGAATTCTGATATGAATCAGTCCTGATTCTCTTTCATATTCTGATGTTGAACATTAGAGTTGTATGTTAAATAGTTGCTGATATTTCATCATGTTTATAGCGTTCAGGTCAGGCTGTTATTGTTGGTTTGTTTGTGTGTTTTTGAGTGCTTTGGTTATTGTGTTCAGAGATTTCATCCATTAACACATTTTCACACACACACATGCATACATGCACATTAGCAGACCGACTAATACACACCCACACAACATGCACTTTAATGGAAAACACAGTTTCAGACTGGCAAAAAAATAAAACCTGATTGAAAAATTATTTTCTACAGAGGTGCAAATTAACTGTCGGGCTTAAAAATATATTGCTTTTCCTCGACAATAACTAATCAAACGTGAGGCCCCGACGGGGCGGCAGGCGTCGGGTTCTGGCTTAGTTATGGCACTTGCCTCATATTAACATGCATTGATTTTCCTACAGTTTTTCCATAACACAGCAATCCGTCAAAGTCGGCTCACAACGGCCGGTGTGACAGCTCAACGGCAGGCGTGCTGACAGACAATCAGGCCGGACTTCTCAGGAGGATTTCACCAATGAGCCAGCATTAATATAATGTGTCCTGTCATGGCTGTGACATGCGGAGAAATGCTCCGATCACTCAATTTCTGACTGGGATGCAGGGAGATTGATAAATGCTGGAATGTGTAGTAGTTGTCATCTCTCTGTCTCATATTACTGTCCTTCTGTCTTTTCTAGTTCATGCACACGTCCTTTGTCTGTGGGGCGCTCGGGGCAAAATGGACAGTTTCTTGTTTGCATTTCAGATCAAATTGTACTTTACAATTGTTCCCTCCAAACCAAACGCCGACGGGGAAAAAATACAGCGTCACCAAGATGTAAGTCGCACTTTATGCCTGAATGTCATTGCATTCGATACAAAATGAAAAGGCAAGTGTGGTTTATTGTAAAGAAAGAAGCACAAACACATTTTACTAACAAAACATCTGACAAATAGAAGTTTGTTAGGATTGCAAGTGTCTGTATTTGCATTTGTTTTTGGTGATTTTTAGTGGGTGTGTGAAGCCAATTCCCACAGTATACAATTTTTGAATGGTAGAAATGAATGCTTTTGTTCAGCAGTGTTGCATTAAGTTGATCAAAAGTGACTGTAAAGACATGTTCTTTTGAACTTTCTATTCATCAAAGAATCCTGAAAAATAAAATGTATGAGCTTTCCACCAAAATCTGAAGCAGCACAACTGTTCTCAACATTGATAATAATCAGAAATGTTTCTTGAGCAGCAAATCATCATATTAGAATGATTTCTGAAGGATCATGTGACACTGAAGACTGGAGTAATGATGCTGAAAATTCAGCTTTGATCACAGGAATAAATTACAGTTTACTATATATTCACATAGAAAACAGCTATTTTAAATTCTAATAATATTTCACAATTTTTCCTGTAGTTTTGATCAAATAAATACAGCCTTGTTGAGCAGTAGAGACTTTCAAAAACACTGAAAAGTCTTATCCTTTGAATGGTAGTCAGTGCATATTTAAGATTTTTACTTTTTAATGAATTAAAATAGCATCTATTTGTCAGTAATGTATATTAGTCATGTAGGCATATTTGGTTGCATTTTATTTAGGGTAAGAGATGGAGAAATACACAGTAGGGTGTGTTTGTGATGACTGTTATCTTTTAAAATCAACATGAAATCAAAAAGGACCGTTTTAAGTTCTTAATACATGTTTCTGGTATTATTTTAAATGATTCACCATGATTGTCTCTGTGATTGTTCATTAAAGGGAAGATCCTTTTCAGCTGATATCCATTCTGATGTTTAACAGCCATTTTCACAATCCAATCAATTCCTAATGGATAAAATCAAATTTCACCCTATAATTTTTTCTCATTGAATCTCCTGTTCAGATTATTGGAGATAAATGGTTTGCAAATTGCATTGCATGTTGACTTTAAAAATGTCATTGTTTACTCACCCTTATGTTGTTCCTAGAATATGGTTAGTTCACCTTTATGTGACTTTCTTTCTTCTGTTGAAGTAAAAAGATGTTATTTTGAAGAATGTTGGTAACCAGACAGTCGATGGTAGCCACTGACTTCCATAGTAGGAAAAAAATACTATGGAACTCAATGACTAGCATCAACATATCTTCTGCAAAATATCTGCTCACCAGAAGAAAGAAACTCATACAGGTTTAGAACAACATAAGGGTCAGTAAATGATGACAGATTTTTCATTTTTGAGTGATCTATCCCTTTAAGCACATTTGTATGCACCGCTGTACAAGATGCATGACTTCAGTAAACAGAGTCAAATGCACAGGGAAAAAAGGTTGTTAGATGATGGACAGTGTGAAAGCTGCTCTGATACGTGCACTTCCTCATCTCTGAACCCAGTGTCGTGCCCTTTTGATTCATTTGCATGATCTTGTCAGAAGCCCACTTCACATGAGACGGGACAGGCCCGTCCTGGCACTCTCAGTGTCAATATCTGACACGTTTGAAAGCGCACATCACTATTTTAAGATGTCTGTGTGAAGTGGAAGGGCTGGGAGCATGTCAGTGTTTTGAGAATTTGTTGGGTTTATGCTTTTTGTTGAGTATCATATTTGATACATCAGGCTCATATAGTTTGGTATAGTCAGAATATGGAGGAAAAACACCTCAGTTTTATTCAGAGGCCCAAACTGAGCAGAAATATACAATTGGTGCAGATGCAGATATTTATATGGACAAAAACTAAAATGAAATTCTGAATCAATAAGTGCATTTACATGCACATTCTTAAAGGGGTGGTTGATTATGATTTCCTTTTTTAACTTTAGTTAGTGTGTAATGTTGCTGTTTGATCATAAACAACATCTGCAAAGTTACAACGCTCAAAGTTCAATGCAAAGGGAGATATTTTCTTTTGAAGAATTCTCCGTTTAAGGACTACAACAAATGGCTGGTAGGGACCTGGGTAAGTGACATCACTAACCCTAAAATTTACATAAACCCTGCCCCCGAGAACACGCAACAAAAGGTGTGAGGCCATGTTGGGCTGCTTTAGAGAAGAGGAAGAGTTGTTGTAGTAGAGTGTTGTTGTCATGCCGTCATTTTACACCGGACTGCTTCACAAACGAGGGTCAATTCAACACTGGATTTGCACAAAAGATTAACATGATGGCACATGCTTGTGGATGAGTTGAATCAACTCCACAGCAACTACATAAATTCACATTTATGTAGGACACCAGAGACTTATATTACATCTTGTAAAAGGGGCATAATAGGACCTCTTTAAACCAATTATGTGTGTGGTCATGTAAACACATTAAACCGTTTTCTCTTATTGCCGTAAGGTCATGAACGGCTTAAGAATAAACCGACGCCCATTACCCAATTTCTCCCGGCATGTAAACTTGTGATATGTGACAGGAAAGCGTCATTATTTCCTAGTAGCGGAGGAGAAATATATTGCAAACTCATCTCGTGCAGCCAAAGGACAAGTGGTACAGATGTAGAAACTTCAAATATGAGAGGAGAATGAGTTTCCAGCTGACCTTTTGAATGGGGTTTTTAATGCTTTATTTAACATCACAACTTGCATAATAAGCAGTGAATGCTTAAGTTTTGACGTCACCACTGGGAAATAACCTGTTTTTTTAATACAGTCTAGTAAACACAGTTTATTTGCATTGCCAGGTTATTGATTTGCATGTAAACCAGTAAATCGGATTATTTCAATAAACTTATTTTTGGTAGTTATCAGCGTATTGGTGTGTGTGTAAATGAGCTCAGTGAGATCTTTATAACAGTATAGCAGACTACTTTTCTAAATGCATATACATATCAATATCTGCTAATAATATGTCTTAGTAAGATGATATTTAAATGCTTAGTTTTATGATCAAAGCTCTGTAGTTTTAAAACTTATAATGCAATGCAATGATGATTGAGAGATGAATAAATAAACCTTCCTCAAAAGCCTGAGGATCATATTTGATACTCATAATTGTTCTATAAAATAATGTCTGGATAATCAAATAAACCAAAGTTCATCTTGAAATATTACTAACAATGTCAAAGTTATTCTTATGTTTACTTGATAAAAATCAGTGCAGATTTCACAGCAGAAAGACACGTGAAGGAGTGTCTGAAGGAGGACGTTTGTACAATTATACTAAAACAGTCTAAACTATCAATCAGATGACAGAAGGACTGAAGAGATTGTGTACAAATATCATGTTGATCTTGTTTAGAGGCCTTAAAAATGTGCATATCAAATATGATAACAGTAGGCTTTATAGGGTTAAGATAGAAACAAATACATCATGTTGTACTTGTTGATAAGACAACATTTTTAGCTGTCGACCCACCTTTTGTTTTTCCCTGGAAATATGACTTTGCTTGATCATTCATGTGCACGAAACTGATTTCGGACTCTTTTTGAAGGCCATGTCAGGCACATATGCTTTATCCGTCACCCTCTCAGTCTGGCACACTCATCAATTTGTTGTTGTGTCTGAAGGTCAGTGGCTCGATCCGGCGAAGATGTCCTCGTAATGGAGTCTGTGAGTCGCTCCTCCACCCTGAAGCCCCATTAAAACCCTAATCGAGCTAATGAAGATCAATGAAGTATCAAAGCTGCCGCTGTTTCCACACTCCGTTGAGTCGCACTTTTGTGTTCTTCAGCGCGAGAGCGAGTCATTTCTTCTTCTTATGCTTAATTAAGTGAAAGAACATTTGCCTACCACCACTGAGATAATGACACTTTTATCCCGGTGAAGTGCTCTAGTTTACTTCTGTTTTGCATTTGGATTCTGACTCCTTTTTTTCTCTCTCTCTCTTCTTTCTCACTTTCTTCCCCTTTTCTGAAGGATGAATGTGCGACGTCTTGTTTCTGACAGATGAGCGCGGGTTGGCGTAGTCGTTTTGGCAGGGCTAGCTAATCATCCAGCGCCTTGAGTTGACAAGGTTACTCTGAGTTCTTTTGATCGCCAACTTAGTTCAGTGATCTCCTCTATGGGCGGAGATGGCTTTGTCACATTACAGAATGATTAAGGGGAGGTAATAACGGAACATGCTCAAATTATACCAATTACATCCCAGCACTTATGCAAATCCATCCAGAGCCTCCACTGAAGATGAAGCAGCTTCCATAAGCTGGTAATTAGCGACTAACACGTTTGAATTGCACAGTAATATTTCTTGGCATGTGATGGTGGAATGAAAATTTACTTTGTGATTTACTTTGAAACAATTTTCGCTCAGAAATTGCTAGTGAATTTAGCAAATAATTACAAAGGAATGGCAAGTGACACGTTGAATTAATCATGACATTTTTATGCACGTAATACGTTAATCTTTGTTTCAGGGTTATTATGGTTAACTAAAACTGTAACTAAAACTAAAAGGTTTTTTTTGGGGTTACACTTTATTTTAAGGTGTCTTTGTTACACTGTAATTATACATTTAAGTACTGAGTAATATTAAGTAACTACATGTACTTAATATAGGGTTAGGATTAGGGTTTGGTTTGGTTTAGGGTTAGTTGCACGTAATTATGCATAATTTATAGTTATTACTATAGTAGCTGCATATAACATATGTAACAATGACACTAAAATAAAGTGTTACCTGTTTTTTTTTTTTACTTGAAATGAAATAAATGTTAACTAAAAACAAAATAAAAAACTTTAACTTAATTTTATTTCAGCTAGGAGCCAAGGCAACATTTCTCACTTTAATTTAGGTTAACTGTATGTATAATTAAAAAAAAAAAAAATAATAATAATAAATTATAGACATGTTTAAAAAATAATAATAAAAATGACAAAAGCACAACAAAATTACTAAAACTAAATTTTAAATTAAAATAAAAACTAATTCAAAATATTAATAAAAACTATAATCAGATCAGTGTGGAGTATTTCTTAGACCAAATTAAGGCTGTGATCTTAGTTTTATTGATTATTATAGAGTTTTTAAGGCCTGTGGTTTTGTTTGGAGATTGGCCAGATTGGCTAAACCAAACTATTTTGGGGATTTTCTGTCTTTGTCTTTCTTGTCTATATGCCAGTGTGCGTCTAAAAGACTTTCTTGAACTAGATATGTGCTTTTAAAACAGACAGTCTTTCTCTTCTGTGGTAAATAGATCAGAATACTGATGTCATGCTCTGCAGTCATGAGTGGAAATTTTTGTGATATGAGAAAAAAACAATTTCCTGTTTCAGTGCATCAACACAGAGTGTTTTATGAGGTTTTTACGTTAAGTTTAATGCTGAATGTTGTTGCATCAGACAACAAAATATTAAAGAGAATACCTTTTTTTTTTTTTTTTTTTTTTTTTTTTTAAAGAAAGATGCATAAACACACTTTACAAGAAATCCTCTGATTCAGAGTGTTAAGATTGATCAATTGAAATTCTATTTAAATTTTCTAATCTGGTAGCCATTTTTCTTAGTTTCAATTGTTTTTGTTATCTGTCAAAAAAAATGCATATACATGGTACATTTTGCTTGGTGCAAAACTTTGGGGTCAGTAAGATGGATTAAATTAATTAAAAGTGACAGTAAAGACATTTATAATATTACAAATGATTATATTTCAAATAAATGCTGTTCTTTTGAACTTCTATTTATCAAAGAATCCTGAAAAATAAAATGTATCACAAAAATCTGAAGCAGCACAACTGTTTTTAACATTGATAATAATCATAAATGTTTCTTGAGCAGCAAATCATCATATTAGAATGATTTCTGAAGGATCATGTGACACTGAAGACTGGAGTAATGATGCTG
Source organism: Hypophthalmichthys nobilis (assembly GCA_037950665.1). Classification (NCBI taxonomy): domain Eukaryota; kingdom Metazoa; phylum Chordata; class Actinopteri; order Cypriniformes; family Xenocyprididae; genus Hypophthalmichthys; species Hypophthalmichthys nobilis. The sequence continues at coordinate 31,266,346 of CM075477.1, read as the reverse complement.
AAAATTCAGCTTTGATCACAGGAATAAATTACAGTATAATATATTTTCACATAGAAAACAACGATTTTAAATTGTAAAAATATTTCACAATTTTCCTGTATTTTTGATCAAATAAATGCAGCGTTGGTGAGAAGAAAGCAGAAAAAAAACATAAAATATTACCAAACTTTTGAAGGGTAGTGTATATTTTTCCTTTATACATCATTTCAGAAATAGAGACTAGTTTTGGAAACAACTTAGCAACAGTAACAACCCACAACACCCTATATAGGTGACCTTCACATGGACAATCAGCACTCAGTGTTTAATTTTTCGCATTAAAATTGAATCTGTCATCTAATGCAATAAGCTTCAGGCATTTATAAATGTGCTTTAAGTGTCCGAATGCTTTTGGGGTCACTATATATGTGTGTGTGTGTGTGCTGCTTTGTCCTCTACTGTTCGACTGAAGGTGGACGATAATTAATATGTGTTCTGGGCTGTGATGAATGAGGACATTGGAGGATTTCATCAGCTATAGACAGAACGGTTCCCTCCCTGAACAGGAGGGCCGTCCGACCCCGCAGACACCTCCGAAAACAACCCGCTCACTTTAGAGGTGAACGAACGTCCGTTATCTGACTGAATGTCACACTTGCGTTTGGAAGAGTCTTATTCTCTTGTGATGATGTGACTTTATTTAGTGTGATTTTTATTCCTTTACCTTACCTGTGTAGGGCCCAGTGATTTATTTATTTTGATTTTTATACAGTAAATTCCATTTTAATGATTGGATTCCATGATTCTGTCCATGTTTTCCTCATCACAGAAGTCATACCTGTGTGTGTGTGTGTGTGTTCTCTAGTAGGGTAATTAGTCAAAGCCAGGTGCTGTGTGTGATTAATCGGTCTGTGGTTCGCAGACTTTAGGGCCGGGTGTCGTGGCCTAGAGGTTGTGTGTGTGTCTGTTCTATGATAGAGTGAAATTTATATTCCCTCATTTGCAAAAAACATCACTTATTTTCCCGTCAGGAGCCAGAACTCAGTCAGACGCACATGTCGACAGGCACAAAGAGCTAAAACACGCTTAAGGCGAGCGCTTTCTCAAATCCATTCTGATGAATTATCTTGGTTTGTTGTTGAGACTTTCACCAGCATTTACCACGATTAACTGGATTTAATAGTTGTTTAAAGAGCTCAACAAACACGTCTGTCACAGTCTGACACAGAGATTAGGTTTCTTTTATTTATATAATATATATATATATATATATATATATATATATATATAAAAGAAACCTAATCTCTGTGTCAGACTGTGACAGACGTGTTTGTTGAGTCTTTATATATATATATATATATATATATATATATATATATATATATATATATATATATATATATATATATATATATATATATATATATATATAAAATATGTATATATAAACACACACATGCATACATATTCTATTAGTATTATATGCTTTTACATTAACAGGACTGGTTAAAAATCACCAGTACTTAACAAATTTCTAAATATTATTTTTATTTATATATATATATATATATAATTTGTTTTTTCTTTATTTTTATATTTTTGTTAATTAATATGTGTATATATAAATATACACTGATCAAAAAATTCAAAGGAACACTTTGAAAACACATCAGATCTCAGTGGGGAAAAATATCATGCTAGATATCTATACTGATATGGACTGAGTAATGTGTTAGGAACGAAAGGATACCACACCGTTTGATGGAAATGAAAATCATCAACCTACAGAGGACTGGATTCAAAGACACCTCGAAAATCAAAGTGAAAAAAATGATGCAGCAGGCTAGTCCATTTTGCTGAAATTTCATTGCAGCAACTCAAAACGGTACACAGTAGTTTGTATGGCCCCCACGTGCTTGTATGCACACCTGACAACGTCGGGACATGCTCCTAATGAGACGACGGATGGTGTCCTGGGGTATTTCCTCCCAGATCTGGACCAGGGCATCACTGAACTCCTGGACAGTCTGAGGTGCAACCTGGCGGCGTCGGATGGACCGAAACATAATGTCCCAGAGGTGTTCTATTGGATTTAGGTCAGGCGAGCGTGGGGGCCGTTCAATGGTATCAATTCCTTCATCCTCCAGGAGCTTGTCGGCCGGGCATTGTCGAACCCAGGACCCACTGCACCGGCGTAGGGTCTGACAATGGGTCCAAGGATTTCATCCTGATACCTAATGGCAGTCAGGGTGCTATTGTCTAGCCTGTAGAGGTCTGTGCGTCCCTCCATGGTTATGCCTCCACAGACCATCAGTGACCCACCTCCAAACCGGTCATGCTGAACGATGTTACAGGCAGCATAACGTTCTCCACGGCTTCTCCGGACCCTTTCACGTCTGTCAAGTGCTCAGGGTGAACCTGCTCTCATCTGAAAAGCACAGGGCGCCAGTGGCGGACCTGCCAATTCTGGTGTTCAATGGCAAATGCCAATCGAGCTCCACGGTGCTGGGCAGTGAGTACAGGGCCCACTAGAGGACGTCGGGCCCTCATGAAGTCTGTTTCTGGTTGTTTGGACAGAAACATTTACACCAGTGGCCTGCTGGAGGTCATTTTGTAGGGCTCTGGCAGTGCTCATCCTGTTCCTCCTTGCACAAAGGTGCAGATACCAGTCCTGCTGATGGGTTAAGGACCTTCTATGGCCCTGTCCAGCTCTCCTAGAGTAACTGCCTGTCTCCTGGAATCTCCTCCATGCTCTTGAGACTGTGCTGGGAGACACAGCAAACCTTCTGGCAATGGCACGTATTAATGTGCCATCCTGGAGGAGTTGGACTGCCTGTGCAAACTCTGTAGGGTCCAGGTATCGCCTCATGTTACCAGTAGTGACACTGACCTTAGCCAAATGCAAAACTAGTGAAAAAAAAAGATGAGTAGGGAAAAGATGAGTAGGGAAACAACAAATGTCAGTAGCCTCCACCTGTAAAACCATGCCTGTTTTGGGGGGTCGTCTCATTGTTGCTCATCTAGTGCACCTGTTGTTAATTTCATTAACACCAAAGCAGCTGAAACTGATTAACAACCCCCTCTGCTACTGAACTGACAAGATCAATATCCCACGAGTTTAACTGACTTGATGCTATTCTCTGATTAAAAAGTGTTCCTTTAATTTTTTTTGAGGTGTGTGTGTGTATATTAGATAGTAATGCATTAGCCAAAATGAACTAATGAAGAGCAACATATTTTTTTACAGCATTTATTAATTGTCATTTTAATTCAATGATAATATACTTTTTCAGTGTTCCTGCTAAAAATGTAGTAAATGTTGAAATTAAGATTATTAAATACTGTGTAAGTGTTGTTAGCAAGTAAAGTTAATAAATTAAACCTTATTTTATATTACTGTATTTTATTCATTACTATATTTACTATCTAGAGTTAGTCCAACTTAGTAAATGCCTGATAATATAATGCGAATGTAAGCCATTAGGAGCTCTATTTATTTTGAGTTTTGAAAGTGCAGCTTGTTTTCAGTCTGTGTCCTGATGGATTGAAAGGTGTTGAACATGTTTCCCATTAGACGTCTCTGTGAAATTAAAAAGCCTCTTAATTTTGTTGTGAGGTCCATTTAGCAGGGATAACTCAATGAGAGTAAAGGTTGACTGCGATGACGCTCTTCAGGGACTCAATTTGAGCTCTCAGGAGAATCGACTTCTGCTCACGTCTGTCAGTCTTCTGGAGAAAGTTGTCTGAACGCCACATGCTTTGATTCAAGTGAATTATTTACTAGTGAGTCTACTGTGGGAAAAGCTTCCAGGAAAGTTATTGCCTCATGCTGTTCCTCTAAGAAAGATTCACAAGATGTTTATTGTTAAATTTGAGCCGTGTTGTATTAGCTTTTTTCCAGACTCCACATCATTACAGAACTGGAAACTAGTCGGGCTCTGTGGGTAGTGCGACTCGAACAGCTGGAGGTGCAGGTTCAGGTTAAATTTGGCCATTACGGTCCCTAAAGTCATTAGACTAGTTCTGCAGTCCTTCCTTGTTTCATGAGTATCAGAGCATTAAGACTATTGTAGTTTTTGAACTCCTGTGAATCAGTTCCAACTGCCTGTTCTAGTCACTGCATGGCATTTTTCATATTATTTAGAATGTTTAAAGGTGCACTATGTATATTTTTTTGTTTGAACATTTAAATAATCATTCAGAGTCAATACATCATCAATCCTTCTTCCAAAACTTTTTGTCTTACCCTGCAAAAATCACCATATGTATCTCTCTAACAGAGTTCATTGTAAAGCATTATCTATTGTGAATGCTCATATTCATCCATGCGCAGAGCTGAAGCACAACCAAAACAATGTTCTTCCACAAAATGCATGCAGTTTTGTTTTTTAACCACAGGAGGGCCAAAAGTTACATAGTGTTTTTTAAGTAAAAATATAGGTAAAATAACTATAATACTCAAAACAAAGTTGGCATTGAGTCTGTAAGTGAAGTGGTTCGAACTGAGAAAATTGTGTCTAGGAAAGCCTCACGAGTTGAAGTGTAGTGTTTGATTTTAGTGCTCAGTCGTCCTGTGAGATGCTGCTGGGATGCGTGTGTCGGCGTGTCCATCTGCAGGTGTCCATGAGCGGATGTGGGTAGAGCGAACAGTCTGTCCAGCTGGCAGGGCGTTGAATCCATGTGTCCTCTACTGACATGACGGATGTGTTGGCAGAGACTCGGGTCTGACTGGCATGTAGGTTCTTGATGGACCGGCCCTCTGACTTTATCAAGCTTTACTTTCTTTACTGAAGCTTTTAGTGCATTTGAGCGCCGTCCTCACTCACCCTTCATTAAACACTGACTCTGAGTTTAGAGCTGGACCTGGTTTGTAATAAACCACATACACGTGAACTGTGAATAGAAAGAGTGGGGCCTCCATTGACAGCAAGACAATTCTTTCAGTGCCCAGAAAGCTACTGAAGACACATTTAAAACAGTTCATGTGACTACAGTGGTTCAACCTTAATGTTATGAAGCGACGAGAATACTTTTTGTGCGGCAAAAAAACAAATAACGACTTTATTCAACAATATCTAGTGATGGGCGATTTCAAAACACTGCTTCATGAAGCTTTGAAGCTTTATGAATCTTTTGTTTCAAATCAGTGGTTCGGAGTGTGTATCAAACTGCCAAAGTCATGTGATTTCAGTAAACGAGGCTTTGTTACATCATAAGCAATTTGAAATTTAAATGGTTCACCACTGGGGAGTGTTACTTTGGCAGTTTGATATACACTCCGAACCACTGATTCGAAATAAAAGATTCGTAAAGCTTCGAAGCTTCATGAAGCAGTGTTTTGAGATTGTCCATCACTAGATATTGTTGAATAAAGTCGTTATTTAGTTTTTTTTGCTGCACAAAAAGTATTCTAGTTGCTTCATAACATTAAGGTTAAACCACTGTAGTCACATGAAATGTTTTAAATATGTCTTTAGTAGATTTCTGGGCATTGAAAGTGTTAATTATCTTGCTGTCAATGCAGGCCTCACTGAGCCATCAGATTTTATGAAAAATATCTTAATTTGTGTTCTGAAGATGAACGAAGGTCTTTGAGATGTGGAACGACATGAGGGTGAGTAATTAATGACAGAATTTTCATTTTTTGGGTGAATTAACCCTTTAAGACATGATTGGCAGATATTGATATTTCTGTGTATTTTATGTAAGTATCTGTTATACTGTTATAAAGATCTCATTGATTTACATTACAAGCATCAGATTTTCAATTTAAGTTTTGTCCATATAAATATCAGCTTCTGCACCAAATTGCATATTTGGCTCAGTTTGAGTCTCTGAATAAAATGAGGTGTTTTTTTCCTCCTCCAAAAAACACTATTATTTCATATGTCAGGCTTTACAGGTTTATTCTCTGAACGAATCTTCTCAAGTAAACTGATCTTGTTTAATTGAAGAGAAGGTGAAGGCTTCAGCTCAAGTCTCCATTTGCTCTGTATTTAATCTCATGACTTGATATTGGTGAGATTTCAGTTGTTTCCTCCAGCTTGTTTTCTCCTGCAGCTAGTCTTGTGTTTATTCCTGATTGATGTGTTTGAGTCCACGTGACCCGCTGTAGCTCTAGCTTTTATTCGTCCTGCTCTCTGTCTCGCAGCGTGAGAGGTGAGACTAGGGGTCCAGGTGATGTTTTTAAGAAGATCATTTTGTTCCTGTCTTCACTGCCATATTGTACGTGAGAGAGGAAAACTGGGTGAAATATAATGCGTGTTATATTTCAGGAATATAATTGCAAGTGTTGTTGAAGAAGCTTCACACAGGCACACGATCACAGCAGGACGTACAGACTGTTACGGATCCGACTTGCATGCTCTTATTTCTTCTAATAAATTCCACATTTTCTCCACTTTCACTAACTCTGTTCCAAAACCTGGTGAGCCACCATGCTGTTTGCTGCCTACATAGGGAGCTGCTTTATAAAACTGCATCTTCACTGGACTGAAACCTCAGATGAGCTCTGCATAGGCAACACATAGTTTCTCACAGCACACAACTGATGCCAATAGAGTTTGAGCTTAGCATGTTGCAAATTGATTCACACAATTAAATGAGGTAAAATAGGTAATTTCTAAATTTTATATAACGTTTTTTTATCAATATCGATGCTGGACACCCATGATGTGAATCTCCCGTTCCCGCACATCCCAACGCTGCTCTATTGGATTGAGATCTGGTGACTGTGGAGGTTATTTGAGTTTAGTGAACTCACTGTCATGTTCAAGAAACCAGTTTGAGATGATTTGAGCTTTGTGACGTGCATTATCCTGCTGGAAGTAGCCATCAGAAGATGGTACACTGTGGTCATAAAGGGATGGACATAGTCAGCAACAATACTCAGGTAGGCTGCATCCTGAACCGCTGATACAAGGCAGGATTGATCCATGCTTTCATGTTGTTTACACCAAATTCTGACCCTCCCATCTGAATGTCACAGCAGAATCCAGACTCATCAGACCAGGCAATGTTTTTCCAATCTTCTATTGTTCAGTTTTGGTGAGCCAGTGTGAATTGTCACCTCAGTTTGCTGTTCTTATCTGACAGGAGAGACACCAGCTGCTGGAGCTCATCTGCTTCAAGGTTGGACATCTTGTGTGTTCAGAGATGCTCTTCTGCAGACTTCGGTTGTAATGAGTGCTTATTTGAGTTACTGTTGCCTGTCTGGTCATTCTCTTCTGACATCAACAAGGCATTTTCACTCACTGGATATTTTCTCTTTTTTGGACCATTCTCTGTAAACCCTAGAGATAAATGTGTGTAAAAAAAAAAAAAAAAAAAGTTGTTCAAAAGTTTAATCTGGATCAGAATGATCTGGATTTGGAAATCTCATGGTTTGCTATCCAGGATCAGGTAACCTATCTTACTTTTGTGCTGTTTTTTTCGAAGCAAAAAATGTATCAGATCACCCTGATCCAGATACACACTTTTTACTAGTGCTCTATGGAGCCCCTAATGGGATATGGTGATGGAAAAAATTAAATGGGGAAAAAAACATTTTTCTTTTCTTTTGTGTTTTCCGTGGCGTGGCGTGGGGTTCACCTGAGAAACTTTGCATTCGCTCGCAAAGAACTTTTGAGTGGTTCATCCCTTATGACTGTGCCAATGTAGTTTACAAACAGTGATTAAAAAACGCTCTGAATCAAATATATTTTTGTTTGATATTTACAGCTGTTCGGGAGTTATTTTATAGCACCAAAATCTCTTTTTTACTTTAAAGTAGGTTACTGAAAGGCTAAATATATAGCCTAATGTCTACTTCTAATTTATTACTTTAACAGTTAAACTAATCAAGAGCATTTTCACATGATAAAAATGTATTTTTTTTTTTTTTTTTTTTTACAACTTTTAAAGTTTTATTACATATTTTGTTCCTGAAATCCACCCTTCTGATGGGATCAGTATAATCCAGATTTTTTTTTTTTGGGATCAAAGGGATCTTAATCTTACTAAAAAGTTTTGAACACCACAAACTGATAATTTTATCCAGATCAAAACCAAGATTGGATTTTGTGATCTAATCTGATTTCAGAAACTTTTTTTTATTTCTTTTGAACAACCAATTTTCAAGATTTGATCCAATCCGATAGCCGAAATCTGATCCGATTTCTTTTGAACAGCTGGCCCCAGTAGATCAGCGGTTTCTGAAATATTCAGACCAGCCCGTCTGGCACCAACAACCATGCCAAAGTCACGTAAATCACCTTAAATCACCTAAATGCATTAAGTTTCTGCTGTGTGATCGACTGATTAGATATTTGCGTTAACGAGCAGTTGAACAGGTACCTAAGAAAGTGGCCAGTGAGTGTATATAATTTATAATTAGTATTTTTATCAATGCATTTAGGTATTTATTGAAATTCAGAACTGAAACGTATATTTGGGTAGTTGATGAATAATTTGTCTTTGAACTTGTAGGTTAAAAGCATCAGCCTCTGATGCCTTACAATGCTGTCTAGGTAGGTTTTGGAACGGAGCTACACACACACACACACACACACACACACACACACACACACACACACACACATTCAAGTGGCGTATGAATGGACAATAACAGGGCAATTGCATTGGGCTTTTGGGAGCCACACTTTTGAACATTCCCAGCTGGTGTGATTGCAGTGTGACACGTGTGTGTGTGTGTGTGTGTGTGTGTGTGTGTGTGTGTGTGTGTGTGTGTGTGTGTGATGATTTTGGGAAGGAGAGTCCTCCATAAGGAGAGACAATGAGGCAAGCCGGGAATATGGTTTAATTTAGTCTGACATTATACTACAGTACCGTTGAGTATTACACACACACACGTTAACACCTGAATCGCACCACATTCACACCTTTGAGAGGTGAAACAACAGTCAGTCTGTCGTCTGAACAAACGCGTTTGAGGCTGATGGATGTACAGATTGTTTCATTTTTAATTGAAATACCTGAATTTATCATGGCATGTTACTGGCTCTGGTCAGTATTTTGAATAATAATGATATACTGTATATGCAATGTTTTTTAAAGATTCGGCTGACTAGTTTTGCGCTCACTTTGCACCCACAGAAGATATTTTAATGGAGTCTCTAATTTGAGCCTTAGTAGTAAAAGTGTTGATATGTTTTGATTCATTTCCAGGAGTGTTCTTTCTGATCATGCATTCAGTGATTTGAATGCGTCAGCAGTTGTTGTGTGATGTCTCTGTGATCTTGGTGACTCGGGTTCCTTGACGAATCATTCATGTCTGGAGCACAAAAGCTGCATTCTGTTTTAGAATGATTTATGTTTTTGAATATCAGTAAAGACCAGAATTTATTTATTTAGAATATCGTCAAAGACTGGAAATTTTACCTATTGTTTATTTAGTTTGTTAGTTATTTAATTTAATTTATTTTATTTTATGTTTTTGAATTTGTTCAAAGACTGGAAAATATTTAGATATTCAATTATATTTTTAATTTTTTGCTTTTGAATATCATCAAAGACTGGAAAATATGTAGATATATTTTGCTATTATTTATTTTGTTTGTTAGGTATTTATTTATTAAACTTTTGTTTAATTGCTTTTTAAAATATATTTATTGTAGTATTTTCAGATTTACAGACAGATGGACAGTACAATCACATGACAGAAATAAACACAACTACACACACATACACACACAAAAAAACCCTCCTTCAGTTAGATTCATGTTTGCAGTTAAGGACAACGGCAGACACAGGCAAGCGAAGTCAAAACAGATTTTTGCCCAGCATGGCATGGATAAGGTAAAGTTGTACAAATGGACCAAATAAGATGCATAGGCAAATTTACCATGAAAACGCTGGTGGAATTTAAGGGGATTTACAATAATAAAAGAGAACAATTAGATTTCAAATTGAAGACAGAAGTTCATGAAAATGACAATAAAAGGACAATAAAAAAAATTAAATATTAAGTTGTTTCATCATTATTAACAGGTGATTGAAAAGAGGCCTCCAAGAAGCTTCAGTTTAATTGTTTTTTTTTTTATGTTTTTGAAAATCACCAATGACTGGTAAATATTGAAACATTATGTTTTAGCTATTATTTATTTTTTCCATGTTTAATTATTTTATTTTGGTGTTTCAATGTCATCAAAGTCTGAAAAATATTTAGAGATTTTGTTTTATATACTATTCATTTATATATTTCTATTTATTTATTTATTTTTTGCTTTTGAATATCATCAAATATAAGAAAATATGTAGAAATTATGTAGATATTATATTTTAGTTTTTATTCATTTAGTTAGTTGTTAGTTTGTTACTATAGGTATTTATTTATTTAACTTTTGTTTAATTGTTTTTATGTTTTTATATCATCAAAGACTGGAAAATTATTTTATATATTTAATGTTTTTCAATATCATCAAAGTATTTATTTATTTATTTATTTACTTATTTTTATTTCTGTCAAACCACTATCGTCAAAGATTATTAATGATAAAGAACGTTAGCAATAAAACAACGATAGTAATATGCAATAGCAATAAAGGTTGGCGGTATGGAACTGTTCTGGGCAAAACTCCCGCTCATTCAAGCAGCCATGCCTGGACAGAGCAGGGGCGCAGCGATACATTTCCCCCAAAACAAACCACCCCCCAACCTTAATAAATGATAAAGGTAAATGAGCAGCCTTAAGTGAGCATGATTAATACGGACGGCTGCAAATTGCGCGTTGCATCCTAAACGATCCAGCCGGAGGTGGTATGATTCTTGCAACAAGCATGTTGTTAAGCGCATAGCAACAAGCGTGTTGCCAATTGAGTATTGTGCACCTTGGCAGCAAGCATGCTGCCAAAACACGAATCAGCAATAGTAACAAGCATGTTACTGAGACCGGATGAGCCTTTATTGCAACAAGCATGTTGCAAACCTAATTCGATGGGCTTTTCTTCTCTAATGGGGAAGCTTACACCCCCAGTGGCAGCAAATCTGATACAACAAGCATGTTGAAAATCACAGACTAGTTTAAACTAGTGGCAATCTGGTCAGGGAAGCATACACCCGTTGCCTAATACATAAAATAGTATGCAATATGCTTGGATAGCATAAGGAGCATAAAGTCTAAAACAGCAGCTTAAGATAGCATGTAGCATAGTAGCGGAAATGACACTAGAAGCATTGGAAGCAAGCATTTTTTTTTTTTTTTTTTTTTTGATTTCTAAAGCAACTATAGCTTTAAGAACGAGCGTTTTTCCAATGCAACTATAGCTTTAAGAACAGCGTGTTCCCACTTCCCAATAGTAACTATAGCTTTGAGAACGAATGTTTTTCCAATGGCAACTACAGCTTAAGAACAGCTTGTTCCCAATTGCTACTATAACTTAAGACCGAGCATTTTTCCGATAGCAACTATTGCTTTAAGAACGAGCGTTTTTCCAATGCAACTGTAGCTTTAAGAACGAGCGTTTTTCCAATAGCAACTATAGCTTAAGAACGAGCATGTTTACTATTTGCTGCGCCACAGCAGAATAATCCGTTTGCACTAAAAATCATTGTTTCCTGTCTCTACCGCAAAGCTGCTTGAATCTGCGATGTATAGCATTATACAAAGGCGAGTCGACCAGCATGTATAGCACGTTGCTATCCAAACGAAAGCGACCCGACCAGCGTGTGCAGCGATCGAGCAAGTTGCCAGTGACAACAGATAAGTAACGCACGTTGCCAATACGATCGCAAAAGCCTAGCACAAACGTTTTTTCTGACAATGACAAGAAGCCTAGCAACTCGGATAGCCTTAGTGACAGCATTTCGCCAATAACCTGATAGCTTTAAAACAATGAGCATTAAAAAGAACTTAGCTTGCTTCTGAAAACATTCAGAGATAAAGGAGAATGAAATAGCCGGCGTGGATGCTTGATCTCTCTTGATATCCTTCTTCATGCAGGAGTGCAGATCCATCTCATATAGCGAGTGCAGCGCGGCGATCAAGCAGCATCTGAATGCTGGAAGGTGTATTTGAAAGACGCGGTCTAATCTGAAATGTATTCCTATTGGATGGTATGGATCAGCTGAATGTCAGCTGACCTGAGCTTGACTGACGTGTCTGCCAGAACTGGCGCTATACGCTTGATTTCTCTGTTTTATTTATTTTTATTTAACTCTTAATTTTTTTTTATGCTTCTGAATATCATCAAAGACTGGAAAATATTTAGATATAATGTTTTAGCTATTCCTCCAAGTCGTACCCGGCGCCACCTATTTCCTCTCATTATTTGTCTCATAGTGCTCCGGATGCTCCATCATCGGGGATTTGGTGGCGCTATCACAGGGGTCACAGTAGAGGAGACTACCGCCTCTTTGTAGCTTTTTGAGTGATTACTGAAGCCGTCCCAGAGAACACAGAGGAGATATAAAACGGCGGCTCATCAACAATGAGCCACCAAGGACCGCCGGCCCTCTTCTCGGTCTAGACTCCAATGGCCTTTATTGCTTCGGCACGCAAGGTCAAGCTCTCAAACGTGTGTGCCTCTTGCACTCCACCGGACGGCTTTGATATATGGCTGTCCTTATTCTGAATCCTTACATAAAGACTTTTGATTAGTGCGCGCTCTGTTTTGCATTAGCTCTGCATATGTTGAAAAGGTTTTCTGCCGTTGAAGGTTAGGTGTTGCCGGTCAGGAATGTGTGGAGCGTTGAAAGCAGCTGGTGAGAGCATGTGGATGCGGCGTCATGGTGTGAACTTGAGTGAGAATGCCAACAGGAATGATGTTGTGTTTAATCTGCTCCGGGTTCAGTAAAAATACTTTACTGCATCAAACCTGCAGCTACAGCAGTTGTGTTAATCGACAGATTGTTTATGTGGAACTGGAAATTTTGTTTAAAAATGTGTTTAAGAAATGAACTTGGGATGCTCTAATGCATTGATTCCCTAACTTTTGTCCTTTTTTATCATCAGCAAATCCAATTTTTTTTTGCCTTATCATTATTTGAGTCAGGAGTTGTACATCCAGTGTCTTTTTATAGCTTATATTTCTGTATATGCTTTAACAGAATTTTTTTTTTATTATTATTTTTTTTTTTATGTTTTTGAATATAAAAGACTGGAAAACATTTACATATACACTACCAGTCAAAAGTTTGGAAGCATTACTATTTTTAATGTTTTTGAACGAAGTCTCACCAAGGCTGCATTTATTTCATAATAAATACAGAAAAAAACGGTAAAATTGTAAAATATTATTACAATTTAAAATTATGGTTTTCTATTTTAATATTTTTTGAAACATAATTTATTTCTGTGATGCAAAGCTGAATTTTCAGCATCATTACTCCAGTCTTCAGTGTCACATGATCCTTCAGAAATCATTCTAATATGCTGATTTGATACTCAGTTATTATCAATGTTGAAAACAGTTGTGTTGCTTAATATTTTTTTGGAACCTGTGATACTTTTTTCAGGATTCATTGATGAATAAAAGGTTAAAAAGAACAGCATTTATTCAAAATATAAATCTTTTCTAACAATATAGCAATCTTTACTATCACTTTTTATCAATTTAACACATCCGTGCTGAATAAAAGTATTAATTTCTTTCAAAAATAGAGAAAGAAAAGAAATTACTGACCCCAAACTTTTGAACGGTAGTGTATATTGTTACAAAAGATCTCTATTTTAAATAAATGCTGATATTTTTTAACTTTTTATTAATCAAAGAATCCTGAAAAAGTATCACAGGTTATAAAAATAATATTAAGCAGCACAACTGATTCCAACATTGATAATAAATCAGCATATTACAATGATTTCTGAAGGATCATGTGACACTGAAGACTGGAGTAATGATGAAAACCATAACCATAATTTTAAATTGTAATAATATTTCTCAATATTATTGTTTTTTCTGTATTTATTATGAAATAAATGCAGCCTTAATGAGCATAAGAGACTTTGTTCAAAAACATTAAAAATAGTAATGTTTCCAAACTTTTGACTGGTATTGTATGTTATTTTATTTGGTTATTTAATTAATTATTTATTTATTTAAATATTTATGCTTTTAAATTTATTTATTTATGTATTTATTTTGAATATAATGAAAGCCTGGAAAATGGTTAGATATTATTTTAATTTTATTTTTCAATGTAATTATTTAAATTAATTTAGATATTTAGATATTATGTTTTAACTATGACTCGCGCCACCTTTTTTTTTTTTTTTTATCAACACCAAATCTAAAATGGATATTATTTAGCATTATCATTATTTGAGTCAAGTGTTGTACTTCTAGTATCTTTTAATAGGTTATATATTTTCATTAACTTAATTTACTAGAGGTTCTGACTAATGTTAATTGCAGCAGTGTATTTAAACAAAACAATGTGATTGTGTGAGTGAATGATTCAATGACTCACTCATAAAGACTTGTTTCATTACTGGATGAATCAGTGTTTTTGAACAAATCCCTTGAATGATTCAGTGACACATACATTTTAACAATCACTTGTCGCCACCTACTAGTGTAACGATGTAATGATACAAACTTAATTTGAAGTGTCAAGAAGGTGATTTACTCTATTTAGGTCAGTTTGAGATCTTTACTGTGTTGTCTAGGAGAAAAGACTGAGCTATTAAATCACTTTCTGCTTTATTAAAGTAAGTATATATTAAAAATATTTGATGCAATTATGACCTATTTCAGTTTGATTTTCCCAAATTGTACCTCTAAATTCAGAATTGATCATGTTATAAGTGTAGGTGATGAAGTAAAGGAGTCACTGAGGAACTGAAAGCTCTGAAAGAGATCTGTGAGCTGAGAAGAGAAGCGCAGAGGGCTCGTTCTGTCAGCGGAGGAAAGCTTTTCCTCACTCAGCTTATTCACAGGAGCTCAGGTCAGTGTTAGAAGCTCAAGACCATTAGAAATGACACAAACCTGGCGTACATGATGAACCTCACAGCGTGTGCTGCTCTTTAACAGCTCTGACGTCTCAAAGCGTAGAGGAGTGATCCGATCGTGACTTTCAGTGTGAACCAGGAGAAAATGCTTCACTTTCACACACACAACTGAGTCAATTTACAATTGCTGTGGTATTTACAACTGGTTTAAAAACAACAAACCTATCAATCATATATTAAATGAGCAATGGCATATTTAAGCAATATGAGACTGTGCTGATTTGAGAATATACAGTAGTCAAAGCTAAAGAGCATTTTTAGACACATATAGCAGAGTTAATATTTAATTAATTTAATAATGCTAAATTAATATTTAATACATTTTAATAATCACATCCTCATGAATATTAATATACATCGTTATAATATTCTTTTTTGTTTATTTTAGAGTAAGTTTTAGTCAGTTAAATGTTCTTTTGTCTTTTTTAATTACTTTTTGTTTATTATATATTTCTAAATAGCTATACATATATACGTGTGTGTGTGTGTGTATATATATAACTTTTTTTATGTTTGTTTTTCATGTGCCATGGCTTAATTAACATTTAATACATTTTAATAATCACATTCTTGATGAACACTATACACTGTATTTTAAAATATTAATAGATTAATTTTTAAACTTAGATTAAATTTTATTTTGGATTTTATTATGAATTTGTAATTTATATATATATTTTTTAATGTTTCTATATAGCTTTAATTTATTTGTATTTCAGTTTTAGTCATTTTAGTACTTCAACTTCACCTTATTTTATTTGTTATATTATTTTATGTAAGATTTTACACTTTTCATGTAATATTTTTTATTTTATTATTTTATTTAGACACAACACATAGCACTTAATATTTAATTCATTTAATAATACAAGTTTAATATTTAATATATTTTAATGATCACATTCTAATGATTGTTATACACAGTATTTTACAATATTAATATTTTGTTTTTGTTTTTTTATCATACAGACTTGAACATTTTCATAGTCTATACATTTACCCACAAAATGTTTAAGATGATGCTGTAAAGTTTTCCAACTAAAGGCCCGTTCACACCAAGAACGATAACTATATTATCACCCACACCAACGGATGAGATCGTTTTGTTTATTATGAGCGCTGCAGTTTTGTCGTCTGCCTATGGAATTTGATTGTCAATGTTTTTATTGTTTATCAGCTGGAAAATAATTGTTCTGAAAGTGATTCCAATGTTTTTCTATATCATTATGGTTGTGGTGTGGACTCTGCTATTCTTTTATATTTAGAACAATTTTTAGAACTATATTTTTATCTTTATCGTTATAGTTATCGCCCTTGGTGTGAACGGGCCTTCACCCTTAAGAAGTACATTTACTTGCACTTTTCTTGTACCTCTAAATTATAAATTGATCATACTCTATCATGTTTTAAGTGTAGGTGATGTAGTTTTTTTTATTATTAGTGTAACACAGGTTTTGCCATGTGAAGCAGGTCTTTAGCAGCAGGATCAGAGTGAAGCAGATCACATGACGTTCTCCATCCAGAGAACCAGTGATCCGCTCGGGAGGTTTTGAATGCGTCGGGTTCACCAGGGAAGAGTTAGCACACAAAATGAGCTCTCAGTGACGTCTGAGGAGGAATATAGACTAGATATGAATCTGTTCAGGTGTTGAAACCACCGCATTGTTTCCAGTGATGGAGACGTCAGCTGGTGGACGTTGTGTTCAGTGCGTCAGTGAAGTGGGTGAGCTCTGTCACAGCACAGACATCCACAGTGCAATACTGATGCCAAAGTGAGTCAGTGATTCTTGCACCAAAATACACAGTTTAGTTTTTCCATTCTTATTTCCACCTTATAATTAAACAAGCTGTTTTTTGATGATGTTACTTTAAGACCTCTATTTAAACACTCTCTGTTGTGATTGGCCAACTTCCTCACAGAATGAGAAACAGCACTTATATTTGGCTGGTGTTTTGCTCTTGTGTCCTTTATATTTTTTGCTGCCCCAATGAGTCATTTTCAATGTTATTTTAGTATTATATTTTTTTAATAATATTTTAAAATAGATTTTATTTTATTTTTATGTAATTCATTTTATTATATGCTTCTGGTACTTTTTAGTTTTTGTTTAATATATATAGTTATTTTAGTATTATTTTTTAAACATTTTTTTTTTAAAATTAGATTATATAATTAGATTGTATTTTTATTTTTATTTAATTTTATTATATGCTTCTTTCATTTTTTAGATATTTAATTAATTTTTTTTAATATATATATGTATTTATGATTATTTCTAATAATATTTTAAATATAGATTTTATTTATTTAATTAATTTTATTATATGCTTTTGTGTGTGTGTGTGTGTATATGTGTGTGTATATTGTAAAAATGAATGCTGTCAAACGATTAATTGCGATTAATTGCATCCAAAATAAATAAAAGTTTGTGTTTACATAATATATGTATGTGTACTGTATGTATTTATTATGAATATATAAATACACACACATGCATGTATATATTTTACAAAAATATATTTATCAGGGTTCGTACAAGGTGCTTAAAGTGCTTGAAATACTTGAATTTGACTTTTTGAAATTTAAGTCCTGGAAAACCTTTGAAAACAGCCATATTTATGAAAAGATACTTAAAAAGTGCTTGAATTATTGAAAGACAATACATATATGAAATTAGTGTTTAATATTTTATCGATAAAACAATCTTTTCACGGCAAATTAATGCTGCAGCCTGTCTGATATACCTACATATAGAGCCGTTTCGCATGGCTATGAGCATGATATTGCTCATATAAATGTCCAAGTATATGAAACAGATTTCATTCTTCAGGTCCATCATACATTAATGGGAATGTGTGAAAAAAAATCATTTTGAATAAGGAAAGCAATATCTTTGTCATAGTATTCCTTCAATGGTTAAAATTACCACAGTCAGTGCATGTGCTGCACATTATTTGTACCATTTTGTTTTATTATTTCATCTTTATTTATCTATTTACCTTTTTTAGTATTCGAAAGATAATAAAGATCTTGTTTGATAAGTGAAATCTCTGATTGTAGTCCTTGAAAACCAAAAAAGTAATGCTTGAAAAGTCCTTGAAAGTCTTGGAATTTCATTTTGCAGTATCTGTACATACCCTGATTTATATATAAAATATTTGCATTATGTATTATATAAATATACATGTATACATGTAAATATTTCTTAAATACATGTATGTGTGTGTTTATATATACATAATAAATATTCACAGTACACACACTTATATTATGTAAACAAACTTTCATTTTGAATGTGATTAATCGCGATTAATCGTTTGACAGCACTTCACTTATTTCAGATATGAAGAATATTCAGTCTTGCAACTAGAGAGTGTGACTCTTTACTTCACATACTGTTTTCCAATATTTAACTATATTTTAAATTCTAGAACATATTGTGAGGTTTCACATAATTATGTAAACATGCAAATATGCATCTGCTAAGGTAATTAATCTAACACATCCAAATAAATTCACACACAGTATGTGCCTGCATCAGAATCACTGGCTTGCAAACTCTGCAGAGAACTTTTCAACAGAATGCAGTTCCAGGATATAAAGCCTTTAATCAGCACAGTTTCTCTGTGCCGTCGCTCTGGAGTAGCGCTTGTTTTGCACGTTGCTACTTTAATGCATCTTTATAGACGCTCCCGTAAAGCCGATAAATGTAGAAAGATGTCTCATTATATTCAGTAATAACCTCACCAGTCTCCAATTACACAAGTGAAGCGCCATCCACATCGTGCCTAAATCACACTGTGTGTTTAGATGAGGCAATAAAAGGGCAGCAGACTGTGGCCTTCATGCATTTGTTTATCTCTCACAGACTGTTTGTTGCTCTGTGAACAGACCGTGTTGCATGAGGCAAAAATGATAATTCTGTCAGCATTTACTCATTTTTTTTTTCCCCAAATGCATTGATATTTTGTATGCAATCTTAAATTTAGGCCTTTTTTTAAGTGAATGATATCACAGTGCCTCGGCTGCATCTGCATCATCTTATTCTCCAGAGAGTCATGAAATATCAAGATCAGTTTGAACATGTTTGATTTGTCAATAGCGAAAACAGCCAGTCGAACGGATTCCTACCAGGGTCTGCCGCTGGCTGGAGGATGAGTGTTTTCTGCAGGGCTCGCTGTGACATCTATTACGCTCATGTGTTCTCTATTTACCGTCTGATAGATTCCTCATATTTGTCTGTGGAAAATCAGCTGTGCGGAAAAGTTATACAGCCATAACAGAGTGTGGTACACAACGTGACCCTCGCTGCTGACTGAATCAGTCAGAAACTAGACATTGAAAACATGCAGAAATGTGTTATCACAGAGGCCTGGCCGCCCCTCACACATACACACACACACACAGGCAGATAAACACACTCACGCCGCGCTGCCGTTCTAAGAGCGCACGGATGTTCATTTCAAGCCTCAGTCATTTTGCAGAGTTTTACTCCTTGGAGGTCAGAAAAACAATTAGGGAGGTGTAATAGGAGCAGAAGGAAGAGAGGAGATGATGTTGAATTGATGGTACACGAGCGGCGGAGCATTCAAGACGGATGGGCTGTTAAACTGGTGTGTAATGGCTGTGTGTGTGTGTGTGTGTGTGTGTGTGGAGAGGGGGGGGTCATGTGGTTCTGAGTCATCCAAATCTCTTCCTTTCATAGTGTGTGTGTGTGTGTTTTGTGTTTGTGTGCATCGAAGCCATTTAAAATGTGAAAACAGGTTGTTGTGCACTAGAATAAGTGACAAACACTGCATTATTAGTGTTAGCTCAGCATTCAATGTATAAAATTTCTCTTTTTGTATTAGTCCTATTTGCGAAGTATTCAATAATTATTGCTTATACTCGAGATTAATGATTTAAACGAACACCCAACCTTAATATGCAACTTTGGCAAGTCATTTGTGAATAGAACTGTGTAGCAACATGTAAATATGTCCACAAACTCTTTTTAATCTACATCAAGTTTTTAGATTAAAATGCATATGAATGTGCAAGGAAAATATGTAATTTTTGAAGTTTTTATCCAAAAGTGACTTGAATTGCATTGACGGTTTGCATGTTATCAGTTCATGCATTCCCTGCGAATCGAAACCCATGATTGTTTGCAGCATGATCTGCTGTTTTAAGATGTAATTTAGCAATTTTAGCATAGAATGATTTCTGAAGGATCATGTGACACTGAAGACTGGAGTAATGATGCTGAAAATTCAGCTTTCATCACAGGAATAAATTACATTTTACTATATATTCACATAGAAAAGAGTTATTTTAATAATGCCCCTTTTTCAAGATGTAATATAATATCTGCCCCATTTGGGTGTGAGCAAAAACACGCCATTTTTGTGTGTGTCCCTTTAAATGCAAATGAGCTGCTGCTCCCGGCCCCCTTTTACAGAAGAGGGCGGAGCTTTAACAGCTCGTGCTTCGGTTGCTCAACGACAACAAAGCTGGAGAATCTCACGCAGCCAAAATGAGGATTGTCAGTAACGGTGTTCAGCTTTACTATTCACCCCCTTTGTTGTGTGTTCTCAGGGGCGGGGTTTATGTAAATTTTAGGGTTAGTGATGTCACTAACCCGGGAAGAAGCTCGTTGTAGTCCCTACAAGCCATTTGTTGTAGTCCTTAAACATAGAATTCTTTAAAAGATAATATCTCCCTTTGCATTGAACTTTGAGCATCGTAACACTGCAGATTATGTTTAAACAGCAACATTACACACTAACTAAAGTTAAAAAAGTGAAATCATAATCAACCACCCCTTTAATCATTACAAAATTTGATCGCTATTGTAAATAAATGCATATACATGTTCATCCAGGACATTCCTCCCCTCAAATGTCTCGTCTGTTTTTCCCGTTGTGTTTCAGGCATACAGTATGATCATGTCCATTCATTCTCATCCCCCCTCAGCACTTCATATCAGCCCTCAAACCTAACGGAGCCATGATCACACTCAGCCATAGAGAGAGATGTATTTATAGCATCAGTCCTTGTACATGCTTTTGTCATTGAAATTGAATTCCCATGAGCATTTGTCCTCCAACCCACTACCTGAGAGATGCTGCTGTTATGAAATTAGGCCCCGAGCAGATTGAGGAGGCGATGAATGTTTTATTGATCAGAGAGGAGCGCCGAGGGTCGGCTGGGCTGTTGGCCTGCGCTCGTGTCATGTAGTATTAATTGTCTAGGTGATTGTGGCGACAGGAACAGGAAATGGCTGAAGATCCAGTTTCACAGACTTGTGTTTCTGTGTCTCTCTCACAGACCTCATGTCTCGGGTCAAGAGATCAGAAATGATTCACGTTTATTGCGCTGGTAAAATTCTTTAAAGATGTCTCTGGATCATGTTTCACTGCACAGGTGCATCAGATGAATAGCAGTGTTTAGTGTCGCCGCAGGCAGAAGCTCACAGTCGCTCAATGACCGTCTGATGTGCATCCCAAAATATGCACTTCTGCTCTAATTGGCTGCCTTTATACAACTTCCAGAAGTCAGGGTGCAAAATTTTACTTATGCAAGGTACAAGCTTTGCTTTTGAGGAAGAACTTGTTTGCCAAAGTTTAAGGTTACACTGTAAAAAAATTATTTTTCGAAGTTGTAAATAAAACAGAGATTACTGGAGTCTTTCTACTGCAAAATTAGTCATTTTGTTTATTGTGTTACTTGCCATTATCTGAGTGAAACATGAGATCTTTAAAAGATATTTTACATTTTTTTTGAGAGGCGTACTAGCAAATACACTAGATTTCCATGAGCAGAACTGCGTATTCTTTTAAAGTCTGTACATTTCCACTAGCTTCTGATTTTGAATTCAGATTAAGTACAAAATGTGCCAGATCTGGTTTTCTACATGACCTGTTTGATAACACATGATAAGACAAAGCCCGGTAATTAAATTTCTGTTGGCTACAGAAGAAATGAAATTGCACATACTGTTAATTTTATGCCTGCTATAACAGTTTTTAAATGAGTTGAAGAGAGAGAGTGTTTAATATGGAGTTGGACAGATGCAATCAACTTTTTGTACCATTTTATTTTTCCCTGAACTCATTTAGTTTTCATGATCATTGTTCCCCAGAAGTGCGGCATGTGAGTAATTACTCTATATTAAAACATCTTAAAACAGTTAAGGGACCTTCATGAGCCTCAGTCTGTCTGACTTTCATACAAGGCTTTGTAAAATCAGCATTTGTTTTCTAGTCAAGAGTTACATGAATTTATTTAAATTTTGTTTACTTTCTTACATTCAAATTCATCCTGTTTGCTGCCTCAATTCAAAATCAAAATCAGAATAAATGTATTTCTGAATGGTGCACAACCCTGTAGGCTAGAGTTAGGACTCATCTGTACAGATTTAGGCCTGTTTGTATTGAAAATTAATTTTTAATGCAGTCTTCTGTAGTTTGTGGAACGATATACGAGGAAGTGCTCAGGTGCTTTGACCGGTACAGTTGCATTGAATCAGAGGGCACAATATTATTATTCATTTAATGAATGCTCTTTAATGCAGAGCAGTTACGGTTGGCTAATTGCCAGAACAGTTTCCTTGAATCAACCTTTAGTTGAGTGCCATGGATGTTGAGGCAGGATTACAGATGAGTAAAAGTTCCTCCGCTGACCTCTGGAACTCAACTTCTGTTACCATGAGCGCCAGTAAATGACGACTTTTCCTTTAAGGTTTATATGAATTTGAAATTGTTTAATGCGATTCATAGAGTGAAAAGTTAAAGCATGTGCAATAGGCAAGAGCATCACATAACCTGATCGTAATGAATGAGCATGTTTATTCACTTCTAAAACACCAGTGTTAAATCAAATTAGCCAGCATCTGTCTCACTGAAGAGCGTCTTGTGATGTTATTGGAGAGGACAGTGGTGCGTCTGTGGGATTTAATTTGAAGCAAACATCAAACCCCACGTCCTAATTAGCACTGAGACTTTCTCTTGAGCTATTACAACACGTCACATATACTTATCTACTAGTCACTTTCGGATTGAGGATATTAATATCGTCTCTTTCTCTCGCTTCTGAAACTTATTCTTCATCATGCCAGTCGCACTTTTTCTTGGATCGCTCAAAATAGTTTCATTATTTAGCCATTGTTGTGATTTGTGATGTGACTCACGGTTCGCTCATCATGTTTCATAAGCGTTAATAATATGTGATTTTCGAATCACCGTGAAATCTGTGATTCCCTGTCTGATGTGCCAGTTTGAGGAGCGCTATGTTTATTTACAAGTGGGCGTCAAACTGAGAAACGACATGGTAACCCTTTGCATACTAAAACTGATGTGATATTGTATATGACATACGTACATACATATATATGTGTGTTTTCAGTAGTTTCTAGGCTGTTTTTTTCCTCTCTCATGTGAAAGAGAGTCCTTTCACAACAGCGTTTTAAATAGATGAGCATTTTAATGCTGAGGATCACGGCGTCTGGGACAATGGGTGAATTTGACATGCGTTCCATCCTCTTTTGAAACAAACCAATTAATTATTTACAGGCTTCAGCAGAGCAGAGAAACTTAATTTATTTTTATCTTCCGAGCCTCTGTTTATGCCCATATGACAGAGAGACCGAACAGACACGGAATGGTGCGAGAAGCAGATAGAAGTGCTTATTTCTCTCCGAATGAGTCTAGTCTGAACAATAACAGTGAGGAACAATCACACAAACACGCTGTAATTGAACTCTTGGGTTTCCACTGCTGGAATTTATTAGTGTTTGAACAGACATCAGACTGATGTGATGTGCTTTATGTACTCTAGTAAATCTGCAGGTGGAGTTCAGATGAAAGCTATGTTCCTAAATCTAGACAGCGTTTTCAGGCATCAGACGATGCAAAGTCTGTATGCAGTGACATTAAAGTGAATTGTAAGGCAGCATTGCATGTGGAGAAGGCGACCGAAGTAAGTATTGCCACAAAATGTGTATATATATACTGAGTTTGTACTGAAAATATGGGCTATTTTACTCAATATACGTGTGTTTTTATGCCTTTTAGTGGTCATTCAGGATGTCTTCTTGCATTCAAACCATCTAGACGCAGAATGCAGACGTGTCAAGATGTGTTTTTAACAGATGAACGTCTTTGACGGACATCTTTGACCGCTGCAGCGCTTCTTGCTGTTTGATTTGAGTGCAGTGTTTTTAAGATGTCATGTCAAAAGAAGTTCATCTTTACCAAACATTTCTTGTGTTTTCATGATTCAAACTGAAGGTAAAAGGCTTAAAGCATTAGTTCACCCAAAAATGAAATTTCTGTCATTAATTACTCACCCTCATGTCGTTCCAAACCCATAAGACTTTTGAAAACAAATGAAGATCTTTTTGATGAAATCTGAGCATTGAACTGAACTTGAATGATGCACAAGAACAAACCTCTTCCGGAAGCTCAAACATGCACACAAGAATGAACTTCATTGGTTATGCAGCACATTCGAGCTTCCGGAAGAGGTTTGTTCATGTGCGTTATTCAAGTTCAGTTGAAATCATTTAAAGAAAAAATAAAGGTTAACCCTGTAAATCCTGACATTTGAAATAATAGTCGGATATCAGGCTTTTATGGCTCATATAGTATGATAGTGAAAATATGGTGGAAAAAACAGCTCAAGATCTTTATAGCAGATACTGCCAAGAATGTCTTAGTAAGATGACATTTAAATGCTTAGTTTAGCTCTGTAGTTTTAAAACATATAATGCCTTCGCCACCCCAAATGTGAAAACTGTATAGTGAATCTCAGCAGGTTTAGGATGCAAACTCGATCTCAGCGCAATAACACACTGAACGTCGAGCTTTAGCACTGGGATTGAGTCCAGCGAGCGGTTTCCAATTTTTCTGGAGATTTGTTTGGCATGTAATCGCCTCACGCCTACTAATCTTTACTCATCTTTAATAATTGCTCATCTTCGCTGGCTCAGCTCTGGTTTTGTGGACATCCACCTGCAGACTGGCTGGCCAGAGCTCTCTCACCCATCAATTCACGCTGATGAGCTCAAGTCTTTAATTATTTGGCAAGGGGAGGTGCTGTTTAGTCAGATAAGAGATATAACGGGCCGTATTGTGTGTGTGCGCGTGTGTGTTTTAGGACGGTTTTATGATTGCCAGTGCTTTATGATGCCTGCAGTAATTGCAGGATTGATTAGCAGGGAAGTGTCCGATCTTTCCTCCTCCTCTGCCGCGGTGAGAATCGTTCAGGCAGGACAGATACGAGGCCTAATCGACGACTACCCCTTCTGCCTTTGTCAGCCTTTTCTGCCCACAATAAAGACAAATTAACTTGAGGACAATCAAAAGACTTTCCAATTCATCACTTCCTTGGTAATCTTTTCCCTCCCACAGTAAAACACACAGAGAAATAGGTGTTAAAGGAGGTGATCAGTGCCAAGAGTAATATCAGGGGTTTATGATCCGCTGACCCACACAACTGCTGTCATCGCTGCTGTAACAAACTCTGAGCGTCCGGTGGGATTAACTGCACTGTAAGTCAGCTGCATGTGATCTGTAACATAATGAGTGTGAACTTATGAGTAAAAATACAATGAATATGCTCAAATAAAATACAGTGAATATGCTCAAATAAAAAAAAAAACTAACGAGCTAGTACTTCTACAGTCTTGCATATTATTTTTTTGTCATGACCAAGCATATCATAATTGTTTTTTTTAAATCATAAATGTGAAAAAGGGTCAGTAACAAATAAGTGTTAATAATAATAATAATAATAATATATATATATATATATATATATATATATATATATATATATATATATATATATATTAATAACTTATTCATTTTATTTATATTAATAATAATTATTATATAATAAATTTCCATCTAGTCTTTTTTTCTATCTATCAATATATTGTTTTCTCTGTCCATAAGGCCTATTAATTTTAAAACTTAGGCTATCTATAATATCTGTCTATGATAATACATAATGTTTATTACTATTAATATATGTTTTTATTATCAATAATATTTTCTAATATTATTATTATTAACTTTTTTGTTTTTATTATTATTTTTACAAATGTCATGAATTTTGAATTTTGCCATGGGTTTGCTGGCTTTGGCACATGGCAACATTTTTCAAATATTAATAATTTTAAAACAAAACTGATTTGGTATTTAATTTCTCTTTAGGAAATATTCAAATTAATTCCAATTTATTCAAATTTATTATTTTTATAATTTTTTTGAAGAAGAAGAATTTCACTTTTTGTAATCTCAGGACAGCTTCACCACCTGGATGTTTTTACTTGAAGCCCCTTAAAAATATCAAAATAACATTTCATTCAGAAACTGAAAACACAGATCATAGAAAAGGTGTATTCAAATTATTGCCTCATAAAATGCATTTTTAATGTTTTTTTTTTTTTTTTTTTAAATGAACATGTCATTGAGTTTAAAACTACCCCTCGGTTTAGTTTGTCATTCCTCAGGATGGTGTGAACACATAGATACTTTTATCTCTTAGACATGTGAATGTAAAAACAGCCTTCAGCGAGAGCATATATTCGTCAGGTGTAGTGAGAATTAAAATGAAAGCTCAGTCCCGAGGGTGGAGATGTTTTGAGCGTCTGCGGTCGGCAGCTGTAGGCGTGAGTCTGTCCACACTTGACGAGGGCATGTGACGCTGTGAATATGAGGAACACTTTGATGGACGTTCGCTTTGGCTCTCTGCGTGACACGCACATCCGTAGGGTCTCATAAAAAAGTCTCGCACTGCTTCCATCTGTTGGGTCAATTTTTGTCACGTAAAAAGTTTTAAATGGGATCTTTTAGCTTTGCAAATGACATTTGACTGCTTAAGTGATGTCCCATGTGATTCAGTTAAGACAACCTGAAATGGCACCTGCAGACACTTATCCTTGAGAGATTCAGTCCTGAAGAAGCAGTGTTTACTAAGTAAATCATCTCCAGTTCTATTACTGCATTGTTTTGTAAATAATATATTATATTGCATAGTTGTATATTTAAAGGGGCCACATCAAAACATCAAAAATCATCACAATTTAGAAATAAAAGGCATTTTTCCTACCCTGATTTTAGCCCTCTGTTTTGAACGCTCTGTTTTAAGGGGTGTGTCTGCTGTGAGACTTCAGTGTAAACTCCCACTGCTGTGATTGGCTAACATTTTTGCATATGAAATAGCTAAGTATTACTCTCTCAAACTTTTAGCACGTTTTTACTATTACAGCTCTCAAGGTTAACTAATCATTAAAAGTGTTTCAGTACATTTATATCTATGGCATTAGAACATTGTAGCCGATCACAGACATGTTGTTGATCACATGAAAGCAGTGATTACTGCAACTCAGTTTCTGCACACTAACAAATGCTTTCTTTGTAACTAATAGTGCAAACGTGATGTAACTAAGAGATTTGTTAAATAAAACGGGAGTTTTGTCGTGAGTCCAGAACTCAGTCACTGATAAACTTGCGCTGTTTGATTGACAGCTCCAGTGATTGTAAAGGGAGCGTTCTTTGATTGCTTCTATATAATTTAATCACTGTTTAAATAACAGATTATTTTCATCCTACTAAGAGAAACAAGGTGAAGTTGAGTGTTTAGTCACTGGTTTGATTTACTGACACACAGACAAAGAACATCTGACTGTACATGAATCATTAATATCAGATCAGGCATTAGAATTAACACAGTTACTCACATGTTGTTGCATATCGGAAAAGTCCGAAATGCGGTTGATTTACCAAAGAATCAACAGTGAAATGTACCGAATACAAATAAATAAAGCTCAACTGAGACATTCACATTGTTGAAAATAAATAACCATATTCCTAGCATTAGGATCCTTTGAAAGATAATGTTATTTTAGTCCTGTACCGCTCTTCTCTCCTCCTCATCTCACTAACACACGTGTGGGCGGGGCTAACATTGCAATGATGAAGTAGGCGTTGATTTCTTCTGCAGAGGCGGAGTTTCACCTATCTATAGACACATTCCAGGATCAGTCGTTCGTTGGGTCTGGTGTCAATAAAACTTTTTTTAGTTCTTAGTTCTAAAACTTACAGGATATTCTTATAGTACGATGACCTCTTATATATCAAAAGCTCAAGGAAAAGTTGATTTCTCAATTCATGACCCCTTTAAGATACTGTCCCTTCAATGTTTTGGCTGTGTTTAAATTTTTAGTTTGACTATAATTAGCTTGCAGTTTGACACAGCTCAGTGTCTCTAAGTTACTTCCTCAGCCTGTATTTTGATTAGAGTCAATGTACGTTTCTGATCACTCGGGATGTTGTCATGATGTTTCATCTCTTCCAAACCATCTATTATCGTGTGCATACGGTTGCATTGAGTTCCGGCCAGAGGAGAAATCTAGAGGACAGATGTTCCGAGTCTAATGTGTGTATTTGTGAATTTGTGAGCGGTAATTATACTACGCACATGAATCGCATAGATGATTATAGAGCCAGTAGAACCCTGACACAATCACAGCACATTATTAGAACACAAAGTTTGCATATGTGTTTTTTTGTTTTATATCATATTTGATACATCAGGCTTTTATGGCTCATTGTCTGATATAGTGAAAAAACACCTCTTTATGCAAAGGCTCAAACTGAACAAAATTACGCATCTTGGTGCAGATGCTGATATTTATATGGACAAAAAGATGAAATGTTGATGCTTGTGATGTAAATCAAAGAGATATGCTTTATAACAGCATAAAATGCATATAAATATCAGTATTTTCCAATAATATGTTTTATTAAGATTATTTTTAAATGCTTAGTTTTATGATCAAAGCTCTGTAGTTTTAAAACATGGACAAACCCAGCGATTGCGTTAAATGTTGCTGGGTAGTTTTATTTAACTCAACTGTTGTTTAAAAATTACTGTATCGCTTGCTTTAAAAAATGAACCCAAAATATGCTGGAAATTAACCTTAGTTTAATTTGACCTCAGTAAACTTCTGGAGGCACCACATAATAATTAAGTAAATTAAGTTATTAAAATTATTTCACAATACTAAAATGAAAAGCTTGATAAGATCAAGATGTAGTCTAACATGTAACCTGGCATCATAATTCTAAGTTAACACTTAATTTAATCCACATATTATCTCGCTGAGCATAAGCCAGACAGACAGGTGAACACAAAGCTGCTTATTCTTCTCAATTACCATTTTTATTGTGGGCTACACTTTTGTCTTTAAGAGCCAGAAATTAAATTTCAGAACATGAACGGCTGCTTTTCATGTTTAAATAAATGTCGTCATTGCCACTCAGAAAACTAAAAGTATATTATTTTTAAGAATAAAGCATTTTAAAAAGACCGTCAGGAGCGCTGAAGGCTGAAACGCACAGAACATGTGATGTCAGATAACTGAGCAGACTAATCATGAGACTTTAATTAAATGTTTAAGGCCATGAATTTATTTAATACAGTTAATGCATTTGGCTTTACTTAATGTGACATTAGACATCAACAGAACAGAATGAAGGCGTTTTAGTGGGAGCAGGAACGTGGATGTCTGTGCATATTCACTTAGTAAATGAAGGAGAAAGATCTTTTATACAGCTAATTTATTTATAAATTAAACCTAGACCTTTAACTAAAGTTAAGTCATTTGCAGTCTTTGCGTGAGAATTTTAATTGGTAAAGTTGTGTTGTTAATTTATCACTTTAATTTTCTCTTCTTGAACTGTCGGAGGCAGCAGACAGGGAACTATTAAATGCATATAATATCATGTCTGGTAAATCATACACTTTAATATAATGTAATTCTACTTGTGATTTATGTGTTGCTTTGAAAAAGTTTGTTTTTGAGTGCCTGTCAGTGGGGATACATGATGTATTTCCAGCATCTAACATTGCTTTTCAAAACATTGCTTTTTCATGCACTGGTCCATATTGAGATATTGGTCTATTTTGCTTCCATAACATGTCTTCTTTCAGGCTATGTGGAAATAAAACATCCAAATACACTTTTATGTTTATTGTATTGGACTTTATCTCTTTGCATCTGGTTTAAATTCGAATGCAAATCTTTAAAGGCGGTGAATTTGAGTCAGAAATCTCACTTCAGCAGCTTTACACACACCAAACTTTACAGTTTTGTTCACTATGGAAGCTTGTTTCTGTCATGAAATAAAAAATAAAAATGATCACATTTTTTATCTCACAATTCTGACTATTTTTCTCGCAATTACAAGTTTATATCTCTGACTTTTTTCTCAGAATTGCGAGATTTAACTCAAAATTGTGAGATATAAAGTCAGAATTGCGAGTTATGAAGTCAGAATTGCATGATATAGTCAGAATTGAGTGATATAAAGTCAGAATTGTGAATAATGAAGACAGAATTGCGAGTTATAAAGTCGGAATTGGGTGATATAAAATCAAAATTGCATGATATAAAGTCAGAATTGCGAGTTATAAAGAGAATTGCATGATATAAAGTCAGAATTGTGAGATAAAAAGTCACAATTATCTTTTATTTTTTTATTTAGTGGCAAAAACAAACTTCCATAGTTCACATCTATATTCTAAAGGTAAAAAAAAACAACAACAATGAAAATGTATTTGTTATAACTCTAATATGTCAACAAAATGAACACGAAGTTTGAATCTGTGCTCTGGAAATGCATGCGAATGAATGCATATTTAACCAGTGCCTCATTTTTATATTTAAACAACTTAAGCAAACTTGTAATACAAAACAATTGTCTTAATACTGTGATTAATAAACTGGAACACGTATTGTAATGTCTATTAGTTTAATTTTGACCCTATTCACTTGCAGTGTCTTGCCTTAAGAATAGTGTTATTTTTGCAGTATAACAGAGATGTGACGGAAACCGCTGCCATATTCTCTACTGTGCCGTCCAGCTGTCTCTGAGATCCGTGTGATCTGTGTTCTCACACCGACTCTCTCAGTTTGTGTGTGTGGGTGTGTTTCTGACTGCAGTACATCTGCTGCACACATTTAAACACTATTAAGGGAGAGAAATGGTGTGACACGCAAAGCTGTGACAAGTATATTAATAACTGTATGTGGCTGCAACCTCTGTATCTCTTCAACAGTAAAACACACACACACACACACACACACACAAATAAACAACTCTTATAACGCTGCTACTATCTCTCAGTGAGACAGCAGTGGAAAAAAAAAGTGGAAAAAAAGATGGATCTGCAGCATGAGATATGAGAATCATACTTGGTGCTTAATGAATAACTGATCCTAAGTATATACACTATATTGCCAAAAGTATTGGGACACCCCTCCAAATCAATGGTTGCAGCCACCTGTGCAATAAGTCCATTTGTGAAATTTCCTCACTACTAAATATTCCACGGTCAACTGTTAGTGGTATCATAACAAAGTGGAAGCAATTGGGAACAACAGCAACTCAGCCATGAAGTGGTAGGCCATGTAAAATCACAGAGCGGGGTCAGCGCATGCTGAGGCACACAGTGCGCAGAAGTCACCATCTTTTTGCAGAGTAAATAGCTACAGACCTCCAAACTTCGTGTGGCCTTCAGATTAGCTGAAGAACAGTGTGTAGAGAGCTTCATGGAATGGGTTTCCATGGCGGAGCAGCTGCATCCAAGCCTTACATCACCAAGTGCAATGCAAAGCGTCGGATGCAGTGGTGTAAAGCACACTTTCACTGGACTCTAGAGCAGTGGAGACGTGTTCTCTGGAGTGACGAATCACACTTCTCTGTCTGGCAATCCGATGGACGAGTCTGGGTTTGGCGGTTGCCAGGAGAACGGTACTTGCCTGACTGCATTGTGTCAAGTGTAAAGTTTGGTGGAGGGGGGATTATGGTGTGGGGTTGTTTTTCAGGGGTTGGGCTTGGCCCCTTAGTTCCAGTGAAAGGAACTCTTAATGCTTCAGCATACGAAGACATTTTGGACAATTTCATGCTCCCAACTTTGTGGGAACAGTTTGGGGATGGCCCCTTCCTGTTCCAACATGACTGCGCACCAGTGCACAAAGCAAGGTTCATAAAGACATGGATGAGCGAGTTTGGTGTGGAGGAACTTGACTGGCCTGCACAGAGTCCTGACCTCAACCCCATAGAACACCTTTGGGATGAATTAGAGCGGAGACTGTGAGCCAGGCCTTCTCGCCAACATCACTGCCTGACCTCACAAATGCGCTTCTAGAAGAATAGTCAAAAATTCCCATAAACACACTCCTAAACCTTCTGGAAAGCCTTCCCAGAAGAGTTGAGGCTGTTATAGCTGCAAAGGGTGGGCCAACTCCATATTAAACCCTACGGATTAAGAATGGGATGTCATTAAAGTTCATGTGCACATAAAGGCAGGCATCCCAAAAATTTGGCAATATAATGTACCTAACAAATATATTAAACAAAAGCAATAGCCGGTTTTTGGTAATAGTTATTAAAACACCATTTAAGTCTGTGTTCTGAGTCAAAACTGAATCATTTTGTCAAACTCATATAATCTCAGTCCTATAGGAATTTCTTTCTAATGTGGAATACAATTTTTTTTTTTCTTGTATTTTGTCCATATAATGAAAGTGTGGCCAATGTTGCTTGGACAATGTTTTTCAAAATATCTTCTTTGTGTTCCACAGTAGAAAGTAAGTTGTACATGACATGAGGGGGAGAAAATGACAATTTTTCAGTGAACTATCCCTTTAATCTTCAAATACACATTGGATTTTTGATTTATAAGAAATGTCTCATAAGAGTTTGCTATTCGACTACACTGGCTGTGCTGCATGTTTTAGGGCAGTGCAATAGAAAGCAGGGCTGTGCACCGTTCAAGAAATGAAATGAGAATTCCTTTTAGATTTAAAAAGCAAACAAGATTTACATTTAGCAAATGATTTTATCCAAAGTGACTTACAACTGAAGCAATCAAACCAACAATAGGACAACAATATATAAGTGCTGTGACAAGTCACAGTAAGTCTAGCACACATGTAGCAAAGTTGTTGTTTTTTTTTTTGTTTTTTTTTAAAATATATAAATAGAATAGTAAGTGTTAGTGTTAATGGGTCAAGTGTTGACGAAAGCGATGCATCTTTAGCCGTTTCTTGATACTTTGACTGTTCTCTGCTGGTGGAATGACCTGCCTAATTCCTACAGCTTGGAACAGGCAAGGTAAAGGTCCATGTTTCGATCTAAAGTATCCAGATAGAAATCTTTTGCCCAATCTCAATGGGAAAGTGCCCAAGAAACATCGCTCGGCAAAACTGCCTGACAACATTGCTCAAAAAGTTGCCCCATGTATCATCACCTTTTGGGATGGTACCATTCACTTGCAGAACGCAAGCATCTGGAGGGCACACAAGTGGTTGTTCTGTAGGCAATCATCATGAATTTGATGCGAGCAGCTATTGGCAACCAGTGCAAATTGACGAAGAGAGGTGTGACGTGCTCTCTTTGGCTCATTAAAGGGAACCTATAATGCCCCTTTTCACAAGATGTAATATAAGTCTCTGGTGTCTCCAGAATGTGTCTGTGAAGTTTCAGCTCAAAATACCCCACAGATCATTTCTTATAGCTTGCCAAAATTGCCCCTATTTGGGTGTGAGCAAAAACACGCTGTTTTTTTTTTTTTGTGTGTGTGTGTCCCTTTAAATGCAAATGAGCTGCTGCTCCCGGCCTCCTTTCCAGAAGAGGGCGGAGCTTTAACAGCTCGTGCTTCAGTTGCTCAACAACAACAAAGCTGGAGAATCTCACACAGCCAAAATGAGGATTGTCAGTAACGGTGTTCAGCCTTACATTGTTCAAACCGGAGTCGACACTGATGGAGAGACTCAGGAAGAAGTTACAACTTTTAGAATGAAACTGGACGTTTCTGAATGGTTAGTGGATAAATTTATGTAGTTGCTGTGGAGTTGATTCAACTCATCCACTAGCATGTGCAAATCCAGTGTTGAATTGACCCTCGTTTGTGAAGCAGTCCGGCGTAAAATGACGGCATGATAACAACACTCTACTACAACAACTCTTCCTCTTCTCTAAAGCAGCCCAACATGGCCTCGGGGGCGGGGTTTATGTAAATTTTGAGGTTAGTGATGTCACCAGCCCGAGAAGAAGCCGTTGTAGTCCTTTTTAAGATTTCTGTGAAATAAAATATCTCTCTTTGCATTGAAGTTTGAGTGTCGTAACTTTGCAGATTATACTCAAACAGCAACATTACACACTAACTGAAGTTAAAAAAGTGAAATCATAATTAAGGATGCCCTTGCTGCCGCATTCTGGATCAGTTGCAGAGGTTTGACAGTGCATGCTAAAAGGCCTGCCAAGAGAGCATTACAATAGTCCAGTCTGGAAAGAAGGAGTTGTGTAGCATGGACACCATTCACACCTCCTGTAACCCCCGTCTCCCCCACACCGGCAATTCAGTTCAGTGAAGATGACGTGCGCCAGGTCTTCAGAAAGAACAAGAGAAGAAAGGCACCAGGCCCAGACAGCGTTTCCCCAGCCTGTCTGAAAACCTGCGCTGACCAGCTGGCCCCCATCTTCACGCAGATCTTCAACAGATCACTGGAGCTGTACGAAGTCCCCTCATGCTTCAAACGCTCCACCATCATCCCCGTCCCAAAGAAACCCCGAATTACTGGACTTAATGACTACAGACCTGTGGCTCTAACGTCTGTGGCCATGAAATCATTTGAAAGACTGGTTTTGGCTTATCTGAAGGACATCACTGAACCCTTACTGGACCCCCTGCAGTTTGCTTATCGAGCAAACAGGTCTGTGAATGATGCAGTCAATATGGGACTGCATTATGTTCTGCAGCATCTGGACAGACCGGGACTTATGTGAGGATCCTGTTTGTGGACTTCAGCTCTGCTTTTAACACCATCATTCCATCACTCCTCCAGCCCAAATTAACTCAGCTCTCCGTGCCCACCTCTGTCTGTCAGTGGATCACCAGCTTCCTGACAGACAGGCAGCAGCTAGTGAGGCTGGGAAAATTCTCATCCAGCACCCGCACCATCAGCACCGGCGCCCCTCAGGGCTGTGTTCTCTCCCCACTGCTCTTCTCCCTGTACACCAATGACTGCATCTCTAAAGACCCTCTGTCAAGCTCCTGAAGTTTGCAGATGACACCACACTGATCGGCCTCATCCAGGACGGTGACGAGTCTGCTTACAGACTGGAGGTTGAACAGCTGGCTGTCTGGTGCAGTCTTAACAACCTGGAGCTCAACACGCTCAAGACAGTGGAGATGATCGTGGACTTCAGGAGAAACCCCCGAGAAACCCCTGCTCTCCCCACTCACCATCATGAACAGCACTGTGACTGCAGTGGAGTCATTCAGGTTCCTGGGCACCACAATCTCCCAGGACCTGAAGTGGGACAACCACATTGAGTCCATTGTGAAAAGGCCCAGCAGAGGTTGTACTTTCTTCGCCAGCTGAGGAAGTTCAACCTACCACAGGAGCTGCTGAAACAGTTCTACTCTGCCATCATTGAATCCATCCTCTGCACTTCTATATCTGTCTGGTTCAGCTCAGCTACCAAATCTGACCTCAGAAGACTACAGAGGGTAGTCCGGTCTGCTGAGCGAATCATTGGTACAACCCTCCCCACTCTCCAAGAACTGTACTTATCCAGAGTGAGAAAAAGGGCAAAGAAAATCACTCTGGACCCCTCACATCCAGCACACTCCCTCTTTGAACTGTTGCCATCTGGTCGACGCTACAGAGCTCTGAGCACCAGAACAACCAGACACAGGAACAGTTTCTTCCTCAGGCAATCCATCTCATGAACACTTGACAAACACGGAACACACAACACTATTATACATTACTTACTTAAAACACATACTTATTTATATTTCAAATTTGCACTCATCATAACTGTACATACAAATTGTCTATATTATATATTGTTTTTTGCTCTTTTTGCACTTTGTCTATCTTGTATATTTGTATATTATTCTTATTCTTTTTATTATCTGTGCCTTGTCTTGTCGCTGTCACTCTGTTGCACTGTGGAGCTTCTGTCACTAAAACAAATTCCTAGTATGTGTAAACATACCTGGCAATAAAGCTCTTTCTGATTCTGATTCTGAATGGCCTGATCTTCCTAAAGTTGTACAAGGCAAATCTGCAGGACTGGGCCATTCTAGCAGTGTGGTCTGTGAACTTTAACTGATCATCAATCACAACTCCAAGGTTCCTGGCTGTCCTGGATGGAGTTATGGTTGACAAACTTAGATGAATGGAAAAGTTGTGATGAAGTGTTGGGTTGGCCGAGACCATGAGCAGTTCTGTCTTTGCAAGGTTGAGTTGAAGTTGGTGGTCCTTCATCCAGTAAGAAATGTCTGTCAGGCAGGCTGAGATGCGAACAGCTCCCATTAGATCATCTGGCTGGAACAAGAGATAGAGATGTTTGTCATCAGCATAGCAGTGATAGGAAAAGCCATGTTTCTGAAGAACAAACCCTACTGATGATATGTAGAATGAGAGGAGAAGTGGTCCGAGCACTGAGCCCTGAGGTACCCCGGTAGCACATTCAGAATTTGACTCAAACCTGGTTTGAATATTTTCAAAAAACTTTAAGAAGCCTTGAAATTACAGTCAGAAAGAATGATATAACGAACACAATAGACGATGCATTCAAAAATCTGTCACAGGGGTCAGTCAATCAGTTAACAAACTTTACTGTAAACTTTATTAGTGTAAACTTCCTCTTTGGTCAGATTTGTCTTTCAGGTCAAGTCATGGCGGAGCAACAGAATCTTACCAAAGTCCCTTTAAGGCAAGTCATTCATCAGTGATGCAATGACTTTACCAATTGGCGATTGGCTCTTTTATGTAGAAGGTGGGACTTATTTCACCATATTGCACATTGCACGTGCCATTTTTGTATATCTGAAGTCTTTGATCTTACTGAGAAAGTTAGTTAAACTGGTGACATGGAGCTGTTGCGTTGATTGAACAATGGAAGACAGGACAGAAGGCACAATATGAGTGTTTGGGAAACCTATTAGAAATTATTATGAAATGTTCAACACATCTGCACTTTTATAGTGCTATTCATAAACACAGGATTATATGGACACTTTCAGCAACACTTCATTTGCTCAAGAGATCAATGAGCATCATAACAGAATGATGACAAGCTACGGCACTATTTGATTATTACTAAATTGCACCACTTAAATGCTAATAAACCTGTTGCATTGAATGAAATAGATATTAAAGATTATGTTATGATGATATTTTTAAATAAGGCACTGCTAATGTGCTCAAACAGGGTTTCTAGTATGAGCATTAGCTGTAGATCTGTTGGACATATAAAGTCTCAGAGCTTCTGGATGTGTTTGTTTGCTAGAGACGTGCTGTAATTAATGTGGAGCTCTTCCCATATGGAGTATCTGAGGGATTGTGGGGATTGTAGGGAATGGGCATTTCTTAAGCCAGGCTTAGTTTGGCGTGTGGGATCACGCTTGATTTGAGCGGGGCTCACAGCCCATCGAACGCTGGAACAGAAGCTTTCCCGCCAGATCCTTGCACTCTTGATACTCTCTCAGTGATGAAATTTCTATGCACACACTGCCAGAATTCATCAAAAACGGTCGAATGGAGTGCAAAATTTAGTGTTTTTTCATGCAGCTGTATACTTGCCAAAAAGTCTGGATTTGTGCAGTGCAGAGTATGTCGTGTGTTAGTGATACTCTTACAGTTACAGAAACAGAAAGATGGATGTTAGACACACGACTCGTGTCATGTCTGTTGCGCCGATGTTTTTGATCTGCATGAAGACATAAAGTTTGGGGTCATTTAAAAAAGAAATTATTTTTATTCAGCAAGGTTGCATTAGATTGATCAAATGTGACATTTATAATGTTACAAAAGATTTCAGATAAATGCTGTTCTTTTGAACTTTCTATTCATCAAAGAATCCTGAAAAAACAAAATGTTTCACTGTTTACACAAAAATATGTTTTTTAACACTGTCAGAAATGTTTCTTGAGCAGCAGATCAGCATATTAGAATGATTTCTGAAGGATCATGTGACACTGAAGACTGGAGTAATGATGCTAAAAATTCAGCTTTGATCACAGGAATAAATTATATTTTAACATATATTTACATAGAAAACACTTAATTTAAATTCTAATAATATTTCACTGTTTTTACTGTATTTTTGTTCAAATAAATGCAGCCTTAGTGAGCATAAAAGACTTCTTACAAAAACTTTTTAAAAATCTTACCGACCCCAAACTTCTGAATGATAGTGTATAATATATTTTTGTGTGCAGTGTTTGTTGTTTTGTGTGTTAGTTAAAGTTAAAGTGTAACATTTCCATTGTTACACATCACAGGAAGAATCCAGATCTCAGTGGCTCCACCCTCCCTCATTTGCATTGTAAATAATGATGTGGGGAAATTAAACCGGATACTTTGAACTCGTCTTTCCACCTGGTTTGTGCAGCAGCCTGTCGTTCCTTCTAAATGTGTTCGCATGCTTTCTATTTCCTCTGCCTCACTCTGACAAGTTAGTTCCAGTTTAGCACTTCCAGGCAGGATGTGTCGAGCTCACAGCTTCCCTTCCACTGCCGCGGTGAGTCAGACTCGCCTCTCCAGCCGAGATATTTACCATCTCATGACATCACGCCCTGAGCACAGACGCGCTCTGCCTTGCTCATCAGTTTTGACGTCTGTAATGGCTTTGTCCCCTAACTCCCGACCATGGCAAGGTCAGGAAGGTTGTTAATGCAGTGCACGCCTCCGGTTTGCTCGAATAGTCATCATATGCGAGCACTCGCACAGTCTCAAGTGCTGAGGTGAATACTGGTGAAATCTGGGAAACTGACTTGTGTGCATATAGATGCATGCAAGTGCAGCTTGAAAGAGATGAACGTGTATATCTTATAGTCTGTTCTTTTACCTAAAATGATTTTGCTGCTTGTTACTTTTCACATTTACATTTATGCATTTAGCAGACATTTTTTTTTTTTTTTTTTTTTTTTCTGTTTATTGAACTTTTCAATAATAACAGGATACAAATACAGGAGAATCATGAAAAAAAAAAAAAATTCCCAATCCAACCCCACCCCACCCCCAGAGGACAAAATAAATAAATCAATTATATATATATATATATATATATATATATATATATATATATATATATATATATATATATATATATATATATAAATAATAATAATGATAAATAGTGTAATTAAACTAAATAAAACATAGAATAGAAAAAAAAAAACACTCGATACATATTGTAATACAAAGAATGTCAAGCATAATGTCTCTAGTATAGCATATGCTGGAGCATAAAAGTTTAAACATTTTGGCCATTTATCAAGTGTATGTATGCATCCACAAACAAAAACTTACAGCTATAAAGTATATACATATACATACATAAGTATCCACACTTATAATCACACACTCCTGAACAGATTCAAGCCAAGATCATAATGACATCTTAATGCTTAGGTTGATACACAAGAAGTACTGACATATTCAGAAAAAAAATAATGAAGGGATCCCAGATCTCAGAAAATATACCAGTGTTGCCCTTTAACATATACCTATTTTTTTCCAAATGAATGAAGCTCATAACATCTCTCAGCCAATCATCAAAAGATGGAGGGAGTTTTTGTTTCCACAGCAGGAGAATGTGCCGTCTAGCTAATAATGTTAAGAAAGCAAAAGACTTTGTAGTATTTCCAGGCAAACCAGTGACCTTTGAAGGTAGCAGACACTTTTAAAGGGGACATCAGATGCAAAATTCACTTTTACATGGTGTTTTGGACATAAATGTATGTTGGCAGTGTCTACACAACCACCCTATAATGATAAAAACCCACCCATTGTTTTTTTTTAATCCCCACAAATCATAAGCACTTTGTCAGATCAAGCCATTCACAGATTTTTGGCAAAGTGACGTAAATTTGCACAGGCCCCTCCCACGACTCTTGACGGACACTGCTGTTTTAGCATAGACCCGCCCTGAGTGAGCTGTAAACAGTCCGCCATTGTTTCGACACCGCGCAGGTTTAGACAAGTATGTCTCCAAAGCAACTGAGGCGTTTTGTTATTGGATATAAGAATGAACATAGCAGTCGTCCTTTACTCTCGACATCTGAGCCGTTGAGGACGCAGTGGATTCATTTTGTTTGTGAAGAGAATGCGCCCCCGGATCTACCTATATGCGTTTATGTCTGCGCTAAAAAGTTCCTGAAGGATGGATCAGTACCTCCAGAAGACGTGAGTAACGTTATAGATTCTTTTATGAATCTTTGCAAATCGCCTTTCCTTATAATGTGCTAGTTAGCAAGTTCCACAACGAATGTGGCTAAAGTTAAAGGCCAGTTCACACCGCTCAGATAAACACCAACAAACACGTCTGTTGGATCAGGACGCAGCCTCCGAAATGGGACGCAGCCAGTGTGATACCCCTGTCAGGGTCTGTTGCCGTTGGTCGGAGTTTGTTTTCACATGACTGAACGTGTTTAATCGGCATTTGTTGGGTTGGGGAATGTCTGAGTAGTGTGGTATGATTTTCCAACAAACTCTGACGTAATCTGACCTAGCCACGAACCGTTGACATGACGATGCGGCAAGTCCCTTGCAAAGACTGCTGTTTGATCGCGCCAGCGCACTGCAAACGTGACATTGCAGCTTGTTCAATATCAAAATAATACAGTTGAACAAACATATATTTCGTCATTTCTATTTAAAACCTTCTCACTGTAATTTATAACTGCACGTTTATAATGAACAATGCATTAAGGTGATTGTCTTATTACAAACTGTGTACATTTTATGTAAAGATAACATGGTAACACTACAATAAGGTTTATAAAGGTGTTAGTTAATGATTAACAAGTCATTTTCAAATGTGTTTTAATCGTTTTTGAGCATTTATAACTGCAAATAAGAATGGTGAATTCAATGCAATACCTGCCAAATAGTGTTTACAAGCCTGCTCATGGAAGATAGGGGTGGGGTGAACAGTAGCTCATTATCATTTAAAGGGACACACACCGAAACGGCTCGCTGTGAACAGAGCTGTTTTTGACAAGGTAAAAAGGGTGTTTTTTTACACAACCATTAAGAAATTTTAATCAAAGTATGTTATAGACTTTTCATGAAGACCCTAAAGAATCATACTAACTTGTGGAAAATTGGCATCCAATGTCCCCTTTAACCAAAGAGCAATTCATCAAAGAGCCAACAATATTCATAATGCCAGGCATATTACATAACTAGATTAGGAAGTAAGCTAGAGAAGAGGAGAAATGCAAAGAGGGGTAAAACTTTATTTCGATAGTCCACTACTAACTATAGCTTTGCAACTACATGTCAACTAGCAGTCATTAGAGTATTAGTAGACTTAAAGGTGACCTATTACGCCCCTTTTCACAAGATGTAATATAAGTCTCTGGTGTCCCAGAATGTGTCTGTGAAGTTTCAGCTCAAAATACCCCACAGATAATTTATTATAGCTTGTCAAATTTGCACCATTTGGGTGTGAGCAAAAACACACCATTTTTGTGTGTGTCCCTTTAAATGCAAATGAGCTGCTGCTCCCGGCCCCCTTTCCAGAAGAGGGCGGAGCTTTAACAGCTTACGCTTCAGTTGCTCAACAACAACAAAGCTATATAAACAAAAACACACCTATATAAACATGCATTCTAAAAGTTGTAACTTCTTCCTGAGTCTCTCCATCAGTGTCGACTCCGGTTTGAACAATGTAAGGCTGAACACCGTTACTGACAATCCTCATTTTGGCTGTGTGAGATTCTCCTGCTTTGTTGTTGTTGAGCAACCGAAGCACGAGCTGTTAAAGCTCTGCCCTCTTCTGGAAAGGGGGCCAGGAGCAGCAGCTCATTAGCATTTAAAGGGACACACACAAAAACAGCGTGTTTTTGTTCACACCCAAATAGGGGCAAATTTGTCAAGCTATAATAAATGATCTGTGGGGTATTTTGAGCTGAAACTTCACAGACACATTCTGGGGACACCAGAGACTTATATTACATCTTGTAAAAGGGGCATTATAGGTCACTTTTAAATGTATGTCAAAAGTGTTTTCTCCAGCTTTTTAAATGTTTATTTATTTTGCCCTCCTAATAATGTGCAGTTATCCGGTTAGTTGCATGTTATCACTTTCATTCAGTATAGCTTCTTCCTGCTTTCCATGAGCCATTGTTTGTTTCTGATGCGTCTATTGAGGTGCTCTGCTTTACAGAACATTTAGAGATGGTCATCATCTGTGAGACTCAGTGTAAACACAGAGGATTCAGCAATCTGAAACAATCACATTCACTGACCTTTAAATGTGCAATAACATGGCTGCTGTAATTTTTCATCCTCTCACAGTCTCTCTGTCGAATCATTCGTCAAGTCCAGTGAGTTTCCTCACATTATTCTCAGCGGTGTGACAGACAGCGGAAATCACATGAACTCATCGTTCTTTCTCTCTCTCTCTCTCTCTCTCTCTCTCTCTCTCTCCAGAAAACCTTTTTGCCTGCTAGCACAGAAGAGGACATCTTTGCCCATTTGGGTTTAGAGTTTATTGAACCCTGGCAAAGAAATGCCTAGTTTGACTCAGATTCAGCAGCATCAGCAGGAGCCTTCAGAATGACGCTGACTCACACTGAAACAGCTGCTGTATGATTTGACCAGCCAGTGTGAGGATTATTGATAGTTCATGTGTTGTTTTCTTTGTTTACCAAAAGTGTTTGTACTCACTTAAAAAAAATGTCTGAGTGTCACTGCATTAGTAAGAAAAGATCACAGCGTATTTGAAAGAAAGATGCACAAGCACACTTTTCAAAGCATTTAACAAAAAGTGTGTTGGGTTTTAAATCCGAGGTGTGTAATTTCTGTAGCTGCAAAAGTAATGATTGCTTACTGCATATATCAATTTCCTAAAAGTATCTTTAAATCACCTACTTTTCAGAATTTAATCAACTGATGATGGATAGAGTAAAAGTCCCACTCTATATTTTTTTTTTCCATGTTTTGTTTGGAAATACACTATCAATCAAAAGTTTGCGGTCTATATGATTTTTTTAAAAAATGTTTTTGAACTTCTGAAGTCTCTTCTGCTCACCTAGGCTGCATTTTATTTGATCAAAACTACAGTAAAAAAAAAAGTGAAATATTATTACAATTTAAAATAGCTGTTTTCTATGTAAATATATAGTAAACTGTAATTTATTCCTGTGATCAAAGCTGAATTTTCAGCATCATTACTCCAGTCTTCAGTGTCACATGATCCTTTAGAAATCATTCTAATTTGATGATTTGCTGCTCAAGAAACATTTCTGATTATTATCAATGTTGAAAACAGCCGTACTGCTTCAGATTTTTGTGGAAACCATCATACATCAATATTCTTTGATGAATAGAAAGTTCAAAAGAACAGCATTCATTTGAAATAGAAATCTTTTGTAACATTATAAATGTCTTTACTGTCACTTTTGATCAATTTAATGTGTCCTTGCTGAATAAAAGTATTTTTTTTCTTTTAATCTTACTGACCCCAAACCTTTGAACAGAAGTGTGTGTCAAATTATTAGATTTAAAATGGGTTGCAAACATTTACTTTAAGCTGTAGTTTGGCAAATTCTCTTCATTTAAATAGATGATTAATATTCAACTTTTCCTTCTCTTAGTCTCTGAAACATTAGTTTAGTTAGTAGAGTTATTACATCAGAGCAGCCTTTTAATGTTCATTTATCAATAGACCTTTTGAACATAAGTGAATGTTAATCAAAATTTGATTTAAATTAATAGAAATAATCATGACTTGGCTATATATTTAAATAACTCAAATTTGATTAATTATAATGGAAATTATGTAAAGATGTTACACCGTAAGGCACCGCATGTTCAATTTCGTGAGCGCTGTAGACATGGTGTGATATTTAAACACTCATTTCATTTAGTTTGATTGTAAACGCTGATATTCACATCACTGTGAGACTTCACTGCATGCACACCTCTTCATCATGTTATGTCTGTTATTCAAGTCAAAATGACGACTCCATTGAGCATAGTGTAACCCATGATGTCGTAAGGTCCAGATCTTCCTATTTAAAGATCTTTAAGTAGAACAGCACAGGCATTTCCAGGACTCGACCCCAGGGCCTCTCTTTCTCTCTCTTGCCCTCTTTTTATTTCTGACCCTTTCCAAAACACACACAGCAAACCACGGAGCGTCATTCCTGTGAACCGGACTGAACCGGCTCGTGCATTCAAACTGGGTTAGCTACTGTTGTTGGCATTAAATTACTTTACAATGAATTTTACAGCCCACAGCAACACCACAATTCCCACCAGACTCTGCTGTGCTGTGTTTTGGATGAGTAATCTTCCGTAACAAAAGAATCATTCAATTCTGACTTTGCTATTATAGTTAACTCTTTCCCCGCCATTGATGGAATTTTCCTCACCATAATCTGTGTTTTCAGTTATATGGTAGGGGGTGCTATTACGCATCTTCTGAAAGAGTACAGAATCTCCGGGATCAAAACACAGGCGAAGAAAAGGCAGAAACAAGTGACAGAAGCATTGCTAACGCACATGTAAAATAACGTGACAATCAAATATTCAACGGCATGTAAATCAGAACTGCCTAATGTTAATGAATGAAATGTCGAGCAATAAAGAGGGAACGACTGTGAAGTTTTAGGGGTGT
This sequence comes from Hypophthalmichthys nobilis, assembly GCA_037950665.1. NCBI lineage: Eukaryota > Metazoa > Chordata > Actinopteri > Cypriniformes > Xenocyprididae > Hypophthalmichthys > Hypophthalmichthys nobilis. The sequence goes on along the minus strand of CM075477.1, from coordinate 31,221,711 downwards.
TGATGGACTCGATCTGCTCCATTTGTTTTTTTAAAGGATTAGTTCACTTTCAAATAAAAATTTCCTGATAATTTACTCATCCCCATGTCATCCAAGATGTCCATGTCCTTCTTTCTTCAGTCGAAAAGAAATTAACATTCCAGGATTATTCTCCTTAATTGGCCCCAAACGGTTGAAGGTCAAAATTACAGTTTCAGTGCAGCTTCAAAGGGCTTTAAACAATACCAGATGAGGAATAAGGGTCTTATCATTATGCGGCTCATTATGCAGATCTTTTGTTTTCTCAGGTGTGAATCACAGCATTATTCATGAAGATTCACGCCTCCACGCATACTGTGTTTCTTGACAAAATGTGTCTTAAAAAAATCTAAATCAATATATTGTTTTATATGAACGAGTTGGCAGGATAATTTTTTGAAACAAAAACTCTAGTCTACAACCTCCAGTACCCAGAAGTCTTGTAAACACAGATTTAATATATATTTTTTGGCCTTATTTCAGTGACTTAAGTTTTTTGTTTTTTCAATAACCACGCATAAACGTTATTCCTTCAAAAACACAAACATGTACATACATGTTCCTCACATATTATTGTAGCCTAGTTTGTGCTGAATACAGTGTAATGACACTTTTTCCATTAATATGTTTATGAACAACTGAAAAAAGCACACATGTCAGGGCATGTCAAAACCTCTCCAGGGCCCCAAAAATCCTCAAACCCCAGAGGGTTAAAACTGTGTAATCCAAATGTATGGAAATTTGACATGCAGTTCAAGCACATGAATCTTAAATTTAGGCCTAAATGTTTGTGACTCAAGCCCTAGAGGCTTTAAAATCAAAACTCTTTCCGTTTACCTTTTATAATAAATTTCTGGTCCAATTGTGTGTGGTTTATCAGTGCAAAAAATAAGTTTTATGGGACTTCTCACCATCATCGATGAACTCTTGCAGCGCACCTTCTTTCTCATTCATCTCGGCACTGGTTGGTTTGGTTTCTCAATACATGTTGAAATGCCTTTGGGAAAAAAATAAATAAAAAGTAAAAATACTTATGGAACCAAAGCGGATTGAAAAGTGGTGATTACTGATCCGCACTTTTGCCTTTGTTGCCGCTTATAGTGATGCAGGAATTACACACACATCTCTTCTGCTGATTTATTTTATTTCTTTTATTATGATGCTGGTGTAAAAAGTAAGAATATGACGATCAGCGTCCTTTAGGACTGTGTTCTTACACAAATCTCAAGTCTGTGTGAGCAAATGGATCTGATTATTATCTGGACATGATTGTCTGGACTCTGTTCTGTGTGCTGATTCTGGCTGGCAGGGATTTTATTGTGGAGGATGTTTGCATATTTGTTTTGAATATTTATTTGTTTTGAAAATGATTAGAACTCTAGCTTTGCAAATGCTAATCAAGTCTTTGTGTGTTTATGAGCTTTAATATTGTATGCTGTAATTTGAATGAGTTTAATTTTTGTAGTATCTCAGAGCTTTTTTTGAGTTGAAGTAAGTAAAGTTTTAATAAAAGTAGATTTTTGAATATGCTTTCGGCACATTCAAACTTTAAAAAGCTTAATGTGCTGACAATAAAGTTCTGCTCTGTTCTTTTCTGTCTGGTTTTAATAAAAGACACTTTGCTGGGAGCAAGAATCATTTCAATCTTAAAGAGACAGTTCACACAAAAATACACATTTTGTCATCATTTACTCGCCCTCATGTCATTCAAACCTTATGACCTATATGACTATTCTTTAGCAAAACCTTTGCTTTACTCTTAATTTTAAATATTATCATTTAAATAATATTTATTCTAATTTAATAATATAAATATTAATAATAAATATTTTATTAATATTATTTTGAGCAACCGGCCCAAATGTCACTATTCTCTGATATTTTTTAAATTGTGACTTTATATCTCACAATTCTGACTTTATCACGCAATTCTGACTTTATATCATGCAATTCTGACTATAACTCACAATTCTGACTTTATATCATGCAATTCTGACTATAACTCACAATTCTGACTTTATCACGCAATTCTGACTTTATATCATGCAATTCTGACTATAACTCACAATTCTGACTTTATAACGCAATTCTGACATTATAACTCGCAATTCTGACTTTATATCATGCAATTCTGACTATAACTCACAATTCTGACTTTATAACGCAATTCTGACTTTATAACTCACAATTCTGACTTTATATCACGCAATTCTGACTATAACTCACAATTCTGACTTTATAACATGCAATTCTGACTTTATATCTCGCAATTCTGACTTTATATTATGCAATTCTGACTTTATATCTCGCAATTCTGACTTTATATTATGCAATTCTGACTTTATATCTCGCAATTCTGACTTTATATCTCGCAATTCTGACTTTATATTATGCAATTCTGACTTTATATCTCGCAATTCTGACTTTATCACGCAATTCTGACTTTATATTATGCAATTCTGACTTTATAACATGCAATTCTGATTTTATATTACGCAATTCTGACTATATCACACAATTCTGATTTTCTATCGCAATTCTAAGAAAAAAGTCAGAATTGTGAGATAAAAATTTACAATTACTTTTATTTTTATTTCATGGCGAAAACAAGCTTCCACAGACTCTAATGTGAATTTTTCAAATAATCTTTGTTTTATTTACAGCTTCAAAACTCTTTGTTTCAGTGTAGTTGTAGACAGTGATTTATTAGTTGAAGTGCAGATGAGCAGTCAGAGCCACAGGAAGCTGCAGACAGATTAAGGTCAGTGTGGGTCCCTCAGCGCTCTCTCACTTCCTGTCATCACAGTCACTGAACCGAGAGAGACCTGTGTAACCGGTTCAGAGGAGAGCGAGGGGCGGCTGAGACCCAGATGAGAGGTGACGAGATGAGATCTCGCTCTTCTACATAGACCTGACTTAGCTTTGTTTTGATTGGTTCATTAAAAGTAGAAAGTTTGAAAGATGACTCATTTAAACAAAGGAGCTGATCTTTAATTTCCTATTGTCAAGTTTTGATTAATTCTGTCTGATTTTTTGAGGTTTCTGTATATAATGATGATGAGATCTTCTGAATGACATTTAATAAGAGCTATTTTATTCAGAATACTTTAATTTTTGTTTCCTGTTGATAAATGGTGATTTTTCATACAAAAAGATGATTAAAAATAATTGTTCTTCAAAGGAAAGTACTGGGTTTAATACAAGTTAAGCTCAATCTGTGGCATAAGAAACATGTTAAATAAAACAGACAATTAAAAATCTTTTCCATCAGGCTAATAAAATAAAACACAAACAATAGATGGAAAACTTAAACTTGAAAAACTTGAGAAATGAGAAATTTTGCCTTGGCAACTAACTGAAAGTACTAGAATTACTAAAAGTAAAACTGAATAAAATAAATTATAGTTAAAATTTTTTATATAAAAAAAAAAACCTAATAAAACATGAAGCAAAATTACTGAAATTAAAATAAACACTGAAAATAAAAGCTAACTCAAAATATTAATAAATACTATAATAGAATGTAAATAATATTAAATAACACTGAAAACAAGCAAAAATTGATGTTCTTCCTCAGTATTTTTGTCTTGTTTTCTTAAATCAAGATACATTTCCTGGAGAAGCAAAATGACTCAAGATATTAAGCCTTGTTTTCTAAAAATTAACTGACTTCATGCTTAAAAAATCTGCCAGTGGGGTCAGAAAAATCAACTTAATCCAAAGGGAAAACAAGATTATTCTTCTGACCCCACTGCCAGATATTTGTTCTTGTTTTAAAGGGTTAGTTCACCCAAAAATGAAAATAATGTCATTTATTACTCACCCTCATGTCGTTCTACACCCGTAAGACCTTCGTTCATCTTCAGAACACAAATTAAGATATTGTTGATAAAATCCGATGGCTCAGTGAGGCCTGGATCACCAGCAATAACACTCCCTTTTTCAATGCCCAGAAAGCTACTAAAAACATATAAAACAGTTCATGTGACTACAGTGGTTCAACCTTAATATTATGAAGCGACGAGAATACTTTTTGTGCACCAAAGAAACTAAATAACGACTTTATTCAACAATATCTAGTGATGGGCAATTTCAAAACACTGCTTCATGAAGCTTCGAATCTTCACGAATCTTTTGTTTTGAATCAGTGGTTGATAGACGAGTCGAAATGATTTTCTTTGGTAACCGACAGCATGTCACAGATCTTAACTTGTATTAAACCAGGAACGTTCCTGCAAGTCACGTTTTGATTTTAATATTTGTCATCTAATAAGAACTCATTCATTCTGGCTTCCTGTTGATAATGATAATGATGATTTTTTTACATGCAAAATAACAATTAAAAACATAATTGCTCTTTAATGAGCAGCAGGCTTTTAACAAAACCAGTGAACAATTATAATTATGATAATGATTTGTAAGAGTGTGTGTGTGTGTCCAGCTTTGCAGAAGCACATTTTCACACTTTTTTTCTGTTTGATAATGGACATCTTCTTAACCCATTTATGCTCTTCACCTCCTCAACCCTGATCCAAAGCTGGGTCTCCATTCTCATGAATATGTAAATGAGGCGATAGTGTACGTTCGCACAGCTTTGACAGTCATTTAACCCCTCGACGACCCCTGAACCTGAACTATTTAAAGGCATCACCTCATTTCACAGACTGTAAGCACCAAGGCCCTGAGGACTTTGAGAAAGTAGAACTTCACAAAGAAACTCAAGAAACGGAGGCTGGAGCTTCGACTCTGAACGGCTTTCATGCTTGAACGAACTATACAGCCAGTTAAGAGTGTTAATGGAATGTGAGCAAAATGTTGAACACTGCTCTTTTATATTGAACTACCATTTTTGATGCCATTTTGATAAGAAAATTACCACTTTACATGCAAACTTCACAAATGCACATGTACACGATCACTTGCATACCAGATTTTTTTGGACCAACATGTTCTCCAACCAATACACCCATATAGGTCGTTTGTCACTTCCCTGAAATACGACCCATAGGAGCGTTTACTAAAGTTGCACCCCTATCGACAACAGGACTCTTTCATTTTAATGCATGAAATATGACCCATAGAAGTGTTTGCTAAAGTTGTAAACGTAAATAAACGTTTATTTGTATAGCACTTTTCTGCAACTCAAAGTGCTTCACATGCATAAAAACATATATTGTCAATACAATGTCACACAATATAAAAATACTCAAAAGCTATTATAAAAGGTTCACAAGGTAAAATAAAGAAAACAAATGTTTACACAATATCAATATAATCCAAAGCACCTCAAAACATATCTTTTTAAAGTTGCTTATGAGTAAATGGCATGTATCATGGCATATTTTTACTATATTTACCATCATTTTACCATTTGCAATGGCAATACCATGTTTTTTAAAGTTTATTTATGAAGCATATTTCATACACAATGGTAATTTAAAGTGCGTCACACAAACACACACAAGGATTTTAAAATTTTGTCTTAAAATGCATTAAAAACCCAAATTAATAGTTAACTAAAACTAAACTAAAACATTGATATAAAACGTAAAAATATGTTTTTTATTTCAGGTAGCTGCTAAGGCAACACTTCTCATTTTCATTTAGTTTAACTTGATGCACTAAAATAACTAAATCTAAAACTGAAATATATATATATGTGTATATAAAAACTAAGAAAAATGACAAAATCTTACTAAATTTAAAATGAAAACATAAAATATAAAAATAAAAACAAATTCAAAATATTAATAAAATTATAATAGAATCTCAATAACACATTAGAGTAAAATTCCTTACAAAAAGGTACTGTGGCCGTACCATGATGGTAATGCTACGGTACTTTAAAAAATACCATGGTACTTAAATGTGTACTGTGGTATCATAGTACATGTCCAAAATACTGTTAAAACCGTCATACTTTTTTTTTGTAAGTGATGTTAATATAGTATATTTTTAAAGTACCACATATCGTTTTGTACGTGTGAGATCCTCCGATGAAGTGCTGCAGCTCTTGCATTAGTATGAAGATGCATTGAGAGGTGTGTCTTCCTCTCCGACCAATCAGCTTCCAGCTCCGGCTCTTCTCAGCAGGTCATGTTTTAAATTCATCTAGCTGGCCTGGATCGGATCCGGCTCTCTGCTCAGCAGATGGTCCGGTGTCCTGTTAGAGGAACAGGTCGAGTCTCCCGGGATCAGACGGCCTCCGTTAGCTCAGAGCGCACTGAACTCAGGTCAGTGTGAAGGGAAACTCAATACAATTAAAGATAGCTGCGGCCTGTAGAGGATCTGGCCGTACCATTAACATTCAGTTGGCATGCAGATCCCTCGTTCACCATCTTTACCAGAGAAGATATGAATGCTCGGCTTCAAGAGCAGATTCCTCACATTCCTAGAGGAAAACACTTTACTTGAAGCCTGCATATTTAATAGTATTCTTAATGGATTAATTTTGCATTGCATTATCTCATGAATAACGGTAACCACATTTATAATACAATATAATACTTAGATTTTACACCTAGAGCATTAAAACATGATAAACAACCAATTTCATGTGTAATCTTCAAGTATAATCTACATAAGTAATCTACAAATGTCATCATGCAATTTTGTTTACAATTATTTATGAAAATGTGTACATTCTGAATACTGTTATAATAAGTTATAAATAAAGTTTTAAAAAATTTAAAAAAGAAATCAATGATATAAGTAATTTATGCACACAATACAAGAGTGGGTTCATTGTTAACTAAAACTATTAAAATTAGTTTTTGTTGATTGAAACGGACGGACATAAATAGATAGATAGATAGATAGAGTCTCTATTAAATCTTACTGCTGTCTAGGAGGAATAGTTGAGAGATTATTTACAGAGATCATCATGTGATCTTTCATGCCTTGAAGCTCAACATGGCGATGCTAGTATTATTTTGATCTCTGAAGCCGTGCTGCTGCCCAACTTACCCTGTCACCAAAACGCACATCCATACGGCGTGAGCTGATGTATGATGCCGTTGAAATATATTTGCCATCTGATCTGTGTATTTGTAATGTAATTGTGTGTAATGCGTCTCATTTCGGATGATGGATCAGATTTAATCTCAGGCTCTGTTGTAAAGCAGTTTTACGGCGATTGTGTCATTTGTGCCTGAAGCTTCTGTTCTTGCATGAACGAATAAGGATTCAGAGCATCAGTAGCACATTCTGCCCCAATCTATTTTTAGTAAGGAGTCTGATCAGAGTCCAATAAAGGAAAAAGAGACTGAGACACACTTTAAGTAAATGCTTTCAAACATTCCTCACAAAATCTGAAGCAGCACTATTTTTCAACTTTGATAATAATCAGAAATGTTTCTTGAGCAGAAAATCATCATATTAGAATGATTTCTGAAGGATCATGTGACACTGAAGACTGATGTAATGATGCTGAAAATTCAGCTTTGATCACAGAAATAAATTACAGTTTACTATATATTCACATAGAAAACAGCTACTTTAAATTGTAATAATATTTCAGATTTTTTACTGTATTTTTGATCAAATAAATTCAGCCTTGGTGAGCAGAAGAGACTTCTTTCAAAAACATTTAAAAAAATCTTACCAACCCCAGACTGTAAAAGACTAGATGTGATGATGTATATGTTGCTGATTTTTACTGCTGTATTCATTCACTATTCAAGAAACTTTAAAATAATTTTTCGTTCACAGCTATTGTGCAAATCGTACATCACTGCAATAAAAGCTAGAGAACGTGAAATATAGTGAGTGAATGCAGCATGATCATATACATCATCATCAGGAGTTAGGACTGTCATGTTAGCATGTACGAGATCAGAGCTGCTTTCAACTTCAAAATCTTCATCGTGAGCTGTCAAAGCGTGCGGCGAATCTTCTCCGAGCGGGACGGCAGCCGATTAACACCTACGCTGGGAGCGGGCGTCATCCTGAAGGCTATGATTTACAGAGGCAGTGACATTTCGTCAGCCTTGATAAGTCTCTTCAAATACGAGAGGGTCGGCGGCCCCACCTGCTGAGTCCTCTTCAAATAACAGGGCATGCGATAAATGTGTGCGATTAGCTGTTTAAATGGTCTCCTTGAGTGGATAACGCTCCTGACCTTTACATCACTGTGCTTTTCCTTTCTTCACCCGTGTGTCATATTCGTGCAGTCAGAAATGCAGCAGGGTTGGCGTGAACTTCACTATTAACCCGAGAGAAAAGCCTGCTGTGATGGCAAGTACACCGTCCCTCGTGTGTCATCTACTAGCACTTAGTATTTAGCTTCGCCCGCTAGAGCCCACAGAGTGGGCGGCTTGACCTTATTTGATCTTATAAAATGCTATGAGTAATCGTATATCAGAGTAACTGTACACTACTGTTGAAAAGTTTGGAGTTGGTTAGATTTTCTTAATGTTTTTGAATGAAGCCTCTTCTGCTCAGCAAGGCTGCATTTATTTGATCAAAAATAAAGTAAAAACTGTGAAATATTATTACAATTTAAAATAGCTGTTTTCTATGGGAGCTTGTTTCTGCCATGAAATAAAAAATAAAAAAGGTAATTGCCACTTTTTATCTCTCAATTCTGACTTTTTTTCTCAGAATTGCGAGATATAAAGTCAGAATTACGAGATATAAATTCAGAATTGCGAGTTATAGTCACAATTGTGAGATATAAAGTCAGAATTGAAATATAAACTCGCAATTGCAAGTTATAATGTGCAATTGTGAGCGAAAAAAGATTTTTTTTCTCAGAATTGCGAGTTTATATCTCACAATTCTGACTTTATAAGACGTAATTGCAAGTTTATATCATGTAATTCTGACTTTATATCTTGCAATTCTGAGAAAAAATGTCAGAATTGTGAGATATAAAGTCAGAACTGTGCGATAAAAACTCGCAAAGTCAGGATTGCAAATTTATATCTGGCAATCTGACTTTATAACATGCAATTCTGAGAAATAAAGTCAGAATTGTGAGAGAAAAAGTTGCAATTACCTTTTTTATTTTTTATTTAGTGACGAAAACAAGCCTCCATATTTTTCTTTGTGAATATATGTTAAAATGTAATTTATTCCTGTGATCAAAGCTGAATTTTCAGCATCATTACTCCAGTCTTCAGTGTCACATGATCCTTCAGAAATCATTCTAATATGCTGATTTGCTGCTCAAGAAACATTTCTGATTATTATCAATGTTGAAAACAGTTCATATTTTTGTAGAAACCATTATACATTTTATTTTTCAGGATTCTTTGATGAACAGAAAGTTCAAAAGAACAGCATTTATTTGAAATAGAATCATTTTGTAACATTATAAATGTCTTCCAACTTTGATCAATTTAATGCAACCTTATTGCTGAATAAAAGTATTAATTTCTTTTTAAAAAGAAAACAAAACATACTGACCCCAAACTTTTGAACAGTAGTGTATATATCACAATAGAGGCTAGTTCATGAACATGAGTAATATTTTGTATAGGTGCTTCAACTATTGACTCTTTTTATAACTCAATGGTCACAAACCAGAAGATCAAGCTATTCTTATCAAAGTATTGAATTAGTCTGTCATCAGTGCAAAAACAGCTTCACATTATAAAAAAAGACTCAAACTAATATTATAAATCACATATCCACTGCACTAAAGCCAGTAATCGGGCGAGAAAGACGCCATGGCCTTCATTGTTCCCGTTTGCTCGTCCTGATTGGCTCTGAAAGGTTTTTCCCCAGCGGTGCAGAAGCAGCTCTAAACACGATCAGATGAGAAGCGAACACTCGCCACAATCACAACACGCTTTTCGTCGAGATGTATCACGGTGTCAGGGGAGCCTGAGAGGGCATATACATTCCCTTCATTCAATAAGCTCTTTCCTCTCAGAGCATTTCTCATCATCAGCTGGATTACCGGTGTCGTGAGCACAAGCCGACACGCATGCTCCTGTTTAGGCTGCAGGCTGTGCAGATGTCAGCTGGATGTTTCATTTTCCCTTATTTCGCCACCCAGCCGACACTATGATGATATCGCTGCTCTTATTGATGCTGTCAACACAGATCTTCACTGTAAAAAGCGTGGAGGTTAAAAGCTATGGAAGCTTGTTTCCACCATGGAATAAACAAGGGTAATTACGACGATTTATCTCACAATTCTGACTTTTTTTTTTTTGCATTTCGCAATTATGAGAAAAAGTCTGAAATGTTCGATAAAAATTTGTCATTTCACCTTCGTTTATATTGCACTTTATACAATAAAGATTGTTTCAAAGCAGCTTCACAGTGATAAAAATGATGCAATGGTGCAAACAGAATTCAGTTCAGCTGTAAGCAGCTCTACAGAAGGCAATAGTGTCAATATTCAGCTGTTCAGTGTTGATTCAGTTCAATAACTATGAAGTTCATCAATTATGAAACATGTTCCATTCAGCTATAAGCAGCTCTACAGAAGACAATAGTGTTGTTATTCACTTTGAGTCGGTTCAATGTTAATTCCATTTAAAAAGTCGCAATTACTAAAAATTGTGAGATGTAAACTCAGAATTCCAAAAACAAAAGTCAGAATTGTGAGATGTACTCAGAATTCCAAAAAAAAAAAAAAATAAATAAAAAAAAAAATTGTGAGATGCAAACTCAGAATTCGGAGAAAAAAGTCAAAATTGTGAGATGTAAACTCAGAATTCCAAAAACAAAAGACAGAATTGTGAGATGTACTCAGAATTCCGACAAAAAAAGTAAAAATTGCGAGATGTAAACTCAGAATTCCGAGAAAAAAAGTCAAAATTCCGAGATGTAAACTCAGAATTCCAAGAACAAAAGTCAGAATTGTGAGATGTACTCAGAATTCCGAGAAAAAAGTCAAAATTGCAAGATGTAAACTCAGAATTCGGAGAAAAAAGTCAAAATTGTGAGATGTACTCAGAATTCCAAGAAAAAAAGTAAAATTTATGAGATGCAAACTCAGAATTCCAAGAACAAAAGACAGAATTGTGAGATATACTCAGAATTCCAAGAAAAAAAGTCAAAATTGCAAGATATAAACTCAAGCTGCATCCGAAATCACATACTGTATAGTAGGTACTACATTTGGTTTGAAACTTGCTATATAGTATGAGTGTGGGTAGTATGAAAGTAATCCAGATGCACTACATCCACCATGTTGTCATGATCATGTGATCTACCAGCGTCACTTGCTTCGCTTCAATGTCATTCATAAATCCTCTCTCCCATGGTCTCATGGGATAGTAAAGTGTCCATCAGATGCACACTTCAGAATCTCGGCAGAAGTAGTAGGTCATCTGAGTTCTTTTCATCTACTGTTTTATGAATACTATGAATTCGGACACACTGCTCAGCTCACATTCTTTTTATCACCTACTATACAGTATGGAAGTAGACATATTCAGACGCAGAATTCTGAGGGAAAAAAACATTCATCCAAGTTTCTAACTTGCAATTGTGAGATTAAATTTTTTTTATTCTGTGGTGGAAGCAAGCTTCATAAATATCAGCCCGTGAGGAGGAATGTGTCACCAGTCAACGCCATAATTCCCGTTCACTCCTTACCGGGTATTACAGTGATCCATGGCGGCGAGGCCCGGGGCTAATGGAGATGATGCTGGGATATCATAACAATTTAATTTCGCTTGCACCGGCCACACTCAGAGAAGTAGAGGCGAGCGGGGGCCGAGACGATAATCTAATAAAGACATTTGTTTTCATCGGCCTCCCTTGCTGCTCTGACCGGCCAACACTCGCTTTGAAACAGAAGCTCGTCTGGAGCTGCACCGCTGCGCATATGAAAAACAGTGGGAGCGACGGGAAAACAAGAGTAACACACACCATCTGGCCCTCAAACACTGGTGTGTGTGTGTGTGTGTGTGTGCTAGTGTGACTCACAACAGCTCAACACTCCCACATCTCTTGTAAATTGACCAGAGAACTCCAGTGCATCAATGTAAAACACAATCTGTTACTAGGGCTCGTCGATATAACGGAAATAATTATACTTTTCAGCCTTTTTGATGAGATATATGTTGATATTGTTTGCTCTGTTCATTTGTTCTTTACATATTTACTCTGAAATAGCTTTCAGGAGTGATTTTAATCAAACAGATGAACCATCATTTCAGTTGCACAAATAGATTCACAATGTTTAATGCAAGAATTAGGATTACACTTTGTTTTGATGGTCCCCTTTAGACATTCTGTTGACTATAAGTAGGCTAATGTTGCAACTACATGTCAACTAACTCTCATTAGAGTATTAGTAGACTGTTATAGGGTTCAGGTTAGTAGAATAAGTTGACATGAAGTTGTAAAGTTACTTATAGTCAGTAGAATGTCTGTTTGGGAGCATCAAAATAAAGTGTTAGCAGAAATTAAGCAGACAGTCTACTAATACTCTAATGACTGCTAGTTGACATGGAGTTACTTATAGTTAGTAGAATGTCTTAAGTGGACCATTGAAATAAAGTGTTTCCCAACTAAGATACAGTGAAATTCTAGTGAAGTTTTCATCATCCCTTCAGTGAACATTGCCGTGTGAACAGAGTGTTTATGAGTTATGCAGATGTAGTAATGACTTTATTACAATCATTTAATCACACTGTCTTGTAACTTCATGAATATCTCTGTTCAGCAATAACAAGTCTTTACATGTGATCCAGCCAAATCAATAAACAGTGTATTCTGCGTAACCAAACCCTTGTCTTGGCTCTTTCTTCATGCTTTACCTTTTATACAGTACATTCATAAAACATATTACTGGAATCAATTTAATACTTAAACTGACATAACCATATCATACTGTTTCTATATGCTTCATAACAATTTGGCATTTTACCAAGCGTCCATATAAGCATTGAACGTATTAAGCAAAGTATCATTCATTTGAACTGAATACTTGAGCTAACTCTCTGTAATACAAAAATAAACACTTACATATGATGAGTATAACAGACATTTTTAACCAATACTGTTATCATACAAACTAAATCATTAGAAATAGCCCTTACGTAAACTTTAATACATAAAAACTTAACATTAGTATGGGATTTCAGCATGCTGGAGCATTTTTGTTAACTTTGAAGTTACTATAACACACCCGGCTGTTAAGACGAGCGGATACAATCTCCGCTATAATTAAACCGTATAGCAACACCTTAGCAACCACTCCTACTACTCTAGCAACCGTATAGCAACACCTTAGCAACCACCCCAAGTACCCTAGCAACCGCATAGCAACACCTTAGCAACCAAACAATCTATCTATCTATCTATCTGTCTGTCTATCTATTTAGCTAGCTAGCTTTTAAAACTACAAAACTAAAACTTAAACTATTTCAAACTGAAAAGCTTCAAACTACAAGCTTTTAAAACTTCTTCAAACTTTCTGGACCGTCTTTTTCAAGCCAACTTAAAGTTTGTCTACAAATGTTTTTATCTAGTTAACTCTTAAACTGCATTTTACCACACTAAACTGGTAGATCCACTTTAGTAACATGTTCTCTTGACATTATATAGACATTGTGACAGGATTTACCCACCTATGTAACAGAAATAATGAGACAGTCAAAGTTGCGTTGTTGTTCAAAGTTGAGCCGCTCTAGTAATGACAGTCTCCTCCTCTCGGCTCACTGTTACCGTAGCAACCCTGGATCACGCACTGTCCCCCCCATACTGTCTACTCAGGATATTTCATGTCGCAAGTCCAGCATTGTTGTAACAATTATAAAGAAAATAATCAACAAAGAAAAGCAGATATTACCTGCATGACCTATATGTTCAATTGTGAGGAAATGTATACATAAAAACACATGTGACCAAACATTCAGGGTGTCACACAGACGCATCAGTGAATAATGAATCAGACTCAAATGAACCAAAATTATCAATGAATCAAACTGAAAAGAATCAAACTTGTCGACTTTAAAGGCCCACTGAAGTGCCTTGAAACATGCAGCATTATTCAATGTGTTGACGTAATTTAAACTGAAACAGGAAGACAGGGCGGGTCATATCAAATAGCTCCTCCCCTTTTTTAAAATAGCGTTTTGTTTATATCACAGCTCAGCCAGAGCTGTTGAGCTCGGTAAAGCCTCAGTTCCTTCTAATCTCTAACCGTTTCTCCTCCTAATGTCCTCCATATTGCTTTAAAATACAGCATTCTGTGCAGAATTCAATTGGGTCCGATACGTTTTGTGGTCTGCGCCGACTCGCGCATATGATCCGCTATCATGCTATCATGTCTCTGGACCGGAGCAGACTGTGCTCGCGCTACGGCGGTTTGCGTGACACCTGACATGAAACCAGACTTCATTTGCCTCAATGGAAAGCATATTTACACTGTCTGAATTGTTCCCTACCCCCTATATAGTGCACTATGTGCCATTCACCATGTAGAAAACAGTAGATGTGTGAACAAGGGACGCTTCAGATTCTAGAAAGCATTTGATTGGACAGAAGATCTGATGAGAAGCTGAAGTCCGTGGTGATGTCATGAAAATCCATGATCCATTTTAGCAGAAGTGAGAGACTGTATGTTTTGAATGCTTATATCTCCTAAATGCGAATTTTGTCATTGTTTTGGAACACACCAGCTTATTCATAAACTTAAGGATAACATATTCATACTAAAAGCTAAAAAACTTAAATTTTGATTTCAAGGGGACTTTAACTCTACTTTTTTCGACATTTTTGTTTTTACTAAGTCTATATCAACACAAACAATCAGATATTAATTATATTAATTGGACATTATATTAATGGGAGAAAGTGATGCAACACTGTAATATGTACATTGAATCATTATTGTATCATCACTATATATTATATATATATATATATACACATACATATTATCACATATGAATTAGATTTGGGTCTATATATCTGAGTTTTATATGAATGAATATGTAGTTCAATATAAATAACAAATCTGAATATATGAAAGGAAATCATCAATATTAAATGATTGTTCTATATTCATGGTCTTCTCTTCTAAGCAAACATTTAATAGTTCACATATGACCTCTGCTTTAGAAATCTTTTGAGTCTTTTCATCATCTGTTCATAAAAACATTCACCTTGAGAATTTCTGTTGGGTGTCAAAACACAGATTCATCATTATTCTTTAAAGAGCAACAGGAAAGGTCTAAATGAATCGCCCACCTCGTTGAACACACATGAATAATTCAAAGTCGACCCCCTTTTCTGCTCGCAAGATTTCAGTGATGACGTGAATTGAATACCATTATTGAGAATTCATCCACAGATAAGAGAAAAAGATATTAATCAGTGTAACCTTTCTCAACTAACAACCTTGTTATTCCTCAAAGCCAAACAGAATGAGAATCTGACGGCGTCGGGATCTCGTTATTACGGACAGAATTACACGCATGCGGCTATTGATCACGCCGCGAGGAGAGGCCGCTGCCATAATGAAATGAAAAATGATGTTCTTGGGTCCCTCTAGGTACGCTTTTGAAAAGGCTGGTCTTTTCTCAACGTCTGTCTTGCCCGATTCTCAGTGGCGTTCGCTGTAGTTTTGAGCTCCTGGTCGCTGGAGCGAATCTCTGCGAAAGCTCTTTAGTAGCTCTGGCTCTCCTAATTGCTTGCATTGGGAGCTCCGGCTCCGGCGGTGCGGACGTTCTCCCCTCGACTCTTTACTTAAAAAGTCGACGCTCCCGGAGCCCCGCGCCAGAGAATATGGATGTTTGTTGATAAATTGTCGGAGCGTCTCACACTGAGATATGAACAGCACTAGAGTGTCAACAGAAACGGATATTGAAGTGAATCTTTTCTCGCTCTGCTGCAGGGCTGGTATTAAACACAAACCCGGCTAAAAGCACTTTCTCATTCTCTACACGTGAAACACAATTTCTTCAGCCAGATATGGAGTGATTTCAGCGATTTCGCTTCAAGGTCAGGAGGCCAATGCTGCGAGCGGGTTTCATACTTGATTAACCAAGTGAACAAAGAGATATGATGCCAAATTATTTAATCATTTTCATCTCGACTCCTTCAGGTTCTCATCACTGTGCTAATTTGAACTCAATAATGTCTGATGGTTTTCTTTGCCTTGTGGTTTTGTGAAATGATGTTAGTCATGACATATATGTATTGAATGCACTGCAGGTTGCTTTGAATAAAAGCATCTGTCAATCAAATCACAATGATAATGATCATTTGAGTAATGAAACACACATACTATAAGCTTTATATAAAGAACGTTTGCAATTTAAAATCCAAAATTGGAAAATTAGGAAGGGTGAATTCTATGGAAGCTCGTTTCTGCCACTAAATAAAAAATAAAAAAGGTAATTGCGACTTTTTTTATCTCACAATTCTGACTTTATTTCTCAGAATTGCCAGTTATAATGTCATAATTGCGAGTTATAAAGTCAGAATTGCGACTTGTAAAGTCAGAATTTCGAGCTATAAAGTCAGATTTGTGAGTTATAAAGTCAGAACAGCTGAAAAAATAAACTCGCAATTCTGAGAAAAAATGTCTTTTTTCCCCTCGCAATTGGACATTATAACACACAATTGTAAGTTTACAGTAAATTTCACAATTCTGACTTTATATCACGCAATTGTGAGTTTAAATCTAGCAATTCTGAGAAAAAAGTCAGAATTGTAAGATAAAAAGTCGCAATTACTTTTAAAAAAAAAAATTATTGTATGGTTGAAACAAGCTTCCATATAGAATTCACTAAATACAATACCGTTTAAAATGTCGGGGTCAGTAAAGAAAGAAATGAATACTTTTATTGATCATGGATGCTTTAAATTGATCAAAAGTGACATTAATTTATAATGTTACAAAAGACTTCTGTTTCAAATAAATGCTGTTCTGCATTTATTTGAAACAGCACAACTGAAGCAGCACAACTGTTTTTAACATTGATAATAATCAGAAATGTTTCTTGAGCAGCAAATCAGCATATTAGAATGATTTCCATCTACTCTGGGTCTATTATAAATGTCAAGAGAGATACTAGTGGTGTTTAAAGTGAGTATGACAGGAGAATGTTTCCATATTTTAGGATTAAAATACAATCCTTTTGTTCAGTTGATTTA
Organism: Hypophthalmichthys nobilis; assembly: GCA_037950665.1. Lineage (NCBI taxonomy): Eukaryota > Metazoa > Chordata > Actinopteri > Cypriniformes > Xenocyprididae > Hypophthalmichthys > Hypophthalmichthys nobilis. Next base: position 31,204,620 of record CM075477.1, on the reverse strand, counting down.
TCCAGAATGACAGTCACTTCAGATCAAATATTCTCCATGCAGGGCTACACCAACACAGCAAACACCTTGTTAAACAGGATTGTGAGTGTTAATGAACTTTCATGATTTCACAATTTCCACAAAATGTGAATGAGAACTGAAATTGTCATCCCAAAAGTTTGGGGTCGATACAATATTTTTAATGTTTTTGATAAAATGAAACAGTTGAAACAGTTGTTTTCTGTTTGAATATATTGTAAACTGTAATTTATTCCTGTGATCAAAGCTGAATTTTCAGCATCATTACTCCAGTCTTCAGTGTCACATGATCCTTCAGAAATCATTCTGATATGATGATCTGCTGCTCAAGAAACATTTATGATTATTATCAATGTTGAAAACAGTTGTGCTCCTTCATATTTTTCAGGAAATTTTGATACATTTTATTTTGCAGTATTCTTTGATAAACAGAAAGAACAGCATTTATTTGAAAAAGAAACTTTTGTTACATTATAAATTTCTTTACTGTCACTTTTGATCAATTTAAAGCTTGCTGAATAAAAGTCAAAATTTTTTATCTTGCACAAGCTATCATATGGCTTCAGAATAGATATATTAATATGATTATATAGAAGACAGCCCCCAGGATCTTCTGCTAAACATCCTTTCTGTTAAACAGAAGGAAAAAATCATGAAGGTGAGTAAAAGATGGAATGGTAATTTTTGGATGAACGATCCCTTATTTAATTGGCCAAAATGTGATTAGTACTAAGTGTCTACATAAAAATAGAGTTATAAATTACCTTATTGTATCATGATGAAATGGGCTATTTCTCATTTAGTGTAATAGGTCTCGACACCTTGCCAGTGGGAATGTAAGATACAGGACAAAAGAGAGAGAGATAAAGCAGGAGAGATGGGTCTTCAGGATCCCTATTGCTCATAAGCTTGAGTAAACAGTGTAAACACAGACCCAAGACAAACATTTACTTTCCATGTCACCTCGCTGGCAGATAAATTACTCTGTGACACCCAGTGAGAGCCCATTACCGTCAGGGGTCAACTCATATTTAGTGCTAACACCCGTCCGCACAGCTCCGTCTGTCCGTCCCATGCCGTCTGAGACCCATCTTTGATTTCTGCAGGGGTCTGATGGAAGGAGACGGATCGGATGGCAGATAGTCCTTCTAACCCGAGGAATCTGCTTTAAACAGCATCATAATGCGGGCCAATGGAGAATACAGGGAGGCATAACTTGAACCGTTGCTCATATCTCTCCAGCGGGCTCGGCGTGATAAATCATCCATCGAAGGCAGGTGATCTGTATTAAGCAAAGCGATGTATCTCTCGCGGTCAGGGATGACCTTTTTGAAAATCTCTGGAAAGTGAAAGAAACTGTGTTACGTGTGCATGTTTATAACCAGCAGAGAGCTGTTCAACTGCATCATTTCACAAATTAAAAATGACCATGTTTACATGAATATATATATATGTATATATATATATATATATATATATATATATATATATACACAACCCGAATTCCGGAAATGTTGGGACGTTTTTCAAATTTGAATAAAATGAAAACTAAAAGACTTTCAAATCACATGAGCCAATATTTTATTCACAATAGAACATAGATAACATAAAAAAATGTTTAAACTGAGAAATTTTACACTTTTATCCACTAAATGAGCTCATTTTAAATTTGATGCCTGCTACAGGTCTCAAAATAGTTGGCACGGGGGCAACAAATGGCTGAAAAAGCAAGACATTTTGAAAATATTCAGCTGGGAGAACATCTAGAAACTTATAAAGTTAATTATAAGCTGTACACTCACTACTTTACATTGTAGCAAAGTGTCATTTCTTCATTTCTTCACAAAAATGTGAGGGGTGTACTCACTTCTGTGAGATACTGTATATGTCATGGTTTCCACAAAAATATGAAGCAGCGCAACTGTTTTCAACATTGATAATAATCAGAAATGTTTCTTGAGCAGCAGATCATCATATTAGAATGATTTCTGAAGGATCATGTGACACTGAAGACTGGAGTAATGATGCTGAAAATTCAGCTTTGATCACAGGAATAAATTACAATATATTCACATAGAAAACAGGTATTTTAAATTGTAATAATATTTCACAATTTTTACCATATTTATTGTATTTTTGATCCAGTAAATGCAGGCTTGGTTGGCAGAAGAGATGTCTTTCTAAAACATTAAAAAAGCTCTTACACCAAAGTTTTATGTAACGTGAAACAATATGCATTGAGAGACATATAAAAACAGTGCATTTGTAATCACAGTGTGTTTAAAAATGTCTTTTAGGTGAAATTCTGCACTTTTAGTGTCACCAAATGTAATTGCAAAAATAACAGCTGTTTCTTCTATTTTTCTCTGCAAATTAAATGCAACCTGCATATTTTAACTTAAAAAAAATGAGACACTTCAACTTTATTTAGTCTGATTGAATAATGAATCTAGAAAGAGAAAAGGAACTTCAGTTTGAGTTCATTGTAATGTATTGCATTGTATGCATACAGAAAATGTGCATATGATACACAGAATTCATACTGCAAGAATAGCATGCTATTGTGAACACAGCAGTTCTCTTATCTCTTTCCTCTGATTTCAGAGAAGGACCCAAAAGGCTCATTCCTTTTCCAATAATGCAATCCAGGTCTTTAATTGCGGGATGCGCATCAAAGTTTGAAAGGAGTTTAGGAGGGGTAATGGGGTTTTCTTCTGAGAATAACAGAGGTGTGCAGATGGAAACGGTAGATGGAGCGTCGGTAATACAGAGGCTTCTACGTTCACAGCATTAGAGGCATTGTGTGGCCAATGATGTGCGGAGAAATTGCTTCTAACCTCACCCAAAATTGCTTGCTCGGCTCGAATTAATCTTAATCGAATTTCTGTCTGGCGTCGTTAAAAAGCCCCAAAGTAATTCTGTCTTTCTGGGAGAGAGTTATTAATGTAAATGTGGGCTAAAACGCATGGCCAACACAGATGGAAATGCTGATAGATCACGGATGGCAAATCGGATCATCTCCCTCCATTACACAAGGAGAGTTCGAAAATATCAGGAAGGATATTACAGGAACGTTCAAGCTGCCGAAGACACAGGTGAATGTTCACGAGCATTCGCAAGCATTCACGCCGGGACATTATTACGCTTTGATTAGATGGTGCTAAAAAGATTTTATTGCAGTGCTATAGGATTTTGCATGAAAAGCTCAACATGTGCAATTAAAGGCATCTGCATTGATCTGAACAGATGGCAAATAGTTATAAAGTTTAAATATTAATTAATTTTGCTTGGAATAATGCTTCATTCATTAAACATGGTTTGTCTCCTTCACTGCATCTGCGTGAACCTTGAGCTCATGCACTTTACTTTACAGCCAAGAAAACAGGCAGCTAAACTTTATAGAATAATAATAAAGACTCACTGAAAGAATGATGCTTCCACTCGATAACTCGCAGGGCCCTATTTAACGATCTAAGCTCATGGCGCATGTGCACTTAGGGCGTGTCCAAATCCACTTTTGCCAGTTTAACGATGGAAAAAATGATCCAAAAGGGTTGTACCTAGTCTCTTAATGAGTCATGGGTGTGTTTTGGGCGTAATGTGCAATAAACCAATCAGAGTCTCATCTCCCATTCCCTTAAAAGCCAGGTGTGCTTGCTCCATGGCAGATTCGCTATTTACATGGTGGAATAAAAACACCCTCAACCTGACGAGTTTAAATACATGTGTGTGTTGCCACGATTGGTCAAATAATTAGCCAATTTCATTCGTCATTACTGCAAATAGGTAATTCTGATACATGCATTGACTATCTATTATGACATGCAGGCATTTTTATCTTTATGTACACAATAATAATCTTTTACATTGTAATTCTTTTATTTTTAATAGTCTGCCTTTTTAATAGTTTAAAGTCATGTTTGTGTCCCTGTGTGTGTAACAAGCAGAGTGTACACGCGTTGTGCACCCGCCTATAGGTGCATATTTCTAATGCGCCCTTTAAATAACAACAACAAAAATTTTTTTTGTGGTGTACATTTTGCTTTGGATGTATGCCTTTTCTTCAGCTCATACTCGTTGATCCTGTTCACTGCCATTATAAAGCTTGGACGCGTCAGGATATTTATTAATATAACTCCGATTGTGTTCATCGGAAAGAAGAAAGTCATATACACCTAGGATGGCTTGTGGGTGAGTAAAGCTTGGGGTAATTTTTATTTTAAAGTGAACTAATCCTTTAAGGGACTGTAGAAAATATTAGCCTAAAGAGCATGCACTTTAAAAATCCACAAAATAAGTAGATCATCTGGGAGTCTTTGGCTGTTTTCAACACACTACAGTTTGGGAAGCAATAATTCTTGCATGCTATTTATGACTATTAGGATGCGCATTTAAAAGTGGCTGCTCATTAACCAATTAATGTCTAATTATTTACTCTCTAACCAGTTGAAAAAAAAAAAAAAAACATTTTATCCAAATGCAAGGCAATGTGAGCACCTAGAATAACCGGCATGGGATTCATCAGTGCACATATTTCTAGAGGAATATGTGCACTTTCTTTTTGAATGTACAAAACAACTTTCAATTTTGCCAGCCACCAAGCCATGATGTCGTAACTACATCATTTTGAGGGAAAATAACATCTTTCTCCATTGACAGCCATTTAAAAGTAGCCATGTGTTTTGACAAAATGATTTCTTTGCAAGTCACAATTTGAAACGGGATTTTGAAGGGCTTTCTAACAGCATGAAACAGACTTGTGTTTTTCCTTCTAATATAGAGTGATCAGTCACATGGCATTTACAGGTCAGGTGATTAGCTTAAGATGCAAGTCGCGTACTTCCAAATGAACACCCGCCACAGAAAACTCTCTAGACCCTTATGCTGGTATGTAACCGCTACTTTTTTCAATCCAATCAGCTCCCGATGGATAAAATCAAGTCCTGACCTACATTTTTTTCTCATCGAATTTTTTCTCATTTTTTCTCCCCCCAAAAAAAACAACATTTCATTTGAAACAAGGCCAGTTAGCGCTAAAGAAATGAGTCATTAGACACCTAAACATGAAAACACACTATTACAACACCTGGCTCAACCCACACGCCTAACTAACCAGCCCATTCAAGCCAGCTTCCTGCTAGTTAACGAGTCCCGCTTGTGATTGCGGCTCGCGATTTGTTTTTGGCGTGACGCAGACCTCACAAATCCCTACATATCCCGAGCTAAATCTAAAGCTCTGCATCTCATTGTCCGCATCCCTCCCCGGTTGGCCGCTCCTCGATAAGCCCCAGCTGTACATGACAAACACCAGCTTTAACCTGCAGGAAATGAGATCTTGTGAGAGCTCTCGAAGCCAACTGCATGAGGCGTTTTCTCTGCCGCTGTTATTAAGAGCGTTTGATGTTCGCTGAGGGCGGTCTCTGCAGTGAATGCGCTCACATTGAAGGTAATTCATGCTGGGGCGTTTCCGTACTAAAACTTGTCATCCAGCGTGGATGTATGGAAGCTTGTTTCTGCCACAGAATTTAAAAAGAAAATCACCCTGCAAGTTTACATCTTGCAATTCTGTTTTTTTTTTTCCCCCTCAGAATTCCGAGTTTACATCTTACAATTCAGACTTTTTTCCTCTCAGAATTCCGAGGTTCCGAGGTTGTAATTCAGAATTTTTTTCTCAGAATTCTAAGTTTACATCTACATCTTGCAATTCTGACTTTTTTATTGGAATTCCGAGTTTACATCTCGCAATTCTGTTTTTTGTTTCCGCCACTAAATAAAGAAAAGGTTCTGACTTTATGACTTTGTTTCACGCAATTGAGAGTTTATATCTCACAATTCAGACATTTCTTCTCTCACAATCTCGCAGGTTCTGGTTTGGATTGAGATATAAACTCTGAATCGTGAGATAAAAAGTCGCAAATACCTTTTTATTTTTTTATTCCATGGTGGAAATAAGGAACGAAGGATAACAGCAGCGGAATTAAAGATGCATTGTGTTTGTGGCCCACCGCGCTGTGATCTCTCCGGCCTCTGCACCTTCCCACGAGCCTTGTTTGGAATTCTGCTGCGGTGCTGCGTGTTCCGCTCGGAACCTTGACTATGACCAGAGGAACTCCATATGCTGTGATGCACTATTCATCAAAAACAAGAACTATGAATTATTCAAAACCTGCAAATAAGTCTCAGCAGCATGTGCATGTTCCTGTATGCTCATATGTGTGTGAGGCATGTTGAGTGTGAATGTGCATTTAATAGTGTATATATGCTCTGCAAGGCCAGTGTGGAAATGTCTTATTACTAAAAAATTTACTTTACAAAAAAGTACTGTACCATATAGTGATGTTAGCATGTGGTGCTTGAATATATACAGTTCCATGGTGCTAATTGTTTATCATGTACCGCTGAGAAGAGTATCATGGGACTACCATGTTTTTAGACATTTACCATAGTAGGTCTATGGTATTCAGGGTAGTACCATGGGACATGTAAAAAGAAAAACATGGTGTTGCATGTACAAATTAAGAAAACAAAACATTGCATTACCATTACATGTACTAAGAAATACTGTAGTATTTACCTAAAAAACATTGTATCAACAAAACCATGGTATGTGTCCAAAAACATGGTATTAAAGTAGTACATGTCCAAAAACATGGTGCCAAAAAAAACATGGTACTTTTTTCTTCCTAAAAATGACAAAAGAATTTACTGGGTATTTATAATAACTTTACTTTTAATTATTACTATTTAACTGTTTATTTATTTATAGTGTTATTTTAGTATCATTGAGATACTATTATATATTTTTTAATATTTAAAATTTGTTTTAATTTTTGTATATTTTAGATTGTTGTTATTATTGACTTAAAAATATATCTATATAGTTTTTAGTAATTTTTATTTAAATTTTAGTTATTTTAGTTATCAAGTTAAACTAAATGAAAATGAGAAAGGCAACTAGCTGAAATAAAACAAGCTCCCCCCCAAGCTTCAGTTATCAAAAATGTTTTTTTTTTTTTATGGTTACAGTTTTAATTTACTATAATAACCGTGATTTATTCCTTCTTACCTTGATGAGGTCTGCAGGTTGCAGACAGACGACGGATATTGTGGTGAAGCAGCTGTAATTAAGAACAAATTACTCAGTCTGAGGCCACAAGATCACACTTTATCTTCTCATTTATCTCTCGAGGAAGCATAAAGTTATTTATAGCTCAAAGATTATGAAAATCTGAAAAAAGAGTGAGAGTCATGATTAGAGTCCCATTCCCTCCCGAGAGCAAAATGAGACATTAGTATCTCTTCAGTTCAGTGGTTAATACATGAAGTCCCAAACCTTTGAGAAGAACTTGCTGAAGTTAACACGTACTACCTCCGGCTGGTATAACAAAAGGTTGTGAGGGTGTTTCTTCCTTCAGCTCGACTCTGGAGGAGATCTTAATTGTCACATTACATGAAAGGCTGCTGAGGACGGTGATTAAGACTGCAGCGAGACTTTTCCACAGTGCTCCGATCGGAGCGAGAGGCTCATCCACCCCCGTCAGATCCATTCACATGGCAAATTGCAGGCCAGCTGTATCAGAACAAACGGCCTGAGCAGAAATAGCGCAGAAGAGAAGATAACATTCAATTAAAGAGGGGGAACGATCAAGTTCTCTGACGACGTGCGAAGATGCCAGAGATGTGAGGGAGGAAGAGGGCTGGGAGGGAAAAAGCAAAAGAATTTTTGGAACATCAGAAGAGTCTCACAAGAATGTGGATGCAATAGAACATTTGTATATGTTCTGCCATACCATTGGACTCTTGTGTTTCGTCATCGTCTGCCTTAATCGTTCATTTGTTTTATTTTCAGCTGTGCACTCATCAATTACCATCATTATCACCTGTATGTTCAGTTCTGTTTTAGACTAGTTGTCCAGTGTCGTCTGTCCTGGATGTGTTGTATGTTGCTCTGTTCATTTGAAATACCTGTTGGATTTATTAAATATTACTTATTTGCCTTCATCTTCATCTTCGTGTGTGTTTATACAACCACCCGCGTGACACATACAGGATAAATGTCATACTTCCAGTAGGCGTCATACTATGAAAGTATTTTATAGTATAAAACTTGTAAAAGATATGTTAAAGCCTGTATAAACCATATCAAAATGAATCATATTATAAGAAAAATGCATGTAATGTAAATAATAACTTATCAATATTAAAGGGGACATATCATAATAATCTGAGTTTTTCCGTGTTTAAGTGCTATTATCGGGTCCCCGGTGCATCTACCAACCCAGAAAACGTGAAAAAGGACAACCCAGTAACTTTGTTTTGTCAAGCCTATCTCTGCAAACGTTAAAGAATTAGATGAATCAACTCCATGATGAGTTCAATTAACTCCTCGATGAGTTGAAACAACTCCACAACAACTACATAAATTTATCCACTAACCATTCAGAAACGTCCAGTTTCATTCTAAAAGTTGTAACTTCTTCCTGAGTCTCTCCATCAGTGTCGACTCCGGTTTGAACAATGTAAGGCTGAACACCGTTACTGACAATCCTCATTTTGGCTGCGTGAGATTCTCCAGCTTTGTTGTTGTTGAGCAACCGAAGCGTGAGCTGTTAAAGCTCCGCCCTCTTCTGGAAAGGGGGCCGGGAGCAGCAGCTCATTTGCATTTAAAGGGACACACACAAAAACAGCGTGTTTTTGCTCAAACCCAAATAGAGGCAAATTTGACAAGCTATAATAAATGATCTGTGGGGTATTTTGAGCTGAAACTTCACAGACACATTCTGGAGACACCAGAGACTTATATTACATCTTGTGAAGAGGGGCATTATAGGTCCCCTTTAAAAGTTAATAATTAATATAATATAATATAATATAATACATTTGTGTAATAATATACATTTGTGTAATAAAAACATTTCTGTTTTTCCAAAAATTTCTATTTGGATTTTTTTCCCAAGTAGTGCAATTCATCATGCTCTTATTTATTTATTTATTTAGTTATTTTTTATAAAGACATTTGTCGCTAATTTACATCCATCTATATGTACTGCCTGTCAAAAGTTTGGAATAATTATGATTTTTTAAAATGTTTTTGAAGGCATTTATTAGATCTTCTCCTCACCAGGGCTGCATTTATTTGATCAAAAATACAGTAAATACAGTAATATTGTGAAATATTATTACACTTTGAAGCAGCACAACTGTTTTCAACATTGATAATAATCAGAAAAGTTTCTTGAGCAGCAGATCAGCATATTAGAATGATTTCTGAAGGATCATGTGACGCTGAAGACTGGAGTAATGATGCTGAAAATTCAGCTTTGATCACAGAAATAAATTACATTTTACTATATATTCACATAGCTCATCAGCTTTTTCAAATTGTAATAAATTTCTTAATTTTGTGTGTAGTTTTAATCAAATAAATGCAGCCTGGGTGAGCAGAAGAGACTTCTTTCTAAAATAGTTAAAAAAAAAAAACTTAATTATTCCAAACTTTTGACCAGTAATGTAAAAGCTGTTCAAACACGGTCTATGAAGAATTCCTCCATCAACACCACCATATATTTCTTACACTATTTAGGGAGAATGTCTTAATTCATCAATTTTAATACATTGTTTCAGTAAGGGAAATGCTATCGCTGTTGCTCATTCACAACTAATGAAGTTTGTCTCAGATGTTTCTCCTAAAATTCTTAAAAATAGACACAAAGTCTGAGACATTGTTGAGACGTACACTACCAGTCAAAAGTTTGGACACGGTAAGATTTTTAATGTTTTTAAAAGAAGTTTCGTCTGCTCACCAAGGCTGCATTTATTTAATTAAAAATACAGTAAAAACAGTAATATTGTGAATATTATTACAATTTAAAATAACTGTTTTCTGTTTGAAAATATTTTATAAAGTAATTTATTCCTGTGATCAAAGCTGAATTTTCAGCATCATTACTCCAGTCTTCAGTGTCACATGATCCTTCAGAAATCATTCTAATATGATGATCTGCTGCTCAAGAAACATTTATTGTGTACAATTGTACAAAATATTTGTGTACAATATTTTTTTTCAGGATTCTTTGATGAATAGAAAGTTCAAAAGAACAGCATTTATTTGAAATATAATCTTTTGTAACATTATAAATGTCTTTACTGTCACTTTTGATCGATTTAATGCATCCTTGCTGAATAAAAGTATTAATTTCTTTAATTTCTTTTCAAAAAATAAAAATAAAAATTCTTACTGACCCCAAACTTTTGAACGGTAGTGTATAATGTTACAAAAGCTTTGTATTTCAGATAAATGCTGTTCTTCTGAACTTTCTATTCATCAAGGAATCCTGAAAAAAAAAATACACAACTGTTTTCAACATTGATAATAATCATAAATGTTTCTTGAGCAGCAGATCATCATATTAGAATGATTTCTGAAGGATCATGTGACACTGAAGACTGGAGTAATGATGCTGAAAATTCAGCTTTGATCACAGGAATAAATTACTTTATAAAATATATTCAAACAGAAAACAGTTATTTTAAATTGTAATAATATTTCACAATATTACTGTTTTTACTGTATTTTTAATTAAATAAATGCAGCCTTGGTGAGCAGACGAAACTTCTTTTAAAAACATTAAAAATCTTACCGTGTCCAAACTTTTGAGCGGTAGTGTATGTGAGATCACAGGGGTCTTAACTCTTCATTTCCTCTTCATTTCTTTGAAAAACTACTGAGATTTTAAAGAACTCTCACCTGCAGTTCTTCCTTCCTATGAGTCTCAAGTGTCTCCTGATGTTGACTAATGAAACCAGACATAGTGGAGTGTCGTGGGTGTGTCCGGTCTGTCAGGAGAGACGGGCGAATGGAAAGCGTGAGGATGGAGGAACGTTGATGTAAAATCCTATCAGCTCTTGTGGATGTTCTTGTCTTACACGCACCGATAGCTCAGTTAGATGAATGACTAACACATCAGCCGCCTCTGCAAAATGGTTTCACATGAGAGTGCAAACACTGATAATGGAATAATGGAACGTCTCCTGAGTGTGAAGTGCTTATTTCTGTTTGTTGTAAAGGCTTATTTTTCCCCTTTAACCTTCTATTAGGATGAGAAGAAAACAGAGCATAACGTTTTTGGGTGATTTTTGTTATCTGATTTGTGCGCTATCCTCCTACGTATATTGATTTGTCTGTCTGTACACATGCCATATCCATTCCCAATTACAGGAAAACCCTTGGGTCCTCTACGCTTTCTACCTTATCGGCTGATATAGAATTGCAGCTTTGTGATGTTTCAGCATCCGCCAAGAGTCAAATGAGGGGAAAGAGGAAAAAACAGGTCTAAAACAAAGAACACAATGATTTCTATAGTAGAACTAATGTCCTCTAGGGTCTGAAGTCAACACAGATGCATTTTGACAGAAAAACACAGAATGTTATGATGAGGCAGTGTTGTTATTTGAAAAGTATCAGTAAAAATATGAATTAAACATTTGCCAAAACAACATCAAATCAAATCAAATCAAATATGCATCATTAAAAGGTATTGTGTTTTGGCCAAAACATGTATTCCACAATGCATTGCCATGATCTGTGTATAAAAAAGTGCATTGTAAGTAAAGAAAGGTATCAGGAAAAAAAATTATTTAAAAATGTAATTTACCTTTGTGTAAATGTAAAGTTTAATATAATATAAAATGTGTGTATTGTGATGATTAAAAATGTAAAGATAAGTATTGATTAATATGAACGTAAAAAGCATCAGTAAAATAGTTCAATTAAACATACACACATACTGTATATATATAAACTTTACATTTTTTCATATTTATATATTTATATTTATATATATATTTATATATTGATGGCAAATAAAAAGAAATATGACTTCAGTTTACTTGATTTTATTTTTAGCATTTAATTTAGATTAGCCTTTATTTACTAATTTAGAATATTTTAATATATTAATATGTATTAATAATAATTTATTATTTAAGCACTATATATATAACATTAACTGATAAATGAAATATATAATATAATTATATATTATATATTTAACTCTGTAAATATAAACTATACTGTGTAAACTTGTCTTAGAGCATCACATCATCTTTGCAACAGCTAAAATGTCAAACTCCATTGAAATCAATTATGAATCCGGTTTCTTGTATGTTTCACTTGAATGAAGCTGAGCTGCTGCCTATGTAGAGCACTTCAAATCAGGTCCCATTTCAATTATTATGCTGCCTATGTAGACAGCAAGGCGGCTCACTAGGTTTGGAATCGAGCGTATATCTGACGTGTTGTCTCCAGCTGGGGTGAGAGCGGGTGAAGGACCCTGCTGTCCTACTTCAGACAACAGCTCACAAATTATTCAGCTGCATTTCTGAGTGCGTTCACACATCAGTGTCAGAGAGAGTTCATGACCTGCACATGCTCACATGAGCAGGTGGATCATAACCTACTTTCCATACAGCACTACTAAGAGGCCACATCTGGCTCCCTTCATTTGTGGGATGATATTGCACAAAAATATTAAAATGATCATGTTTTTGAATACCTTGGTAATACAGATGGGATTCTCAAATTCTCAAGTTCATGGAGTTTAGGATTCTCAAGTTCAAATTTCTGTTTATATTGTTGCAAAATGTAAACTGTTTTATCACACAGCTGTTATAAATTGGATACATACAGTACTTCACAAAAGTTTTAGGTCACCACCAGCGTTGTTGTTTTAGCTATGTTTTAATAACCAGGACATATATATATATATATATATATATATATACACACTACCAGTCAAAAGTTTGGACACGGTAAGATTTTTAATGTTTTTAAAAGAAGTTTCGTCTGCTCACCAAGGCTGCATTTATTTAATTAAAAATACAGTAAAAACAGTAATATTGTGAAATATTATTACAATTTAAAATAACTGTTTTCTGTTTGAATATATTTTATAAAGTAATTTATTCCTGTGATCAAAGCTGAATTTTCAGCATCATTACTCCAGTCTTCAGTGTCACATGATCCTTCAGAAATCATTCTAATATGATGATCTGCTGCTCAAGAAACATTTATGATTATTATCAATGTTGAAAACAGTTGTGTACTTTTTTTCAGGATTCCTTGATGAATAGAAAGTTCAAAAGAACAGCATTTATCTGAAATACAAAGCTTTTGTAACATTATACACTACCGTTCAAAAGTTTGGGGTCAGTAAGAATTTTTATTTTAATTTTTTTGAAAAGAAATTAATAGTTTTATTCAGCAAGGATGCATTAAAACAATCAAAAGTGACAGTAAAGACATTTATAATGTTACAAAAGATTATATTTAAAAAAAAATGCTGTTCTTTTGAACTTTCTATTCATCAAAGAATCCTGAAAAAAAAATATTGTACACAAATATTTTGTACAATTGTACACAATAAATGTTTCTTGAGCAGCAGATCATCATATTAGAATGATTTCTGAAGGATCATGTGACACTGAAGACTGGAGTAATGATGCTGAAAATTCAGCTTTGATCACAGGAATAAATTACTTCATAAAATATATTCAAATAGAAAACAGTTATTTTAAATTGTAATAGTATTTCACAATATTACTGTTTTTACTGTATTTTTAATTAAATAAATGCAGCCTTGGTGAGCAGATGAAACTTCTTTTAGAAACATTAAAAATCTTACCGATTCCAAACTTTGACTGGTAGTGTGTATATATATATATATGATATTATTTTAATCTCCAATCTGTTGTTTAGCAGTTTGGGTAGTTCTTTAATGCTTCACTAACTATCAGAAGACACTAACCAGGTTTAAATTCAGTTGCGCAGATAGGGTTCGTTGTAACACTGCGTTACAATGTGCCCCTTTATTAGAACTATGCTATTCTACAGTACTGATATAATTGGCATAATTAACTTTTATGAATTTCTGTTGATAAACTATGGGAAAAAAAGGTGAATAAAGACTGAGAGGAAGAACCTGAACATTCAGAAAATATTATTTCAAGAAATGTTCAACATTGGTTCTGGCTCGTCTATTTGTCTGGTGTTCTGTGAGAGCTGTGAGTGGAGGGAGGAGAGTGTTGAGTTCAGCTCTGTGTTTTTCTGAATGTCTAATATATTTCTTCATCTGTTTGGGTGTATTGTTTTGACCTAGGCTGTAGCTGTGTTTTGCAGTGTTCATTGTCAAACTACAAAATTATTTAAATTTGAATTTCTAAAAAAAATGCTATTATTTTATATGAAAAAATAATTATTGTCTTTTATTGACAAAATATTTTAGTTTTTCATGTATATTTTTTTAATTAAATCAGATAACATTTTTAGCTGTCATATGGTCATGTTACAACATGCCCCATCACATGTTACAGTGTGCCCCACCTATGGGACATGTTGTCACATTTCCCTTACCTTCTTTCGGGGTAAATAAAGAAAAAAGTATACACTGTATTAATGAAACAAAGCCACATATTTGTACCAGACGTGTGAAATTAATGTGGAACAAAAGAAATTCTCTGAACATTAAGTAGATTTACACAAACTGAGAAAGTCAAAAAGCGTTAGGTTGTGCCCCGCTCTCCCCTACTATATTTTTGAACATATACCATAGTACAACCATGGTCTTTCAACATGCAAAATTACTTTGGAGTATTTGGAGTACCATGTAAAATCTGGTCCATGAAAACGGTAATCATGGTACTTTGATTTGTACTATGATACTGAAAGACATTTACCATGCTATTTACATGATACTCAATACTTCCAAGAATACATGTCCAAAAAATGGTGGTACCATGGTAATACTATAGTACTTTGAGCATAGTAACATTGTATCCATGTACCATAGTTTTTACTCCATGGTACTACCATGGTACATGCCATGGTAGTACTTCTTTGTAAATTAAATGACAAATCAAAATATCATAGTATAACCACATGGTACCACCAACAGGTTTTCTTGTTGTTAGTTTGACAGTATCAATGTAAAAACTCTTTGTGTTTGCAGTTATATCTGCATTAAGCACTTGTACGTCTGTACCAGCAAGAGCTTGTGTTCTTGACAGTTTGACAATTAGCTATTGTTGCGTTTATCGTTTAATAAATGCTTTCAGAAACGGCACTTCCAGACCTGTCGCTGCCCTGTACTTTCTCCACCACATGCTCTTTCCAAGTTGCTCTGGTATGTCTCCAAATTATAGTGTTGATATCCATGTGGTGTTGTTGATGATTTCCAGTTGGACAGGTGTGCGCCGCCGTCTCCATTTCCTTTGAACATCTGAAAAGCATCTTATCCATCAAGACTTCTCTCCACTAATTGCTCATTGTACGGATGGGCGGAGCTCATCTCCGAGACTTTCAGACGCTTTCCGGTGAGGCAACACGAGCCACTAAACACAGGCAGATTTGTAGGCTGTGTGAGTTCATCTCTCCCAGCAGCTGCTCAACAACAACGTTTGAATAATTCAAAGCAGCACAATAGCACAGCTACATAGCCTCGATACCGGGGCAGCGACACAAAGCCCACGTATCGTGATTTGGTTATGAGTATAGGGCTCGGACCGCAGCCGCCACGAACGTGGACTGGGCTGATTTGCTGCTGAGAGAGCAAATGAAAATAGCAGTGAAACACATATAAATTATCTGCAGTGCAGAATATAAAGTAACTTGATTGCAAGTTATACTAGTATGAGACTAGGTATAAAAAAAGTTTAAACTTTCTGTTGGCTTAAGAAATCCCAGCCAGAAAGTTTGAAGTAGCTTTAAAAGCTCAAAGTTTGAATGTTTTAAGGCCATGCAGTCTCTCATTTTAGTCTGAGAGTTTCTCAAGCCAACATTATAATAACTGTATGAGATTGCATGTGCTGCACGTATCATGTTATTGCTCAGAAGTTGCTCTTTCATAGATCAAGAGAATTAATGGAATAGAGTTACAGGGGACCTAATATGCCCCTTTTCACAAGATGTAATAAAAGTCTCTGGTGTCTCCAGAATGTGTCTTTGAAGTTTCAGCTCAAAATACCCCACAGATCATTTCTTATAGCTTGTCAAATTTGCCCCTATTTGGGTGTGAGCAAAAACACACCGTTTTTGTGTATCCCTTTAAATGCAAATGAGCAGCTGCTCCCAGAAGAGGGCGGAGCTTTAACAGCTCGCGCTTCGGTTGCTCAACAACAACAAAGCTGGAGAATCTCACGCAGCCAAAATGAGGATTGTCAGTAACGGTGTTCAGCCTTACATTGTTCAAACCGGAGTCGACACTGATGGAGAGACTCAGGAAGAAGTTACAACTTTTAGAATGAAACTGGATGTTTCTGAATGGTTAGTGGATAAATTTATGTAGTTGCTATGGAGTTGATTCAACTCATCCACTAGCATGTGCCGTCATGTTAATCTTTTGTGCAAATCCAGTGTTGAATTGACCCTAAAATGGCAACAACACTCTACTACAACAACTCTTCCTCTTCTCTAAAGCAGCCCAACATGGCCTCACACCCTTTGTTGCATGTTCTCAGGGGCGGGGTTTATGTAAATTTTAGGGTTAGTGATGTCACTAACCTGGGAAGAAGCTTGTTGTAGTCCCTACCAGTCGTTTGTTGTAGTCCTTAAACAGCGATTTCTGGAAAAGAAAATATCTCGCTTTGCATTGAACTTTGTGAGTCGTAACTTTCAAGATGTTTATGATTATCATTTGAACTTGGACAAATTTAATGAGAAATGTTCGAGTTCATATCGAAAACTTTGAAACTTAGAAACTGCTAGTGAATTTCACAAATAATTACAAAAACACTGCAAGTTTTGAGGTAGAAAGACTGAAATAGTATTTTATCATCTTTAACGCCAATAAACTTTGTTTTGTGTACAACAAAAAATAATTTTTCTTTTCTTTTACAGTGAATGATTTTTCCTTTCTACAGACTCGGTGTTAATATCACTGTCATGTCATTTCTTCTTAGCATTCAATAATGATGACTGATGACTTGAATTAAAGTAAAACTGTTTGCTGAAGTTTCTGAGGAGTATTATATGAGTAGTTCAGTCATTTCTTTATTCACTCAGTTCTTAATAAAGCTTTATGGGAAAATGATTCTTAAAGCTGAACAATAATCACAAAGTTAAAGGTTTATTATTTCTTGGCATGCATAACCATCATTTTACTCTTGGCAAACATCACTCAAATGTGATTTTCAACTGCCAGCATAAATTAGTATATGAACTAAAGTGTATTTTTAGTGAATTGTGCATGCATAAAGTTTAACCAGAACAGTGGAACAGTTTTCGGACACACAAGCAGATTCATTTGAAATGGCTCACAGAAGTGCGTGACTTTTATATCTGTTTAATTATGAATCTAGTTCTCTGTAAATGGCAGCGTTTGACTGTCTATCAGTCACTCTGAGACACACAGACTCCCCGCGGCACGCGTGTGATTGTCTCAACTCAAACGTGCCACGTTCCTACGAACTTTGGAACGCTGTGTGTTCTTTTGTGAGAGTGTTAACAGACTGTGAGAAAGAATAAAAGTTGTCATTTTCAGTACTTTTGTGACGCCCTAGGCCACAGAAAACTTCAAAAGCCAGAAAGAAAACAAAAGACAGATGCTGGAAAATGTATAAAATGGTTCGCAGCTACAGAATGAAAACGTCACGGATGGATCTTTTGTTTTCTCTACAAAGATATCAGTTTAGTGGCATTGCTGAGCCGATTCTAAACTATGAAGGTGATCAAAGCTGCCTGGACCGCCGCCAGACATGACCAGATAACAGTTAGCTGGCAAGAATAATTCAGCATAGCAGCAGAACGCATTTTGCTATGCAGACATTATTAATTCCATTGTGTGACAGCGTGTGCGTTCGCAGGCAAGAAAGCGGCCGAGCTGAACGAGCATAAAACATGCGAGACTAAAGCATGCTGGGAGTTGAATATCACATCAAAGAGACATTTAGTGAGAAAAGAAATGATGATTATGCAGAAATATGTTTGTGACATGAATGTTTTTAACTAGGAGTCCTTAGAAAAGAAAAACCACAAATGAATTTATTTAATCTGTTTCTCCTAGAGAACAATTAGATTCAATGAAGAACAAATAGAGAATTTAACTAGATGTTTCTGCTGAGAAAAAGACATGTCTCCTCTAGGGTTTCAGAAATGATCTCGACAATGTCTCGAACTGTGCTCAGATTTGCAGCAAAGTCTGCAATCAAATGTCAGAAATCTTTATACACTCAAAAATATTTAGGTTTATGTATTTGAATTGCATATAAATTTTCAGCCCAGTTTGAATTATACAGTTTTAACATGAACAAACTAATAATGTGATGCATATTTGTCAGTCATTCATAAATGAAACATGCACAAATTCGGTGGGCGGGGCTAAAGAGGCGATGATGTAGAAGTGGGCGTCGATCTTCTTCTGCAGAGGCGGTCTTTCGTCGCACTGGGTCATAGTGAGACAAAATCCGAAACGAGTTTTTTTGGTAGCTTGTTTCCTATAAAATATTTTTTTTTGGATATTTTTATAGTACAATGACCTCTTGTATGTCAAAAGAGATTTTTATTTCTCAATTTATGACCCCTTTAAGATGTATGTATTTTAATTGCAGATCAATTTTCAATTATTTTAACATAAACAAACTAATAAACTTAATGTGATGCATAATTGTCAGTCACTCATTAATAAAACAGGTCAGATTTCTGCACTTAAACAGTCATGGCATAATTTATTATTAACTATCTGTATCTTTTTGATTTTATTTATATGATCTTTTTTTTTTCAAAATTGATGTATTTGCATTGCTCAGAATCAGCACAAAAAATGAATTTACATGAACATGTTTTAAAATATGGCAGAACAAGCAATATTCAATTAAATATATTAGCTTGAAACAAATTTGTTTATTGATGATAAATATATAAACCATGGTGATTGTGTATTTAAAACACATTCAGTTTATTAGTAGGTCTACTGTTACAGAAATCTGACCTGTTTTATTTCTGTATGACTGACAATCACATCACATTTACATTTACATTTATACATTTGGCAGACGCTTTTATCCAAAGCGACTTACATTGCATTATACTATACATTTGTATCTGAGTATGTGCAATCCCTGGGATCGAACCCATGACCTTGGCATTGCTAGTGCCACGCTCTAACCACTGAGCTACAGGAAAGCTACATCAAGTGTATTAGTTTGTTAAAGTCCCCCTGTAGTCAATAATTTTATCCCTTAAAATGCATCTTTGATCACCAAAATGATCCTGTAAAAAAAATCTTCATGCCTTAAAATAGCTTGAATGTAACTCCACACCCTTGCTTCATTTAGTATAAGTGGATCTATGAATATGCTAATTAGCCCCGCCTCCACTCACTCGCACGAGATCCACTCGGTCAACTTACTGAGGTAAACGCTGCACAATGGTATCGTTCTTTACAACATCGGACACATAATGGTAATTAACATGATTAGTCTTTTGCTTGACTACGTTATCAAACAGCTAATAATGTGTTGCTAATGTTACACGACTCCCTTGATTCAGAGCGGTCATAGTTAATGACGTGCCAAAGCCCATTGGCACTTTGACATGATTGGTTACAAGGTAGTTTGTGACAGATAAGAAACACCAGCAATTTTAAACCGTGTTTTTGAAACTGTCTTTAGATCACTGCAGTTTTAAAGAGAAAATACTCAGCAATGGTGCTGACTTATGAAATTGCACATGGTTTGTCTTAAAGCATATTAAAAACACCACATAGACATATAAACAACATTAAAAACTTTATGTTCACCACAGGGGGACTTTAAAACTCCACATTTTATATGCAGTTCAAATCCTAAATGGTCTGAGGTGTCTTCCACATTAATTTGGTTCTGTTCTCTGACAGTATGAGAACTACTGACTTATTTGTGTCTATTTCTACATATCTTCTCAAGATATGTAGAAAATATCAACTGTAAGATCAGACTGATACTGTAATGAAACATACACGTAAGAATCCCATTACATTTCCTGAACTGTGAAAGAGAAAGAGAAATCTTTCCTCGTGGAGGTCAGATCTGGAAAATAATCTTCTGGTTGTCATGTTTCTGAAAAAGAACAAAGCATAATACATGATGAAATGTGATTAAAAAATAATACAAAATATGTTAATGTAAAAAAAAATGTTTGCTTCAAATGAATGCAGTTTTTAAAAGCAATTTATCACCTCGGCTGCATGTTCTGAATGTGTCTAGCACATCTGTGAAATTATTTAAAAAGATGCACATTAAAATATTATGATACTTTCATAGAGGGCTGTGAAAATGGCACATTATGAAGCAACTCCCGCACTGCCAGAGACAAAAACAACTGTGTTATTATAATCAAGGGCTTGTTCTGTTGCATATGAACTCGAATGAACCTCACAACTGTTTTAACACTCTCACTTCCTCGTTTTATTTCTTTATCACTAAATACTTTATTACTTGATTGAAACGGTACAGCAACTCAATTCCACCCGTCAAACCATCTTAAAGCGTCTCTTTCGTGATCCTCAGGATGAAAACACAGAAAGATGGAGAAAAATCAAATCAGTTTTTGAATCTACATTTTTCTGGACTCCACAGATTTAAATTCTTTATGCAGATTTCCCAAAAATCAGCACAGAAAAAGAGAAAAACACTTTAATCTGAGCTTTTAGATGAATTCCACTGCCACACAATACATACAAAAGTATACTCTTATATATTCTAGTATTCAAATGCACTAGTATTGTTTCCCTTGCTTTAATCACTCCTGCCTATATTATTCTCATTTGTAAGTCACTTTGGATAAAAGCATCTAAACGATTAAAAAAATAAATGTAAATGCAGAGATAAAGATCAAACTGATATGACAGATATTGTACGCTTCAGAATAATGGACTTCAGTATGAAATTCAAACAAATTTAGTCATTTAAATGTGCTTTTATGAGGCTGCATTTACTGTATGTCATTTGTTGATATAGTACATTTAAAACTAGAAACATATAAAGAAATTCAGCTCCATTCTTTTCCCAGTGTGTGGTTTGATAAAGTGTTTTTCTTAGAGCAAGAATTCAGTCAGTCTTAAAGTATGGAAGCTTGTTTCCATCATGAAATAAAAAATAAAAAAGGTGATTGCAACTTTTTATCTCACAATTCTGACTTTTTTTCTAGCAATTGTGAGTTTATAACATCAGAATTGAGAGTTATAATGTCAGAATTGTGTGATATAAAGTCAAAATTGTGAGTTATAAAGTCAAAATTCTAAGTTATAAAGTCAGAATTGCATGAAATAAAGTCAATTGTGAGTTCTAAAGTCAGAATTCAATTATAAAGTCAAAATTGCGAGTTATAAAATCAAAATTGTGAGTTATAAAGTCAAAATTGCAAGTTATAAAGTCAGAATTGAGTTACAAAGTCAAAATTGCGAGTTTTAAAGTCAGAATTGAGTTACAAAGTCAAAATTGCGAGTTTTAAAGTCAGAATTGAGTTACAAAGTCAAAATTGCGAGTTTTAAAGTCAAAATTGCGAGTTATAAAGTCAGAATTGTGTGATATAAAATCAGAATTGCGTTATAATATACGGGAACCGGGAGGGGACATGTTCGGTTCATTTAGTTTTGGCGTGGCCACAACATATAAACTCGTGGGAACGTGATAATATGTCGTGGCCACGAGATCATTATGTTGAGAGAACGACATCTATTTCTCATGGCCACAAGTTAAATGTGTAAACAACCTGCGCAACCATAGCAACCTGGAATTATTAGAAATGGATAATAGGCTAGCCTAATAATATTTATTTTTAATTAAGAATGAAAAATAAGGGTGGAATGAAGGAATGATTATTAATATATATATATAGGCCTATGTTAAATTCCCGTAAATGAACTGTGTGCCTACAGAAATAAAATCAAATCATAAATAAAGCTTTCATAGGTTATATACAAATAATAAACAAAATATTCTTTTAACATAGGCTATAGCCTAATACTAGTAACACATTTTTTTAACTTAATTCGAATGCTGTCACAGGCACGAGGGGCTACAAGTGAAAACAGACGCTCATTTAAGCTACTGTAGTCAGAAATAGGCTACAGAAATACAGTCATAAAGTCAAAACTTTATTGGCATGATTGGGCATTTACAGTAGTTACAGAATACAAACTTTAAGTAACATAAAGTACAGAATGTTAATTAGTTAAAGAGATATGGGAAATGAAGGGGAAAATAAAGCAAATAAATTTACAAATGTAACTAATAATAATATAAAAATATTAAATAAAAAATAAACGATCAGTGAATGGATTTAAAAGACTGTTGGATGGGATTAAAATGTACAACATTTAAACATTTATTGATAAACTTCATTCGAATGCTGTCTAAGCAACATCGCGCACAATACACTATAATATGCACTATGTTAATATAATAATTTCTTAATTCCGTTCTTTTTCTAAATTAAAAATAAATATTATTATAGTCTTATCCATTTCCAGGTTGCTATGGTTGCGCAGGTTGTTTACACATTAACTCGTGGCCATAAGAAATAATGTCGTTCCCTCAACATAATGAAGTCGTGGCCACGAGAAAAATATATCGTTCTTGCCATATTCCATGTCCATAAGAAGTCAGTTTTGGTTTCCCGCACAAAGCTCATACTTAATAAATCTTTATTAAATAGTATAGCAAATTTTTTGATACTTTAATGTTTTAGGGTGCACTATCCCTTTAAGAAATCATGGTGACAGTTCTAGAAAAGAACCTAAGACACTTAACATGAAATAAAATCAAGAGCAGTGACTAATTCTCATTAATGGTCAGTGGAGGAGGATGTTATTGTGACCTGCTTGGCTTCCTTACATTTTCATCTAGGATGAGTGCATTAGTTCAGCATGGAAAAATATCTTACATTGCAAAAATACCAGCATTACTCAGGACTGTTCAGAAGGTCACAATGAATCACTTGTTTATCCAAAGAAACAGGTGCACAAACTAATTGGTAGTTAGTAGAAGTGAAGAGAACTTAATTATCTACATTTGAGAGCTGCTGTTAAGTTTCCCTGAGCACTAGTATTAATCAAAGTTAATTGGTCATGGTAGAGGTGGCCGTTTAACACTAAAATCAGTTTGATCATCTTGGAAACATTCAGGTCTTAGATAATAATGCATAATACATGATTCAGGGTCATTCCTGTTATGCAATACATTTTAATGTCCCCATCATATATGTTTTAGTACACTAACACTGGATAAAATATTAAACAAATATGGATGCTTGTCACTTTATCACAATTATGTAATATAAAATAATAATTGTGCTACTTTGGTGGTTTGAATGGATGATGCATGTAACAAATGCCTTGCTTGATGAAATAATCCTACAGGAAGTGACATCATGTTTGGTGTGAGAACAGCATTGGTAATTGTTATCAATGGATTTGATGTTTTGTGGTGTTAGCTGTTTCATCAAACATAAAACCAGTTATAGATAAATAATTCAATATTTTAAAAGAAGCTTAAAAATATGAAAATGAACTTTAAGTTAATGTCCTTGTGTAAGCTAACTATCAGTACCTTACTGTAACTTTAGTACTTTGTGTTTTTAGTACCATTAAATACACAGTCAAGCTGACTAAAGTATATTTGTGAAGGTCTGCTGTATCCTTTTACAGAGATGCTTTCTTAAATGCATATTATTATTATTATTTATTAAGTTACAGTGTTCAACATGTTCTGCTGAACAGAAATGACACCTCTAGAAATTTATTTTAATTCTTGTTTTATATTCAGAAGATTTAAAACAGGTCTCACAGCATGCAAGCGGATGAAAGAGTAAAGGAAAATTTCAGCATCTGCATTTACATATATTTACATATTTAGCATGATCCACACTCTTCTTCTTCACATGTGAATCTTGGTTTTTGAAACATACTAAGAAGATTAACTTTTTATCCCCTTCTCCCTCCCCAATACACTTTTAAAGTGCTAATAACTGCATAAAGTTGCACTTAAAGTTAGTTGGTTAAGCTCTCAAACTGCAAGTTTAACTCACTCTTCACTAATTTAAGTTGTTAAAGCAGCTTTCGAGGACATTAGAGTCTGAGTGTCGAGAAAAAGTCTTTTTTTTTTGCTGCTGCTGCGTTTGCTCACATATAAAGACTCAGAAATAGCAATGCTGATATTATTTACTTATTTTGTTATGTAACTTAAGTGAGAGTAAATTTACTAAAGTTATAAGTAAAATGAAACTCCAACGGAAAAATGCATTGTTTAGATGTTTAGATGAGAAGCCTCTGATGTTTCATGCAGACCTCAGCTTTGTTTCTCCTAAAACTCCTTTGGAGAAATAAAAATAGACACAAATGAGTCAATATTTGATGTATTGTAGGAGTATATAGCAAGATAGAAGTACTGGAAGAATTTGATGAGAAATGTTTGAGTTCATATTGAGATCTCAAGCTTTTGATTGCAGATTTTGGAAGAGAAACATGAATGATTACTGAAGTCTTTCTCAGCAGAAACATCTGAGCTAACAGGGAACATGCTCAGAATGTTCTGGCAAGGTTCTCTCAAAGTTATGAACAAACGTTCTTCCACTAACATAAATTGAAAGTTTGTTCAAAGTTATCTGGTGTGTTATCTTAATCAAAGTTATCTTAATGTTCTCAAAAGCGTTACCACAAAAACATTATTTATACATCATTCAATTAGCATTTATTTTTTCTCAAACGTTTTAAATTTTTTAAATGTTACTAGTTTCAGAATGTTCAGAGAAACTTTCAAAAGTAACATTCACATGATGTCTGGAAAATGAGCAAATGGAATGTTTCCTTTTTTAAAACATTTAAAAAACATTCAGAAATAACATTCTTAGAATATATTTTTGTTAGCTGCGAGACTTAATGTCTCATTGTGCTTTCCAATTAAATTTATTTCTGTCAAGGAGCAATTGAGAACTACTGTAAAAGAGGAAATGAATCAGCAAAACCTTCACCACAGATCACCAATTCACATGTCTGTAATCATATTGATTAGCTCACTTCATTTTGAGTATAAAATACCTCACAAAGCCGACATGAGAATTCAACATATAAAAAAATTATTTGGTAAGACTTTACAATATTTTGGTTAATGCATTAACTAACATAAACTAACAATAAGCAATCTATTTTTACAGCATTTATTAACCTTTGTTAATATTAGTAAAAATGTTCATGTTAGTTCACATTACATTAACTAATATTAACAGATTTAGATCTTAAAATGTAGTAGTACATTTTGAGATTAACATTAACTAAGACTAATAAATGATGTAGAAGTATTGTTCATTCTCAGTTCATGTTAATGTACTGTAATGTTCATAAATGAAACCTTATTGTAAATTGTTACCAACGATTTTTTAAAGTTGTAAATAGATTTGTACATTTTACAAGAAAATACTATTCAGTCTTTCTACTTCAAAATGTCCTGATGTTTAGCAATTTCTGACTGAAGATTGTACATTTCTTTCTGTGAGAAAAATGGTAAAATGAAGAGTGAGACAAGAAAAGTACAAGATATGAAAGTCTTGAAATGAGGGACAGACAGAAAAATATATATGTAAATATAGCGAGGGACGGAGAAGAGAGGGGAAAATGAGGCGATGATTACATTCCTTCCCTGACGAGAGGTTGATTCTCTGAGGCAGCCCATTGTTACAGACAAAACTAAATGAGTCTCCCGAGAGAGCAGCCATTACCCAACAAAATGACCCTCATTTGAGGCTGTAGGGCTGCAGCAGGAGGCTGCAAAAGTGAAATGTGCCGTGCGAGGCGTGACACTCGTAGCTGCAGCTCAGGCTTTTATTTACTTATCTAATTTTTTGGCCGAACTCTGGTACGTTCTTCAGGAAGCAGATATATAGTGTTGTAAGAGTAAGGCCTACAGATGTATTTTTCTCAACATGTGCTTGTCAAAAGCACACTGTTGAAGTCATTTGCACAGCAAGAGATATTTCCATATGAGGTTGATTGCTTGAATGACAAAATATCGACTTGCTCTTCATCTGCATGCAGCAGATGGAAATACTGTCAGCTGCAAAATGTGGAAATGAAAACATAATTATAGGTTTGGCTAGTGTTGTAGTCAAGACCACCTAAACTGAGAAGACCAGAGTGTGTTGAGACCAAGACAAGACCAAGACTTTGAGGGGTTGAAACCAAAACTTTGAGAGTTTGAGACCAAGACGTTGAGACAAGACCAAGACAAGAGCAAGATTTTGAGGGTTTGAGACCAAAACAAGACCAAGACTTTGAGACAAGACCAAGACTTTTTTGGGTTTGAGACCAAGACAAGACCAAAACTTTGAGGGGTTGATAGCAAGACAAGACCAAGACTTTTTTGGGTTTGAGACCAAGACAAGACCAAAACTTTGAGGGGTTGAGATCAAGACAAGACCAAGACTTTGAAGGGGGTTGAGACCAAGACTTTGAGAGTTTGAGACCAAGACTTTGAGGGTTTGAGACCAAGACAAAGACTTTGAGGGGTTAGGGGGTGAGACCAAGACAAGACAAAGACTTTGAGGTTTTGAGACCAAGACAAGACAAAGACTTTGAAGGTTTGAGACCAAGACAAAGACTTTGAGTGTTTGAGACCAAGACAAGAAAAAATACTTTGAGGGTTTGAGACCAAGACAAAGACTTTAAGGGGTTGAGACCAAGACTTTGAGTGTTTGAGACCAAGACAAGACCAAGACTTTGACCAAAACCTTGGTCTTAAGATCGGTCTCGAGTACTACAACGCTACCTTTGGCACAGCATTTGTTTGGACCGCCATGTGCACGATGGGTTAAACAGACTTACATTAACAACTTACAATAAAAAAAAAAATCACATATCAACCATGTTCGCATAAATCTCACCACCAGTTGTTTGCACATTGCGTTTTCTTACTGGTCCAAGTCAAAATACGCCCAACCTTGTTTCTTTGCATCTCTGGATTTTAACATTTACATTTATGCATTTGGCAGATGCTTTTATCCAAAGTATTTAAGGTATACAGTATCTCACAGAAGTGAGTGCACCCTTCACATTTTTGTAAATATTTTATTATATCTTTTCATGTGACAACACTGAAGAAATGACACTTTGCTACAATGTAAAGTAGTGAGTGTACAGCTTGTATAACAGTGTAAATTTGCTGTCCCCTCAAAATAACTCAACACACAGCCATTAATGTCTAAACCACTGGCCACAAAAGTGAAAATGTCCAAATTGGGCCCAATTAGCCATTTACTCTCCCCGGTGTCATGTGACTCGTTAGTGTTACAAGGTCTCAGGTGTGAATGGGGAGCAGGTGTGTTAAATTTGGTGTTATCGCTCTCACTCTCTCATACTGGTCACTGGAAGTTCAACATGGCACCTCATGGCAAAGAACTCTCTGAGGATCTGAAAAAGAATTGTTGCTCTACAAAAAGATGGCGTAGGCTATAAGAAGATTGCCAAGACCCTGAAACTGAACTGCAGCATGGGACAGGACAGGTTCCACTCAGAACAGGCCTCGCCATGGTCGACCAAAGAAGTTGAGTGCACGTGCTCAGCATCATATCCAGAGGTTGTGTTTGGGAAATAGACGTATGAGTGCTGCCAGCATTGCTGCAGAGGTTGACGGGGTGGGGGGGGGTCAGCCTGTCAGTGCTCAGACCATACGCCGCACACTGCATCAAATTGGTCTGCATGGCTGTCATCCCAGAAGGAAGCCTCTTCTAATGATGATGCACAAGAAAGCCCGCGAACAGTTTGCTGAAGAAAAGCAGACTAAGGACATGGATTACTGGAACCATGTCCTGTGATCTGATGAGACAAAGATAAACTTATTTGGTTCAGATGGTGTCAAGCGTGTGTGGCGGCAACCAGGTGAGGAGTACAAAGACAAGTGTGTCTTGCCTACAGTCAAACATGGTGGTGGGAGTGTCATGGTCTGGGGCTGCATGAGTGCTGCCGGCACTGGGGAGCTACAGCTTATTGAGGAAACCATGAATGAGCTGAGCATGATCCCCTCCCTTCGGAGACTGGGCCACAGGGCAGTATTCCAACATGATAACGACCCCAAACACACCTCCAAGATGACCATTGCCTAGCTAAAGAAGCTGAAGGTAAAGGTGATGGACTGGCCAAGCATGTCTCCAGACCTAAACCTTATTGAGCATCTGTGGGGCATCCTCAAACAGAAGGTGGAGGAGCGCAAGGTCTCTAACATCCACCAGCTCTGTGATGTCGTCATGGAGGAGTGGAAGAGGACTCCAGTGGCAACCTGTGAAGCTCTGGTGAACTCCATGCCCAAGACGGTGAAGGCAGTGCTGGAAAATAATGGTGGCCACACAAAATATAGACACTTTGGGCCCAATTTGGACATTTTCACTTAGGGTTGTACTCACTTTTGTGGCCAGCGGTTTAGACATTAATGGCTGTGTGTTGAGTTATTTTGAGGGGACAGCAAATTTACACTGTTATACAAGCTGTACACTCACTACTTTACATTGTAGCAAAGTGTAATTTCTTCAGTGTTGTCACATGAAAAGATATAATAAAATATTTACAAAAATGTGAGGGGTGCACTCACTTCTGTGAGATACTGTACGTTTTATTAGTTAATGCATTTCCTCACTCACTTTTAAATGTCCTTATGCTTAAGCCTTAAGCCATATTCAAGACTCAGTATAGCTTTCTAATCAAATCCGACAAGAGTTTTTGGCTTGCAAATGAAAATCTCTGTATGTGATCTGCACTAAGACAAACTTCAAACACGGATCACAGTGTTGCTGCTTGATTTGCATTTCCATTCACTCCATCTTCAGTTGACACTAGACCAATCCATTATCTTTTGTGTTTATCTTTGACTCCAGTGTTCATACAAAAGCTGGTTTCATTGCAATATTTCTGCACGGCACTGAACTTTCATCTAACTCTTTCTCTGCTGCATTTGAGGTTTTCACAAGCATGTCAACTGTTGCCTCTAAAGCGAGTGCATATTGTTGGCTCTTACATAGGTGTAAATGGCTCATGTCTTTGTTGGCAGGTGTAAATGGGTCTAGAAATCCCATCAAGATTTTAAAGGACAGATTTCATGCCACAATGCCAATACTCATAGTCTCTCCTGTGAAATCTGGGAATCCTGATACTCTTGTGGATTTTATTTGAGACGCTTAATAGCGAGAATATCCACAAGCAGAGCGTTATATACCAATTCATGTGTGAAATACTCAGTACCATATATATATATGTATATAACTAATACAATGATACTAAAATACTGCTTTGAAGGACATTTATATCCCATTTTCTGTTCAGAGCACATCATATTTTGGGTTCCTTAGCCTATTTATGTTAAAGTTTTGAAAGACCACCAGTGCTGTTTTAGAGACTCTCAGTAGAGACATAATAGCAGTCTTCAATCTAAAAGCTTCTTCTAGAAACAAGAGGGAGACATAAAAAACATTTGCCACACTCTCTGAGGTCATTTCATTCCCAAATATAAACTATTAAATAAACATTAAATGTCAGGCATTATCTGAGAGGAGCTTAAAGATAAAAGTTCACTCTGGCCACAAACACCATCCATTTTTAATTGGCTTTTAATTAGACCCATATTTCAGTGGAGCTTTACTGCTTAAAAACAAATGAAGAATAGAAAGTTTAAAGAAATATGAGTTCACCCTGAACTCTTATCACATTTTATGGGAATAAAGAGATTATTGCTGGTCTTCTTATACATCAGAGGGCTAGAAATGACCCTCAGGTTTTGAGTATCCGTCTCAGTTAATCCGATCACAGGTGTTTTTACACCTGATATCAACATGCGTCACAGGGCCCCGTAGCTTGGAGTTATAAAAGCATACTGACTTTAAATTAATCTGGACCCCTTACCTTTTTGTTTTAAATGCTACCTTTGGGAAAGGGTGATTGTAAACTTTATTACACTTTATATAACTTTTTTTTTTGCATCTAATTTTTATGGTCCCACCCAATGTGAGAAAAAAATGCACTCAGAAAATATTTAGGTCTAAATGGATGTATTTGAATTGCATATACAATTTCCATCTCTTGGATTACACAATAATAAACTTAAAGTGATGCATATTTGTCAGTCATACATGAATGAAAGATTTTGGTCAGATTTCTGTAATAGTAATAAACTGAATGTGTTTTAAATGCAAAATAACCAGGTTTATATATTGATCATCAATAAATCCTATTTGTTTCCATTTTAACTAATTGAATATTGCTTGTTCCACAGCTAGTCATATTTTAACCATGTTAAATGGCTTTTTAACTGAATAAATGTAATTGTTTTTACAATGAACAGCCTGATTCTAAGCAATTTCAATTAATGCATTTTTAAGATGTGATTATTTAAACAAAATCAAACAGATGCAAATAGTTAAATAAACTAAAAATAATCAATAAATAATAAAAAAAAGTAACAAATAATAAAAAAACTATGCCATGATTTTTTGAGTGCAGAAATCTTACTGGTTTCATTTATGTATGACTAACAAATATGCGTCTCATTACGTTTTTTTTTTTTTTTTTTTTTATAGCTTGTTTATGATAAAACATTTTAATATGCAATTCATTTAATTTTACCATTACTACCAGTACTGTATTGTATGGTATTATGTATGTGACAGCTACCAAATATTTCCTTTTACCATATGTACCATTATTTTTGTCTGCCTGGTATGGTATGGTATAGACTTTTTCTTTTGTCTTTATTATATTATTGACAAGGTACTGCCTTTTTTATGACCTGTACAGCAGCTGTAAATATGACTTGTTTCATAAACTTGCCTATTTTATAACATTATTTTCCATGTCTTGCGCTGCTACACTGCTTCTGGCCTCCTTTTATTTTCTTTATGGTGAGCAGATTTTCATTTCTTTGCTGTCAATGTGACTCGCTCGCCGTGTCAGCTGACATCTGTTTACTTTCAGGACATGCAGTGAAGCGGAGGATCAAACTATTTATTTAGAGAAGACGGAGGGGACTTAAATATTAAATACTAAACAAAGCATGATTTATAGATTCATTATTTGTATGACTTATTTAGACTTACAATGCATTGATTAAATTATATTCATTTGTAGGCCCCTAGAGCCATTCCCACCCTTCATCCCTTGAGCTACGACCTTGAGATTTCAATGAGGTCTGAATATGTGACGACATTCATCACATACTACAATACATCAGTGCATGTTGATATCAGGTATACAGCCAATATTCAGTCAAATGATTGCTTTTTTTAAGGAATAGTTCTTTATGTCAAACCTGATGTGACACGTCTTGCCATCTTCAATATGAGAGGTGCATGTGGTGGAGGAAAATATAGTGCAGATTGTTTTAAGGCCCGTTCACACCAAGGATGATAACTATAATGATATAGTACTAAAAAGCATTCTAAATATAAAAGAATAGAGTTCAGCTGTGCCCGCCCACTTTTTCAGCTGGTTCCGGAAGCATTTTTTTCGATGAATTATAGGGATTTATAAAAATCTACATTAAAGTGTTATAAGCCATGAACCAAACCAACCATCTACAAGGAAAATCATAACATCACAAACTTTGATTTGAATTTTCAAAAAGTATTTGAAAATTGGACGAAAATACAAAGGTACAAGACTGTGAACTTACCGGCTTTAGTGAGGGAAAGAACTACAATCCCATGAAGCATTGTGAACAGCATTTAATTTTATTAAAAAAATGATGGAGAAATATAAAATGTGCATATACAAAATATGCATATACATACAAATATTTCAGTTACTTGATTATGTCATTTTCATGGCTTCATGGGAGTGGGTGGAGCTAATGAGGTGCAGTTTGCTTGTTTCGACTCTGATTGGTGGAATTTTCTGTACAGCATCATGGGTAATGTAGTTTTTCACCTCAAATTCCACTATTAAACATGGTAATTTTGAAAATAAGTTGAAATAATGAGGACTGACGGCTTCAACAGAAGCATAAACCACTGATTAACAACCTCGTTACTCACAGTAGGGCTGTCTAAAAAGCTTTCTAAGTTATCATTAAAAAACAATTTTCCTATGGAGAAAATTAGTTTTATACTCCCGACTGTTGAACTTTATAGTCCACACCACAACTATGACAAGAATGGCACAGAGAAACTACATCTTTGGAATCACTTTCAGAATGATTTTTTTTCCAGCTAATGAATAATAAATACATTGACAGCCAATCAGATTCCACCTGCTTTAAAGATCTCAAGCATTTAAAGCAACAGACAACAAAAATGCAGCTTGTGCTTAGAATAAAAAGGACGATATCGTCCGCTGGTGTGGATGATAATATAGTTATATTTATCTTTATAGTTATCGTTCTTGGTGTGAATGAGCCTTTAGTCCATTAAATCAACAATAGCATATAGTTTTGCAAAAAGCATTTTGGGACAATGATTGCCACTATTGGAGATGAACACCTCCATTTAAGATAAACTAGGAATCATGTACACATTTAGTACTGTCTTGTGATCTTCA
Source organism: Hypophthalmichthys nobilis (assembly GCA_037950665.1). Lineage (NCBI taxonomy): Eukaryota > Metazoa > Chordata > Actinopteri > Cypriniformes > Xenocyprididae > Hypophthalmichthys > Hypophthalmichthys nobilis. Next base: position 31,172,065 of record CM075477.1, on the reverse strand, counting down.
GTATCACTACAAAAAAGCACAACTGCTCTCAGATTTGTATAAAACGGCAAATACACTCACATTTAAGTGGATAGTTCTCCAAAAATGGAAGTCCTGTCATCATTTACCCTTCCACATATGTCTTTGAAAAGACATCATAACAGTATTTCTCTGATGAATGCTCGAAGGAGAACTATGAATAATGACATAAAAGACTTCAAAAGACTTAGAATATAGTGCATGATTTGTATATACTAATATTATGAAACTTTTATGCATTTTGCATTCTTTTTTGTTGCTTGAAAGCTTTCATTGCAATTTCATGGAAAAAAGGAGGACCAGTACATTACTCAAAATCGCTTTTGTGTTCCATGGAAAACAGGAAGTCATTCAGGATGGACAAGATGGAGAGTAAATGATGATAGAATGTGCATATTTGAGTGAAAAATTCACTTAAGAGACACAAGGCACGAGTGTCCAAAAAAATGTTGCTTGTGAAACCAGGGTTGCTCTGGGTATGAAATACACTTGCACAAACAGGTGGACCTCTCTTTCACTTTTCGTGACGTTTTTCCGTCAGTATTTCCAAGAAACAGCCATTAGTATGAGCAAATGCATTCCCGAAGGTATTGCCAAACTCTTGCCTGGCTGTCTTTTCAATGAAAAATTGAGAAGAGCTGTGCGGAGTGAGCGGCTATCGCTCAAGACAGGGCGAATCCTCCTGCTGCGACCGCTGCGCCACGCAAGATTATAGTCACCAATCCATCCGAATCACTCACACGTGTGCAGTACGGCCGTTGCATTTCATCACGATATCTCTGACAACAGCCTGAGGGATGGAAAGAAGCGTGTTATCTGCCCTCAGCGCTGCTGTCTGATGTGTGAGGCTATTATGGTTATCTGGGGGGTTCCTAATGCATACAGGCCACTGTGCAGCTGCTGCGTTGAGTATTTATGAAGCCTTCAATGTTGCAGTTCATAGAGTTTATATGAAATACAACAGCCAAATCTTGATTATCTCAGAATACTGAAATATTATGAAATGAAATTTCCATCATCATTCACAAAAACATTTGACTTTCTTCTATGGAACACAAAAGGAGATGTTTAGCTGAATGTTTACGCTGCTACTTTACATTCAACCGCATCACAGTGACCAGGAGCTGTCAAGCTGTAAAAGAACAAACTTCATAAGAATATCATAAAAGTAGAACAAATCAAAAGCAAATGTAAAGTGAACTGATCTAAAAGAAATGTGCATCAACTCTAAATTGTTATTTTTACAATACAACTGTAATTTACAACAGTACTACATTTATGTCTTCATTTTTATAATTAGAGTTAAAACTAATAATAATAATAAGGACCTTAATTAGTTTCAGAAGCAGCAATATGAGATGTTTTTATATGGAATGAAATGTCATATCAGTTAAAATAGACAAAATAATTGCAATATAATTTTTGTCCAAGTTGTGATAAAAAAATAAAAATAAAATAAAATAAAACACTGAAAATTTTACCTGCATGTCATTTGACCATTAACTAACACCAGAGATCTGTGAACATGCGAATGTGTTGTTAAAATATTAAATCTTTCAAGTAAATATTTTATGTATAAGAGTTTTGGCTGAAAAAAAAGTTTGAGAACCTCTTTTACAGTATAAAAGTGCCCAGTAGGACATAAAATTAAAAATAAAATATATAAATAAATAGTTGCATTCACAATATATGACAAAATATTTGCAATATAATTTTTTGGCCAGGTTGAAACCCTATATATATATATATAATAAAAAAAATCTAAATATTAATATATAATCTTTATCTGTTTACCTGCATGTCATTTGACCATTAACCAACATAGGAGAACCATGAATATGCAAATGTGTTAAATTAAATTATTGAAATATTAACTTAAAATTTTATCGAGCTACTTTAAAATCAATATTGTATATCTAATGGGAACAAAAGGTTCGGGAACCCCTGATTTAGAGCATAAAAATGCCCAGTATAGGAAATAGAAATATTGTCACATTTGCTTCTTTATATGGAACATCGGTTCTCTATAGCACTCTTACAACATTTACCTTACCCCTAATATATTTTTCATTTGTATTCTCCTCTCAGTCACAGCTCTGAACCAAAATTTTCTCATTCTGCTCTAGCCGCACGACCATCCTCAGCTTTACAAACCGCGTACAATTTGAACCAATCAGAGACTTTGTGATGTTACTTCCCTCGTGACAGTGGCGATGTGCTGAAAAATGAATGTGGCCTTTACTTGCCCTCTCTTTGCCATTCACCGCAGACGAACAAGCCGCCGTGTTTTATGACACATATTCCTGCTAACACTGGGAATGAGGCTGAGGATGGGCAATACGGCAGCAAACAGTTGGGCTATAAGACAAGAAAGATGGAATATGTTATGAGATCACTCCTGGGTGCATTTGACCCCATTTGAAAGCTTTATTCATGTTTTTTTTTTTTTTTTTTTTTTAAAAGGGATGACTACAAATGCATTCATCCCAAAGAATATCTTTCCTATCCTTCCAGAGGGCATTTACAGTGGATAAAAAACCCTGAGATGGTTTTACTGTTATTGAATAAATTAATAAAACTACAGCTGAAAGAAAGAAAGAAAGAAAGAAAGAAAGAAAGAAGACTTACAGTTACTTTGCACTTGTTTGTTATGATCTACGCCGAGGGAGATACATAAAGGATTTGTGATGGTGTCTAAATTGGACAGGAAAGATATTGATCAGCCATATTGATTCATTTTGATATACACATAAAGTTTGAGCATTTTATATTCCTCGGATGTTAAATGAGATACTGAATCTTGTTCATCTATTTTTACAGTCAATGAGGTCTGTGTATCCCACAACTGCTTTACAAATGATAAACCATCCATGAAATGAATTTACAGATTCAGTCTGCAGCTCATAGAATAATTCACGATAATCTGACTTATGGATGATGATGACAGTGAATCTGTGTGTTAATCTACGCACAAGTCTAGTGTTTATTTTAAGTGTTTATTTCTTAAATCAATAGTTTAAATTACTGGTGAATGATCTGTCTGTATTAGGAGAAGGAGAGCACAGGCTGTACAGCGGACAGTTATGCATCACATTGATGTGTTAATGCATGTTATTACCATCTACTACAGTATATTCTCTCGGTTTGCTATCACTGCCACTTTATATGTTCCACACTTTTCAGTGTGAGTATGAGAAGTATGACATATGACATTTAAGACAGAAATTTATTTCTGTCACGACAACTCTCTGAGTGTCTGGCATAGTCTTGGTAGAATTGATATGCTATGCTGCTGTTGCTGCTGTTGGTTATTGCTGCTGCTGATGCTGTTATTTCTGCTGCTGTAGTTATTGCTGCTGCTGTTGGTTATTGTTGCTGCTGCTGTTATTGCTGCCGCTGCTGTTATTGCTGCTGCTGTAGTTATTGCTACTGCTGCTGCTATTGCTGCTTCTGTAGTTATTGCTGCTGCTGTTTTTGCTGCTGTAGTTATTGCTGCCGCTGTAGTTATTGCTGCTGCTGCTGCTGTTGTTATTGCTGCTGTTGTTTTTGCTGCTGTTATTGCTGCCGCTGTAGTTATTGCTGCTGCTGCTGTTGGATTTTGCTGTTGCTGTTATTGCTGCTGCTGCTGTTGGTTATTGCTGCTGCTGTAATTGCTGATTCTGTTGGTTATTGCTGCTGCTGTTAGATATTGCTGCTGCTGCTGTTGGTTATTGCTACTGCTGTTATTGCTGCAGTTATTGCTGCTGCTGTTATTGCTGGTTCCTGGAGGAGGGACCAAAGAAGGGGTGACCGTCTCGTTGTCCAGATCTCCCGGGGCCGGTGTCGACCCACCAGGCCACACTTGGATGTACTCTGGCGGGGCGGCATACGTCCGGAGCACCAGGAACAGCACATAGCTCAGGAGGTTGGCCATGAAGAGGGTTGCAAGAGACAGAAAGGATAAACGGCGGTCGATTGCGGGTTAGTGTTGAAGAGGCTACGGTTTCTGTTCAGTCACAATTGCGAGTCAAGCATTGGCGGCCTCTTCAAGTTGGGCGTTCAAGGATGAGGTGCTGTTATTGCTGCTGCTGTAGTTATTGCTGCTGTTATTGCTGCCACTGTAGTTATTGCTGCTGCTGTTGTTATTGCTGCTGCTGCTGTTGGATTTAGCTGTTATTGCTGCTGCTGCTGTTGGTTATTGCTGCTTCTGTTGGTTATTGCTGCTGCTGCTGCTGTTATTGCTGCAGCTGTTGGTTATTGCTGCTGCTGTTATTGCTGCTGCTGTTGGTTATTGCTGCTGCAGTTATTGCTGCTGCTGCAGCTGTTGGTTATTGCTGCTGCTGTTATTGCTGCTGTTATTGCTGCAGTTATTGCTGCTGCTGTTATTGCTGCTGCTGTTGGTTATTGCTGCTGCAGTTATTGCTGCTGCTGTTGGTTATTGCTACTGCTATTATTGCTGCAGTTATTGCTGCTGCTTTTGGTTATTGCTGCTGTTGGTGGTTATTGCTGCTGCAGTTATTGCTGCTGTTGGTGGTTATTGCTGCTGCTGTTGTTATTGCTGCATCTGTTGGTTATTGCTGCTGCTGTTGTTATTGCTGCGTCTGTTGGTTATTGCTGCTGCTTTTGGTTATTGCTGCTGTTGTTGGTTATTGCTGCTACTGTTATTGCTGCTGCCGTTGGTTATTGCTGCTGCTGTTATTGCTGCTGTTGCAGTTATTGCTGCTGCTGTTGGTTATTGCTGCTGTTGTTATTGCTGCTGCTGCAGAGGAAGTACAGGACTTCCTACTGCCAATACATACACAACACACTGCTGTGAGCAAGTAAGACATGCTGCTGCTGTACAAGCATAACATTAATTGTCTGTAGCATATCTATACAGGTGGAGCTGGGGAAGGTGGAGGGTTTCTGAAAGCATGCTGCAACTGTTACAGCAAAAGCTGACCAAGTATTTGAAGGTTGAGCAGCGAGCTCATTGGCTACTGATACAGCAGGAACCTGTCAGCTGTGCCCTATAGAGAATGGTGTGATTGCAAGCAGGTTGAGGACCTATCAGCCTGCGCCATCTAGAGTTTCATGACAGAACTTTGTAATATTACCAGAAAACTGCTTAGGCTCAATTAGAAGCAAAATGCCTGACATGACAGAGACTGCACAGGATCGTTTTAGTTTAACATTGTCTTTATATTTTGAGTGATAGCTTGAATTTACATGATTCATGGTCTCGAGAGCTGATAATTCAAAGCATGAAAACATTGTGTTTTAAGAGTGACCTCTTTCATTGAGACGCAAGAAATCAGGCAAGTTCAATTTCCCCCATTTTTAGAGTCATTTGAATAAGTGTGGAGGACAAAAAGCAAGGAACTTAGAATATCAGCACTGGTGATTAACCAGATAATTTTAATAGTTTATATCTAGAATTAGATGATAAGTGGTTGGGTTAGTGAATATAGTGTAGATAGAAGGCAATAACATCCATTAACACATCAACGTGATGCATTACTGTCCGAGTACAGCATGGATAATTCACCAGTAATAAAGCACTTACAAGACTAAATTAACACACACAGATTCACTGTCGTCATCCAGCTGTCAGATTATCGTGAATTATTCTGTGAGCTGCAGATTGAGTCTGTAAATTCATATCATGTAATTTGACTTCATTGACTGTAAAAACATCTAATATCATTCTGATATATTCTAATATCATCAGATTATGAACTATTCTGTCAAATTGAATTTGTAAATGTATTTTCATGAATATTATAATAAAATGTACCAATTTTTATTATGGTTACATCAGTCACTGGTCTGAAAATTGGGCAGAGTGTGAACACATGCGCAGAGTGTCATACAGTTCATTTTTCATACAGTAGTAGTACATTAGAGTAGATGGTAGAGTAGATGGTATTTTGTGTAATTTACGCAAATTGATTAAGATTGATTAAGATTTGTATATGTTATTTGCAATTATCTTAATTTTGGGTAAACAAACAAACAAACAAACAAAAAACAATAGTAAGCCCCTATTATATGAACTGGGATATAAACCCTAGTGAAATATATTATAGTTTACATATTGAGATTGTTTGAGCTGTGCGCATCAAAACGACTCCTCCCTCAGATTCACACACACACACACACGCGCGCAGGCACGCACATACTCAGTGAACTCCGCGCGCGCCTCTCTCGTCAGTCTCGCGCTCAGCGCGTGTGGAGAAACAGGAGCGCTGGACCTGAAGGAGTGATGTGATTTAGTTCTGCTCTTCTTTAAGAGGAACCAACACTTCGAGAGGAGACACGACAGTGAGAGAACCGAACCGAGCTATCGATCAGAACAGTTCCCGTGTGCGCGAGACACGCGCCGGACGCGGAGCGATGGATTCCTCAGCTCAGCGCTCGCGAGGAAACACAGGTGCGTTTCTGTCACCTGCAGAACATTCATTACATACAGACGTGTGCGGGATTTTAGTCTCATGCTTTACGGGAAATAATTGCTTTAAATGTTTTATATTAGAACGAGCGTTTTAAAAGTACTGTACCATAATACAGTGATGGCATCGTAATTTTGTGGTTCTTAGTTATACATTAAGGTACTGAATGATGTATCATTGTATTTGCATGGTACTTCAATGTACGTAAAGAAATACCTTGGTACTATCAATAAAATATGGCAGTACCATGGTACAGTAGAAAGCCACTGTAAATGTTTTTTGTTTTTTGGCTGAGGTCATGATTGTTTTGTATTAATACTTAAAAAAGAAAGTAGTATAGCAGCATCATAGCACTTACCATATTCATTTACCCTTGTATTTGCATGGTATGCAATGATAGTACAGTATCCAAAAACACTGTTAAATCGCTTTCTTGCTGAGGAGGTCATGATTGTTTTGTATTAATACTTATAAGTAATGTACCAGTACTATGGTACAGTGATGGTAATAATACCATGGTACTGAATGATTACCATATTTATGTACCATGATATTTAAATGGTCTTCCAATATATGTAAGGAAATACTGCATACTATATAAAATCATGGTTCAGTATCCGGAAACCTTTGTAAACTGATTTCTTGCTGAGGTCATGATTTTTCTGTATTAATGCAGCTATACAGTGATGGTAATACCATGGCACTTTATGATTAATACATTCATATACTATGGTATTTGCATGGTGATCCAAAGTAGGCTACTTAAATGAATACATGTCCAATAAAACACAGTATTACCATGGTACCATGTCCAAAACAGCCATAGTCAATTATTGTTTTCTCATGATTTGTTTATATTCCTCTTAGAAAACATGCTTTGGCAGTATAGTACAGTGATGGTGTAAAATAGTATTTTGATGTATAATGATTGTCATATTTATGTGTCATGCTACTCCAAACTAATACAGAAAGCGCCATAGTGCTACTCCAAAAAACATGGTATTACTTTTGATAGTGAAGACTGTTGGTTACTTCACAATATTTGCATTACTTTGCATATTAATTGCATTAAATAAGTTTCTATCTCTATCACTCTCATTGTATTTCTATATAATTCAAGCAATCATATTAGGGAACAAACATCGACTTCCTTTTTTTAAATTAGGATGTATTCATGGATGTATTCATATATGCATGTATTTGCTGGTATTCAATTGATGTCTTGTCTTGCCTGTAGATGCAGTATAGGGCACTTAAGGGATTTCTTATATGCCAGTTCAGCAAACCTGTCAGTGAAGCAAAAATGCTTCATAAAGTAGAATTTGTATGGTTGAAACTTTTGCAAATTATTTGATATCATGAGTCATTGAACCTTCATATTCAGTCTAATATTGAGCAGTGTGGGTTCAAGTGCATGTTTAGAGTTTTTGCTTAATTCTCCTTATTAATGTCTCAGGAATTCATCAGCATGTAATTGAAACCTGGATTGTTGTGGTGCTTTGTCTCGGCCTGCTATTTAAGGCTTAACAGGAAAACGGGAATGAGCGGACACAGTATTCCTGTGTCAATCCCTCACCAGCCGTCCACGCTTCTGAGCACATCCAATAGTTTACTCAGACCCATTCATCACACAGGTAGAGGCAATACGCACTACATCAATTCTCATTTGCAGGTGCATTCGGTTTAGCCCTGTCTCATTGTTTAAGTCCAAACCGATTAGATGGGCTGAGACGTGACGGGACCCATGAAGTTTAACAGTTAGTGGCAAGGGTATTGAGAGAACAGGAACAGACGGTATGGATGAGCCATTCGATAATCTTCTCCAGAGACCCCAAGACTCCTTTCCTGCCCTGTAACCCGCTGTCATCTTGTATTGAGCTGTTTAAGAATGGCTGATTTGTTTGGAGTTTGGTTGGGAGCGTTTTGCCACAGGCCAACTGATTCACCTTTAATTAAAAGAATGAGTGGCTGTTTATTTTTGGATTCCCTGTGGCTTGTCTTGGGAAGGCTCCTACAATTTTACTGAAGCAGGCTTTCAATTAAGTGCAAATGTTTTAGTTCAGATTGCCATTCTGATCAGGTGACAGTAATGCGACATATGGCTCATTTTGTTTTAAAAGTAAATGTAAAGATTCCTGACTGTGCCACATATGATTCATTTGTAAATGAAAGTATTGGATTTGATCCGTCTCCAGGGGAACCGTTAAAATAAGACTCGTGTCCCAGCGGTACGCGCGAGCGCTGAGATGTCCATGAGTTGACTAAATGCTTAATGCACGCAGCTGTCGTGAATGCCGTATGAATGCTTCAGATGTCCAATACTTTGGCACAAAGAACGCAAACATGGCTGCTCTTCAAAGTCATGTCTCATCATCACAGACAGCTGCTGATTTGACTAAACTAGACCATTGAGAACATAAAGGTTGTTTTTAGTTAAAGGCAGGGGTTGCGATTTACTCCATTGATTATATTAAAGCATCACTTGCATTAGATTAAAATTTGGCTGGATTATTATGGATTTCTGAACACAGGGCGAAGACTGGAGTTCAAGCAGGGAAAGAGTAAACTTTACTCATTATTTTCATACTTCACCGAGTGCTGTAAATGCTTCACAGTTTTGTAGACAACCAAACGGTGTCTCTTATGTTTTGTTTAGCTGCCATCATTATAGAGAGAAAGAAAGAGTGCCAGAATTGACTTCGGGGGAAAATGAATCGCATTGGAACGCAAGCATTTCCTTTATTAGATTAAAAGTTTAGAGATTAGAACAGCTAATTACCTAATTACAGAAAGAAATTTGCTGCGTTTAAAAGAACACGCAGCCCTGAATTGAAAACTGCATCAAATGTATTTTCTGTAAGACATGATTAGGAGAGCAAAATTGCATTAATAATACCAGACTGAACATAAAGATGCAAAGCACTGCGTCCTTGATAAGAACAAATAACAATCCTTGTGAATCATGTTCTGCTCTTTTAGATTCATTCAAACGGAGGTGTTTTTAGTTATTTGTTTTATTTCTCCATAATCGCCTCTCATTTTCTCTTGTGTTCCGTCAGAGACGACTCGAGAGCGATATTAATATTTGATGAGATTGTGTTAGTTGAATTAAAGGAGGAAAATTGCTAGCTGAGGGAATGGCACATTGTTAAGCATGTAAATGTATTCTGCTCTTTTTCGGAGAGAAAATCTAGACGTCTTTCCCCTCAGGAGGTCCATAAGCTATCGTGGTAACCCGCTCGACTTTAATGTGTGCCAGATTCAATCTGCAGGCCTTAATGTCTGCTGATAATTAATATTCTCCTGCTGGAGTTGGGACGTACAGACGTACAGTTGTTATAGGAGCAGATTGTGTTTGGAGGGTGTTGGGGAGTTTGCAGTCCAGATGTCTTCGGTTTTGCCAGCCAATTTGTATTATTTCTGCTGTTTTAGATCTCTCTTCTTGGGGGAATTTCACAATGAAATTTCCTGGTCGTGTTTCACCCCAAAATTAAAAGAAAACAAATTTTAATGAAAATGAAGCTTGTTTGAGCATGAATGGGTAAGACTTTACAATAAGGTCCTTAAAGGATTAGTTCACTTCAGAATTCAAATTTCCTGATAATTTACTCACCCCTGTGTCATCCAAGATGTTCATGTCTTTTTGGACCTTTTTGGATGTTTATGTATTAAGGTTTTTGAGGAAAACATTCCAGGATTTTTCTCCATATAGTGGACTTCAACGGTTACCAACGGGTTGAAGGTCCAAATTGCAGTTTCAATGGAGCTTCAAAGGGCTCTACACGATCCCAAACAATCGGTCATTTTCTTAAAAAAAAAAAAAAATTATATACTTTTTAACCACAAATGCTCTTCTTGCACTAGCGCGGTCATCACGTTGGAAAGGTCACACGTGGCATAGGCAGAAGTACCGAGCAAGTGTCTACAAAGCGCACATGCAAAGACTCAATGGCCCTTAAAAAAAAAAAAAAAGCTAAAACAATGATGTTGGATGATTTTGAAGTTGGAGGAGAAAATGAGATGGAGTTTTTTGCCCTACCGCGGTACTTCTGCCTATACGTCACGTGTGACTTTTCTATCATGATTACGTCATGCATGGCGTAACGCAGACAAGACGAGCATTTGTGGTCAAAAAGTATATAATTTTTATTTTTTTTAGAAAATGGCCGATCGTTTCTCTAGATAAGACCCTTATTCCTCGTCTGGGATCATGTAGAGCTCTTTGAAGCTGCACTGAAACTGATATTTGGACCTTCAACCCGTTGAACCCCAGTGGAGTCCACTGTATGGAGAAAAATCCTGGAATGTTTTCATCAAAAACCTTCATTTCTTTTTGACTGAAGAAAGAAAGACATGAAAGAAATAATACATCATTATTTTGTTTGCATTACAGCAATTTTTTCCATAATATAGCACTAAGAATTAGTGGTGAAATGTGCTGGATTGGCATGCAAATCAAAAAATTTCACAATACAAAAAATATTATCCTAAAATAGGCTTCATTTTCTTTGTGCATAATATAATTTCATATTTCTTCTTTTGATTCTGGGGTGAAATATGATCTAGATGTGTTTGTGACAGGTTTCGAGAGATTTGCCTCATTTAGCTCATTTTGCATTGCAATGAGAGAGACTACACCCTAAATGAATAATACATCAAAATATTCTAGTGCTAAAAGAATGAGATGTTCTTGCACCTGGCAGGCTTCTAGAAGGATTCTACAGAGCATGGTAATATGCCATGACTAGAGGAGTCATTTGTCATGGGCGTGTGAGCTGCTTGCTGCTGGCGATGTGTAACTCATGCGACGCCCTCAGGCCAGACATGTCAGGGCTCTCAGCTGAGTTTTGTTCTGCGACTTATTGAACTCTCTTTTATATGGTTAATGCTGAACTGGGCAAATACAGATTAGCCCCTGAGGGATGCTCTTTGCTTTTCCTCTCAGATCTAACAGTGCTTAAAGGCAGTCTTTGTCTGAGCCCAATTCTCTGACTTATGGGCCTTTTCGAAATCCAAAAGAAGCTAAGTATACAGTTTCGGGTACAGATGGCATTGCATTTTGTGCACCTTGCCGTTTTATAAACAATAAATGCTGCAACGACTGTTGGGGCAATGGTTAATCAATCATGGCAAATATACCCAACACCTAGGGATGCTAACTCTTAATCCACGATTGATAATAATCTAATCAATAAAACGTATCGATGGCCGATTAAGCAAAGGTCACGATTAGAGTGTGAGGTTTTGAGGTGCGTGCGGCTCATGCGCAAAACACGTGCAGTACACACACAAGGAAATATGAAGCAGTTATGTATTCTAAGTGTATTAATGTCTTCAATCCGTGCAATGTATTAGGCTAGCCGTTTATTTCGAAACATAATTAACCAAGCGTCCAATAAACCCTCCAAACAAGTGATTTTACTGAACATAAGAACTACATACTTGTCTAAATGCCACAATAAAAGTACACAACAAGTAATAAGATCCTGGTTGATGAGTGATGATCTTCCAGCCCTGTTTCAGCTGTGTGCTCTTGGCGCACGGTAAATCAGCACCTGTCAATCTGAGCGATCGAACCAATCCTAAGCAGGGTCGAAGCCAGAATCGTTCAAGAGGGTGGGCCTTCATAAAACAGGGTGGGCAAATCGTAAGAGTATGAAAACTGCATGCAAAATTGTCAAAAAAATAATAACTCAGCACAGTTTCAAGTTCAAAGTTATAAAACAGCAAATAAGAAACAACCTGAACTAATGAACGAATGAATCAGTGAATGACAAAATATGACAGTAACAACAGTACAAAACATTATATCTTCGCTGTCGGGCAGAAATCTCCAAAAACTTTTCAGGAGATGGAAAAAACACTATTTTTAAAACTATGAATCACTGAAAAAGTTGAAGTTAAAGTTGGCTTTATATCTGGTCAGACACTAGCATGTGTCATTATAGCCTATTATTCACATTTTACCAAAATCAAGCTCAAGCAGGATTTATGAGGTTTTTGACTAGAGAATTTCGAAGAATATCAGAGATGCATGTTTTGTCAGTCATATAACACCTGCATCTGAGGCAGTAAGTGCATCGCATTATTTTTTCATCATCTCACAGGTTATAAAGGTTATTGTAGCTATGTTGGCACTCCGTTTTTTCTGTCATTTGGCCAAAATCTCATGTTATAAAAGAAGAAGCGTTTCACACAGGCTATTTAAGACCATTCTGGCTATGATTTGATGACAAAAGCTAGACTAAGACACTCTTCTCTGCTCCTCAAATACATAAAACATCAGCCTTTATATATATAGTGTTCCTTGAGTAAAGAAAACTCTGTACTCATACTCATACCCATATGTTTTAAACAAGCAGAGATGCTCCAAAATGCACGCAATACTTAATCCATGATAGAGATAGGTGGAATTATGAGGTTTGACTGACAGTTTGAGGAGCCAATGGAGTTACAAGATTTGCAAAACCCACAGACAGTGTGTGAAATGCAAAGAGTGAAAACTATGAAAATGTCTGCAACTGACCATGGAAACCTGCAATTAATCATTCTTTTAACTAATTAAATAAAGTTATATAAGTGTGATAAGATGCCCACCCATAGCCTCGCCACTGAATCCAAGCGCTCTCCAGCTGTAAAACGTTGTCCGATTGGTCTCTAGACATCGTCCTTACCTAATATACCCACCCACCACAGAGATCCAGTTTTCATTGGTTGAACTTTCAAATGACGTTGCAAAACACTGCGTCACAATCGCGACGTGATCAGATTCCAGAAGTGCTATAGCTTTAGCCAAGCAGCATGTCAGTGTCACTCTGTGATCTATGCATTGTCTTATGTTGTAGTTGGGCTCATTCGAGATCACCTGCTCAATATAAAGATGTGCGATCTACTATGGATTTCTAGTGTTTCTTGAAGTTACAGTGCTTTGGAAATAAAATTTTACCATTGCAACACCGTTACAACATGCAAACATTGGAATGTATTAATATTACTATGAACTGCATATGCCCAATAATATGCACAATTCTTAATAAATTAGTTTCTAAATATCTTTTGAACTTCGATGGCTTCATGCTCTCAGCAGCCAGTACTTCTCTGTTTGGAACTTTCATGAAACTATAAGTTGCTGAACACTCTGCTCATGAAAATTTTCCTGCTTTTGCATGTTAAACCTTTTTCCTCCCCAGCCCACATATTAACTTAGCCATACATGTCTTTAAAAGTTTGGCCTAGATTCGGCTCATTTGGTGCCCGCTGAGACTCCTCGTGAACTCTTTCTGTTAAATTGCCTCAGATGTAGATGGATGGGATCAGTCGGAGCAGATTCCTGATTAGCCCTTTAGGGAAAATGGAAGGATTAGCTACAGCGCTGTGCTTCGCCTCAGTCCATCTCACAAGCCTCCCAAACCTAACGACATCATTGTCTTTAATAGCTGCAAGACATATCCGCGTACTACTAGCTAATTCTCACAGGATGTCATTTATTACTCAAGTAGACATTAGCATTTTGGAACTGGATCACAAGTTATCCAGTCCTTTAGCACTGCGAGGTTGAAGTTAGCTGCCAAAGAGTCGTCCATTCCAAATCTCGTTCATATATAATAGATAACTTGCTGTAAGTGACGGTATGGAGCATAACTAGGCTAATACATAGATTTGCATATTTGAGACTAACTGCATTATTCATGAGAGTACCGGGGTCTTTTCTTTACCACCTTTACCTTTGTAAGTAGAGTATTTTAAAATACCAAAAGTGAATTATTTTGATGTTTCAGTTTCGTTTTGGTTCTTGAACATCTTGTGCTAAAAAATGATGTGTGAGTGAGTTTTCAGACTAGATTGAATGTGGTAAAAGAGAAAAGCAATACTGTACAAAGACAAAAATGCATCTGTCTTTTGCAACGTTCCATTGTCCCACTCTTATTAGCTGGTCGTTTTGCAATGAATTGGTCAAAAGACTTGCGAAGGGGCTGTCAAACTTCAGATATACACCATATATATCCCAGTCTTCTGAAGCTGTTCAGTATCTTTGACTATGGAACAGACCCAAATTTAAGTTGTTACTTAATGAAAATCTACTGTATAATGTGCATATTCAAAGGTTACACTTTATTTTGATGGTCCACTTTAGACATTTATTAGAATATTAGTAGCCTGTTAGGTTAGGGTTAGGTGTGAGGGTTTTGGGTTAGTAGAATAAGTTGACATGTAGTTGCAAAGTTACATAGTCTGTTGGCAAGCATCAAAATAAAAGTGTTAGCAGATATTAACTGGTATTAGTAAAAAATGACAGATTTTTTATTTCAATTAAATGATTGCACTATATTTTAGTTCGATAATATTTTTTGAATTAATATTTAGTATTTTTAGGGAATTTTATGCTACTAAATTATATTTATGCAGTAGTTATAATCCATTTACTCACTTTTTGAAGCATGGACCTGAAAATGAAATTTCCAACTTAAACTGTCATAAATCTTGAATTCTTTGGAGCACAGACTTTAGTTTGGTCTTTTTTTGTTGTTTTTAAAGATGACACATGGCAGATTATTGCTGAAGTGAAAAAAGTTTTAAAAAGTGAACTTGAAAAAAAGTGATACAATTTTACATTTATTGTCATGAGAAATGCACAAAAACACCATTTTCAATTTCTATATGAAATATATATTTTCCAAAAAACATTTTACTCTAATACTGTGATAAAATCAAAGCTAAAAATCTAAACAAGCTATGTTCCAAATTTGAGCTTGATATCTCAAAAAATGAGCTTTCAGTAAGATTTTGTTTGGGCGCAGTACCAAACGTTTCCAATAGATGAAATTTGTCTCCCATTTATTTGCAATGTGCTCATTTTTGACCAAGAACAATACAAGTATGACTAATTTTTTGTGTGTGTGTGTGTTCACAGAGCAAGTGCCAAAACTTTTATCAAGTTTCATACCATTCAGATGAAGTAAAAAATTAAAAAAAAATAAACAAAACGTAAAATTTTTCAGTCAAAAATGGGTTAAGCAGACAGTCTATTAATACTTGGGGCCAGATTTACTAAACGGGGCAAATTAGCGTGAGAGCGCAATTCCACAAATGCGCCGATGGGAGTGGCAAGTTTTGCGCGCGATCTTCTGCTGACGCACAAATAAAAGAACACAGACGCAGTCACAATAATTTACATAATGACCAATGCAATCTAATAAGAGCAGCGCAAATTAGCATTGGGTCACAAATAAGCAGAGCTGATGCTCTCATCAGGTGCGGGTCGACACAGGCGTGACTTGTTAAATGTAATCTGACAAACACGTACACATATAGGCCTGTATATATATATATATATATATATATAAAGAACATGGCTTGGCAAACGATATGTTCGGATAACGTCTTCCTCTGTCATTCCAAAGAAATTAATATGAGTGGAAAATATTTTCTCCATTCTGCCACGCGCTCTCTGTGCCATGTAGCTATGTCGCAAAAAAGACATGCTTTTTTTGGGCATTAAATAATGGCGCAAATACCAGTAAATTGACGAGCACAAACATTAGTAAATCACGTTGCGTGATTCATTTAAATACTCTCCTCCCATAAATTTTGCGTCTGAATGGGAAACTCCTACAAATGCATATGCAATAAGGTCAGCCGCAAAAACAACTCAACCCGACAGCAGTTTTTTAACTCCAAAAGAGGGTTTGCTCTGGTGCAAACTGTTAGTAAATCTGGCCCTTGAATGGCTGCTAGTTTACATATAGTTGCAAAGTTACTTATAGTTAATAGAATGTCTAAAGTGGACTATCGAAAATAAAGTGTATTTGAATATATGCAAACATGATTACATTTATATTTACGTTTATGCATTTGGCAGACACTTTTATCCAAAGCGACTTACATTGCATTATACTATACATTTGTATCTGAGTGCAATCCCTGGGATCGAACCCACGACCTTGGCATTGCTAGTGCCATGCTCTAACCACTGAGCTACAGGAATGATTATGATTGGAGAGCAAAAATATCAATGAATAATGACTCAAAGTTGTGGTCTGTTGTTAATTCAGAGCTATTTTGGAGCTGCTGGTCATTGTATGTTAAAGAGCAGCGTGAACATTCTGCTTAACATCTCCTTCAGAAGAAATAAAGTCATATGGGTTTAGAATGACACGAGGGTGAGTAAATGATGTCGGAATGTTTATTTTTGGGTGAACTATCCTTTTAAGAACCAGAACTGAAATCAGAACCAGAATCATTAAATTCACGATGGCTGTGCAGTGCATCTGGATAAGTGTATTGATTGTGTTCCCTCGCATAACCCCCCTTAAACTCACATAGCAGCATCAGATGATCTCACATGAGCCGTGCTGATGGGACAGACTCATTAATGGTATATGTATTCCGATGAGGCTTCCTGGATGTGAGCCTCGGAATGACGGGTTTGTGCTTTCTTCTGTTCAATTTGCTGTCATTTTCGAATAATTGGACGGTAGCGCGTTTGGAGTGCAGTTTGAGAGGGAGTTGTTGAGTATGAGGCTTTTGACACCTAATTTAAAATATTTTTTCATCACAAATTCTGAGGCAGATGCATTATGGGGTGAATTTATCATTCCACTTGATGAGCGAAAAGACATTTATTCATGGCTTTCGTTCTCTTCGGATCAGAGAGAAAGCCTCCTTTACTGCATGTTGTGTTGCTCTTTATTTCACCCTACAAGCACTGCTGCGGCGGCTCCACATGTTGTTATTCAGCTACTCAATTAGACAATAGATGTGTGTTTAATGGCTCTGTTTCTCAAATACCTGCGAGAGGAAGGAGCCAAAATATTGTTCTAGTGTTGCAGTGTTTAGTACTGTGTAGTGTGAAATGAAATTACCCTGAGATTAAAGCTCATAGAAACAGCAGTCATTTGATTTTGCGGCTTACTTTATTATGCTGCACGTCTTAGATTTTCCATTCTGTGTTACTGGATTTATAATTTATTATTTTTTGTTTTCAGGCTTTCATAAAAGGTTTTTTTTTTTTTTTGTGGAACAGTGGAGAAAGTAAAGCTGGAAGAGTCTAGCAAAACAAGTTGTTTTTTTCCTCTGCCTCAGTAGCAGTAAAGGTGTTTTGCTCGAGAGAAAACTTTTAAAGTACTCAAGTAAATACTAATAAGGTTGTGCTTGAACAGCAGCATAAAGGTCAAGTTTTTATTAGTGGTGCTTATACTTGGGATTAAAGAGATCTGAAAAAACCCTTGAACCAAAGTATTAGATTTTTGTAATGTGCTATTCATTCTTGTACCGATCCGTTTTCACTACATGCTGTTTTTGTGTTTTTAAATGTTGCTATTTAAGATTCTGTTCTATTTTGTTGCGCTTTTTTTCTGTTTTTTAACAGAAGAACATATTATATGTGAACACCCTCTAATAACTGTGTCTGATCGGGTCAGACAAACTCTAAACCAGCCTAGAGCTTCCTAAACATTATTAGATGATTATTTGACTAGTTGTTCAAGCAAACAGTCAATTTGAATCCTAATGATCCGTTGTGCTTTCTTGCTGTCATTACTACAACAAACTACTGATCACTGACACAGTGCTTAGAAAAACCATAAAACTGACATGAAGTGTGATAAATGCATATGGCATTTTCCACGTACACATCGGGATTTATAAAAATGAAACTTGCCGTAAATATGTGCGCACCGTACAGAAACTCTAGACCATGTGTACGAACTCTTTTACTAGAGTGAGAAAAGTAATGAAGTAAACAGAACGATTTTAAACTGTTTTCATTTTGATATACACATTTACATTAATATTCCACTTTCATTAAAGGGTTGGTTCACCCAAAAATGAAAATAATGTCATTAATTACTCACTCTCATGTCGTTCTACACCCATAAGACCTTCGTTCCTCTTCAGGGGCCAGTTGCATAAACTTAGTCACTATATTAAGACTGTGTCTTAAGAACTAGTTTGACCAACTTGCAGTTAACCAAGGGTGTTATTTTTCCAATTCCAATTACACCAATCTACCTTTTTATGTAACGGACTTTAAAAAATTAAGACCGCTCTTCAAGAAAAAAAATAGTGTCTTAACTTTTAAGACTAGTCTAAGTGGTTTATGCAACCGGCCCCAGAGAACACAAATTAAGATATTTTTGATGAAATCGGATGGCTCAGTGAGGCCTTTATTGCCAGCAATGTCACAGAACCTCTTAAGATCCAGAAAGATACTCAAGACATATTTAAAACAGTTCACGTGACTACAGTGGTTCAACCTTAATATTATAAAGCGACAAGAATACATTTTGTGCGGCAAAAAAATGAAATAACGACTTTTCAACAATATATAGTGATGGCCGATTTCAAAAACACTGCTTCATGGAGCAGAATCAGTGGTTCGGAGTGCCAAAGTCACGTGATTTCAGCAGTTTGGTAGTTTGATACGTGATCCGAACAACTGATTTGAAACAAAAGATTCGTAAAGCTTCGAAGCTTCATGAAGCAGTGTTTTGAAATCGCCCATCACTAGATATTGTTGAATAAAGTCGTTATTTTGTTTTTTTGCCACACAAAAAGTATTCTAGTCACTTTATAATATTAAGGTTGAACCACTGTAGTCACATGAACTGTTTTAAATATGTTTTTAGTAGCTTTCTGGGCATTGAAAGTATTAATTATCTTGTTAGCAATGGAGGCCTCACTGAGCCATCGGATTTTATCAAAAATATTTTAATTTGTGTTCTGAAGATGAATGAAGGTCTTACGGGTGTGGATCGACATGAGGGTGAGTAAGAAATGACATTATTTTCATTTTTGGGTGAACTAACCCTTTAATGGTGATAAGCACTGAATTTACATAAAGTCATTACGTAGAAGTTACAGAAAAATGATATGAATTTGGATAGCTGATGTGCTACTTTTGATCATTTTTCCTGTGACACGCTGTTTTAATGATAGTGAGGAGTGATAGGTGCACAATAATTCCTCTTTAAACTAAACTGCAGATCTCATGTTATGACAAAATATTTTAGGCGAGAATGATGATCAGTGATGCACACTTCAACAGACACTGCTGGATTCGGTGGATTTTTTATGGGTATTTTGATATATTTATTCTAAAACATAACAAGGATATTGGATGATTTTTAGCAATGTAATGTGTATGGCACAAATGGCATTTATAGACTGTATCAATATTTTCCAATGTCTTGTACCTTTGATGGTGTTACGTGGATGGGAATATGCATGGAAATGATATGCAGATGAGGTTATGCATAGTAAAACTCGGCATTGTAAGCTCCATATATGGTGATTTCGGGGAGGAGACAGGGTGGAGATGCACGTACGCACAATCTTCTGCTGACTGGGATTTATAAAGGGATTTTTTGCACAGGTTCTGACGTACGCATGGTTTTATATATCTGAAAACTTTTGTGCGTACGTGCACTTTTAGGATGAAGTCTACGGAAAGTTTTATAAATGAGGCCCCTGGTCTTTAATAATGTTCTCAAAACATTAGCACAAAAAACATTATTTATACATCGTTCATCTTCCTGAAACATATTAATTGGACGTTCATCCTGTTTTTTTAAATGTTGCTACTTGTTTTGGAATGTTCAGAGAACATTCAAAAGTAACGTTGTTTCCAAAATGATAAAATGTAATGTTCACATTTGCATAATAAGGAAAAATCTTTTTAAAACATTTAAAAAAAAAAATGACATTTTAAATGTTCAGAGAACATTTAGAAATAAAGTTTTTATAACTTAATGGGAATGTTAGAACATATTTTTGTTAGCTGGGTAATAGTAATTTTTTGTTTGTTGTTTTGGCCTTGCCCATTCCTGAAGCTAACTTCCATACATTTGTCAAAAATTGTTGCATATTTTGTGATTTATCTTGAATATTAATTTAATGTTACTTACTTACTCCTAACTTAGACTGGTGTAGGCATAACAGTGAGCCTTGACCCTTTGACAAATAAACGTTTCTAAACTTTAAAAGTTTACTTTACTCTTGATTTTGTCATGTTTTTGAAGTATGCCCTGATTCTGTCTCTGTCCCCCAGAGTGGAATATATTAAGCTTTAATTTAGGACCTTATTTTAATTTAAATTTATTTCATTGAAATGAGACTCCGCACAAAGATCTTATTTTTTTGTCCTTAGAGATTTTAAGATAATGAAGGAGGTTGCTTGTCTGGCGCTTTGACAAGGTGATGTGTAAAGGACAGTCTGCGCTCACAAATATAATAGATATGCAATACCAAATGATGAAGACCTCTGATAAAGGAGCCTCAAGCCTTTTATAAACGTTGCCCTTATGAAACAACCGTCAAAACACGCTGCAAACATCACAGGGTGGCGAAAGCATAAAAAGCATATTGATGCGTATGATTGGCCAACCTTTCAGGAGTCAGGGTGCACGTTTTTAGAAATTGTTTCCTGCTTCATTTGCAGTCACAAATAGTGTGTCTAATGGTGATTCGGAGTAAACAAGAGGTAAATCATCCACGTTGGTCAGATTAAGCCATTAGCTCACCGGCTGGAGTTAAATGTAGAGAAATGACTCATTTAATGTCTGATTACCAAATAATAGAGTGCCATAAACAATGGCCGACACTCTGCACCAGATGCTAATTCACCTCGCATTCCCGAGATAACAGCCTTTATCTTCACGGATAGGTGCTTAACGTACGCAGACGTGGACAGTTTTTTATTAAAGCGTGCACAATACAGTCTGTTTTGTTATTAAAAGACTCTTCTTTCTCGAGATGCGTCTTCATTATACTCGAGCAGGCTTCGTGCAGATAACGCTGCCTCATTTGCTCACAATCCCCTCAATTTTCCCACAGACGATAATGCAGCATCTTTCTTGCAGCCACTCGGATGACAAGAGCACACCGTCTTCCATGTGCTCGCTGGATTACAAAGGTTAATCATCAATTTGAGGCTTATTATGCCCAAATAGTAGCAAGACTACTCGAAACAGAATTGAAGCTGCCGGTAGATGGAACAGATATAATCGATCGGGCTGAGAACACACAGTCCAGTGTAAATTGAAGTCCCTGTTGCATGATGATTAGAAGGTGTTTGATGGCTTAAACACATCTCTGTTGGATCATTGAAAATACACAGAGCAATCACGAGTCTCTGGGCCGTATTGATCACATTTTGCTCCGACAGGAAGGACTCTGGTGAATTCTGTAGTAGCTTGGCAGAGAGAACAGCACAGTGGGATTGAATCTTAGATTCTTGAAGATGATAACCACTATTACTAATGCCATCATTCAGGTTTAATTTAATGAACTGCATACATTTTATTCAGTTCTTAGAATGTGTTTTTTTTACTATTTTCTGGTGCTCTGATGTGAGGTCCTTGTTGGTGGTGTTTGCTGTCAGCACCAATCAGAGCATCTTAGAGATAAGCCCTGGTAACATCATAGTAACCACATACCAACGTTCTAAACACCACTCAGAACATCTTAGAGGTAAGTCCTGGCAACTCCATAGTAACCACAAAGTAACGTTCTAAACACCACTCAGAACAGCTTAGTAATTGAAGAGGTAAGCCTTGGCAACACCATAGCAACCACATTGCAACGTTCTAAACACTACTCAGGAGATCTTAGTAACTGAAAAGCCCTGGCAACATCATAGCAACCACTTAGCAACATTCTAAACACCACTCAGGAGATCTTAGTAACTGAAAAGTCTTGGCAACACCATAGCAACCACTTAGCAATGTTCTAAACACCACTCGGGACAGCTTAGTAACTGAAGAGGACAGCCCTGGCAACACCATAGCAACCACATAGCAACATTCTAAACACTATTCAGGAGATCTTCGTAACTGAAAAGCCTTGGCAACACCATAGCAACCACTTATCAACGTTCTAAACACTACTCAGGAGATCTTCGTAACTGAAAAGCCCTGGCAACACCATAGCAAACACATAGCAACGTTCTAAACACTACTCAGGGCAGCTTAGTAACTGAAAAGCCCTGGCAGCACCATAGCAACCACACAGCAACATTCTAAACACCACTCAGGGCATCTTAGTAACTGAAGAGGTAAGCCTTGGCAGCACCATAGTAACCACTCAGCAACATTCTAAACACAACTCAGGACATCTCAGTAACTGAATGGGTAAGCTCTGGCAACACCATAGCAACCACATAGCAAAGTTCTAAACACTACTCAGGACAGCTTAGTACAACAATTTGAACATCACTCAGAACCCCTTAGTAACTAAATATCTACGCCCTGGCAACCACATAGCAACATCCTTGCAACATGGTGACAATGAACATCATCACATTATCTTTAGAAAACTGTACTGAAAAGACCGGCTTAGACCAGTGTGAATTTCCATGTTGGTTAATGCTGTTCAGTGATGATTGAGAACACATGCTGGTCTTTTCAACAGGGAATGTGCTTTACATTTATTTCCTCCACTGTGACTCGCGGTGCATTCAGGCTTTACATTTGATCAGTATGTGAGTGTTTCCTGTGAGTCAAACCCATGACCTTGACATTAGTGCCGTGCTCATATGAATAACTTCTATATTTTGTGTCCAGTCTACGCTGCAAAGCCTCAGTGCATCTCCAGGATCTGCTGCCTGTAAATAGTTTCACATCATCATCTGCTTTGCGTTTCATTTCCTCAGTTCGCACAAAGTGGCCAATGTAAGCGCTTACTCATGGAAATGTAGTGGTTTAATCTGATGGATGTCAGTGTCAGAGTTAGCATTATGAAGAGACCTCAGCTGGAGGCAGACGTTTGCTTTGCACATGAGCACCTGTGTTCATTACATAAGAGTCTGAACCATTTTATCAAAGAGCCTTATGGAAAGTGGATGCAGCTGTTTGCCGCCCGTCTTCCTTCGCTGAGCCCTATCCGCACACAAGACCTCTTACAGTGATTTTCAGTCACATTTTCCACAGCGTGGCTCTCAGCAAGGCACTTGAGAAGAGCTTTTGAAGTAAGTATGTGTGTGGCACAGTGTCGCTTTCTAGATAATTCTAATTCAGGTGAAGTAGAGCTTTGTTTTATGCCATGCATTGTTGGTCACAGCGATTGTCTTTCCTCGTATTTCTTTCTAGTTGGTTTAGTTATTGTTTCTTCAGGATGTTGCAAAGGTTTAACAGGTTAATTAAGGATGCAAAGTGCAAGTGATGTTCTTCCTCGTTTTTTTATTCAAGGCAACTTGAGATGCAAAATGGCATATGATACTGTGTTTTTTTTTCTAAAAAAATAAATCAAAATTAAGGGATTTTAAACTTCAACCAAGTTTAAACTTATTTTTCTGACCCCATTGGCAGATATTTTTACATTTATTTTTACATTTTCAGAAAATGTGTTCTGGTAGATACAGTAACATAACTAATTGGAAGAAAATTGCATCTTTTTACTTTGATGGCCATTTAAAAGTAGTCCTGTATTCTGACTGAATAAAATTTTTTTGCAAGCAAAATATAAAGCACAAATATCACATAATAAACATTTGCCAGATTTCTTCTGAATTTAAAAGTAAAGACATTGTGTCAAATGAAATCTAGTTCAACTTTAAAAAACACCACAACAACTTTAAAAAAGACCAGATTATGTTCAATCCAGTTATAAATGAAAGACCTAAGCATTGTTTTCATTTTGAAAATAGAAATGACCAGACTGCATATATGAGATGTTGAATTGGTCACACAAGACTAACCCATGCATATTTATTGATATTGAAAGGGGAAGATTTGCCTTTATGTTATTTTTGTAAGTCTTTCTTGACTGTAAAGCATATTTTATTGGAATGTCCTGCTTTAAATTATATTAGGCAACGTTTTTATTCAGAAAGTACATTAATGGACATTTTTAAAATGTTACTCCTGGGGAAATATTAGAATTGTTATCAAATATCTAACTGTTATTATTATTATTTATTTTATATTTTTGTTTAGTTTATGGAGATAATATTGTTAAATAATGTTGAAGGTTTACAATTAATTGAAATATTATTATTATTATGATTATTTACAATTTTATTGCTCTTGAGTTTGCCGTGAATATAGTTTGATGCTGATATGGTGTTAAATGATAAATTAATAAACCAGATTCCGTTCTGTTGAGCTCCGTCCATACGTGTCTAATCGCTGTCTAGTATAATTTTGCACATCCTCGGTCTTGACATCAGAACGTAAAAAGAAAGCTGATCAAGGTGTTTATATGCAAAGCAAAACTGAGGTAACATCTAGTGGTAGGATTCGTTTAAACCGTTTATGACCTTTCCCTGATGAAAGAAAAGTGTTTAAGGTGTTTACACGACTTTGCACGTTGTCATTCTCATATCTATTCCATTTGAAACCTCTACTAAAGAGACTATATTGAAGTAGCTAGCCTGGTGCAGTAAGCAGTGGCATTTGGCACAATGGATCCATGTTGTGTTTGAAGTGCCTGCAGTATAATGATATTTGAACTGAGATGTGTGCGCTGGCCTATTTATCCTGTCAGAGTCTGACTGATGAAGTCTTTGGGTGGAACTGCTGCTTCTCTGAGTCTGATAGTTCAGAAAGTGAGCTGCTGTCGCAGAGGTTGCCGGTTTAATTCCATGGACGGGTGACCCGGGAACTGGAAAGCTCCTGAGATCAAAATCACCTGCTCGATCACTGCCGGCCCTCGTGCAAAACACTTAACTACAGGATTAGAACAAATGGGTGCTGTTTTTGACAGCGGTTTGCATGTAGATGGGTTTTGATCATTGTGAAATGTTTTGAAGTTGATTGATTAAAGGGGCTATATGTAATCTCTTTTTATGTGTGAACAGATTGTAACGAAATTTAACGAACTTTCCCCGACTTTCTAGGTTGTCCATATATGAAAGACTGTAGACTGATTTTTTATGTTAAGGACTCGAGATGTTTTTGCTGGAAAAATCAAAAAGAGAGCCTCTCTTCTGTTCTATGACACATGAAATGAATGCCTATACAATGCTCAGGATAATGCCGAAAGAGCCATTCTGTACTGTAATGTCAATGTGTCATGCAAAGACTAGCGATTAATTCAAAATACAGTTTCACATAGTCAGACCTATATAGTCTACAGTCTCAAATATACTTATAATCAAACTATCATAACAGTGTAATTTTAATTACCTCATCTGTTGACATGATACCGGTGTAGAGCTGCACGATTCAGGATAAATTGAAAATCACAATTTTTTTTTTTGTTTCAAATAGAGATCACGATTCTGAACAGACAACTAATCAAAATAACATGTATGCTAATTTACTAGAGGGTCTGACAAAATGTTAATTGATGCAGTCTATTTAAAATGTTTAATTAATTTGAATGAATTATTTAAAAAAAAAAATCAGTTTGAATGAATGATTCAATGATGCACTCATAAATACTTCACTTGTTTCATTACTGGATGAATCAGGAGCCGTTTCTCAATTTGCGTTCTTGTCTGTACTTTTGTTCTTGTGGACTTGTGAAACGTCATCCGTCGCTGCCCAAGTACTGTTCCAATTCAAAGTTCACATCTAGCCAAGTACAGTTCAAATCCCCGGATGTGTTCTTGATCCGCCTCTTTTATCGAGGATGCATCGAGAGGTGACTTGTGCGGACTTAAGACAGCCAGGTATCCCAGAATGCATCTTGCACTAACCAGCAAGCGTCAATAGTAAAGGAGAAAACCCGCGTGATTTAAACATATTACTGTTATTATGTCATGACATGTAGATTTAAGAGTTTTCCAGACAAGAATGTACTGGTTTAAAGCTCAAATGTGTGGTTTATTGATAAAGATAGCGCCTTTCTGAAAATTTGATCTGACGTTGACACCTAGGGTTTTTGAATGAATCTCTTGAATGAATGATTCAATGACTCACTTATAAATACTTCACTTGTTTCATTACTGGATGAATCAGCGTTTTTGAACAAATCTTTTGAATGAATGATTCAATGACTCACTCATGAATACTTCACTTGTTTCATTACTGGATGAATCAGCGTTTTTGAACAAATCTTTTGAATGAATGATTCAATGACTCACTCATGAATACTCCACTTGTTTCATTACTAGATGAATCAGGGTTTTTGAACAAATCTCTTGAATGAATGATTCAATGACTCACTCATACATACTTGACTTGTTTAATTAATGGATGAATCAGGGTTTTTGAACCGCAGACTGATCGGCATATGACATCAAATTACCACGAGAGCGATTCAAAAGCATAAGGAGTCTTATGCTCTCTGACTTGAATGAATGATTCAATGACTCACTTATAAATACTTCACTTGTTTCATTACTGGATGAATCAGCGTTTTTGAACAAATCTTTTGAATGAATGATTCAATGACTCACTCATGAATACTTCACTTGTTTCATTACTGGATGAATCAGGGTTTTTGAGCAATCTCTTGAATGAATGATTCAATGACTCACTCATAAATACTTCACTTGTTTTATTACTAGATGAATCACCGTTTTTGAACAAATCTTTTGAATGAATGATTCAATGACAAATACATTTTAACAGTCACTTGTCACCACTTAACGATGTAATCGATACCGTCATTATATAAAGCGTCAAGTTACTTTAAGAAGGTGATTTACTCAATTTTTTCTCACCGCTGTCATTTTTGTTGTGTGTTTACTTTGTTATTGAGAGGAAAGCACATCATATATTTATTTACATATCCATCTAAACATCGCTCTCAGCAGCATGGACTATGTTGGGATGTTCGTTAAAAGTATATCGCTGCAAAGGTATTTCCAACTTGTGTATATCGGGGCATTGAATCGCAGTTGTACGTCCACCAGTGTCGCTAATAACAAGGATGTCTGAATTCTACAAATTGAACTCTCCCTTTAATGCTGTCGGCCTCAGTAAGTAATTAGGCCTCAAGAGGTCTTGAATTCATGATCACTTGTGGAATTAGATGATCGCATACACTCTGCTATATGTCTATGTGGTTAAGATGTTGAAGATTTTTCTTTGGTTTTGATTCTTTAGCTTCAGCTTTGACAGATAATTGAAATATCGAGGTTCTGTTGGTCTCGGTGAAAGCGCACTGATGGGAGTAGCGGGTCAGTGACTCGTATCGGTCCAGTCCTGAATCCTAATCACTCAACTTTGTCATTTTTATGTACCTGCTGTTCCTGTAGAGCAAAGCAAATAATAGAAGTCTGTTCTCTGATTCACTCAAGATTATTGCTAATGGGTTTGTGTTCTCTGTCTCTCTTTACATTCTCCAGCTCTACCTAAAGACGTCGGTGTCTTTACAGTTATAACTCCTCTTTGCGGATTAAAGGTTACAGTCGTTTCTTTGCGCAGCAGTACTGTATATCATACTTAAATGTCAGAATCATACATGGGGCTTTAAATAGTGCTGTTTGTGTGTCTCCTCATGATTTACTAAATCTTTTGTTATTTTATTTAACACATGGAGGAAAATACAAGTGTTTCAGATCTCAGGCCTTCTTATCAGCCATTTCTGGTGCTGTTTAAATAGCACTGCATGTTCTGTATTAGGTTATGATATGACACCAATACTTCACCTCTGAATTAGAGTTGCACACTACTTTTAAAGGTCATCACTAAGAATAGAAAAACAAATGAAGATGTTTTTGAGGAAGGAGCTATGAGTAAAGCTAAATGTCATCAGTAAAGCTTTAAGGCCACCACAAATGGGATGGCTATAGTACATCATCTCAAACCCAAGGGCTTCTATAGAACAACACAATGAGTCACTCCACATCTGAAGTGGTCCAAGATAACAAGAGGTTGTTTGTCTATAATACAGCTATTGGCAGTTTGATGGAAAGTGTCATTGTGGTGTATTCGCAGCAGATGTCTGGCTTGAAACGTGTCCTCTCTACAGCAATCAGTAAAGACCCAGAATCCACCGCCGCTAATTTGCGACAGCTGAGTCGGGATGATTACGGTATTTGGGTTTTGGAGGTCAGTCTATTCAATCACAGACCGCAACTTCCCTCCATCGCTAAAAAATTAGGAATTAATGAGCACTTCTCCGCTCCGTTCACTTCCAGACTCTCTGCCTGTGTTTCTTTCTGTGTCTGTAGTTAGTGGACTTATCAGTGATTGTTGAAAATTGTTTCTACAGCTAATTAAAAGCAGTCCAGGTTACTTCGCATCCGAGCCGATGAGCCACTCGAGCGAATCAGCAGATTCGTGAAATGTCCTCACTGTTGCTTTTCATGATTTTGGGTTTTGAAGGAAAGTTTTGGGTTTAAAATGACTTTAACCAAATGTTTGGAAACTGTGATATGCTCTTCTCAGCATGAATAGTTTTGTCTCCTTCCTCATTCTGTAAAAACAAGCAAAGATCATCATGTTTTCTAGTAATGCACTTATAATGGTCGTTTTGAAAGTGGACTTGTTTTTATCCGAGACAGTATTGTTTTACTATATATATATATATAGTATATAATACATATAATTATTATTATATAATTTATTATAAAATGTTTTTGTTTAATAATTACAAATATTACAACTACAATATAAAATATTAATATTAAAAATATATCATATTTATAACTTTTTATTAATTAATTTAAGTTTATATATATTTAATATATATATTACAGAAAATATTAAAACTTTTAAAGTTTTATATGTATATAAATAGTTATTGTAAGAATTGTTTTTGTTTAATAATTAAAAATATTAAAACTACAATATAAAAATATTAATGATAAAAACAGTATATAATATTAATAACTTTTTATTAATTTCTTTTGTTTTATTATATATATATATATATATATATATATATATATATTTTTTTTTTTTTTCAGTTTTAGTAATTTTAGTACTTCAACTCTTATTTCAGGTAGTTGTCAACAGTTCTAATTTTCCATTTTTTATGTTTAAGTTTTTATTTCATTTCTGCTTTGTTACAATTACAATTAATAGTTTTGGTTTTATTTTAAGTTACCAATAACAACACAAATGTTCCCAGAGTGTTCCTTTAAATCTGAGCTCATGTCTTGTGAACCGTGTTTGTGTGCTGCGAACACAAAAAGTGTTGGTTTTAGTGTGTCGGTTCATGTCGCTTTTGTTTGAGGTCCAGCGGTCAAGAAGGAAACTATCCTGAGATCATTTGGTCTATCGATCGTCTGAGTCTGACAGGAAATGATCAATACGTTCTGCCAGATCAATTGTGGGGTTTTAAGTTTCTGCTCCCCTTCTGCTCTCTGCCTCGGTCCTGATGAAAACCTCATCAGATAGGATGAAATCAAGCCCGTAAGAAAGCACTCATTTATATTTAACACAACTGCAGTGTTTAGCGGCAGGTATTAAGCGTTAATATCTCCCCGGATGACACCGTGACGCAGTGAGCACAACCGGAGGAATGCGGTTCAGCAGATGGCTTTGTTTGGGCTCTTCTATCATGGCCGAGATGTCGACTCCACAAACTCCCCTAATTATCCATTCTGCTGCCGTGGGTGTGCGTCGTAAAAGTCGATGCTCGGGGAGGACAAGGAGTGATAAAAAGCGTTATTGGGAAGGCAACCTCTCTGGCTCTTATCTCCCATAAACACTTCTCTGTGTTTTACAGGGCCGGGGAGGCAGCGCATGCTGCTCCGAGCCGAAGGGGGTACGGCCTTTATGATTTATTCATAAGATCAGTGGAACAAGTGCAGAAGATGAAAGTCATGGGAAGAGAAGTTTGTTGTCTGATAAGCCCTTGTTATGGTGATAAGGCCTCTTTTCTTTTTGCCTTTTTAAAGTTGAAAAGCCATCGGCACTTCCTGCACAGTCCATTTCGCGGTTCACGGTCCATTTCGCTCTGGTGTCATGATATCGTTTTGATGGTGGAGCTGAATTATTTCTGCAGAGTTTTTGCTTTTAGCTTTTCGGGGGTTAATGAATGAGCTTTATTTTGCTCGCCTAGTAAAACGTGATAATGATATGAGTCTCACAAGGTGAATCGCTCCAGAACATGCCTGACTCATATTTCACTCCAAAATCACAAGGAGGAAATATGAAATTATGTTTTGCACAAAGATAATGAAGCTTTTTTTTTTTCAGGACCATTAAGATCTTTTTAATTGTGTTTTGCTTTTCATGACAATTAACCCACTTTTGCTCATTTGTCATGGCCATAACGTGAAAACATGATAAATTAAGTCAATGTGAATTGATTGTGAATGTGGTGTAAATATGGGGGAATACGGTTTATTAAACATAATGTATAAGCAAAAAACAAAACAAATATATATATATATATATATATATATATATATATATATTTGTTTTGTTTTTTATATAATTTTTAGAATTATATATATATATATATATATATATAATTTATTTGATTAAAATGTGTTTATTTTTGTTTAATAATTAAAATATTGATTATATATATATATATATATATACTATTTCTATTACTTTATTTGTTACACAATTTTTATGTTTTCTATAACAGAGATTTATCTATCTATGCTAATAAATGTATTTATTAGCATTTATTACATATTTATTTATTTTGTTGAATAAGTAAAATTATTAAAACTATAATATTATAATGAAATATATTTTATATAATATTTATACATATATTTATTACATTATTGTATGATTTATATAATAAAAAATATATGCTGTGTGTGTATAGGCTTTATGTATGTATGTGTATATTATATATATATATATAGTATAATATTTTAGCACTGAAATATGTAATGTTTTCGTGAGATAGGCTCATGATCTCTGTCATTCATTTAGTGATGAATGAACACGTCCTTTCTTCCAATTTGATTTTGAATAGAGACTTCATTGTTGATTTGAATCTTATTTGAATTTTGCCATGATGAATTTGAATGTAAAGTGTTGGACACATATCCGCATCAGCAGGCTTTGTGAGCTCGAGTAAGAGAGTCGTTTTGGAGTGGGTGTGTTTTGCTGAGAGATCTTCATCTCTGTGAGGATCAACGGCCTGACTCTCTCAAATCTCTTTTTGTCAAGGGACGTCGCCGATGCTTTCCAGGCATTTATGCAAATGTGCAACAGCCACAGCAGACTGTACTCGACACACCTCCTCATACTGTCGCTCTCTCTTTCTCTCTTGTTTTGTCAGCCTCTATTAGAATTTCTGCTTTTCCTCCACTCTTGTATTCTCCATCTGGCCTTATTCTGTTGTTTATTAGCTGTGTTTGCTAAGGCATGCATCACGCTGACTGTTGCTCATAATGAAGGGATATTTTAAAACCCTTACTGTAAGTATTAAACTTCAGTGTGTAACTAATCCCACACAGTTTGTGCTACAGACATGCAGGATACCTCAAATCATAAGACTTGGTGAGGAGATGTGGACTATTGTGCTATGTAAGTCATCCAACTTACAACGTTTGCCTGGTGGACAATAAAACAGGGAAAAAAATCCCATGGACTAGCATTGCAGGAGCGACCTAGAGACCAAAAGATCACAGAGACTTGAGGGTGCTGGAGAGAAAGTGATGCTTTTTAAGTGGGGTAGTAAGAAATCACCAAGAAAATACTCAGAACACTTGACAACCACATATCAACATCCTAGCAATCACCCAACACCCTAGCAACCACATAGCAACACCCTGGCAACCACCTGGCAATCACATAGCAATGCCATGACAACCAATTCTGAATAGACAACTAAACAAAAATCTATTTAAAAATATTTAAATTAAAAAAGTGGTTGAGTGAATGATTCAATGACTCACTCATAAATACTTCTTTCATCACTGGATGAATCAGCGTTTTTGAACGAATCTCTTGAATGAATGATTCGATGACAAATACATTTTTTAACAGTCACTTTTCGCCACCTAGTGTTGCAACAATGTAATTGATACAATCTTTATTTGAAGCGTCAATTTTAAAAAGGTGATTTACTCTATTTTGATTGCTACCGTAGACAGCAGTGTTTATATCCGAACTATGAACGTTTATCTTAGTACTTCTGTGATAATCTGAATTGTTGTTGAATATTATTTCAACTGTGATGTTGAAAAGACTGTTTGTGAAGTTGTTTCATACTTATACATGACAACTGCTCTCTCTGGATCAGTGGCAACATGAACGCAGATCTGAATGTTCGATGTGATCGTACTTATCAAAGGTTTAATAGACATAGCTGAAATAGAGATCATTTATTATAGCTTGTTAAATTTGCCCCTATTTGGGTGTGAGCAAAAACATGCAGTTTTTGTGTGTGTCCCTTTAAATGCGAATGAGCTGCTGCTCCCGCCGCTTTCCAGAAGAGGGCGGAGCTTTAACAGCTCTCGCTTCGGTTGCTCAACAACAACAAAGCTGGAGAATCTCACGCAGCAAAATGTAGCGGTGTTCAGCCTTACTTTGTTCAAACCGGAGTCGACACTGATGGAGAGACTCAGGAAGAAGTTACAACTTTTAGACATTTCTGAATGGTTAGTGGATAAATTTCTGTAGTTGCTGTGGAGTTGATTCAACTCATCGACTAGCCGTCATGTTAATCTTTTGTGCAAATCCAGCATTGAATTGACCCTTGTTTGTGAAGCAGAAAATGACGGCATGTCAGCAACTCTCTACTACAACAACTCTTCCTCTTCTCTATAGCAGCCCATGTCCTCACCCCTTTGTTGTGTGTTCTCGGGAGTGGGGTTTATGTCAGTTTTGGGTTTTGTGACGTCACTAACCCGGGAAAAAGCTTGTTGTAGCCCCTACCAGCCGTTTGTTGTAGTCCTTAAATGTAGAATTCTTTAAAAGAAAATATCTCCCTTCGCATTGAACAATGATCGTCGTAACTTTGCAGATATTGTTTATGATCAGACCGCAACATTACACACTAACTAAAGTTAAAAAAGTGAAATCATAATCAAGGACTCCTTTAATAATTAATTGTGCAGCTCTACAGCACACCAAAGCAACGTCCTGACAACAACCTATAATACCCTAGCAACATGCTAAGATCCACTCAGAACACCACAGAAACCTATAGTAACAACATTCTAACATCACTTTTCTCACTCTCTCTGTCTCTGTCTCTCTGTCTCTCTCTCTCATTCTTCATAACCTCAATATCACCTCCACCAGGAAGCAGAAGTGCAGCATCCCAGATCGTCATTATAGATAAGGCTGCTGGCTGAGATCTGCTTCGCTCACAGGCGTAAAATTACAGTGAAGTCACGTGAAGGTTAGTTACCGCTCTGATGGCTCGCTCTCTCGGGATGTGAGGTGTCCCGGTAAACAGTGCTCAATATCACTCAGATTTTGGTTTCGCTGCTACTTAAAAATTCTCTCTTACCTCCACACACACACACACACATACAGTTTTGTGTTTAACTCTGACAGTGAAGTCAAGTGTTGATGATTGTTTGAAATAATGATTATCGTACTGTGTGTTTGAGCGGCTTTAAAGGATTACTGTAAGTTTGTAATTTTTAATAATTCCTAATTCTAAATAATAGTAAATAGCCATTTAGCAGACACTTGTATCCAAAACGACTCATCGTAGGTTCAGTCTTTCAGTTCATGGATAAACCCTTGAACCTACACCTTATATATATTGTATAATTCATTTTTTTTTTTTTTTATTGTATAATTAAAATGTATACAATGTAATCATGTGTTGTTGTTATTATATTGTGTATATTTTATATCATATTTTTATAATATTAGCAATAATTATATTTTCTAAAATTATATTCAATGATACATTTATTATTATTATAATACTTCTTGTTGTTGTTATAGTATATTACATATTTATAATATAATTAATCATTTTAATTGTATATTTTTTAAACAATATAACATATTATTTTTATTTTATTATATATATGTGTGTGTGTGTGTGTATTGTTTTATAATATAAAGAATAGTATATTATTTTCTAAAAATATATACTATATAATCAAATATTTATCATCATTGTTGTTGTTAGTGTTGTCAAAAATACCGGTACTTCGGTACCAAGTCGGTACTGAAATTTTGAAAATGTGACGATACCAGCATTTCTGTAGTAGCGGGAGTACCGAGTATCCGGGTATATTTGGTACCCACTGATAGGGCTGTGCCAGTATTTTACGTGAAATTGACATGAGTGAAGCACAAAGCTTTGTTTACAGAAGAAATAGGCCAAAAGGTTAGCAATTAAATGCGATATCGCAGCCATGGAAACATTTTGGTTCATGCCAAATGAGAGAGGTATGTGAGTCCATAAATTTAAGCTTTGTATTCTGTTTTGCGAATCGCGATCTGGCCACCCAGAGAATTTAACAATATTCCATTAGTTATTCCACAGAACATTGAATCTCTGTTTATTTTCCCAAATCTTCACTCGCGCAGGGGATTATAAACGTTTCTTCCTTTGGTTCCCTTTTAATTAGCCCTTTTATATTCGCATTCTTTACTGTGGTAAAGTAGAAAAAACACCGCAGGACAGAAACCTTTTTGCTTGCACATCAATTTCTATTTAACACAGTTTGTGCTTGTTATTAGACTTGACAAAGTGCGTCAAGTTTATTTGTATATAGCGCGTTTCACACACGCCGGGGATTTTTAGTTTCGCTTTCTCTGGCAGCGCAAAATCAAACATAGCCTGAATGTCTGAAGATAAAACTAGCTCTTCAGACCTTTTACAGCAAGTATCAGTTGCTTGTAACATCAGGAGATAAGATAAAGATATTATTAAAGAAAAATGGTCTCTTTCCTGCTCGTGTCCCACATCCCTCTCAAAGCGCAGAGCGGCTATATGACGCATCTTTGTGTGGAAATAAAAAACGAATGTTTTTTAGAATAATACTTAGGCCTAACTTTCTTATTTAGGTTACCATTATTTACTGATATTTATTTAATAGTTTTACAGGCTGTATAGTGTGTTGTTTCACTGAAGAAATAGCTAAAATAAACATGTACGTCTGTTTCAAAATGGATGTGTGAGCATTTGTTTATTTATTTTTTTATATTTCAAAATTTATTTCATTAAAGTATATATTAACACACAAACATACACACACGCACGCTCCAAATATTTATATGTATGATTACCATCATATTTAATATGTTTTTAAAAATAGGCTAGTAAATAAAATAGTAAAATAGTTCAACAGATTTTCCTGTGGTACCGAGAACCGTAAAATTTTACTGGTATTGGTACCGACTACTGGAATTTTGGTACCGTGACAACACTAGCTGTTGTTATTATATATAATAATTAATATAATAATTTGACTATATATATATATATATATATATATATATATAGTCAAACCAAAAAGTATTCAGACATTTTTTTATATTTTTGATATATTTTCAAAAAATATATAGAAAATACAAAATATATATTTATTATTATTAATGTACAAATAAGAATTTAATATTTTTATAAAACACAATATTATGTTATTATTATTTTCTAAAAATTCAATATTTTATAATGAAAATTATCATTATATATCAACTATATGATATATTCATCATTATTGTTATTATTCTTTACACACACACACACACACACACACACATTATTATTATATTATATTCCATTATAATAATTTTAGAATTTGTTCTAATATATATATATATATATACACACACAAATATATATAGGTATTTATTATTACTGTTGTATATATTGTATATTACATTTTATATTACAAATAAGAATTTTATAATATATTTTATGTAATATTTTTCAATAAAAATACTGCAAAATACAGTTTTGTGGCATGAAATATTTATAGCCTGTAGATTCTGTCACCACTTGCAGGTGTAACAAACTTAATTTGGTCTTTGCTCTCCCTCACAGCTCAAATATTGAATATATCCCCTCTCTTTTCCTCCAAGGTAAATCTTTGTTTACAGCCCAGATAAATTCAGAGTGTCTCCTCCCAGCTTTAGTGATGGATCCATCCCATCACTTGGCAGTCAGCATCCCCACACAGACGGCTCTGTCTCTGCCCAGTCTTATCTGTAGCATTTACTAAGTACATATTTACGAGCACACAACTCCTGGTAGAATAGAGGTGGGTTTGTGAAGCCCGGCGCAGGACGCCTGAACAAACACAGGAGGCAGAAACTGGATTAGTGACACATTAATGCCTGTATCTTTGTGATCCCAGCTGCAGAGATGTGCACAATATCAGACAACCACGTCTCACAGGGACTCGGCTGCTCTTGAAGCAACACACAGTGAAAACGCATTCAACCTCTCCTAATACTGTGTGTTCAGTTAAGTGTAATTGCATCCTCTGAGCAAATACTTTACTCGTTTATACGACTTCATTTGCCAGTTGAAATTTTACACTTTTAATGTGCAATTGACTTTGGCAGCAGGAGACCTGACGGTGAATGTAAACACGGCACGTCTTCTCGTCACGATATCTGCCGAAAACTTGTTTCTCTGTCTTTTGTCATTAAGTCTGTGTATTATCACCCTCATTAATGATCTGATGGGCCTCATCAAACATTTACACCCTCACAGCCATCTATCTGAAGAAGCTCTAGTTTTCATTCAATTAAGTCATTCATTCATTATGTATGTATGCATCTCGGGCTGAATGAAAAGGAGAAACTCAGGCTGAATGAAGAAAAGTTGAGTGACAAAATGAAGTTGAATGATAAGAAACGTCTTTTTAAAGAGTTGATGAGAATGCGGTGGCGTCTCAAAGGCTGCTTGATGCTAAATGTGCAATTACGTAAACCTGAACAGCGCTAATCATTTTCTTCAGTACTTGAGCTAATTCAAAGACAAACTGTATTTTTACCTTTTCTGAAGATAATGCGAGCTGTGCTTTGCCTAAGAAAAACTCTCCACAGATAGTAGAATATATACACAGAGCTGGGTAGTAACAAATTACATGTAATCTGGATTATGTAATCAGATTCCAAAAATCAAGTACTTGTAATTAGAGTAAACTGCTTTTTAAAATACTCGTAATCAGACTACAGTTACTTTTTTATGGATTACATGATTACATATTATTTACACAATGGCAGTAAGTTGTTCACAATTGATTGATTCTCCTATTTTTTTCATTTTTTTAACATTTTTAACATTATATTTTTTACATAATAAACCTGCTGCTTATATACATTCGTGATTCTTTGAGTTTTTCTGGCGGTGAGGGGGAAATATAGATGAATATATATGAAATAATATAATAATATATGAAATATAGATGAAATATTTGATGTAGCAGTGATATTCCTGTGAATTTCATGTTTTTCAATATTTGTTTTTGTAATGTTGCTGTTTTCTAAATTTACTTAATTTTAAGTAAATATGTTTTAAAATCATAAGATGTGATTTTGTTTTATTCAGTGTTACTATCAGCAAACACTAACAGGTACATTAGAGTTAGTATTTTAAAGTATTAACTGTCCATACATTGCACTTTAAAAAGAATCTGTTGAGGCTCTTGTTGGTGAATAGAATATATTTTTTGGAATATATTTTTTCTTTGTATCTGTCAAAATAGTACAAGACTATCCTACAATATATGTGACATCAAATAAGGGATAGCACAAGAGTAATCTAAATGTAATCCAAAAGTAGTCAAATTTCGTTACCAAAAAATGTTTAATCTAAGAGATTACTTTTGAACGGTAGTGTATAATGTTACAAAAGCTTCGTATTTCAGATAAATGCTGTTCTTTTGAACTTTCTATTCATCAAGGAATCCTGAAAAAAAAGTACACAACTGTTTTCAACATTGATAATAATCATAAATGTTTCTTGAGCAGCAGATCATCATATTAGAATGATTTCTGAAGGATCATGTGACACTGAAGACTGGAGTAATGATGCTGAAAATTCAGCTTTGATCACAGGAATAAATTACTTTATAAAATATATTCAAACAGAAAACAGTTATTTTAAATTGTAATAATATTTCACAATATTACTGTTTTTACTGTATTTTTAATTAAATAAATGCAGCCTTGGTGAGCAGACGAAACTTCTTTTAAAAACATTAAAAATCTTACCGTGTCCAAACTTTTGACTGGTAGTGTATATGAGAAATATCACACAAGTAGCCTTGCGATATGGCTGTATCTGTTGTTGTTTCTTCACTGCGGCCCTATGGCCAAATCACAGCTTGCTGATATACAGCCATATCACACGGCTACTAGTGTGATATTACGTTTATACAACAGTTCGACGGCTCGAGTGTCTAAATAAACAAGAAATAACAACGGATTGTCTTTAAAAACCCTCTTTTGTGAGGACTACTTTCTTCCGCCATGGATTCAAATCTCAAGTTGACATTTTAACAGTTGAGCCCAAGCCTCCGTTACTAATTCTAAAACGTCACTTCAGAACTAGTAACGAAGGAACGTTGAGTTGCTTCATTGAAGCTCACTGTAATATGTAGAGTGTTATGAGAGAGAGATCGACTGAGCGAGTGTATTACCTGCATCTAGCTGTTATTCTTCAGATCAATCATATATTCATAATCACAAAATCAGTTTGAATGTCTGCTGAGGAAAGCGCTATCTTTGTCCTTTTAACATTTAAGACATTCCCATGACAGCGCTAGTCAATGCATTTGTCAGTTGTGTCTTGTAAGATGTTAAAGTAAAAACAACATCCTTGTTTCAGTCAATTTCAATATAAAAGTCTTTGCGACTGACTGACTCACTCATAAAGACAGTCTTTGCCGCCATCTCATGGCGTATTAATGTAACTTTCACTGAAGTTGAAATCACTAACAGACTCTTTCTCCATACAAAAAAATAAATACAGCATGTTATTTATGTAAAATATTATTTATTGAACAATAATATTTAAATTAACAACAATAGCCATTATAACAGTATAAGAAGTAAAATAGGAAATAAACACAAGCAAACAGTTCAGTCAAACATACAAAATCAGTGCTTTAGTTAGTACAGGATTTAATTTGAATGTAAATATAAAGTTATGAAATTTAATATAGCCCTTAAGCCAAAACTATTAGCTCTGGAACAAGTGATAGACGAATTATACTTCATGTTTAAACCAGCTGCAAATCCCCGAAGCACTGGCCGAGATGAAGCTGTTCTCGGTGGGTACACGAGCACTGAACTGAGCTGGCATCTCCAAAAGCGTCTAAACAAATTTTCAAATAGGCGCTAAGTTTACATATAAATCGCATATCTGAGGTCTAAACAACTATATTCTCACCTAAAAAACTACATTCCATTACAAAATAACAGTAGTATCTATAAAAATATGGTGGGGTTGCTTGTCCGCCATGACACTCAAACGATGAAACGGTTCACGTGGTGATACTGGTAGAATATCGCATGGCTGGAAAGACCTCTCAGCCAATCAGATTTAAGAACCAGACCGACCTGTTGTATATATATATATATATTTGGAAAATATTTAGTTTCTGTTACATTACGTATTTTTCTATTTCTATCTATTTATTTAAATATCTTTTTATTATTTATTATGTAAATACATTTTCTATTTATTTTAATTTTTATTTTATTTAGTTTAAACTTTTTATTATTTATTTATTTAACTTCTTTTTTTTACCCTGTTTTTCTCTAAAGTTTTTATTTTAGAGGAAACATTCATGTTGAGGGTTAGCAATATGAGCAATAGTGATGTTTGCGTACTGAGGTGAGATAGTGTCATTTCCTAGTGCACTTGAGGTAATTAAAAGACAGAGAAACATCATCGCTTTGAGTTATTGACCACTGAGCAGGTCGGCTGAAAGAGAGAGGATTTAATCGTAAAGCAAAGAGCACAGAGGCATTTTCTGTTTGGGATGTAATGATGTTTGCAGTTGCTGGCATTTGTTTTTCCTCATGCAGATAATCGTTTGGCTCTCAAGGTTTTCCGGCAGAAAGCTGCTGTTTGTCAGAGCAGAGATTCTTTTAAATGAGCAGTAATATGCGGAGGATTCTTCTTTTCGGATATGGAAATGTTACGGCCACAGACAGTTTAATTGATTTCTCTGGCTTTCTGATGGGCTGTGTGTAAACGTCACTTCATCTACGACACATTTGATTGCGCTTATCTCAAGGTGTTTTGTTTGGGTGTTTTCACTTTACTTCCCTGTGGAAAAACGGGCCGTCGCTCAAGATTAGCCTCATGTGCAGTGTGTCGGAAATCACGCTGAAGTGATGGAATAGTTCTGTTCCCAAACCTAGTAAGCTTCCTCGCTGTCTGCCACCTTCATAGGCGGCATCCTAAACATTATATAACCTTTTATAATATTAATTAGAATTAAATATTTTAATATAAATATATTGTAACCAAAATGGAACCTCATAAGCATCTGATTTAAAACACATACACTGATATAAACATTTTCATAACGTAATGTACATTTGCAAAATGATCTTAGAACATATTTTTGTTTGCTGGGTATCTTAGAAGGCATCTGAACAGCCTTTGTATCAGGAGTGCACCTATGATGCCTTGAAGTGCTGTCTAGGTAGGGAGCTCACTGGGTTTTGATAGTGTATATCACATTAGTTTTACAGTTGCACATGCGCATTTAGAGATTCTGACACATAACCTTCTCGTCCCTCGCAGCGGAAGATTTTAACGCTGAAGTTTCCAGATTATGTTAAGCCACATCCTGAGTGTGTGATCCCTGCAGGGTTGATGACTGTCATGAGACACAGTGATACAGAAGATCCGCTCATCTGCTGTGTGAACATACAGTGTATTGTTGCGCTGCTGGAGTCGCAGAGGGAGGTTTGAACTTCTGCTTAATTAAGAGAGCTGCCGTCATGTTCAGGTCTGGTGATAAACCAGCAAAACACAGCTAGTTTCTTTATTAACCGAAATGGGGAGAAATTTGGTTTGAACCGGTCAGCAACATTACAAGCAGGGGCCAAAATGAACACTGGCCACGTGCAAGTAAAAAATTCGAAATTTTAAAAACTAATTTTAATGAAAAGAACTATTTTAAAAAAATTTTTAAAAAATTGTCACAAGGACAAAAATATATGTATTTTTAATTATATAAATAACTAAATAAATTATTATTATTATTATTATGCACAAAACAGTTTCATGATGAGTAATAAATATGTATGGCCAGTATTTATTAATTAATTAATTTAAAATAATAATAATGATGATGATGATGATAAATATGCAAAATACAGTTTCCTGGTCAGTATTAAATATTTATGGACAGCATTATTTATTTAAAATAAATAAAAGTCAACAATAACAATAATAATAAATATGCAAAATACAGCTTCATGCCCAGTATAAATATTTATGGCCAGTACTATTCATTTATTTATTTAAAAATAAATAAGTAAATAAATAAATAAAGAATAAATACTAATACTAATACTAATAATAATAATAAACATGCAAAATGCAGTTCATGGTCAGTAATAAACATTTATGACCAGTTTTATTTATTTAAAATGAATAAAAACAACAACAACAAATACAGCTTCATGGCCAGTATATTTATTTATTTATTTATTTAAATAAACAATAAAATAATAATAATAATAAATATGCAAAATGCAGTTCATGGTCAGTAACAAATATTTATGGCCAGTTTTATTTATTTTTTATTTGTTTGTTTGTTTGTTTATTTAAAATGAATTAAAAACAATAACAACAACAAATACAGCTTCATGGCTAGTATAAATATTTATGGCCAGCACTATTTATTCATTTATTTATTTAAAAATAATAAATAAATAAATAAATAAATAAATATGTAAATAAACATCCAAACTACAGTTTCATGGTAATAAATTTATATAGACTGCTGTTTATTTAAAATAAATAAATAAATAATAATAATAATAATAAATATGCAAAATATTGTTTCATGGTCGGTAATAAATATTTATGGACGATATTTTTTCCATAATTCATCTGCCATTGGTAGGTGTGGTTTTGGACCCTGATTTAAAAATATTGATAAACCAAATGGAACCTTATTGTGTTTCTGAAAATGACAGTGTTTCATACCAGAATGGATCAATAATTAACAATAGGAGCAGGAATATGAATTATGAAAGTAATAGATTCTATTTTGATGCATTTAAAGCTTAAAGATAACAAACAAGACACAAAAACAGTTCAAGAGACTTTTTAAGTGTTAATTTCCTTAATATTTTGTCCTCTATCATATAATGAAGGTGTTTGCTGTGGTGGGTTTGGATCCTGTGTCTTTGTACTCACTCATTCCTAAAATATCTTAATATCTATCTCTTTTCCCCATCGCTAACTTTCACACATTTTCTGGCTCCGTACCTGCCTGATACTTCATCAGCGCTCGCAGACTCATCGAGAGCAGAAACAGCCTTATTACTCGCAGATCTATTTTGCGTTTCTTTTTTTAAACGTGTTATTTGGCCAGGAGCCCACGAGAGCCTGATAACTGCTTTTGTGAAATGACACACTCTTTGTATTGTTCTGACACGTCGCTCTTTCTTTCTCCGAATTCAAAAGTAATTGATTTGCCTCCTAAAAAACAGGAACGTCGGTACAACGAGTTTCATATATGTGGCTCATATATATGCACATATATTGTCTCAGCAGGTGCATAAATCTTTTTGGGTGGCGTGCGAGACGTTTCTTTATAATATTATGTGTAATATTTTGGCTTGAACCCCTCCGCCACCTGGGGGCGTTACAATGGCAGGAATTACGAGCGTCTGGAGATAAAAAACGTTCTTGTGAAACTTGCTAACAGGTCTCACATTCTCCTGAGCCACACACACTTCAGCACATTTTAATACGTTTCGTCCCTCCCAAGTGAGGCAATGCAGAATAGACGGTTTGCAATTCAAATGAAAAATGCTATTTTCAACACTGAGCAGTGTTTTATATTCACCCTCAAACCATTTCAGCAGAGGGAAAACCAATTACATGAGCTGCTGAAAAATAATGCAAAGCCTAATAAAAAATGCAAATTCATTTGGCAGGTTTGCCGCCTAAGTGGAGCATTTTTCCTGTAAAAAGATTTCTGTTTTCTCTTGTACACATGCAGTTTCCTTGCGAAGCTCTGAAGTGCTGGACTGTTGCAACGACTCTGATTGAAATCAAGAGTTTACAGGAATAAAATGTGCGTTTCCAACACGAAGGCTGTTTGCAGCAACGTTATGTAGCTTGTTTAAGGCCGAATTGTAATGCTGCATTTACAATGTGTTGGAATTACCATAATCATGCATTTACATATATGCATTTAGCAAACAATTCTATAAATTATCATAAAATTAATGCATTCCCTGCTAATCAAACCCACAATCTCAGCATTAAGAGCATCTTTCTGTAATCTGTTTGAGCTCAGGAATGCCACATGATATGATAAATTT
This sequence comes from Hypophthalmichthys nobilis, assembly GCA_037950665.1. NCBI lineage: Eukaryota > Metazoa > Chordata > Actinopteri > Cypriniformes > Xenocyprididae > Hypophthalmichthys > Hypophthalmichthys nobilis. Next base: position 31,128,372 of record CM075477.1, on the reverse strand, counting down.
TAGTATTGATACTAAAATATTTATTATAAGTATGTAATAAAAGTTCCATCTAGAAACTTTATTTTTAAAGGTGCCCTAGAACCTAATTTCATAAGATGTAATATAGGTCTAAGGTGTCCCCAGAATGTGTCTGTGTATTTTCAGCTCTTTATTATACCATGTTTTAACTGCCTGTTTTGGGGTGGGATTTAAAATGCTCTGATTTGGCGGTGCACACCTTTAAACGCTCGTGCTCCCACCCCCAGGCTCGCGACTCCCGTTAAACATTGCATAAACAATACTGTTCACAATATAGCTCTCAAAATGGATCTTTACAAAGTGTTCGTGATGCAGCATATCAGATCACGTAAGTATGGCAAGTCTTTTGCGGTTGTTTGCTAACATTTGATTCTGAATGAGTTTGGGGCCGGGGCTAAAGCTACACACTGTTGGAGAGACTCGATAAGAATGAAGATGCGTTTATGAATTATACAGACGGCAAGTGTTTTCAAGTTAAAAATGAAAATAACGACATGGCTCTGGTCTCCGTGAATACAGTAAGAAACATGATGAAACAGTACATTAGCAACATGCTAACGAAACATTTAGAAAGACAATTACAAATATCACAAAATATATCATGATATCATGGAGCCATTTTCGCTATTGTCATTGCTTGCTTGCTTCATAATACCTGCAGAATGTCTGATGACGATTCGGCTATGCAGCTCCACGACGTTAATACTGCGTTGCCTTCAACATGGTCTGGTATATGCAAAAGCTGGGGGCGTACATATTAATGATCCCGACTGTTGCGTCACATTCTGTGTTATGTTGAGATTCGCCTGTTTTTCCGTGGTGTCTTTCACTCACGAGATTTACATATGAAGGAGGAAACAATGGTGTTTGAGGCTTACTGTATGTCATTTCCATATACAGAACTTTTATCATTCAACTATGCCAAGGTAAATTCAATTTTGAATTCTAGGGCACCTTTACGAGTGTGCTTATTTGGATTCTGTTGTTAGCTTAGCAAAATACTAACATCAAACTCTAGTGCAGTTCAGATTTCTCATTTTGGCCGTATTTTAAAGGGGACCTATAATGCCCCTTTTCACAAGATGTAATATAAGTCTCTGGTGTCCCCAGAATGTGTCTGTGAAGTTTCAGCTCAAAATACCCCACAGATCATTTATTATATCTTGTCAAATTTGCCCCTGTTTGGGTGTGAGCAAAAACACGCCGTTTTTGTGTGTGTCCCTTTAAATGCAAATGAGCTGCTGCTCCCGGCCCCCTTTCCAGAAGAGGGTGGAGCTTTAACAGCTCGTGCTTCAACAACAACAAAGCAGGAGAATCTCACACAGCCAAAATGAGGATTGTCAGTAACGGTGTTCAGCCTTACATTGTTCAAACCGGAGTCGACACTGATGGAGAGACTCAGGAAGAAGTTACAACTTTTAGAATGAAACTGGACATTTCTGAATGGTTAGTGGATAAATGTATGTAGGTGCTGTGGAGTTGATTCAACTCATCGACTAGCATGTTAATATTTTGTGCAAAAACCCGTATGGACGCCCACTATACATGGTCTAATTCCAAAATATTGCTCGGACAGAAACGCTCCTTTTTCAGCAATGGAGCTTGTCAGGGTCAACTAGTGTTCAGTGATCGTCTGTGCAGCCAACGACAGAACAGTTATCATGCTTTGCTTGATTTTTTACCATGGCGTTAGAACTGATACACCGTTGTTGCTTGCGAAAACAAAATGGCGGCACCGTGGATGGTAACGTGCAGATTAAGGCGCTTGCTAAAACAAAGTTACTGGGTTGTCCTTTTCCACATTTTCTGGGTTGTCAGATGCACGAGCGACCCAATTATAGCACTTAAACACGGAAAAAGTCAGATTTTCATGATATGTCACCTTGAAGGCAGCATCTCATTTATCTTTTGTGGTTAAGAAAATGCATTACAATAATGGACAAGTCATCATTTAGTACAAAAAAATATATACATCTATGAAATTATTTAATTACATAAGAACTATTTTACTCATTATTTGTGTGCTGTGCTTCTTTGCAGCATACTCAAGCTCTATTGGAAGCAATATTAAGTCGAGTCTCCCTTGAACTTCATGAGCGCTGTTGGTGTTGTTTATTGTGAGGTTTTGAATCAAAGCTCTAGTCTTTGTCCCGCTGCACTAAAAGCACCCTCAGCCTCTGGATGTTTACTGTAGGTGTATCTTTGGGGATTGTTTGAAAGAGTGTTTCCCCAAAGCATTGTTTTCTTCCTCAAACGAACCAACATGGGTGCAATACTCTCGCAGGTAACTTACAAACACTTCAGCTGCATTAGGAAACGTCTTTTTATCGTTCTGTTGTGAATTGTGATGATGATTTCATGCAGTCAGATATTTGTAAGGTTTTATTACATTTTCTAACTGGCTTTCTGTTTTGGTTGAATATTTATGCGCTGCTGTGATCCTCGAAAACGAGTGAGAAGGAGAGAAACACATTGTCTTTTGAGGGACAGATGCACCATGGGAATTGGTACAGCATTTGAAGGCTGTGAAAGTGTGAACTATAACTGTCCAAAAAGACAAGGAATAGAGTAAAAATGTATGTGTGTGAATCTCACAAAGCCTGCCAAGAACGTGTCCGAGTCATATTCACCCCGAAATCAAAGAAGGAAGCTGCTATTTTTTTGCATAAAGAAAAGAAACGGTAGCCTACAGGGATTGCAGTTCTTAAGTTGAAGATTTAAAAAAAAAAAAAAACATATGCATTGTAAAGTTATGTATTATTTGAAAGACTAAAAAGCGTTGAGCATTGCAAAAAGTATTAGTTTTATTTCATAGATTAAAAACAGCTTTGAAATTACACAAACTGGCAAAAGAAAAGCTGTTCTTAAACATATTCCTCCCTTAAAAATTGGTCTTGAGTTTTTAAAATAAAGTGATGGTTAAAGCAATATGACAAAAGTTTTCAGTCAAAAAATGTTTTTTATGGACCATTAAGATCTTTTTTAGTTGTGAAATTATTTTCATATTAAAGGAACACTACACTCTAAAAAATGCTGGGTTAAAAACAACACAAGTTGGGTTGAAAATGGACAAACCCAGCGATTGGGTTAAATGTTTGCCCAACCTGCTGGGCAGTTTTACTATTGTTTAAAAATGACTATATGGCTGGCTCAAATATATGTTGGAAATTAAAAATCTCATAAAAGACACATAATTATAGATGCAACAATAATAATCAAAAGGTAAACATGTATTAATAAGCAATTTAATAAATGTGTATTGTTTAATTATTATCCATTAAACTTATTAATAAATGTTCATTTATTAAACATATTAATAAATGTCAATTTCCAACATATTTTGGGTTAGTAAATAATAATAATTAAATAAAACTACCCAACAGGTTGGGCAAACTTTTAACCCAACCATTGGGTTAAAAGAACCCAATTGTTGGGTTTGTCCATTTTCAACCCAACTTGGATTGTTTTTAACCCAGCATTTTTTAAAGTGTAAGTAACTTTTGATAAGAAACGCATGTATGCAATTTCCCGCCAAAAACCATCCCATCAGGCCTAAAATTTAAACACTTATAATAGGCTTACCATAGTGAATCAGGGTAAGACAAGAACATGTTTTGGAAGAAGGATTGATAATTAATAATAATGATGTTTAAATTTACATGTTTCAACCACTTACCACACAAAAGTAACAGTAGTTTATGGTGATGAGTGTTAGAGGGGAAAATGGCTTTAGTTGTATTGAAAATAATGGCACAATTAGTAATATTTGCTGATATTTGGCTACTTTGAAATGAAATGAAAAGTATCTACTTGTCTACTTAACAGTCAGTTCCAAAATCTACTGCCAAGCCTAATCAATCATGATTAACAAACACACACACACACACACACACACACACACACAAACACAGATCAGAAGGGATAAAAAAAAAAAATCACATGTATATATACACTATAAAAAATGCTGGGTTAAAAACAACCCAAGTTGGGTTAAAAATGGACAAACCCAGCGATTAAGTTGTTTTAACCCAACGGTTGGGTTAAATGTTGACCAACCTGCTGGGTAGTTTTATTTAACTCAACTATTGTTTAAAAATTACTGTATTGCTTGCTTAAAATGAACCCAAAATATGTTGGAAATTGACATTTACTACTACAACCCAATTAAACAACCCAATCAAGGTTTGTCCATTTTCAGTCCAACTGAAATGAACAGCATTTTTAGAGTGTGTGTGTATATTGAAGAGCATAAGAGCAAAAATATTTTTTATTACTATTCAATATCGTTTTCTTTTGTTTTGAGGTGAAATGTGACCTAAAAATGTGTCCAGAAATGTTAAGAAAAAAGTAAGAATATAAGAGGTGCTCTGTTAGTGTGACTGACAGAAAGAGTGCATGAGTAAACAGGGAGCAGAGAGGGGAAAGGGCTTCACAAAGAGAAAAGAGAGCAAGAGAGAGAGTACATGTGAGGATTGATTTCACAGAGGCCTGACCCGGGAGAGGATATCCCATCATCCCTTCTGATCAGGATTAGTACACTGCATCACTGCAGACAGGCGGAACTCCAGTGGCCGGATAATCTAGCGCCGTATCCACACCTCCTACCCTCTTTTCCGGCAGGATTTCATCCTCCCAGCATCCCATGCCTGTATCTTTCACCTCCTTCTCATACGGCTGAAGTAACGAACCCCAGCAGCCTCGCCGCAGGGCATCCAGCACACGTGTCATAAAACTGTGTGTTTAGTTTACAGCTGGTGTGAGAGTGAACATGAACTTTTAAACACACCAGTCGAGTTGGAAATCGAGAAGCGGTCCAGTTTGGAATAAAATGACTGACTTTAAAGGTCTTCAGCAACTGTGATACGTTGAGTGTCTTCTCACCATTAAAAATAGAGGCTCCAAAAGGGGGTTTTGCAATGATGCCATTTTTGGTTCCACAAAGAACCTTTTAGTGACTTTTTCTTAGTTTGAAGATCATTTTAATAATCCTAATCTAAAGAATCTTTTTCCACCATAAAGAACCTTTTTTGTGCAATGGAAAGGTTGGATGGAAAACAGAATCATGAAATCCAACCTTAAAAATGGAATTTACTGTATAATGTGGAATGTCACAGAATTTGGCAAATTTGGATGAATATTAAAGGTCCAGTAAATGATTTCTGAGAAATGCTGTTGAAAGTGGATCGGGGCGCATACACTCTTTAGGGGGGAGGTGCCTGTGTTGCATAGTGTGTTGGTAAATATTGGGGCGGAGCTATCAAGATAGGGGTGTGATCTTTTTGGGTAGGGGTGTGTACTGTACAAATATCGTTAAGGTTCTATGAATTCAATGGATCAGACATGCATTTTAATTTTTAAAATGTAATCAAACCATTACAAATTAGAACAGAAAATAGAATTCAGGGAAATTAAAAATGCAATCTGTTAAATAAAATAAATTGATGTTAAATTGTATAAATTTCATGATTTCAATGAATTAGACAATTTTGATTATTAATATTTAAGGAAAAAAATGAAATAAAAAAATAGAACAGAAAACAGAATTTGTAAAAAATAAATAAAAATAAAACATTTTGTAAGGCCCTTAAAATGCAATTTCTGTTCAAAAAAAATGTTAATAAATTGATGTTAAATTGTATAAGTTTCATGATTTCAATTAATTAAACATGATTTTGGTTACTAAGATTTAATGGAAAAAAATGGAATTCAGAAAAATTAGAACAGAATTCAGGGAAAATAAAACAGAATTTGTCAAAAAAAAAAAAACTTATTTTAAAGGGTCCTTAAAATGCAATTTCTGTTAAATAAAATGTTAATAAATTGAGGTTAAATTGTATAAGTTTCATGATTTCAATTAATTAGACTAATAAAATTTAATGCAAAAAAATTGAATTCAGAAAAATTAGAACAGAAAACAGAATTTGGGAAAAAAAAATAAAACAATTTGGGAAAAATAAAACTGATTTCATAGGGCCCTATATAAAGAGCATTTTAATAATCTAAAGAACTTTTTCCACTCTAAAGAACCTTTCGTGTGATGGTAAGTTTCCATGGATATTAAAGGTTCTTCGGAACCTTTATTTTTAAGAGTGCAAAATCTTCCAAATGACATGATTAGTGGAATTGTTCCTTCTGCTTCCCATTAGACTGTCACGTTTTCCTCACCTGCTTTATCCTCTAGTCTGAGAACTGTGATGTTTCACTTCATCTCGGTGTGCGTCATTGTGTTATTATCGCACACTGATTGCAATTCGCGCCCGCTCATCTCCACAAATCCTCGTTTTCGGCTGTAAAAACAGTTGTGATATTGTGGGAAAAGAGCACTGTAATATCAGGCTTCATTGGATTAATTATTGTTTTATGCTAATTGCTCTCAAATGAGGCTCTGCTAAGCATCACACTGCCTGCTGTTTTCATCTCGACTTGAAGAAAGAAGAAGAATCCCGTGGAGAGACCTGTAGCTCAACACACACGTGTGCATGTGTGAACCAATGCATTTATCATGACTGAACTTTAGTCAGAGACTCATAGTGTGTGCAGACAGAGGAATATATCAAAAACTGCTAACAGATTGCTTCTGTAAATAGATCCAGCTGACAGAAGAAGACACGTGTGCAACTGTGAAAAAGGATAGGAATTGTGTTATGTTAGGACTGTAATGGCATATTTAACACTAAATTTCTGTAAATGTAATTGTAATGAAAATTTAAAGTACCCCTATTATTCTATTTTAAAGGTTTCTAATTTTGTTTCTGAGTCTCCTACAACAGGTTTACATGCATCCAAGGTCAAAAATACTTTTTCTCATAATATACATTGAAGCTTCAGCTCTTTTCTCAGTGTCTGAAAGGCCCTGTTTCCACCTGGTATTAAGATGCGTTTTGGTCGATCGGACCACAAGTGGACGACGCTAAATACAGGTGTAAACGGGTGTAAAACGTTTTGAGCTTGTCCACTTCTGAGCACTTCCAGAGGTAGTCGAAAATGCATTGCGTTCGTAGTGGAAATGATCATGTGGTCGAATGTGTTCGAACAGCCACTAAAGACTGCCTACTCTCTGCCTACTGACCTAATGCGTAAATGGGAAGCACGCTAGCCAGATGGGACTTTGTCAGCTGAAGACCCAAGTTTGGTTTGAAGACAAAAAACGTACCAAGCACAACCATTCTCACCATTTCACAGCGTTTGGCGTGGTCTTGCGACTGTCAGAGCAGAAATGAAAGCTGATGCTTTCTGTATGTTTTTCCGTCGTCTCCGGTAGCGTTCAAATGTAAATTGCGTGAGCTTATTTTGTCCATTAGATTGAAACATCTGAAAAAAACAAATAAACAAACATTTACCCACCCATAGATCCTCCCCTCGAAGAAATCAGGACAGAAGTGGTTGAAAGTGGACAAAAGAGACGGATTAAAACACCAGGTGTAAACGGGTGTGTGTCTCCCTCGTCTACTTGTGGTCCGATCAACCAAAACACATCTTAATACCAGGTGGAAACAGGGCCAAAAGGTTCAATTAAGGATTTAGTCTCTCTAAACCCCGCCTGTCTGACAGCCTCCTCTGCTCTGATTGGTCAGACGGCCCAGTCTGCTGTGACTGGTCAGAAACCAAACACCCATTAGCATATCTGAATTTCAGCTCTTCCTCAGCACTTTGTACACAGTGATACGAACAGTAATGATTTTTTTTTTTTTTTAAGATGGGCTATGAATTTTATTTGTTATATACTCATGACCATAATGATAATCAGCTTGTGATTTTTTTAATTATTATTTTATTTATTTATATAGCTATTAATTATTAATTTTATATTCTGCAGACCATTACATTATAGTCAACTGGTAATTAATAAATGTATTTATTTATTTATTTATTTGCTATATAGTTCTGACCATTGACATTCAACAATGACAGTCAGTTTGTGATGTTATTTATTTGTATATTTATTTATTTTTATTTTATTTTTAGGGTGGGCTATGAATTTTATTTATTATATATTCATGACCATAATATGATCATCAGCTTGTGAGTTTTTAAAATGATCAAATAAGCAAATAAGCTTTCCATTGATGTATGGTTTGTTAGGATAGGACAATATTTGGCTAAGATACAACTATTTGAAAATCTACAATCTGAAATTTTTGATATATTTACGGTAGGAAATTTACAAAATATCTTCATGGAACATGATCTTTACTTAATATCCTAATGATTTTTGGCATAAAAAAAAAAAAAAAAATGATAATTTTGACCCATACAATGTATTGTTGGCTATTGCTACAAATATACCTGTGCAACTTACGACCATTGTGGTCCAGGGTCACAAATGTCCATGCAACACCAGTCTCATACTTCTATAATGTACATTTACAGTACATTTATACATTTGGCAGATGCTTTTATCCAAAGCGACTTACATTGCATTGAAGCTTCTCATTTTATGAGTTCATGCATGGCCGGGGAAGGTATTTGCATTGAAAGTAAAGGTAAATCACCGGGTGAACTTGAAAGAAATGTTATTGCAAAGAAAAGTTGGTTTATTGCAAGTTGTTTTTCTTTGCATATGCCACTTGCTTTGGTATTTTCTAATGCAATGACTTTCAGACATATACTGTATGTAAGTGTAATTTTGGTGCTTCGCTGCTGAACCACCCAGAAACTATCCGAGAGATCAGGGGCTGGTTTTAGTGGTTTGTTGCATGCAGTGCTCCTGTGAGCCGGATTGGTTTAGACAGTAATCTTGGCCTTGCGTCTTGCTGTTAACATCAGGCCTGGCAGCTCTTCTACTGTTTCACCGCTGACAGGCAGACAGAAACGTCACAGCGCATCAGCTACTTCAGTTCTTCTCAGCCGAACACTGAAGCACCTTCACTCCCCTCTGCTCCTCATCTGTCCATCCATCCATCCATCCCATCTGCCTGCGGGCGTCCCTCCGTCCCCGCTCACAGATTACAGCCAGAGACACAAGCAAGTGTCACTTTCTGAGCTTGCGGGAAGAAGATGTGAATAAGAAAGAGAGAGAAATGGGAAGCAGTTTGTGGAAGGAAAAAAAATGTTTTCACTGCCATACAGTTGAGCTACTTTTGCACAGGAGGGTGAAAGTCATGAAAACATTGCAACAAACACCTTAAGCTAAGAAACCTATAAAAACAGTTTCATTTTTTCCCCAATTCCATGATTTTTTGTTTTCTTTTTTCTGGATTCCATTTTTAATGGTTTAATTAAATGTTAATAATCAAAAAGGATGTCTAATCAATTGAAATCATACAGCTGTAACAATTTAATAAATTATAATTTTTTTAACAATAATATAGTGCTATGAAATGTTTAATTTTTCCCAAATTCCATGTTTTCTGTTTTAATTTTTCTGGATTCCATTTTTAATGGTTTAATTAAATTTTAATTACCAAAAAGGATGTCTAATCCATTGAATTCATACAACTTTAACGATTGAATAATTTATTAATTTTTTTTAACAATAATAGAGTGCTATAAAATTGACAGGCTGTGTTCACAAAGGATGACGAAAGAGAAGAGTTCAATACAAAAATCCAAGTTTAATCCGAAAGGCAGGCAAGCAGGAAACAACACAACATTACAAGACGGTGAGCGGACAAGGAACTGAAAACAAACAGGAACTAATATACACAGCTGTGAAGATAATTAGTGTCCATGGTAATAAACGAATGTGCGCAGGTGAGGAACAGGAGGGATGCTGGGAAATGGAGTGCCAGTGCAGGTGACTGTGACAAAAATGTTTAATTTTTCCCAAATTCCATGTTTTCTGTTTTAATTTTTCTGTATTCCATATTTAATGGTTTAATTAAATGTTAATAATCAAAAAGGATGTCTAATCAATTGAATTCATACAACTTTAACAATTTAATAATTCATTAATTTATTTTTTTAGCAATAATAGAGCGCTATGAAATGTTTAATTTTTCCCAAATTCCATGTTTACTTTTTATTTTTACTGGATTCCTTTAATTAAATTTTAATCACCAAAAATATGTCTAATAAATTGAATTCATAAAACTTAACAATTTAATAATTTATTAAATTTTAACATTAATAGAGCTCTATGAAATGTGTTTTATTTTTTTCCAAATTCCATGTTGTCTTTCTTCATTTTTCTGCATTCCGTTATGAATTAATTCAATTTTAAAATCAAAAAGGATGTCCAATCAAATTATTAAATTAATAATTTATTAAAAATTGGGCTCTAAGAAATTTTTTTTTTCAGAAATTTTTTATGATTTAATACAAATCTATTATCAAAAATGAAATCATATGAATGCATAAATCTAACAATTTAATCTTTAAAAATGTAATTAGAAACAATTCCTTTCATTTTTTTTTTTTTTTTTTTTTGCTAAGAAAGTGCTGCAAAATAGACAGTTGACTGTTAATTTAAAACATAGATGAAAACATTTGTGATATTCCTCAAAAAAATTATGTTTTAATAAACTATATTATTATTGTTATTATTACTTTGAGACAATAGTATTTCTGTCGCAATTTCAGGTTAAACTGAACTTTTATTTTGGCGGGTTGTCATGAAGAGCTTTGGGTTTGTGTATCTTCCGAAGCACTACTTTTGATTTACTCATCCAAACTTGGCCAAATTCCATGACATCATACAGTAAATTCCATTTTTATGACTGGATTCTGTGATTCAGTTTGCATTTTCCATATTGTAGGGCCCTAGAAACCCCTCGTTTTAATTATCTAAGGGTTTTCTTAATTTAAAGGGTTTGTTGTAACCGCTGCAGGTCACATATGAAAGTGAACCGGCTTGACCAGTGAGCATCCAAGGACTCAATCAGTGATAGCGGTTTGAAGTGGCAATTCATAAAAAAACAATGATTAGCATGTGATTAATATCTACTTGACTTGACCCAAGTGGAGTTTGGATAAAGTGTTCTCAGAGCTGAAATCAAGTCATGTAATCGTGTCTCCATGAAAGAGTGCAGATGCCTGTAATCTGTAATAGAGTTACAAGGTTTAATCAGTTTTGAGTGCGGTGGGTAAATGCCATGGAAGTGACCTTTTACTTTCGGAATATTTTGACTGGAGGCTTTGGCTGTTTGGTCTGTGTAAGAGGGTCTGTTAACTGTGTCTCTGTTTGCTACGCTTTGGAATTTGATGAAGCGTAAAGGTCAGAAGATGTTTGCGAATTCGCACATTTGCATGGGATACTTGAAAGTTCCTTTGAACTCAATCAGCGAGTCCTTTAGAGGATTTTTTTTCCCCATTCTGCCTTGTTTCGCTCTCATATTCCTCCTCATTTCACTGCTTTCCTGTGATTTTGACCTTGGGTCTTCTTTAAGTTCGCTGAAGCAATAAAAGTAAAAAGGATACACGTCTTTGCTCCTGCACAGGGACATTCAGTTAGTATTGTATGGCAAGTGCTTGTTCAACCTTGTTCAGTCTCCTATAACACTAACCATGTAGCATTCTAGCTTTTAAATGTGATCTGCGAAAGTAGTTATTTTTTAAAGAGAAGACAGTGGATTGATCTGCACTTGAGGTACACTAGAACTAGAGCTGTGCAATGCTGGGTAATCTTATGCCAAGTGTTTTAGAATTGCGATGCATTTTTATAAACATAGCAACACTTTCCATATAAATTTTGTTTTAGTTATAGCAGCCATTATGACTGGGATTCAGTAATATTGCATGCATGCTCAGAGTGTTGCAAATCAAATTGGCCACACATAAAACCAATTTAACTGGCTTGAATATGGGATCTATTTGGAGGAATCTGAATAATTTTGGTCACATTTTCTCAGGAGGGTCTTTAGATGGTTTATGCCTATCTTTGTGGATCAGCAGCCTAGGATGAGATTGAAAAAGTAAATTTAACTGGGAAATTCAAATATGGTGCGAAATGATTGAAACATTGAAAAGTTCAACAGATCCATTGCAGACATTAGCTATGTTTCCGTTTTAACTTATGTGCAAAATTGGAATAGCGCATAAAACATTTGTGAATAAAGCAGCGTTTCCATCTCATATGTTCAAGCAAACAAAATCGTCACTTCCTAGGAAATTGGCACAAAATATCAGTAATAAAAATGGAAGTTGCTGCAATTTGGCTCTTTTTTTCCTCCATCATAAATGAGTTGTGTCTCAGACGAAATGCAATAAACGCTGTCATATTCTCTTGCGTTCGGATGCTGGTGTTTGGGAACGCAATCGTGTGAGACACTTCTGGAGGGAATTATACCAAATCATTCTGATGACAGACTTTGGCTCAGGCATTTCAGAACCATCAAACCAACATTTGAGATGCTGTGATGTGATTGGTCCGCTGGTTAGTCCAGTTATCCAATCACAGCCTCTGCTGAGGCAAAGTCACATGAGTTTATTGTTGCGCATTGAGGGATTTATTCTGTAAATGTGTTTCCGTCGTAGTTTATGCACAAGTCTTTTTGGATAAAAAAAAAAAATTATAGGCCTCAATTGAACACACAAGTTTTTATGTGCATTCTTAGAATTGCCGTTTCCATCCAGCGGAATTTTATGCAATGTCCCAAAATGCCATAAAAATAGGTGGATGGAAACATAGCTAACCAAATAGATTCACTTTCTGTTTCTATTTGTTCACTTTCTATTTCTATTTCTGTTTATCTGTCCAAAATGTCAGACCGTGAGAGAAACAACTTCTCGACATTTGAAACATCTCAGACTCGCTGACACTAAGAAACTCTTGGACAAGTTGACAACATGAGCATGTTAGATTCCAGAGATGATATGTATCTGCCTTTCACTAGATAAGAAATAATTAAATACATGTAAATTAGCTGCATATAGCGCCACCTTGAGTTGAACGCATGTTTTTGTGCTGGTCTAAGAAGCAGGTGGATTTAGGGCTATTCTGTCAAGTTTGGCGATTCACAAGCTGTTTTAAAGAGGACCTATAATGCCCCTTCACAAGATGTAATATAAGTCTCTGGTGTCCCCAGAATGTGTCTGTGAAGTTTCAGCTCAAAATACCCCACAGATCATTTATTATAGCTTGTCAAATTTGCCCTTATTTGGGTGTGAGCAAAAACACGCCGTTTTTGTGTGTGTCCCTTTAAATGCAAATGAGCTGCTGCTTCTGGCCCACATTCCAGAAGAGGGCGGAGCTTTAACAGCTCGCGCTTCGGTTGGTCAACAACAACAAAGCTGGAGAATCTCACGCAGCCAAAATGAGATTTTTTTAAATTATCCTCATAAATCATAATCAACCACCCCTTTAAGATGCTCTAACATCTTAACAGTAAGACACGTTAACTTATCTGTACTTCTTTTCTTCTCTGTTGTGTTTTCCAGATGCGCTTTGGACTGGTGGCCACACCTCGTCCTTGAACGCCCAACTCGAAGAAGCCGCCAATGCTTGACTCGCAATTGTGACTGAACAGAAACCGTAGCCTCTTCAACACTAACCCGCAATCGACCGCCGTTTATCCTTTCTGTCTCTTGCAACCCTCTTCATGGCCAACCTCCTGAGCTATGTGCTGTTCCTGGTGCTCCGGACATATGCCGCCCCGCCAGAGTACATCCAAGTGTGGCCTGGCGGGTCGACACCGGCCCCGGGAGATCTGGACAACGAGACGGTCACCCCTTCTTTGGTCCCTCCTCCAGGAACCAGCAAGCACACTCCTCACAGCATCATCATCGGCGTCCGAAAAGGAGGCACAAGAGCGTTGCTCGAGATGCTGGATATCCATCCCGAAGTGGCGGCGGCCGCCACTGAAGTTCACTTCTTCGACTGGGACGAGAATTATGCCAAAGGCTTTGAGTGGTACCGTGAGCAAATGCCGTATTCGTACCCTAATCAGATCACCGTGGAAAAGACGCCGGGGTATTTCACGTCTCCCGTTGCGCCTGCGCGGATTCACGCTATGAACTCTTCCATCAGACTCTTGCTGATCTTGAGAGACCCTACGGAGAGGGTCATCTCAGACTACACACAAGTCTACTTCAACCGTCTGGAGAACCACAAGCCCGTGCAGGCCATCGAGAACATGCTGGTCAAGAACGGCGCGCTGAACACACGCTACAAGGCGATCCAGCGCAGTCTTTACGACGTCCACATGAGGAACTGGCTCCAGCACTTTCCACTGGAGCAGATCCACATTGTGGACGGGGACACGCTGATCCACGACCCCCTACCGGAGCTCCAGCGAGTCGAACGCTTCTTGGATCTGCCGCCTCGGATTGTGGCGTCCAACTTCTATTTTAACCAGACCAAAGGCTTCTACTGCATTCGCAGTGATGGCCACGAGAGATGCCTGCATGAGTCTAAAGGACGTCCGCACCCTCCTGTTAACAGCACTGTGCTGCGTCAGCTGCGCTTGTACTTGCGCCAACACAATCGGAACTTCTACCGGCTTATAGGACGTACCTTTAACTGGCAGTAGTGGGAGGGTCTGGAACTCGCATTCTGACCAATCACAGCCCAGCTGAGTGGCTGATTGATAACTGATGGACTGTACAAACAGACTTCAGAACAATCACGTTTCAATCTGACGAGTATGATATTAAAACAGTGACTGTGAGAGGATCTTTGCTGTCAAGTGTCTTTGTCGTAACTAAGTTACCTGAGACAAATCTGGTGAACACTGAATCATTTTTTTTTCTCTTTTTCTCTGTTTGTTTGATATTCTTGTACTTGATAATAAATGGTTCTGCTTCCAAAATATGTCCTGAATATCTTGTCCGTTTCTTCAGCTCTGGTTTTTATAACATGCATTAAGAGTAGGTCAGTACAAGGTCTAAATGTGAGGTAAATGAGATAAAAACCTTGAAAAGGTTTATTTTGTGACAGAGACTGTCTAAATGTAAATTATCCTTATTACATGGCTGTACATGCCATATCAATGCACATAAAATGTTGATTTGAGTTTAAATTATTTTATTATGTAAGAAGAAAGAGCGTAAAATGATATGAGACAGTAACGGTCAATTATGCAGTTAAGTGTCATACAAAAAAATATATATATTAGATCTAGGAAAAATATATTATTATATATTTTATTGTGATCAGAATTTTTGTTGCCCAAAAGTAAAAGGTACTGATAATTTTCACCCACTTAACTGTTCTGGTCTTGAATCTCTAGAATCATCTTATGTACTAATAAGTGCAACAATTTCAGCAGCACTTTTAATTTCATTTTTGCATGCAATATGTACCTGACGGTCAGTGACACAAACTGTGGTCAGAATCTGAGTCTGAAACTAGAATTGTCCTGACAGCCAGCAGAAGATTCAGACTGTGGATTACCAGTATTGGAGAGGTCAGGATATTGGCGTAAGAAAATAGCGTCCGCTCGTTATCTTCGCCATCTATTTCCCCTTCTCCTCTAACATCCTATCGCTGATTTCAATCTCCACTTCCTTCTAACTCATCATTTTCCCCATTTTCCTGATTTTTGAAACCTGCTGTTTAGCATGTGTGTGCCTGTGCAGCAGTTCAGCATGTGTCTGTTTCTGTTGGAGAGTGATTTGGATTATAAAAGGTGCTCTGGGTTGAGTGTGAGAGTTATGCAGTGATGCTGAAATCACTAATAGCTCGAGACACGGACAAATCCTGCGGTTCAGAACATATGGCCTTCTGAACTCTTCACGTCACATCAAACCTCTCATCTGAACGCACTGCTGACGTCAGCGTGGCTTCTTCATTGATATTTCTACCTGCAGATATTCATGAATAATCGTGATTGTGAAGTGAATGTTAAGAGCGCATCCTTGACATTGCAGAGAGATGAAGCGATTCCAAACGTGCTGAACACCATCAAATCTGAACTTTAATATGTTCTCTTGAGCTTTAAAGGCTTTGAAGATTCATCTTGAACGGAATTTCACATGCTTTTTTCATGTTTATTATTTTTTGGTTCTTAAAAATATTTTTAAATGGTTTTAATTTATTTTTTATTTCAGTTTTAGTTTCACTTCAGTTCTTAATTTTTCTGTGTTCATGCCATGATCGCCCTTCTATGTATGGAAGCTGGTTTCCGCCACGGAATAATAAAAACTTAAAAGATAATTGCGAGTTTATATCTCACAAAATTTTGACTTTTCCCTCATTCAGACTTTTTTCTCACAATTGCAAGTTTATATGTTGCAATTCTGACTTTTTGTCGCAATTGCGAGTTTATTTTTCAGACTTTTTTCTTGCAATTCTGACTTTTTCTTGGAATTGTGAATGTTTCTCGCAATTGCGAGTTTATATCTCGCAATTCTGACTTTTTTCGCAATTACGAGTTAATATCTCATAATTCTGACTTTTTCTCGCAATTCTGACTTTTTTCTCACAATTCTGACTTTTCTTACAATTACGAGTTTATCTTGCAATTCTGACTTTTTTCTTGCAATTGAGAGTTTATATCTCGCAATTCTGACTTTTTCTTGCAATTCTGACTTTTTCTTGCGATTCAGACTTTTTTCTTGCTATTCAGACTTTTTTCTTGCAATTCTGACTTTTTCTTGGAATTCTGACTTTTTCCTCGCTATTACGAGTTACTATCTCATAATTCTGACTTTTTTTCGCAATTCTGACTTTTTTCTCACAATTCTGACTTTTTTCTCGCAATTACGAGTTTATATCTCACAATTCTGACTTTTTTCCTCGCAATTCTGACTTTTTTCTTGTAATTCTGACTTTTTTTTGCAATTCTGACTTTTCCCCCCCAATTCCGACTTTTTGTCACAAATGTGAGTTTATTTTTCAGACTTTTTTCTCACAATTCTGACTTTTCTTGCAATTACGATTTTATCTTGCAATTCTGACTTTTCTTGCAATCCTGATTTTTTTCTCGCAGTTCTGACTTTTCTCGCAATTACAAGTTTATATCTCGCAATTCTGACTTTTTCCCCGCAGTTTCGACTTTATATATTTAATTTATCTCAGATAGGTCGCAAGTACCTTTTTTTAATTCAGTGGCGGAAACAAGCTTCCATATCTATGCATTCTATGGCAATACTATTAACGCTTAAATGAATCTACAGCGGGTCAGGTGGTACAAATTGGAGCTCTCAGAACATTCCCAGCTTACAAGTTGTAATTACGACCTCTATGAGGACGTGAACACTTTTTACAAGCTGAAATATCGTAATTATGGTAATTATCAACTTAACACTTATTTCAGTTAGTTGCCAAATTATAAATTATGAATAACTGTAACTGTGAAGTGAGTGTTAAAAAATGCAGATTAGAGAGGATCATATTCCTATTCAGAGAGACAAAGCGATTCCAAACATGGAGCAAATAAGGAAGCTAGCAGCAGACCAACAATGTCATTATGGACTACTGAGACAAAGACACTGTATGTCAATTTTGAAGTCAATCAGACCAACGGTACTGTAGTTAGAGCCAATTTCATGTTTTGTTCAATTTTAGTGCCACCAAGTGGCACAGTCCCACCACTTTGTGTGTGTGTGTGTGTCCTCAGAGTGCCCCCATACATAAGCGTCAAATTTGGTGAAAATTATGTTTAGGAGTTATGGACATTTATACACTATATTGCCAAAAGTATTGGGACACCCCTCCAAATCATTGAATTCAGGTGTTCCAATCACTTCATGGCCACAGGTGTATAAAATCAAGCACCTAGGCATGCAGACTGCTTCTACAAACATTTGTGAAAGAATGGGTCGTTCTCAGGAGCTCAGTGAATTCAAGTGTGGTACCGTGATAGGTTGCCGCCTGTGCCATAAGTCCATTCGTGAAATTTCCTCACTACTAAATATTCCACGGTCAACTGTCAGTGGTGTCATAACAAAGTGGAAGCAATTGGGAACAACAGCAACTTGTAAAAGGCCACGTAAAATCACAGAGCGGGGTCAGCGCATGCTGAGGCACACGGTGCGCAGAAGTTGCCATCTTTCTGCAGAGTAAATAGCTACAGACCTCCAAACTTCACGTGGCCTTCAGATTAGCTCAAGATCAGTGTGTAGAGAGCTTCATGGAATGGGTTTCCATGGCCGAGCAGCTGCATCCAAGCCTTACATCACCAAGTGCAATGCAAAGGGTCGGATGCAGTGGTGTAAAGCACGCTTTCACTGGACTCTAGAGCAGTGGAGACGTGTACTCTGGTGTGACGAATCACACTTCTCTGTTTGGCAATCCGAGGGACGATTCTGGGTTTGGCGGTTGCCAGGAGAACGGTACTTGCCCGACTGCATTGTGTCAAGTCCATATTAAACCCTACGGATTAAAAATGGGATGTCATTTAAGCTCATGTGCACGTAAAGGCAGGCGTCCCAAAACTTTTGGCAATATAGTGTATGTATAAACACAAATAAATTACCCACACCTGACTTTGCATTTTTTTGCCACTTACTATTAACATTTTGACATTTGGCCATTAGGGTGTAGTCAACCACCTATGTTTCAGATTTTCCTACGGTGGTTTCGTCTCAATCAGACTAACAGTTTCTAAGATATTCGCAAATGTTGTTTAAACGCTAAATCACAAAGTTTCACTAACCATAAGGTGAAACCTAGCATGAAAGTTATAAGCATGTAAATAATTTTTTTCACCACTAGGTGGTGCTGGTCCAGAACTTCTCAGACTCCTTAAGGGCATTGTGCCAATAACCCATACCGAGTTTCGTAATGATACATTCATGCGTTCGTAAAATACAATGTTTTACTACAAAATGGCCGATATGGGAAAATTGGTTGTCGACTTGGCATGATGCCCTGAATCTAATGAGACAACTTTTATGATTTTTGGACAAAGTGTTCAGAAGTTATGAGCAAAAATAGTCATTTTTCATATCTCTGGACCAGTAGGTGGCACTGCGCTGAAAAGCAGCACATAACCTCAGGTCATGCTTATGATGACATGGACCAAGTTTGGTCTGAATATGATAAAGTGTTGAGAAGATACGTTTTTCAAAAACGGTTTGACAAATCAACTTGAATTCCACAACATTTTGTCGGCATGGTCTGAAGATGACCTGGTTCAATTTTTGTAAAAATCGGAGCAACGTCCTAGGAGGAGTTCGAAAAAGTATGTTTTTCTGAAAATTCAAAATGGTGGGAAAAGTTTGTTTCTAGCCTTTATGGTTCAAAAGTTATTAGCATAAATAAAAGTGCAGGTTTGGACAGTTGGTGGCACTAGAGGGATTGAGTTAGAGACTCCAAATTTGCTATGGTGACAGTTCAGACTGGCCTCTATAAGTGTGCCAAATTTGATAACTTTCCCGCAAGCAGTTCTATGGGCTGCCATAGACTTCCAGAGCAGAAGAAGAAGCTAACAGATACAATAGGTGCTAACAGATACAATAGGTGCCTACGCACCTTCAGTGCTTGACCCCTTAAATATACATTGTATATATATATATATATATATATATAGTGCACTACTATTCTATTCTATTCGATCCTGTTTTGCTGTGTTTGAGTCTGCAGCTGTCACAGAGACTCTCAGGACATCTGTTTGAGTGATATCTGTCAGGTAATAGTGACATTTTCTTGCATGTTAAAAATATCACTTACAGCACCAGATAAGCAGCTTGGAAAGCTCCGGTTTGAAAGTAAGTCTCTGTCTCTTTCTTTCTCCTAGCTCTCGTGCATGTTTTGGCAGTGACCTCGTGACCCCTGGCGTGACCTGTCTGCTCCACTGTGTGTTTCCACGATCACTCACCTGGAAGTGAACGCAGCCGTCGGCAGCACAGAGGGACGGTGCTCAGGTCAAACTCTCTGCTTTTACAGGCTAATTGACACAAACACGCTCTTTCGGACAGGACCAGTTTTCACTGAGGATGTTTTAGACACTCTTTGTAAGTGTCTGAATTGAACAGCTCTGCAAAACGTACACAGTAAGAACAGCTTTATAGCACTTTTTTAAATTTTTTTATTTAACCATGTAAAATAACAGTTGCTGGCATCTCATCTAACATAAAAAGAAGATTATATAATATATATTTTTTTTATATTTCTTATGCATCTGTTATGATTTTTTAATAATTATTTTTAAATAGTTTTATATGGATGCACTTTGATTTACCACTGTGAATAAGTGTGATAAGTTTATAAATAAACTTGCCTTGTCTTGCCTAGTTGTAATATGTATATTATATATAATCAGAGTCAATTTTATGACATACTTGGTGAGAATAAAACAAAAATTACTGACAGAAACAAGTTGTGATAAATTAAAATTTTTGTACACTAGTTCAAAAGTTTGGGAATGGTAAGATTTTTTGATGTTTTTGAAAGAAGTCTCTTTTGCTCACCCATGCTGAGTTCATCTGATAAAAAATACACAAAAAATTGTGAAATATTATTAGAATTAAAAACAGCAGTTATATAAAATATGTGAATATGTAGTAAAATGTAATTTATTCCTGTGATCAAAGCTGAATTTTCAGCATCATTACTCCAGTCTTCAGTGTCACATGATCCTTCACAAATCATTCTAATATGATGATCTGCTGCTCAAGAAACATTTATGATTATTATCAATGTTGAAAACAGTCATATTTTTGTGGAAACTGATACATTTGATTTTTCAGGATTCTTTGATGAATAGAATGTTCAAAAGAACAGCATTTATTTGAAATAGAATATTTTGTAACATTATAAATGTCTTTAATGCCACTTTTGATCAATTTAATGTGTCCTTGTAGAATATAAGTATTAATTTCTTTCCAAAAGACCCCAAACCTTTGAACGGTAGTGCATATATAAATCTTATGCACAAAAACAACAGCAATCTCAATCCCATCCTCATCAGTACATGAAGTCTCAGACATCCTGTCAATCATTATTTTAGAAATCAAATCGTATCTGAATAGTGAGTTAAAGACCTTCAAAAGCACACACTCCTCCTCCTCACACCTTTGAGGAAGATGCACAGACTATCGTCTTCTTCTTCTCTGTTGCTCTTATTATTTTTCATTTTGTGTGTTTTATTAAAAGCTGTTGTAACATTAGTGTTTTAATGAGGACCTCTCGCTGACCTGTTCACATTAATGCTGTTCATTAGAAAGATCAGAGATATTTAGTCTGCTTTCCTCAGCTTTCTATCGTATTCTCCTTCAGTCTTCAGAAGCTTTAAAATTCTTACAAGCAAATTTATGCTGTGAACACTGAGCTCTACATAGTAAGGGCTTTTCATTGGTTTGCATTAATTATTAACATGTTTGTTGATTTATTTTTTATAGCTCGCAGCAGAGGACTGACTTTTGATGTGATCCGGAGAGCCAGAGCATGGGTTCAGGGAAACATTTGTCTGAAATCATTTCCAGATCTGAAAGTAAAAGCTAACTTTTAATGAACTGATTTGGTGCTCAAAACAGGCCGGGTGTTCAGATTTGATCCTGTGAAACACACAAATGCCAAACAACTAGAGCTTCTCCAACATGATATTCTTGTTTAATCGAATGCTTTTAGAAAATGTTTGATAAATAGTTATATTCCCATAGTGTACCTTAAACATTTAAGGACCAAAATGCTTCTCTATCTTACTGCATTTGCATGCGTAAAAAGTTCATCACACCAAGTGAGTCTGTGGGAAAAAAATGCAAAGAAAATCACTAAGAAATTCTTTGGGAAATGTTTTGTTATTTTGTGTTTTATTATAGTTTTATCAATAAGCCCCAAGAAGCGTGGTTTACATTGACTTTATAACAGCTAAGGAGCGTTGTTAGGCTATATAAATTGTATAAATTCACTGTAAACCACGGCTTCACGGGGCTTATTGCTTTTATAAAACGGTTACCACACAATACAAAAATTAAAGCCAAAAAATATGACACAAATGACAATGCTTTGACTAGCGCTGTCAGTGTCAGCAGGGCACGGAAAACCCATTAAATGTTAAAAGGACAAGATCGCAGCGGACATTCAAACAGATTTTTTATTATGAACACAAGACTGACTGACCTGAAGGAAAATGCTAATGCAGGTAATACACTCGGTCACTCGGTATCTCTCTCACAATACTCTTCTACATAATGCCGTAAGCTTCAATGGACAAAATCAATTGTTGCTAAGAGTGGTTGCTAAGACAGACGCAGCAACATTTTAAATTCAGTGGCGCAGCGATACTTATGTAATGCGGTCAGCTGTGTGTTTTCGGGAATTTTACAACGGCTTTGAACGTGGCTTGACCAATCAGAATCAAGGGCAGGAACTATCCATTTTATAATAATATTTTGATTTAGCTATAAATATTATAGCTACGAATTATATTTTTCATGTTAATTTTAGTTACATTTTTGGTCATTTCGTTATTGCTTTTGTCATTTTATTATATTGATATTAATTTTTATTTTAGTTTTTTTTTCCAGTTAATAATCTTAGTGCTTCAACATTTCTAATTTTTGTTTATTTTAAATTTTTTTTTAATCTAATATTTATATTTTATTTTATTTTAGCTTCATTTAAATGAACAGAAAAAATGTTTCTGATTTAGTTAACGATAATAACCCTGAAAGAAGTATTGGTTTCTATCTTGCAACTCCTGTTTTCAAGGCACTGGATTAAAAGGCTATTATGAAGAGCTAATCACTGGTTTAGTACCAAAAGCACTTTGTTTTCTGACAAAGTCTGATTGCAGTGTCAACACGCATTGCTAAGTTGCACGCAGAGTGACTCTGGTGAAATTATATGAACATTTTCCCATGTCATGTCTATTATTGTGGTGTCAGTTTCAGTCGATGCCTGTAAACCCCATATAAAAAACAAAATGAACTGTTATTGGTCATTTTACATGTCAGATGTGAGGTTCGGCTCTATTCAGGTGGTTTTTGGCCTGAATAAAAACTCAAACGTCTGACTAACGCTCTGACAGACTCATGTACAGACTCTCTCAAGTAAACAGACTGAAGTCATGAATGATACATGTGAACATCATGAGTCCAGAAGAGCTTCAGTGTCCTGACAGACAGACCATCAGCTAACTCTTCAGACTGTGTGGAGGTTTAATATAGGCTTAAGAGAATAGGACACTCAGCTGTGATAATCAAACCTGTTTGACAGTGTCTTTGTTTTGCTGTCAGGTAAGGATAATTAAACACCTTTCATTCGAGATGAATGTGCTACAAAACATCAGGGTTCAGCTTATATTCACTGCAGCCTATTTAAGGACAAATAAGATTTTATTTTGATGACACTTAAGCATGGTTACACTTCTGAGTCTTGTTAGTGTAATGCAAAATATTTGATGGTAACAATGAAATTATTCCTGTATTTATTTATTTATCATGATATTATTATTATTTTTGTTGTTGTTGTTGTTCTGGCTTTATTTTATCCTGTATCTAATCATTGCATTATTGTGTTTTTACTGGAATACAATACAAAATATTACATTACGAAATGAGAATTTTCATGGAAATGTTTTTAATTGTCATCAACATAATATCAAAATGCGAAAATAAAAATCTGATGAAAACAGTAAAATGATTAATTAATGTATTTATACATCATCATTATTATTTTCTGTCTTTAATTCATCCTATAATTAATCATTGCATTATTGTATTTTACTGGAATAAAGTAAAAAAAAAAAAATAAAAAAAAAAATACTGCTTTAAAGAAATGAGAATTTTGCATTGAAATGTCCTTAATTGCCATAAAAAAAAAAAAATCTAATGATAACTTAATAATTTTAATAATTTAATATTAATTAATGTATTTATACATTATGCTATTTTTTCCAGACTTTAATTTATCCTGTAATTAATCATTGCATTAATTGTATTTTGCTGGAATAAAGTACAAAAGGACTGATGATAACTTGAAAAATTGAAATTATTAATTGATGTGTTTATACATCATAATAATATTTTTTTTATCCTGTATCTAATCATTGCATTATTGTATTTTTACTGGAATACAATACAAAAAATAGTGCATTAAAATAATGAGAATTTTCATGGAAATGTTTTTAATTGTCATCAAAATAATGTCAAAATGCAAAAAATTGAAATCTGACGAACATATAAAGTTATTAATGAATGTATTTATACATCATCATAATATGTTTTTGTTCTAGCTTTAATTCATCATATAATATCATTGCATTATTGTATTTCTACTGAATTAAAGAATTTTGCATGGAAATGTCTTTAATTGTCATCAAATTGATGCAAAGAAAAAAAAAATCCAGCTTCATTTTCTTTAAGAAACTATAATTTCTTGCTACTTTTGATTGTTTAATGATACATGGACAAGATTTTTTGACATTCACTCTGAAAATATGTTTTTTTCTTCTTTCTTCAGAACGCTTCAGACTATGTGGAGATCAGAGGATAGGTGTAAGAAAATAGGACACTCAGTATCCGGCCGTTATCTTTCCATCTCTGTCTCTCCATCTCTGTTTCTCTCTATCTTTATAATCTCTCTCCTCATCTCATCCCTCGTTCCCAGTGTAACCGTATTCTCCATCTCTGCCGTCGACTGCTTTTCACTCTCGGTAATTGAGCTGATGATTATGATGATGATATCTGATGCGTATCTCTTCTTTGGGATGCTAAATCCATCCTGTCAGTTCATTTAGGATTCACCGAGCTCACTGTTTCCGATGCTGTCAAGGAGAGAAGCACGAATAACTTCAGTTTGCAGGTATGTAAATGTGACGCTCCAGGTGCTCGCTTTTGCACATGCGTGAATTCACGACAATTTGTTTTAATTCTGTTAACTCTACACGCAATCATAATGGATTATGTTTGCATGCACGCTTGTTTAATAGCTGTTACCTTTTGTGTTTTGAGCCTGTGCAGACATTCATCACCATTTGGATTCATTTGATCATGCTTTCAATTAGAGAGCTCCGTTTGACACACAAAATTTTACTCCTAAAGTGCACAAAAGAAAGACAGACAGATTCTGGGTCTGTTTATTAGTATGAACCTCCTTCAGTCATGCGTTTAGTCAGCAGTACATTCATATGCTGTTATTGTCTGCATTGGCAGAACTACAGTACTGCATCTGCATAAATAATTCAGTGCACAACAATACAGTTCATATACAACCTCCTAACTACATCTGTGAATCATAAAAGGTGTGAAGTTGATTCCACAAGTGCTTTAACCTAGTATGCATTGACACGCAGTGACCTCCAATAGTACTTGGACACTGTAAGGCAAGTCTTCTCTTCTTCGGGATGCTAAATCCATCCTGTCATGTCATTTAGGATTCACGGAGCTCATTATATCGATGCTGTTGAAGAGCAAAACACATTTGCAGGTATGTAAACTCATCTTCAGTGAATTCATTACATTAACCAGAAGTACAAAGAGACACAAAGCTTTTTGCCTTCATTTTCAACACTAGATTTTCCCAGCTAACAGAAAACGTTCTCAGAATGTTCATCTAACATTTTTTAAATGTTACTACTTGTTTCGGAATGTTCAGAGGAAATTCAAAAGTAATGTCCTCATGGTGTTTGAAGAATGATAAAATAGAATGTTCCCTTAACGTTTGCATAAAAACGTTTTTAGAACCCTCTGGTCCTCTTTGTTTAGGGGTCACACTTTGCTTCTTCACAGTCAAAAGTGTATCCACCCAACCCCCCGGAAAACCAATGTAATATATTTTTGTTTAATAATATTTTTTTTATTATTATTATTATTTAGAATTTTGAGGGTATTTTATGATACTATGCAATATTTATACAATTTTTATTAGCAATTTTTCCCCATTAAAAATAATACGATATAAAAAATATATCAATAATATATCAATATAATTTTTTTCTAATATTATTTTTAAATATTTTAGACATAAATACTTATTTTTATTACGTTGTGGATTTGGATTTATACGTAGACATTCTCAAAAACTTTTTACCAAGGTTTTGTCATTTTTTTAAAAATGTTGATTTGAAGTGTCAGTTTTTGCATTAATTTTACTGCAGTCAAACATGAACACAGAGGAGGACATTTTGTTATACATAACATCAAAATTCAATAAAAATGTAACAAAAATGAACAGGTATGTTTTATCACAGCTAAATAAATCTGGGTCTGATCTGATTTCAACCTCTTATTTGAGTCTTTTGGCTTAATTTTACCGTATTGTTATATCCACACCAGTTCATTTGTGTTTGAGTGGGTGTGTCTGTTTTGTACTCTCAACGTTTTAGAGTGTAACCTCTTCCTTGCTGTTTGTTTTTTTACTGCTTTGTGGCTGAATTATTGATTTTATTTCACACATTTGCAAAAGCTTGCTCTGTGTTATAGTCACGCTAGTTCATATATATATATATATATATATATATATATATGTCTATGATTTTTCTGTGTGTTCACATAGCTAATGCGACAAAAGTCACCAAGTTTCATCCCATTCCGATGAAGCAAAAAAATAGGCCCAGAGGGTTTAAAAAAAAACCTTCAGAGAATGTTCTGAAATAACGTTAGCAAACGTTAGCTGGGTCAAACTTTAAAACTTATTTTCGTAGATGTTTTGATTGTAAAATGTGTTTGTGCATCTTTACCGACTGTATATATGATGCAGCTGCAGCAGTAAATCAATGAACGCTTGCACACATATCTGAAGACACATAAAAGGGAAGACAAAACTGTAAGCAAATAAAAGCATGCTGCACTAAATCAGTGCCATTCTCAGTTTGCCTCTCATTTCTTTAGGATGCATGTGTCGTTCCACATAAGACGAGGTACTCGTGCACTCTTCAGAAGCATTGTTTTCCTCCACTCTTTCTCTCTGGATGTAGAGAAACACAATAAGTGAGTTAATGAATGTCTCTGTGCCGTCTGCTGTTCTCTCAGACAGAGTGATAAAGTAGAGGATGCTTCCATTCATTCACTATCTGCCTTGCCGCTTCGTTACCTTGTTAAAAAGTCAATTAAAAGGAAACAAAGAAGGGAGGGTGAATATTGTTTCCTGTGCCGTTTTTGCTTTGCCGAACGAAGCAGAGGCCTTCAGCCGCATATTATGAATCGATTGAAAAAATGTTAGAAATCTCAGTCATGAGCATCTGAAAGCAGACACATAATTCATCACAGATGCATTGAATCCGTGCATGAGTTTATGTGTGCGAGACGGTTGGATGCATCAGATGTTTAACAGGCTGAAATGATGCATTTATGTTGACGTGTTAATGAAGCGTTCGTTCATAAACACACAGCTGTGATGATCAAACCTGTTTGACAGTGTCCAGTAAAGATATCTAAACGCCTTTAAAATGAGATAAATGTGAAATGAAAAAAAATGAAATTTTTTTGGGTTGTGACAATTAAGCACATTTACCCATCTAAGCCTTATTTGTGTAATGCAAAAAAATACTTAATGAATTCTGGCTTTAATTTATCCTATATCTAATCATTGCATTATTGTATTTTACTGGAATGCATTACAACAAAATACTGCATTAAAGTAATGAGAATTTTGCATGTAAATATTCTCAGTCATTAAAATAATGTCAAAATGCAAAGGAAAAAAGTATGCTTCCTTTTCTTTATGGAACTATAATTTCTTACTACTTTCTTTTGATTTTGCGGTGATAATTGGACATGTTTTGTGAGATTTACTCATTAAGGCTAATGTTTTTTCTTCTAGTATATGCACAGTTTTTACTCTCAAGCATAAAAGTCACAGAATTTATCTTTTGCAATTTTGCTTATACAAATTGAGCTTGTTTTGAGGCTGTTTTTCCTGGAAAAGCTGATAAAGACGGTGATGTAGCAGAGAGTTGCGGTCTGATCTCTGAGCTGCAGAGCTGCATGTGTGGTGAAGGAAGGAATGAAGGTGTTTGATGTTCCTCTGATCACTATGGCAACACCTGCTCCGGCTGGAGCTGGGAAAGAGATATGAAGAGCTGGGATGTGTTCCAAATCAAATACTAGTGCACTGCTTACTATTTTTTAAAACATACACTGTAAAAATTATTTTGTAGTTATAAATGAACAAAACTTCAGAATGGGGAAGAAAGGTGATTTAAAGGGATAGTATAGCCCAAAAGTGAAAATTATTCCATGATTTACTCACCTTCAAGCCATCCTAGGTGTATCTATCTTCTCTCAGACGAACACGATCAGAGTTATATTAAAAATATCCTGGCTCTTCCAAGCTTTATAATGGTAGTGAAGGGGGCCCCAAAAAAGTGCAACTGCGTGATGATATCATGACAATATGGACCAAAACCTTTGAGGAAAGTTTCTAGCACCTTGTTTAATCTATGCCATGATGAATTAAGAAACTGAACTGAAGCAAATATATATATATATATATATAGCAAATGCAGTATATATAAATTTGATATCTACTGCAATGATGTTCAGATATTTTTAAGTGTGATTTAAGTGTCCAGATAGTCTTTAGGGTAATTGAACCAAAAATATCGAAGCATACTATATAAATATCAAGCAGAGCAGCTCCCAGTTCATCTTTTAAAAATAACATGAAAGTTTGAGCATCATGAGCAGCTTTCAAAAGACTGAAGAGATGAAATCTGTTTTCGAAGTTGTAAATAAAACAAATATTATTAGAGTATGTTTTACATTTCAGTCTTTCTGCTTCAAAATTCCACGTTTAATTTGATAGGCCTTATAACACATGGCGCAATGCGACACCAGGTGCGACGCAAGTGTTTTTTGCTAGTTTCAGCCCGACACAGTTATCATTTTCACATCCAGCGCCCATGTTGTTTAAATAGCAAATGCACTCGCGCCCATCTGTTCACCCATGGGCGTGCTGGTCTGAAAACAAGGTGTGTTCAGGTGCATTGTTGGCATGTTGCTATTTTGAGGCAACTTAAAACGACTGCATCATTGACCAACTGAAACCTGGTGATGGATAGTCATTACATGTATCAGAATTACCTATTTGCGGTAATGACGAATGAAATTGGCTAATTATTTGACCAATCGTGGCAACACACACATGTATTTAAACTGACTCGTCAGGTTAAAGGTGTCTATATTCCGCCATGTAAATAGCGAATCCGCCATGGTGCAAGCATACCTGGCTTTTAAAGGGAATGGGAGATGAGACTCTGATTGGTTTATTGCACGTTATGCCCAAAACACATCCCTGACTCATTAAGAGACTAGGTACAACCCTTTTGGACCATGAGCCTGGTGCGCAGACCATTTTTTTCAATCGTCAAACTAGCAAAAGTGGATTCGGATCATTGATATAGGGCTCTGATGTGTTATTTGCCACTTTTTCAATGTAGTAAGTAAAGTAGTATGCAACAGTCATCTTAGCAGTTAGTAGCAGTTATCTTGATTAAAACACATGTTGAGGCAAAATGTTTAAATTTGGGATGATATCACTTTTGTTTCATTCATTGCATTGTGGGATACAGTATGTGCAGTGCAATGTAAAACCATGGATTATTAACCCGTCTTTTCATGCACAGAAGCGATTTGCACAATATGCATGCTCATAATATTAGTGTACTACTTTGCATCAAAGCAGTGATGAAGCAGCCAGCAGGCGGCGCTCCGTATCCAGCTGACGGACGGCGTGACCTCAGTGTCTGCTGGTCAGAGAACACTCGCCTCGGTTAACCATTATTCAAATGAAACAAAACAACAAAAGAGACGCTGTCTACATTCATCCGTCCTTTTGTCACGAGTGGTTCAGGAGAGAAATGCCAGAGCAGACGCGTCTTTTAGCCAGCGTTACAGTAAACGTCCTCTGAGTCACGATTCACATGCCAGGACAGATGACAGAGATGATCAGTGTGTTTTCATGCCTCCTTCAGCTGTCATCTCCACTCAGTGTTTTAAACAGGGTCTGATGGACGCCGTCCCCCCCGTGACCGCCGTGTGCTGTGATTGACAGCTCATTACCTTCAGCCAAACACAAACAATAACCTTGAATGAAGAATGACCTTCAGAAATCTGAATGCTTCACTGGTACCTGTTTGGTGTGTGTGTGTGTGTGTGTGTGTGTCAAAGCTACTGTAGTCATGCTTTATATGCCTGAACATTTCTGCATTAATTTCTCACACGGGAGCGTTTCTGTGCAGGTCATTCTGACCCAGGAATCATTTAATCACTTCAGTCTTTTAAAAGCTGCTCCAGCATAATGCTCATATTTTCATGCTATTTTTAACAGATTTTAATTGGGAGCTGCTTTACTTGATGCTTCGATATTTTTGATAATACAGCCCTAAAAAGTAGACACTTAAATCACACTTAAAGATATCTGAATGTCATTGCATTAGATGTTAAACTTCCGTATAACCTTCAAACTACAACCTTAAAGGGTTAGTTCACCCAAAAATGAAATTTCTGTCATTAATTACTCACCCTCATGTCCTTCCAAACCCATAAGACCTTCCTTCATTCATCTTCAGAACACAAATTAAGATATTTTTTATATAAGATATTTGATATGTTTAGCGCTTCCAGGTTCTACGTCTGAACGCCTCACACACACGTCGTGCTGGTCACACGATTGAACTAACCCTTTAAGACAGGCAAGCCTTCATCAAAACAACAATTTTATCTTGATGAACTGCTCAGTGCTGTTTTGAACATGTATATATACAGTCAAACCAAAATGTATTCAGACACCTTGAAAAAAATGGTAATAATGGTAAAATGGTAATAAAATATGACAAGTTAAACTGTGTCAGAAAAAAATAATCTTAATTATGTCAGATAACACTTAAACAAAACATGGTCAGGTCAAAGTGTCTGAATAATTTTTGGTCCCAAATATTTATCGATTTTACTGGTAGTCCACTGTATGAAGATTTTTTGGGTATAATATGTCACAGTTTACTTTATTTTCCTATCCTCACTTACATAAATGAACTATAGTGTCCTGCACCCACTAGTATACACACACACACACACACACACATACACTACTGGCCAAAAGTTTCAAATAATTTGAAAAATTCCAAAAATTCAGCTTTGATCATGAGAATAAATGACCCATTAAGATATATTCAAATACAAAACAGTTATTTTAAATATTAATAAAATTGAAAATATTACTATTTTTATAAAAAATCTTAATTATGACAAACTTTTGACCGAGAGAGTGTGTATATGTATACAGTCTCTTTTGCTCTCCAAGGCTGTATTTATTCGATCAAAAACAGTTAATATTTTGAAATATTATTTAAACTTAAAATAGCTAATTTTTGCGTTAAATATTTTGAAATGTAATTTATTCCCATGATCAAAGTCGCATTTTCAGTTGCATTATATATATATATACACTGTAAACGATTTCCGTTGTTTTCACAGTATTATACTGTTCTCAACAGTTCCCTACTGTAGAATCTGAGTACAGCATATTACTGTAGATTTTGTCGTTTTCACAGCTTGTTACTGTATTCTTAACAGTTTCCAGCTGTATAAGCTGTGGACAGAATGTTACTGTAGATTTTCAATGCATTCTGGGAAAATATTAGCCTACTGTATATCTAAATACAGTAGGCTTCTAAATGACCGCGAAAAACAACCACACACCTCCTCACATGACAGACTCATCATGAAGATGAAAGCCCACAAGAGTATGGTAGGTTAACTTTTCTCTCTTTTTTTCACTTTATGTTTGATTCTGATTTTATTTGCAAGATAAAAAGCTACATTTTAGTTAATACGTTTCCATAAAAATATGTGAGCAAGCGTTCATTTTCTGGCATTTTCCTCCTGCAGCGTGGTGAAGATGAATGTCCGAGGACGGAGTAGGCCTACGTGAAATTGGTGGGTGGGAATACTTTAAAACACATGTAATTGCCTTATTTGTTTTATACAAATGTTATTTGCAAAGTATAAATACGTTTGAGTTGAAATATATGTATGAACATCGAAGCGGGTGAGCATTACCCATTTAAGCCGCACTAACTAGAATTTTCTTCCTGCAGCGGCGCTGGCAGACGGGCTGAACCATCGTGAGACGGGGGGAAGAGTCGTCGCAATAAAGAAGACCCTTTTCTTTATAGGATGTGGTTTTAAGATTTAAGATGATATGTATTCGCTGGTTATTGTTGTATACTGCTACTAATTAAGTACTTTAACTCTTTAAACTTTTATTTTTATAATTCCAACATTTATTTTCCACTGGCACAATATGTTAATGTGATTTTAGTGGTATGACTTTAATTGTATTTTGTTAATTGATGAAATTAATATGCTGGTAAATCTGTATTGAAGTTCAGAAATGTGAAAGATGAAACCTAAATAAAGTTGATGTGAAGCAATAACTTGTGTTACTGAATATATAACAGTAAAATTAAAATAAATAAATAAATAATAATAATAATAATACAAATTAACTGTAAAAATAACTACAGTAGTTTTAAGCATACTGTAAAATAAAGTACAGCATTATACTTAATGCTGTACTTTATTTTACAGTATGATTACAACTACTGTAGTTATTTTTACGGTAATTTTACTGTGGTATGAAATACAGCAACTACTGGATAATTGTTGCCAGTAAGTTACTGTTAATTTGACAATAAACATTTTACAGTGTAATGCAACTGAACTAGTGGACTCCAGGACTCAGAACATAACAGAATGATTTGATATACTATTTTACTTTATGCAATATGTGTGTAAAATGGCCATAGGCGGGTTTTCCCTTCCTACACAGTGCACTGATACATTGTAAATTTGCATATTAATGTGTTCTTGGAGCAACATGTAATGAAAAAATAAGTGTAATAATTGGCAACATTTTCATATGAATATCTATTATTTCATAGGAATATTGATATATAATTTCTTTCCCTATTCACTTGTGTCTCCCAAAATGCCTGATTTACATGCTTTAAGTCCTGGTGTCCACAGTGGACGTTTGAAATCGATGTCCTGTTTCATAAAAGAAAGTCATATTCTGATTTGAAACACCATAACAATTTCCTGAGATGTTGATTTATGACAAACAAATTGAAAATTAGTCAGATTTAAATGATAGTTACAAAATATTCTCATTTCATCTCATTTTAATCAACATCAAGATTTTAAGGTTGAAATGGTTATGAAGGTACATGTATTAGTTTTAAAATTTCAACCATTTTAATCACCTTTTTTCACCTTCAGTAGTTCATAGTAAATGGTCCTTGGACAAAGTACAAATTATTCCATGTAGCCTATAAAGCTGTCAACTTCCCCAAACTTTTTCACGTTAACTCCCCACATTCCCCAGAGCTGTGATTCATGATCAGTGTAAGTTCTGTTCATTAGGATTGTGTGGGGTTTCATACGAGAGACATCACAAGCATCCGGTCAAGCGTCTCTGCAATCACAGACGCGGCTGACCTCTCTGACCTCTCGTCCATCATCCATCTCTCCGTCCCGTTCCAGCCACCTGACCTTCTCCTCACACACTTCAGTGCAGCGGATCTCGGTGTTCACCTCCCTTCACACAAACACTCATTCTTTCATTCTCGTTCTCTCTCTCCCACAGGATTTCCCAGAGCTGAAAGAGACACTTTGATTAAGCTGCTATCAGCGAGCCGGTCTGTGGCGTGGGAGTCGCTCTGACCCTGAAGCCAGCGAGAATCAGCCTGAGAGACGCTCACCTGCTCCGGCATGACGTCTCTACCTTATCGGCCTGTTCGCTTGCACAGATAGGACTGTAATTAACATCTGCAGTGCACTGTTGGCTTTTTCATATATCAGCTGACAATTGTAAAAAGGTCAAAAGTTGAATTTGGATGGAAAAGAGAGTCATTCCTGTTTTGCAAAACTGATTGAACTTTCACTTTAAAAATGGTTTGTTGTAATTTAAAATATATATAGTATATTTAAAGTATGTGTATATATATATATGTATATATATATATATACGTATATACACTACCAGTCAAAAGTTTGGACACGGTAAGATTTTTAATGTTTTTAAAAGAAGTTTTGTCTGCTCACCAAGGCTGTATTTATTTATTTTGCATTTTGTTTTCTGTTTGAATATATTTTATAAAGTAATTTATTCCTGTGATCAAAGTTGAATTTTCAGCATCATTACTCCAGTCTTCAGTGTCACATGATCCTTCAGAAATCATTCTAATATGATGATCTGCTGCTCAAGAAACATTTATGATTATTATCAATGTTGAAAACAGTTGTGTACTTTTTTTCAGGATTCCTTGATGAATAGAAAGTTCAGAAGAACAGCATTTATCTGAAATACAAAGCTTTTGTAACATTATACACTGCCGTTCAAAAGTTTGGGGTCAGTAAAGTTTTTATTTTTATTTTTTTGAAAAGAAATTAAAGAAATTAATACTTTTATTCAGCAAGGATGCATTAAATCGATCTAAAGTGACAGTAAAGACATTTATAATGTTACAAAAGATTATATTTCAAATAAATGCTGTTCTTTTGAACTTTCTATTCATCAAAGAATCCTGAAAAAAAAAAATATTGTACACAAATATTTTGTACAATTGTACACAATAAATGTTTCTTGAGCAGCAGATCATCATATTAGAATGATTTCTGAAGGATCATGTGACACTGAAGACTGGAGTAATGATGCTGAAAATTCAGCTTTGATCACAGGAATAAATTACTTTATAAAATATATTCAAACAGAAAACAGTTATTTTAAATTGTAATAATATTTCACAATATTACTGTTTTTACTGTATTTTTAATTAAATAAATGCAGCCTTGGTGAGCAGACGAAACTTCTTTTAAAAACATTAAAAATCTTACCGTGTCCAAACTTTTGACTGGTAGTGTGTATATATATATTAATATTTATATAACTTTCACTTCAATACTTCAAAACTTACTTCATTTTATTTTGTTTTAAATTTTTATCTAATATTTATATTTTTAATCTTTATTTCAAATAATGAAAATGATTTGTAATAGTTTTAGTTAACAACGAGGACACTGGTTCAGACACTTCAACTTTATTCATTATAACTTGATTATTTACACAATGACAAAAAAAAAAGAAAAGAAAAGAAAAAGAAGAAGTTTAAATGATTGACACATTGTTTATATGAGGTGTAATTCATTGCTACTACTTGTATGGTTGTTTTTCCACCAAAATGACATCACTTCCTGGAGGATGATATCATTAAGGAACCTGTGTTAATTAAAGGGGTTTTGCAAAACACTGACAGGATGGAAAGTGATATTGAGGACCTGGCAAAACCTATAAATTTATTACCAACTAAATCAATATTTCCAAGAAAACATGCTTGATTAGATGAAAAAAATGATGAAACACCTGAAACATTTTGTATTAAATAGCCGGTTTTTCATTGCTGAAGTTAGTGCAGCAAACGGAGACATGAACATCCACTCCAACCAAATTATTTAAAATTCAGTTTAATATTTTATCCATACTAAGACCTGAAATGCAGTCAATGGAGTGACAGTCAGACATCTCTCAGATTTCATCAAAAAAAGATCTGTATTTATGTTCCGAAAATGAACGAAGGTCTTACAGGGTTAGAACGACATGAGGGTGCGTAATTAATGACAGAATTTTCATCTTGGGGTGAACTAACCCTTTCACTGCTGGCAAAATGGGGTGCCTATACAGTAGAAAGGCGAAACTGTTTTGAAATCAGTGCTACCAGACTAGAGAAAACAGAGAAAAAAGGCTGTTGTCACATAGGTAGGAAAACTTCAACACCCATAATGCACTGGGCATGTTGCCATCCAAGGCCACGCCCACCTGTCTCCTACCGATACATTTACCAAATTCAAATACCACCTTGCTTTTGTAGGAAATACTTCTTAGCAAACTTTTTGTCATAATGGCATCGAGTTACTTTCGGTTTCCAGTGAAGGATCCAGAGCGTTGTGGCTAAAGGCTGCAAAGAATCATAAATACGGAGAGAACGCAGAGACGGACAATCTGAAAACAAGTTTTTGTAGTTAACATTTCAAATGGAATGACCACGAACACAGGCCAAACTATGGAAGCTTGTTTCCGCCACTAAATGAAAACATTTAAAAGGTAAGTGCAACTTTTTATCTCACAATTCTGACTTTTTTCTCACAATTCAGTTATAAAGTCAGAATTGCATGATATAAGCTCAGAATTGCAAGATATAAACTTGCAATTCTTTTTTTCTCAATATTTTATATCTCGCAATTCTGATTTTGTAATTAGCAATTCTGACTTTATAACTCGCAAATCTGACTTTCTAATTCACAGTTCTGACTTTATATCACGCAATTCTGACTTTATAACTCACAATTCTGACTTTATAACTCGCAATTCTGACTTTATATCTCGCAATTCTGACTTTATAACTCGCAATTCTGACTTTATATCACGCAATTCTGACTTTATAACTCGCAATTCTGACTTTATAACTCAATTCTGACTTTATAACTCAGAATTCTGACTTTATAACTCACAATTCTGACTTTATATCACGCAATTCTGACTTTATATCACGCAATTCTGACTTTATAACTCGCAATTCTGACTTTATAACTCAATTCTGACTTTATAACTCACAATTCTGACTTTATATCTCACAATTCTGACTTTCTAATTCACAGTTCTGACTTTATATCACTCAATTCTGACTTTATAACTCGCAATTCTGACTTTATAACTCGCAATTCTGACTTTATATCTCGCAATTCTGACTTTATAACTCGCAATTCTGACTTTATATCACGCAATTCTGACTTTATAACTCGCAATTCTGACTTTATAACTCACAATTATGACTTTATAACTCACAATTCTGACTTTATAACTCAATTCTGACTTTATATCTCACAATTCTGACTATAAATCACAACTCTGACTTTATAAATCACAATTCTTACTTTATATCTCACAATTATGACTTTATAACTCGCAATTATGACTTTATATCTCACAATTATGACTTTATAACACGCAATTCTGACTTTATATCTCACAATTCTGACTTTATAACTCACAATTTTGACTTTATAACTCACAGTTCTGACTTTAAAACTTGGAATTCTGACTTTATATTTCCCAATTCTCCCAATTCTTTATAACTCGCAATTTTGACTTTATAACTCGCAATTCTGACTTTATAACTCGCAATTCTAACTTTATAACTCGCAATTCTTACTTTATAACTCGAAATTCTGACTTTATATCACACAATTCTGACTTTATAACTCGCAATTCTGACTTTATATCACACAATTCTGACTTTATAACTCGCAATTCTGACTTTATAACTCGCAATTCTGACTTTATATCTCGCAATTCTGACTTTATATCTCACAAAATCAGAATTGTGAGATAAAAAGTCACAAATACCTTTTTTATTTTTTATATCATGGAGGAAACAAGCTTCCATACTAAACAGAGGAGGAAAACTGAAAGAAACTGCCATCGCATACAGGTAAGAAATCTGTTGCCATAGTGTTCCATGTTTACCATAATGCTGTTTAAAGAAGTATGACACAGTTTTCAATGATAAACCTACTATTATAAGAACTGTTCTGTTAATAACCCTCCGTCAATCAGACTGTCCGTGGGCGGGGATACAGCAATGTGGAAGTATTATCTGCAGTTTTAAAAAAAACCTGGAGCTGTCAGCAGTGACATGTTTTGCATCATCCGGCAGACTTTTGCTGACAAATAAACATGAATTTCTTGATCCAGGTAACACGAGTAAACATTGTTCACTTACATATAGCCAACTACCAACATTGTGACGACACAAAGCAGGTTGAAGACCAGTGAAATTACACATTAAACAGAAGAAATGAGCTAGAAAACAATAAAATGTTGCTTCCAACACAGAAATGATTAATCAAAGAGAAACAGAAGGAACAAGCCCTTCCTGAACACAGTGTGAGTCTTGAATATTTTATTCATTAACGTTTGATCTTTAATTGTAGAATTACACTGTAATTAGTGGAGATCAAACCTACACGTCGTGTCTTGTTTAATATGGGATGTTCTGTGGATTGTGCGGGATGAACTGAGAAACACAATAGTTTGTTATTAATTGATTCATAATTGCTGTCAAGAGGGTTTAACTCGTTTCTGATCTTAATGCAAGTAATCCGCATGAATAAGCTGTGATTTCAGTTCATTTTACCTGCCAGACTTTGTTCAGCACATTGCAGTATCTTTCTGTGTTTCATTATATTATCAGTAAACACATCACTCTCTGTGTTGGTAACACTTTTGTGAAGTATTTGTCATGTCAATGAAAGCATTTATTAATCTTAGTTAATGTTAATTTTAGCTAATTTGCTAATATTAAAATCAAAAGTATTAAAAATATTATTTAATGCACCCAAGCTGACATTAACTACACTGTAAAAAAGAATTGTTGTAAGTTACCTGGTTGCCTTAAAATTCATTGAAATTAAAAATTGAGTTAATACATTGAAGGTGATTGGTTTAATCAACAAAAACTCAAAATATTATGTTATCTGAACCACATTAATTATCTAAGTTGATTTGACAAAAGAAAAATGGTTGAGATAAATCATGATTTTTTTAATTTTTTTTTTACAGTGTAACAATGAATGGTTGTTTTTAGTAACTAACATTAACAAAAATTGATAAAAACTGTTAATAATAAAATATAATAAAAACATTGTTAGTTAATTTTACTCAATTATTACTGTTTTATTGTGTTACCATATTTGTTCATATTTTTTCACTTTTCATTTTAATTGTTATTAATTTTATGTGCTTTTGTTTTCAATATATTTTATTTATTTTTTATTACCATTAAAAAGTTAAACTTATTTTATATTGTTTTTTTTTAATCTAATATTAATTAATTAAATGTGGTAACACTTTATTTTACAGTGTCTCTGTTACACATCTTACATGTAATAACAGTAAATTATGCATTATGCATAATTAAGCCAAACACTAACCCTAATTATATAGTAAGTACATGTTGTTAATTATTATTTCTTATTTGTATAATTACACTGTAACAAAGGGCATCTTAAAATAAAGTGTAACGGAAAACGTCTTATATTATATTATCAGTAAACAAACATATGACTCTCAGTCAGAGGAAACATAGTCTTTGCATATTCTACATAGATTTAAATTCTCACATAATTTATGCATTAGTGCACAGGCCTAATCATGATCTAGCAACGCCCTAGCAACCACCAGAACTCTTTTCCCTTTGAAAACTAATGGCAGATGTTACAGAAACGTCCATGTGACCGATTTAAAAAGACTCAGAGGAGGTTTACTGCGACACCATATTATCTTCAGTGTCTATTCTTGGACATGTCAGCATCCCAACAGTGACTGACAGCCGCGCGTCCATCATTTCTGCACCCATTTCCACACACTGCAGCTTTCTCCAGTTCCTCAAATTAAAGAGCTAAAAATGCTTGACTCCACAAAAATATCATAATTAATATGCTAAATATGTTGTTCATTATCTGATGAGCACAGGCTCTCTCTGAGGGAGTCCCGAGGCCCGGCTCACGGGGACGCCCGGATCCACACTGACTTTGAAGTGGTAATTCAGTCCAGGACCTGAGGGAGAACCTCAAATTGAAATGTCTTTGACAAGGCCTGACAGGTTTAGAGGTTTGTGCTGTACCTGCGGGCGAAGACGCATCCACAGTACAATGAGAGAGAGAGAGAGAGAGATGGACGTGAAAGCCGGAGAGAAAAGAGAGGCCACGAGAGGACGCAGCAGTTCTGATCCTCTGGATGATTTCAACCTACAGAGAATCGTGTGGAAACTCAGAATGTGAATCTCATGAAGAAATATTTCACCCTAAAAAGATTTTTCTCAAAGAAAATGAAGCCTTTTTTCGACTATATAGAGTTTGCAAAATAATGCAAAAATAAATAACAGTACCACAAATACTAACAAATGTTCTTTAAAATTTAAATATATTCACTTTACAATAGGAAACTGAGAACTGTAATGGTTCTAAATATGGGCTTTATTTTCTCTATGCAACTTTTTTCTTATGATTTTGAGTGGAATTTGATCCAGACTTGTTCTTGACAGGTTTCATGAGAAACTGGTGAGATCCTGAAATGCTGGAGTTTCTTTTTGTG
Organism: Hypophthalmichthys nobilis; assembly: GCA_037950665.1. Classification (NCBI taxonomy): domain Eukaryota; kingdom Metazoa; phylum Chordata; class Actinopteri; order Cypriniformes; family Xenocyprididae; genus Hypophthalmichthys; species Hypophthalmichthys nobilis. The sequence goes on along the minus strand of CM075477.1, from coordinate 31,088,438 downwards.
TATAACATTGGTGTGCAAAAGCAGTACATGACGAGAGCAAACCCTGAATTATTGTTTCTCACGTCGGCTTCACGAAGATGTTTAAGAGAACGTGTGATTATTGTCTAGACGCTGGTGTAATAATGCTTTAATGCTGGAATAACAGCAACAGCTACAGTAAAAATATCTGTGCATATAAGTGAGGCTTGTGAATGTGATTCATCAGATCAAATATCTGCATCTTTTCTCTTCACTAATTCACTTTTCTTTTTTAGTGGATCTTGAAACTATAAACTATATATCTATATGTTTACAATTTTTTATAAATGTATTTAAAAAATACATTTATATAAAATCACGTTTAGAAAATTAGAAACTAATCACTGATAGATATTTATCTATATTTATTTATCTGGGATGTGCAGTGTCTGTCATGAAAATGTCCCAATGCAAAATAAAAAACCCTTAATGGTGCTAAAAATATGGGTTTTTTCCCCCTTTTTTTTTTTTTTTTTTTTTTTAAGAAACAAAATGTTTTCCAGTTTGGGTGAATCTCATGAAACGTGTCAAAAACATCTATCACTGATGTACTGTTAATGAAAGCATCAGGAATCATGTGTTGGTGTCAATGTGAATCTTTCCAATCTCTCCTGTCAGCCGGGGTGTTTGTTGTCTCAACAGATGTCATGTGTTTTACGGTGCGCTGTGACTGATTCTCTCTCTCACACACGGCTGTGGAGCCCGTGGCCCCGTTCTGTCAGACCTCCCACTACCGCGTGCTGATTGGCTGTTAGCAGGCGAGTCCTGGGACTCTTCATCTCCATCTGTGAGTCCTGATGCGCCAAACACATCCGGATATGAAACCAAAGAGGGGATCTTAAACTCGCCACCCCATGCAGCCAGAGGAAGGAAGTGAACGTGACCCAGAAATGCAATGCAACTGTAATAGTGTACAGTGTTCAGTGTATAATGCAGACAGGGGCTAGTTGTCACACGGGGACGTTGTCAGATCTATATCACTGTTTTGTTTTGGTTTTTTTTCTTTAAGTATGTATAAATATAAAAAAGTTTTAAAAAATAAAATATAACAAAAACATTAATATACAACCGTGTGTTTGCAACATATTTTGAATAAATTGTCTCATGGGGAAATCGTCAGGACTGTATCTCAGTATTGATATGATTTATTGTCAAAATTCCAGTTATACAAATTCATATTTTCTGTAACTTTGCAAATTTTATTATAGTCTTATTTGTGTGTGTGTCCAGAAAATTAAATATAAATAATATAAAATATATATTAATTTTTTAAAAAGTTTAAAAAACAAATATTATTTAAAATACTTCTATTTAATATTTTCTCTCTCTCTCTCTCATATATATATATATATATATAAGTTTGGAAACATTACAAATGTTATTTGAAATTAGCCTCTTCTCACCAAGGCTGCATTTCCTTGATCAAAAATACAGTAAAAATTATGAAATATTATTACAATGTAAAATAGTTGTTTACTATGTGCATATACAGTAAAATGTAATTTATTCCTGTGATCAAAGCTGAATTTTCAGCATCATTACTCCAGTCTTCAGTGTCACATGATCCTTCAGAAATCATTCTAATATGATGATTTGCTGCTCAACAAACATTTATGATTATTATCAATGTTAAATACAGTTGTGCTGCTTCTTGTTTGATATTTTTATATTAGCATTTAAACAATAACCTTTTACCTTCCCTGAAAGCCATGAAATTGTCAGGTTTTCATTGTGACAACCCCATGTAGACAGCATAAACTCTATCCTATTTTTCAGCAGAGTAATGATAGCAGTTTTGTAGTCGATACAGGAGTTATCACTAGAGTAAACGATGTGACAACTAGCCCCGGCCTCTTATACAGACAGACAGTATTCAATATATATATATTCTGAATATATAGATACTAATGAGAATTCTCACTTTATTTCAACTGCATGAGCTCATGATGCAAAAATCCATACAAAAGTGTTATAAAGTAACATGTGAGTGTGTGAATGTTACTATAATAAGTGAATGTGACTTTAGTAACATTTCTGCTTCAAAAACTGATGAGACTGATGTTCTTAATGAGGGCTTGCAGAGGCGTACAGCATGAAAACATCTTCATCTTGCTTCTGTTTTTTCTTTGTTTTTGTGTTATTGTCAACTCCAATCCTCAGCATATGAATGAGCAAAGGTGAAGAACATCAGTGGTTAATGAAGCTTGATAAATGTTTGATGGCTCTGCTGTGCTTGTCTGGAGCAGAACGCCGATGAATCATTGAAGGGGCAAAGCTTTTAGTTGAATTATTCTTCCAAATGTGCTCCAGCATGTCTGCCAACATTAAGACACGGACGCTTCCGTAACGCTGAAGATCTGTGGCTGCAACAAGCCCTCAAATAAAGCACATTTCACTAAACAAAACATCTTGTGTTCAGAATGAATGAGGCATTTTCAAAAACATGTTTTTAAGAGCTGAAAAATGCCTGACAGGAACGCAGCCTTGAGGAAGTGAGATAATCATAGACTAAACAATCGACTTGAGCTGCTCAACAACATTTGAGCGACAATATCATGAAATGATCTCAAATAGTGCATGAATATACCAAATAAATACATGGACACAAAATGTTGATTTGAGAATGATTACAGAAACTATAGCACAAAATGTTCTCAGATTCATCAAAGTCTGAAATCAAAAAAAAGTCTTATTATGAATATTTCTCATCAAATGATCTGAAATTGTCACGTTATTTTTTAGTTGCATGAAAACTGTTGACTCATTTGTAGTCTTGCCATTTTTTTTTATCAGGCCGAAATATATTTTGTATAAAGCACAGCTTAAGAAATTATATTTTTTTTACATAAAAAATAAAGTACATTTAACCCTTAATGCCAAAATACAGTATAAATGTACTTAAAGAGGTAAGAAAAAAATACATTCTGGGTGAATATTAAAATATATTTTGAACAATGTAAATATATTTACATAAAAATGGCCATGAAAAATATCTTGGTAACACTTAATAATAAGTGTTAGTTAATGCATTAATTATCATGAACTAACAATGAGCAATTAATTTGTTGCAGTATTTATTAATCTTTGTTCATTTGAGTTGGTTAAAAAATCAACTTTTCATTGTTATAGTTCATGTCAGCTCAGGTCCATTAAATAATATTAACAAATACAACTTTTGATTTAATGTATTAGTAAGTGTTGAAACTGACATTAACTAAGATTAATAAATGCTTTAGAAATATTTATCATTGGAACCTTATTATAAAGTGTTACCAATATATTTGTATCAATGCATTTTAGCTTGTATATTAGCAAAATGTCTCTGAGCTATGAGTGAAAACATCTGAGCAACATTTTCCTCTGAGCGACTGAAAAACAGAAGAGAGATCAATGTGAAGCTGATATTTTTGGACACAGTTTAAAGAGTTTACTGATGGACGAGTGTGTGAAGTGTTTTGCTGGTTGTGTATGTTGACTTCAGACGGCAGTATTTATTGCAAATCCGCAAAAAACACATTTCTGCTGCGCTCGGCATATTCATACTTCTGTTGTGAAATCTGGCAAAACACTGACGTGGGATAAAAAAAAAAATGCCCAGAGCTCTAAAATTGAGGTTAACTGACTGAGAGTTAGTGTGAGAGTTTCAGTAATGAACATGTCATATGTGAACAGGTTATCTGAAGGTGGTTATTGGTTAGACATACAATAACACTTTTATTGACTATATCTGTTAAATACACTACTGGTCAAACGTTTGGGTGTCAGTAAGATGTTGTCATGTAAGATGAATACTTTTATTCAGACAGCAAGGTTACATTAAAATGATTAAAAGTGACAGTAAAGACATTTATAATGTTACAAATGATTATATTTCAAATAAATGCTGTTCTTTTGACTTTCTATTCATCAAAGAAATAAATGTATGATGGTTTCCACACAAATATAAAGCAGCACAACTGTTTTCAACATTGATAATAATCATAAATGTTTCTTGAGCAGCAAATCAGCATATTAGAATGATTTCTGAAGGATCATGTGACACTGAAGACTGGAGTAATGATGCTGAAAATTCAGCTTTGATCACAGGAATAAATTACATTTTAAAATATATTTACATAGAAAACAGCTATTTTAAATTCTAATAATATTTCAGAATTTTACTGTATTTCTGATCAAATAAATGCAGTCTTGGTGAGCAGGAGAGACTAAACAAAAACATTAAAAATCGTACCAACCCCAAACTTTTGAACAATAGTGTATATCTGAATGTACTGCAAAATTGATCAAATGTTGCTCTTTTATAGCTTACGAGTCTTACTGTAGTTCTCAGTTGATGATTTTAAGCATCATCTTTGCCTCAGACGTGTCACCTAAAAGTGAGAGAAAAAAAAACAGACAAAGAAGTCAAAAGTAATGATACAGATTATAGAGCTCAGTGGCCTGTTACATGAAGCTAGTTGAACAAACTCTGAGTTTCAGAGTAGGTTTGGAGTTGACAAATCCAGATAAATCCAACCTGGTTTAGATCAGAATCATCTGTTGCACAACGCTCGGTATAAACTTTCTCTGTCAACTCAGGTTTAATCCAGCGTTTGCAAAGCGCGTGCACCTGAAAGTGTGACACGTGCGGAACAAGGAGAACGTCAGTTTGATTCACTTCTCAGAGAGCCGCGCAATTCATGTCTCTTCTGAAGATTAAGAGATCGTTATGAAAAATATGAAATTAAACGCATTTACAAAGCAGGAATAAACACTGCTGCAGTGAAAGTTTGAGAAGGCAGCTGAAAGAAAATATCTGACTATATCAATGCATGTGAATCAACAAATAGACCAAATAATTAATATAGTTTCACAAAGAGCTCAAAAGAATACATGTAAGCTTAATCTGTTTAAAAGCTTTATATCTTATGCATGTATTATATTTATTTTAATTTAAAAGCAAAGTTTAATATTGTCAAATAATATAATAGGCCTAATTATATGAACTACCTACCCTACCCCTAAACCTACCCATCACACAAAACTGTCTGCATTTTTTGAATTTAGTATGTTTTTTAAGCAATTTGGTTTATGAGGACACAGGAAGTGTCTCATAAACCATGTTTATGTTGTATTACCCATGTCATTATACACATTTGTGTTCTCATAAACCATATATACAAGAATAAACACACACACACACACACACACACACCATAGTATGTGCTTACTGACTTTAAATTGTAACAAATAAAAAAAAACCTCATTATAGCAATTAGAAATAAGTAAATAAATATGTACATACATACTCTTTAAAATAAAGTTTTGAGAAGGGGTTTTCACAGTGATGCCATAGAAGAACCATTTTTGGTTCTTCAAAGAACCTTTCAGTGAACAGTTCTGAAAAGAACCACTTTTTTCTTAGTCTGAAGAACATTTTGATAATCTTGAGAACCTTTGGTAACACTTCAGTATGGGGAACACATATTCACTATCAACTATGAATTTTGCCTCAATAAACTCCTGATTTACTGCTTTTCACTTTGGTACATTTCTTGAATGATCCTTAAGATTTGCAAACCAGTAAGTGCATTTCTCAAAATAATTCACACAATAGATTATCTGAAAAAGCCTGTAACTTGCTCAAAATCCAAAAGTTCATCTCTCAAAAGCAAGTATTTATGTCAATTCAGTGCCATCAGAATGACAAGTCCTTGTGTCATTGTTCTCAAACAAGATGCTTAGCTATGTTGTCAACATAACAGTGTACTCTGTCAGTATTTTCAGATGTAAACTATGGCTACGATTTTGATGACAATAATTTGAAAATGCACAAGACTGCACATATTTAAATTTCAACAGTACAAATTTACACATTACTCTGTGTAGGATATTGATTGCAAGAGACTTGACAGGATTCACAGTTATGCTTTTACTGTTTGTCTGTCAACAAATCACATTGCAATGTCATTGCGATATAAAGAAAAAGACAAATATATATATTGATCATTGGTTGATCTAATGCTTTAAAATTCAAAATTCACTCACGCAATTCAGGACACATTTACAAAAAACAGGAAAAAAGAATAGAATAGAAATGTATAGAAAATATGCTTGACAGTTTATGACAACTAGTTCAACCATTTTGCATTTATTGACTTATGTAATGAACTAATGCCTAGATGTTTTGAGGGGTAAGATTATTCAACAGGTGAACCATATAATATATTTTGATCAACATGACATAACCAATTGATAATGTAGGAAACAGCAGACAATTGTGTATAATCAATTGCCTGAATGTACTAAAGCATTTGCAATTTGTTCAAAAGAATGAGAAATTGCTTTATGATGTGCACAAGTGACTAGATGATGTGGAGGTTGAACAAGTAGTTTTGAGAATTTCAGTTGTGATCTGAGAAATGCATCAAAGCAACTGAGAAAAACTGTGATAGTTAGTAAAGTAGTTGTTGTAGCATTACGTTTAGGTATTTGGTATGATTATGGGATGTAGAATAAGGTCATGCAGAATAAGGCATTAATATGTGCTTTATAAGTACTAATAAACAGCCAATATACTAATAATATGCACGATAATAAGCAATTAGTTAATAGTGAGAATTTTTCCCCTTACTAAAGTGTTAACAATCTTTTGTTTTGAATCAGTGGTTCAGAGCGTGTATCAAACTGCCAAAGTCACGCCCCCCAGTGGTGAACCATTGAAATTTCGTAACAAAAATGACGTAACGAAGCCTTGTTTACTGAAATCACATGACTTTAGCAGTTTGATACGCGCTCCGAACCACTGATTCGAAACAAAAGATTCGTAAAGCTTCGAAGCTTCATGAAGCAGTGTTTTGAAATCGCCCATCACTAGATATTGCTGAATAAAGTCGTTATTTTGGTTTTTTGGTACACAAAAGTATTCTCATCGCTTCATAACATTAAGGATGAACCACTGTAGTCACATGAACTGTTTTAAATATGTCTTTAGTAGATTTCTGGGCATTGAAAGTGTTAATTGTCTTTCTCTCAATGCAGGCCTCACTGAGCCATCGGATTTCATCAAAAAATATCTTAATTTGTGTTCTGAAGATGAATGAAGGTCTTACGGGTGTGGAACGACATGAGGGTGAGTAATTAATGACATTATTTTTTTTTATTTTTGGGTCAACTAACCCTTTAAGAGTGTATATACTGTACAAACATACATACATGAAAATGTTTCATATGCTTCATTTACTTAATTCACAATACAAAATTCAGTCACACTTTAGTTTAGGGTCCAATTCTCACTATTAACTACGACTTTTGCCTCAGTAAACTAATTACTGCTTATTAATAGTTAGTAAGGTAGTTGTTAAGTTTAGGTATTGGATTAAGGGATGTAGAATAAGATCATGCAGAATAAAGCATTAATATGTGCTTTAAAAGTACTAATAAACAGTCAATATCCTAGTAATATGCATGCTAATAAGCAACTAGTTAATAGTGAGAATTGAACCCTAAACTATAAAGCGTTTCCCAAATTCAATCACATTTTTTTCCTTTGACGTTGGGGCCATGTTTAGGTGATATTCACCTATAAGCTCATGATTTGAAATAACATGGATGTCACACTATCTTGATAAAAGCACATCTCACACTTCACCTGCAGTACTCAAAACTCTTTCAAACTCTATCACACATTCAATCCCTCTGTAGTGAGCATGTGCCCTCGACAGCTGTAAATATCTCACTGGGAGAATATTTACAGTGATCCTTTATGAAAAGCATCAGTTATAATGTATGAAAGCCGAGACTCGGGTCAGACGACCCTGGAGGAAAACAGTCAAACACTCGCTCGTATTTCTCCCTGTTGAGTGGGACTCTGTGCTAACCTTGACATGCCTGAACGCTTAGTCTGTGTGTGTGTGTGTGTGTGTGTGTCCTCATTTCTCTCCAAGAGGCCTTGCCCGGGTCCTTGAGTGTGTTGAATCATGGGAGACGGAGCCTCTGTCCGCTGGGAGAGTGGGAGACCCTGACAGATAAGAAACATTACAGCCATCAGAGAACGCTGTGTCCCAAAATCTCTGCTTTCCTCCTGCCTTTGACGTCCAGGCTGCAGATAGTGACCATCTGCCCCAAAACAGCTCCGTGACGGGCACCTGTGCCAACCAATGCCAGCGCCCCATCCTCTAAACAATGTGTTGTTTTTGTGCTAAACTCAAGATTACAGGAGGAGGAGGAGGGCCGAGACTCGGTGTTGCAAACAGTTACTGTGTCTTCCTGAAACATCTTCAAGGTCTTGGCTAAGGAATAAATTCCCAGAGGATCAGTTTTCCAGAGGAGATCGTCCTGGTGAGGAGTTCGGTAAGCCACGCTTTTTTAGTCTTTATATGAGCAACAACAAAAATCTTTCTGTTGATTATCCATGCAGTTTAACCATGTTTAACTTTGCACTAAACTTAATGAATGGGAGGAAGCGTATGCATAACTAGTCAAAAGTTTGGACTGAATTTATGTTGCTCATGAGTTTACTATGACTCTTAAAAATAAAGGTTATTTATTGGCATTGATGATTCCATTAATATCAATGGAATCTTCTTTACAATGGAAGAAGGTTCTTTAGATTTTTAAAATGTTTTTTAAATTTTCGAAATGGAATGGAATGGAACTGATCACTGAAAGGTTCTTTGGGGAACCAAAATGATTTTTTGATGCTGTTCACTTTATTTAAACAATTGATTTTGTATCAGGTTGCTTCATGTTAAATTTACTTGAAACAGTTTAACATTTTGAAAGAACATGTTTCAATCAAGTAGCTTGACCAAAAAAAAAAACAAACAAACAAAAAAACATTTGGAACCTTTATTTTTTAAAAGTGCCCTCCAAACTTTTGACTGCTACTGTATATCTTTACTGATTTGTTTTTCTCATTTTGAGCATTATAATTATATTTTACTAATGTTGATTTGTCTCTCATTGTCTCAATCTTCCGAGGAGTTCCCGGCTTCCCGTCTGACTCCGCTCGCTGTTCCTTTTTCCTATGCATATACCTCTTTGAGATGTAGCTTTAAAGAGGCATAGGGCATGGGAAAATGGGGCGGCAGAGGTATTCCACCCGAGCATCACCTGCAGGAGCGTTCAGCACACTGGGGATCATTAAAACTAATGATGCTGACACCCTCTGAAAATGTGTTTAATCTTCAGTTTTAGATGCAAAATAAAAGTCAATGTGAGTTCTACTGACTTGTATAATTAAATAAAGTGGGTTGGAAGGATTCTCAAGTGTGTTTGGGCTTCATTTTCTTTGCCTGTCTTGTTGGGTTTGTCTTCTTTTGATTTAATGACTTAATAAAAAGATCTTTTTTTTCTGCTATCAGTTTTTTCTAATCATGCAATAAAATGCAAAATCAAATAAGACTATTACACAAAACACAAACTACATCATATATTGGTCAACATGGTGTAATAAACCATGCAATAATAAAATAAAATAAAATAAAATAAAATAAAATAAAATAATAAAATAAAATAAAATAAAATAATAAAATAAAATAAAATAAAATAAAATAATAAAATAAAATAAAATAAAATAATAAAAGCCTTTTACCACACTAATTTTTTTTTTTATATGCCAATATTTTTTTTAGATATTATAAACACCAACTACATCATATATTGGTCAACATGGTGTAATAAACCATAAAATAAAATATAAAATAAAATAAAATAAAAAATAAAATAAAAGCCTTTTACCACACTAATAATTTTTTCCATACACCATTAGTTTTTTAGATATTATAAACACAAACTACATCACATATTGGTCAAAATGGTAGCAATGAGATGGTAAAAATGCAAATTCAAATGAAAAACATTAATAAAGCTGTCGTCATATATAAAAATAAATATAAATATATGACGAAATTACTTTTATTAGTGTGTGTGTGTGTGTGTGTGTGTGTGTGTGTGTGTGTGTGTGTGTGTGTGTGTGTGTGTGTGCGTGTGTGTGTTAGTGATGTTTTCTCAATCTTTTTACCAGATTATTAAAAAGCTCTATTTACCCCATAATTTGTGGATCCTCCTGATAAATGTCTACAAACTGGAATGAGCTTCAGTTGTTCATGTCATTCACTCTTTCTTTCTGTCTAAATTAAGGAATCTGCAGCTTTTCATGCAGTCAACTAGAAAATCAGTCTGTCTAGCACAGTAAAGGGATGATAAATGGAGAGCTTATATACAGGTATCATGGGAACAGGCCTGAGGAAATCATTACATCAAATCAAAGACAGAAAGTGTCCACTGATGGGCTCCTTCCCTCCTGCGCTCATTACAGCAGCTGTGCTCCTCCTCATCCTCCTCATCCTCATCACCAGCCTGCTGAGGAAACACAGACACTGTCTGCTACTCCAGTCTTAATCTTTTGTGTCATAGATAAAATCAAGTCAAATCTGTTTGTGCAGCAACATTTGTGTGTAAATAATCTTTCTAACTGGATTTTCAATTTTATCTAAGCCAATTCGGCAACATAAGAAAAAAAATCATGCTTTTAATTATTACATAAAAGTCGAAATTGACATACCAAATTGAAATGATGACTTTAAGACTAAAATTATGACCTTAAAAGTCATATTACACAAAAAGTCATAAATTCGACTTTTAATGTCATCATTTTGATTTTCTAATCTCATTTTTATGACTTAGTATGTCATAATTTTGACTGTCATAATTTCTATTTTCTCATTTTTTACTTTTTAATGTCATAATTATTACTTTTTAAGTCCTAATTTCGAGTTAGTATGTCATCATTTTGACTTTTTGTCATAATTTTGACTTTTCATCTCATAAATACTATTGTCATAATTTTGACTTTTTATGACATAGCTATGATTTTTTTACTTTTAATCTCATTATTGATTCACTGTCAATTTCAACTTTATCTCATAAATATTACTAATATAATTTTGACTTTTTAAGTCATAATTTCGACTTAGTATGTCAATTTCAATTTATGTCTCAATTTTGATAGTTTAATGTCATAATGGTGGTTTTAAGTCATAATTTTAATTTATGTCATAATTTCGACTTTTCATCTCATAAATACTATTGTCATCATTTTGACTTTTTATGTCATAGTTATGACATAACCCTAACTTTTGAAGTAAATTTCGACTTTTTAATATCATAATTTCAATTTTTCATCTCATTATTGATTCACTGTCAATTTTGACTTTTCATCTCATAAATATTACTAATATAATTTTGACTTTGTCATAATTTAAATTTTTCCATCTCATAATTGACTTATTTTGACTTTTTATGTCACAAATTACTTTTTAAAGTCAATTTAGACTTTTTAAAGTCATAATTGACTTTTTAAGTCAATTTCATTTTTCATCTCATAATTACCACTTTATATGTCATAATTTCAACTTTTTATGTCATAATTACAATTTTCCAAAGCATGATTTTTTTTTTTTTTTTTTCTTATGTGGCAGGAATGAGCTTCTATAGAGATCTCATCATCATTTATAGGGTTGTTTTTTGGTGTTGTACAGTGCAGGGTTTCAACAGATGCACAGTCTCTGACTTGCATAACAATAGTAAATGTAGAGTGAATGTTTTATATAGCACCATCAACACACTCATTAATCTCACAACAGCTGAAAAATCACCAGTGAAAGAGTATTAGATCTATTCAGCTCTCAGATTGATTTGATAATCATCCAATTCACACGTTTTGTTTAGTTGAAGGCACACAGAAATAAAGCTGATGTATTTCACACTCATACAGTAGGAGAGCACTGCCTCCCTGTGGCTCTCTGACCCAGCCTCTGATCATTTTGCTCATGACATTAATGTAAAACATTTTACTAAAGTGTTCCTCATTCCAACTGTGAGTATATAAACAGATGTGTTACTGTTACATTTGTGAACAATATGTTTTCTTGCATGTGAATATGTAAATATAAGGCACAGAATAATAAAAATACCATTTCATTTTTCTCACCTTATTATCTGAGCAGATGAAAAGTTTTTCAGACAAACCAAACCAGTTCTGAAATGTGGGGTTACACACGTCTGCCTGAAACAAACACACAAAATCTTTTAATATGTTCTGATTTTTAAATAATCGGCTTTTCCAAGGTTTCCCGAGCAAAACTTTGGAAACATAAACATATATTGGTCAAAATGGTGTTTAGCAATTTGATAGTAAAAATGCAAATCAAATAAAATCAGTAATTAAAAGCTAATGTCATTATGTTCATAACTCTAAAAATGCTGGGTTAAAAACAACCTAAGTTGGGCTGAAAATGGACAAACCCAGTGATTGGGTTGTTTTAACCCAGTGGTTCTGTTAAATGTTTGCCTAACATACTGGGTGGTTTTACTGAACTCATTGTTCAAAAATGACTGTATTCTTGCTTAAAATGAACCCAAAATATGTTGGAAATGAATTATATTAATGTGTTTAATAAATGAACATTTATTAATAAGTTTAATGAATAATAATGAATGTTCACCTTCTGATTATTATTGTTTCCTTTAGTAATTATGTGTCTGATTTTTAATTTCCAACCTCATTTTGGGTTCATTTTAAGCCAGCCATACAGTAATTTTTAAACAATAGTTGGGTTAAATAAAACTGCCCAGCACGTTGGACAAACATTTAACCCAACCGCTGGGTTTGTCCATTTTCAACCCAACTTGGGTTGTTTTTAACCAGCATTCTTTAGTGTACAAAAAGAAAAGAAACTTAAATTAATGGAAATAATTAGCTTTTTTTCTTTTTTTTTTCTTTAGTATAAAGACACTAGTCGCAATCATTGAATAAAATAAAATAACAAAATCCAAAGTACCATAATTAATAAAGAATTGAAGAATTGTATAGGCTTTTGTAACTGTATTTGTATGTTTAAAGAGAGCAGCTGTGCAGCCCGTCACGTGTTCTGAGTGTGTTCAAGGTTTGTTGGCTTTATTAACACCTGATCTTCAGCTCACATTCACTGTTGATCAGGATCAGGACAGACTTCATGGCGCCAGAGTTTGTCGCCTCTGCAGCGGGTGTGAACTTCTCCATTCAAACTCAATTGATCTCAGTGGATCTCAATCATCTGCTCGTTACAGTGGCTTTGATGTTCTTCTCAAGGTGCTAATGGCCCGAGAGCTTCTGTCGCGCTGGATCTGCCCACACGAGCACATAAACACACTACACCAGACGAGAGACCAGCACGTACGCTAAAATCTACGCCAACCTTCATACTTATAACAATGGTCTTTGACGTGGAACAGTGGAACATCTGTTTGTTCTCTGAATCACACGTACGCACATTTGAGGAAGGATGGTTTGTAGGGTTTCTACGCAACATTTTAGAATGAGGCCCCAGATACAGTCCCGAAAAACATATTGAGGTTTTGAGAATCAAAAACAAGAGCATTGTGATTAAGTAAATATAAATCTATAATATAGGTTTTAGTCACTATCAAATGAGACATGAATTAATGAATCACTGTATAGGCTATCAAAGTTTACATTTATGCATTTTGATGGATTTATGAGTATGAATATATAATACATATAAAACGGTTTGATGTTGGTGTCCTCCATTTGATTGATTTCATAATATTCGTTATTAAGCCATTAAATAACTGCAAAACGCCTGAGTCAACGCATTATTTGTTTTATTTTCTTCATATTTTGCGTAAAGACAATATTTATTTATGTACATACATATAGATGTTTATATATAGAACTACATACAGTGCTTCTGAATTTTACTTACAAAAAACCCTTTTGGGGCACTTTTTATATTACATCTAGATTCTAGATTACAGATCATTTCAAATCAAAGAAAATGTTTAAAAGTAACAGGAGCAAACAGCAGCGGGTGGAGGTGCTGCTGTTGCGGCATTTGTTGCACAGGAATCTGCTGCAGTGCACGCGCGGGGTAAAAGAGGCGCGCGCGCTGTCCGCCCAAGGCGTGGTGCTGAAATGACGTCACCGGCGGCAAAACAGTAGGTACAAAAAACTCCGCAGCGCGCATGTCCTGAACCTCCCGCTTCAGCTTCATCCGTCTGTTCTGGAACCATGTTTTCACCTAAAAAAACATATATAAAACATATTAAACCATAGTGCAATACACATTTAATCACAATACTCTTCTATAAATACCAGAAAAAACTGAAAATATTATACAGTATATATATATATATATATATATATATATATATATATATATATATTATTATTATTTTTATTTCAAAGCATAAACATTAAACACTATTGTTTTTAATGTTTATGCTTTGAAAATAAATAAATAAATTAAAACTTTTTAGAGAAATGTACATCCCAGTATTACCTGCATATACAGTCAAACCAAAAATTATTCAGACATTTTTTTATATTTTTGATATAATTTTACTAGTGGGTGAAGGATACTATAGTTTATTTATGTAAGTGAGGATAGCAAAATAAAGTAAACTGTGACATATTATACCCAATAATTCTTCATACAGTGGACTACCAGTAAAATTGATAAAAATTTGGAACCAAAAATTATTCAGACACTTTGACCTGACCATGTTTTGCTTAATTGTTATCTGACATAATTAAGATTAATTTTTTTCTGACAGTTTAACTCTGAGACCTTGTCATATATATATATATTACCATTTTTTAAAACTATAGTGAATAAACTGTATTAATGAATGAAATGTTCAAGGTGTCTGAATACATTTTGGTTTGACTGTATATTGGCAAATATGGTATCTATAAAGAGATGTTAAAAATATAAATTCAAAATAAATAAATTTACATATTTTTTTTACATAAAAAGATCAGTAATTAAACAGTAATGTTTTAATGTTTATGCTTTAAAATAAAAAATAAAATAAAATAAAATAAAAATAAACTTTTTAGAGAAATGTACATCCCAGTATTACCTGCATATATATTGGTAAAACATGGTGAGATGTTAAAAATGCAAATTCAAAATAAACAAATAAATAAATAATTTTTAAAACAAAAAATCAATAATTAAACACTAATGTTTTTATGTTTATGCTTTAAAATAAAATAAAATAACTAGAGAAATGTACAGCCTAAAATTAAAACTTATTCAAAAGCTAAAGACTAAAAATGTTTTCAAAAACTGATCTGACATTAAACTGAAGCTTGTTCTAAAGTTTAGGACCTGCAATAGAAAATACTTCAAATCATTCAATGCTAAAATATTCGTGTGTTGACACGTAATATCTTGCATTAGTTCATTCAAATGCATTGTTAAAATGCGATGATTATAAAACAAAATATCACAAGAATTACTGAAAAACATGTCAGCTTCTCTCATGTATACCTGCGTTTCAGACAGATGCAGCTTTTCTGCTATTTTCCGTCTCTGAGTAGCACCGAGGTATTTGTGTTTGCTGAAGGTTTTCTCCAGGCGCGAGATCTGCTCTGAGGTGAACTTGGTTCTGACGCGGCGCTGCGGCCCGGATTCTCCTTCACTGTCTTCACCCACATCGCTCTCAGAGGCCGATGTGTACCCACAACTATCTGATG
This sequence comes from Hypophthalmichthys nobilis, assembly GCA_037950665.1. NCBI lineage: Eukaryota > Metazoa > Chordata > Actinopteri > Cypriniformes > Xenocyprididae > Hypophthalmichthys > Hypophthalmichthys nobilis. Next base: position 31,072,894 of record CM075477.1, on the reverse strand, counting down.
AGATGGGAAGAACCTGTTAGATGCGTTTCAAAAGCCAGAATAACCTGGACAGCGCGATGAGAAAGTCATACTTACTTGTAGGGGAAGACGGGGCCTTGTTCTCCACTTCTCCTATCAGATGGAGCGCTTCTGTTGCACATGGTTTGTGTGAATTATCCTGGTCATGGAAACTCTGGGACAACCACTCCACTGAGAACTTCTTGGACATGATGTTTCCTCTTAGTTTGACAATATCTAAACACAAGTTGATCAGCTGTAGTTCCTCTGCTCAGGCCTGACTTTATGAAGGTCCGCTCCGCTCATTTGCATGCGTAAAGAGACTCTAGGCGGAATTATAACTCTCTGATGGGTGTTGTAATTGAAGCTAATATATGTTGCAATGGGCTTGTTCACACGTTCAGAGTACTTGTGATATCCAGGCGCCACCGTGTCTGAGCACCTCAAGTACCTGAGAAGAACAGATGAATAATCATCAGCGCTGATTCACATTGATACAATCAATGGTCATCCACTCAAGACAAGACATAATCCATCGGCCGATAATGTGAAGATGAAAGAGTGAAAGAGTGGCTTTGGGTGGATCGCTGTTTTACTTACAGTCGGATTAAGTCTTGATCCCCATTATAGTTCTATATCTATAGTTCCAATCTATGTTAATTCAGAAAATGCGTGTTTATTGCATTAAATCATTAAATACGTTTTCATCTGGACATCATGGGTGTGGAATATTGGCCTCTTGCAGAAGCATACCGGCTCTCTATCCAAACCTGATGTCTACAGAGGGTGTTTCTCCTCCTTTGTCTTCTGTCAATGAGAACTACATGGTGCTGATCGAGAGGAAAAGAGAAAAGCGTTTGATGTCGAATGGCAAAGATTTAAATGCGTCTCTGGCGCCTCACAAACTTCTGCGAGTCCCACGAGTTTGCGCTGGATAGTTTCATATATGTTAAAGGATATAAATAAGATATAATATCAATGAGATATGCTGCATACACACAGGTTCGATTTAATTAAACATACAGTCTTATGTTGCAAAAAATACATTGAATAAAATTGGTTTAGGATTTACTATCTTTGCAAGTAAATTGCACAAATAATTACAAAGAAATGGCAAGTAACACTTTTGAAGTGAATTTTGTAGTAGAAATATTTTCATGTAAAATGCTCTCGAATAATCATGATGACTGATGGCATTATTAATCAAGAAACTAAATAGTCATAATGCAACTTCAAGAAAAAGGAATCAAAAGTCTTTGCTGAACCTAAGTAAACACATAATATAAATATTTGAGTCCGAAAGTGCACATGAAAGTGCGTATCAATTGCACGATTTTCTGTTTCTATTTGGCTTGCACGGAAAAGACAATTGACAATTGACAAAAGACAATTGCCGTGCATATGATACGCAAGTGTTTGATGTGCATTAAATACGCACTTTTCAGCGTGCATATGATACGCAGCTTTGGCTTTCATGTGATAAGCAATTTGTTGGCATGCATATGATACGCAGTTTCAGCGTGCACAAGATACACAGTTTTCGGCGTGTATATGATACCAGTTTGGGCGTGCATATGATAGGCATACGCAATTTTCGTCGTGCATTTAGCATGCATATGATTCGCACTTTTGGCATACATGCCCCTACCCCACACCACTAATCCTACCCATTGCGTATCATATGCATGCAAAAAGTCATTTCAGCGTATAAATAGCACGCCAAATACAACATAAACTCGTGCTATAGATATGAAGTACTAGGAGATCGTGTTGAATACTTTGGGTTGGTTTGAAAAAAACACATTGTTGTGAGTTATGCCTCAATGATGGTATGAAATAATGACTTAGTCACGCGTTATGACCTGTATGATTGATTTTATTGAAGTTATTGACCTCGATGGCCTTCAGTAACCAGTTCTAGTTAGTTTTAATGTTATCAAGGGGGTGATATTACAGGGCGATCAATAAATACATCTCCACTGTTACAACACGGTCAACGTGAACACACACACACACAACCCAGACATGATGGAGCCAGTCTGTTGGGATTATGTGGCGAGTGTAAACTCATCAATGGGCGACTTAATTAGGACTAATTGTTGACCATGATCTGCTCGTTAGGTCTCGTTTGAAGTGCGGCGGAGACAAACAGACTGAGTTGACACGCATATGAAAGCGCGGTATGAGGCTGTGGCGCAGCGGCTCCTGAGGATCAATAGCCTGGCCTGGTTTGTTTAGGGTTTCTTTGGCGCCTACATTTGATTTAAATAAATCTCACTCATATTATTGTAGATCCTCCTTATCCCACACAAATGCATCAAATGGCATCATGTTTGCTTTAAATTCTTCAAGGACTAATGCAGCACCTTAGCAACATTAAAAGAACCATGCATATTGTTATTTGGATATAAACGTATTGATGTACATTGTAGGTTTCTGTGTGGGTTTTCTATAAAAAGTTCTAAAATAGTATAAAACCATCTGGTTCTAATTTGAACTTTTATTTTCTAAAGTTTATTTATGCTATGCATTTTCATGCATGTAAAACTTTTACCATATATAGTCAACAGTCATCTACTGACGTTCATTCTATTTGTACTGGGTTTAAAGAGAGACGATTTGACTTTCATCCCATGCATTAATGTTTTACGCACGAGGTAAGGCCACAGCTGAGCCATGAAACGTGGTTGTGATGATCAATAAATGACTAACTTACGTAATAAATGTGGAATGATCCAAGAAAACTCCTAAATAATGTGTAAATAAAGTCACTCAGTTCAGTGCATTCCATCGAAACTGCAGATCACTCTATCAAATGTGAACTTTAATCTTGTAGAGTTCGAACAAACCAGCAAGCAAACTTTGGCATAAAACATACTTTATTTCTGATCATAAATAAACTCTTCTTTTTACTTAAACATTTACCTCGCTATAATTTTTTACAAACTGTACAGATATTGCACACAGAATGTGATTTAAGTGTTTCAAAGGAGAGAGTCTTTAAACGCGTCTTCAGTAGTAATGTTGCCTCGGCATCATGAGGTGATGATGAGGAAGATGTGGCATCATGTGCTGTTGCGACGGGATCTGATGCATCAGAGGGCCTTGAGGAGGAAACGGAAGTCGCTGTCTGTCGTAGCAGTGGTACTGAACCGGGTGCACGTGTGGCAGAACCATCGGAGGCAGCAGATAGTCCGCGCGCATCTCCTGCACCTCGCGCTTCAGCTTCATCCTGCGGTTCTGGAACCAGGTTCTGACCTGAAGAGCAAAGCGCATGCATATTTAAAAACATGTTCTATTGTTCAAAGCTTAATGTATTTGGAGAAAGCATTTGCTAAATGTGAATAAAGTACCAAGTGAAGAAGATAAAGTTTGATAAACGCGTCTCACCTGTGTTTCTGACAGATTGAGCTTCAGGGCTGTTTTCACTCTCTCTCCCGCATCCAGATATTTGTGCTTGTTGAAGATTTTTTCAAGTTTGTCGATCTGTTCCGGTGTGAATTTGGTTCTGATTCTGCGCGTCGCACCATCTTTCTCCACGTCGTTTCCATCTTCGACGGACGCGCATTCAGACGCGGCCGCTTCACTCTCATAACCGGATGAATAACCGCTGTTTTCTGAAACTGAATGATGTATAACGTTAAAACATGCTCAATTGTCATTTATACTATCAATAGAAATGAATCGAAATCGATTTGTGAAGTCAATGAGTACTTACAGCTTGGAGATGAGCAATTTCTTGGTGCAGCCGGAGTTATGGCTCCTTTGGTAGATTCTGGTTTCTGTTCAGCTTTGGTGACCTTTGGTTTTGGCTGCAAATAAACCTTGTCATAAGACGTCGGGGGTCTCGGCTGAACCACACACGGCACGTGAGGCCTGTGTGTCTTTTTCTCCGGCTCCAGAACTGCTTGAGGCGCCGAATCATGAAAGCTTTGAGCGAGCCAGTCCACAGAAAACTTCTTCACCATGATTGCTGTGTGTCTTTTCTCCGAGCAGAGGAAGTGAATCTATCCGAGTACAATCCAAGACTGTTTGCCAGGTCTCCAGAAGCGGCCTCCATATATATAGCCCGTCCCAGGGATCACATTAACATATGCATGGAGGAGTTAACGCCTGATCGATTCTCAATCATTAGGCCTAATGGCTCGTTATTGAAGTCTTTACATATCCTGTGATTGTGTGAAAGCCTGGCGCCAGCTTGTCTGTGAGAACCTCTGGCTCATCCAGCTGTCTGCATCCTCTTCAAACAGAGATGAGTGTCAGAACAACTGGATCCAGAGTGGCGCGTTTATGTGGAAAACTGCAGCGGTAATAATGGAAACTTAAAGCTTTAAGGGTAGAAACGTAAAAAAACAACAAGCTGAAACGGCCGGAAAACGTTTTATACAAATATTCAAGATATTCCCAATCATTAATCATGGTATTTGACTTAATTTGCCTTCAGACCTCTGTATTATTAAACTACAAAATAAATAGAATTATAAGATATGGGGTGAATTCAGGGTGATTGGGACACGTTTTGCCATTGGAATATTAAAATCTATATAAAAATTTTGTTTAATATATATATATATATATATATATAGGAATATTAAAATTTATATATATATATATATAGGAATATTAAAATTTATATTAAATATATATATATATATATATATATATATATATATACCTTTATAGTAAAACAGAACAAAACAATGGTAGAAAATAGAACAAAATAAAACATTTCCAAAAAATGGTCAGAACATTAAAATAAATAAAATATAAAAAATAAAAACAAATAAAAAACTATAATATATAAATATATAATTTTTATACTTATTTTATATACAAACCTCTCTTCATTATTAAATAAACTACAAAATAAAATAAACAGAATTACAATATATATATGTTAAGTTAAATATAATGTGCATATAAAATATATATTTGGCAATGTATACCTTTATAGTAAAATAGAACAAAATAATAGTAGAAAATAGAAGAAAAAAAAACATTTCTAAAAAAGTTAAATGGTCAGAACATTAAAGAAATAAAAAAAAGGCCAATAAAATGTTTGTTTTTTTTTTAACACTTTTTTTATCTGTTCCTAAAATTTATTATTTGACGAATTTTGCTTATATATCAGCCTCTAAATAATATTTAGGGTTTTTATGACTTATTTTTATGACGACATAAACATGTAGTTTCTGATATATGTCTGTGTTTCAGTACAGTGGAAACAGAGGTGTGACGTCACTGCGGTTCAAATGGCCCTGCATTAACACATGCTGATGTCCCGCGGAGTCTCTGGCGCCACCGTCGCAGCGTTTGGTGACATTGGCAAACATCACGGATCAAAGGGATTACAGTAGCAACACAATTAACTTTGATTGACCAGCAGTTCAAATGCTAATTCACACCCGGACAAGCTTAAGGCCTGATCCACTGACTCAACTCAACTATACTCAGGCACAGTGAAAATATACTTGCAACAACCTACAACTGTGCAACACTTGCATTTATTTCTTTTATAATGGACTAAATTTTAATTATGTATATGCATAAATGTGCATGTATGCCTATGCATATTTAATGTTGCAACAATGTAGCCTAAATCTTAAGTTTACCACGCAATAAGGCAATCCGAATATCTCTATATCCAGCAACTCAATTCAAAAGTCTTCATATAGGCCTAATTATGTTTATTTGAGGTTTCATGATCAAACAAAAGAGCACAGATTGTGATTCAATAATATTCGCGATAATCAGAAATAATGGCATGTGAAGCAGCTTTGCAACAGAGGTCTGCAGTTAATCAGGGCTTTGGCGTTATCTGACTGTATTTGAATGTCTGTGAATGACAGAAGGAGCCTTTGAAAGGATCGTTTAGCTGGACAATGACGATAACGGCATGTTGACTGTTTCCTTTATCAATGATCTATAGTGCAGGAGGCTCGAGCTCTTTGACTCGCAATTAAAGCCTTTATCTGAAGCGCTTTGATCCGTCACAGAACAATGAGGAGGATCCGCCGCGCGCCACTGCGCCTCCGGGGGCGCGCGTTTCCTCGCCTCCGCGACAGTCTCACATCGGAGCCTCAAAAACATTTTCAGCAAAAAAATCACGCGAACAGTGTTACTGAATAAAATATGAAGGATTGTGAGTGTGATGATGCTTTTTGCATAAACAAGAAGGTCATATCTAGTAACTGAGATTTCAACTGAGAGCTATTTTGTTTACAGTTTAGGTGAATTGCCCTAAAGTGGGACATATGTAAATACATACCAGTGAAACTATGGGTTAGACAAAGCTGTGGTGCCATGCGATCAAAATCACATAACCTCTCAAATGTCCAGTCATATATGAAGGTGGAGCAACCATCAATCGGGGAGCACCTTGAAATCCACCCAAAGCTCAATGTTAAGGAGTTTTTATCAAATTTCCCAGTGACCCACTTTAGGAAATGTGGTTTCAAAAAGTGGGACGGTACTTCAGTCAGTGAAAATGTGTGGTGGCACTGGTCGGACATGGTTTGTGGGACAAAAATGGTTATTTACAGGTTTTTAGTGATGTTATGCAATAATAGAATGATATTGTATGTGTTTGTTGTTTGGTAAAATTGAAAATATTAGACCAGATGGTCTTAAACATATTTAGCTGCAGTTCACAGCACGTTCATGAAGGTTGAATCTAGCCTAAAGTTTGTTCAAGCCGTTTTTTTCTTTTCTTTTTTGCAAGTTTTTTAATTTTGCTTTTTAATTAGGCCTAGGCTATGCCTGTTTTGGTTGTATGTGTTTGTTGTTAAGTAAAATGAACTAGAGACCATGTTATGTTATTCGGGTTATTGATGTACAAGGTTTTTAACAGTGTAAAAAAAAACATAATGGACATATAATCAATTTTGAAGTTTTATTAAGTGTTAACAATGAGATTATGTGGTTTTTATAAGCTATTAACACTGCTTTTGTCATTTTTTACAAGATGGACAAAATTTGCCACCAAAAAAGTCATTTTGTTTAACCAAAATTTCGGTTTTACCAAATGACACTTTTGGTAATACAGAATGACGATACTTTCAAAGTCACGTGATTTCAGTAAACAAGGCTTCGTTATGTCACAAGTGTTTCGAAACATTTCGAAATTTCAATAGTTCATGACAGCTCCGAACCACTGATTTGAAACAAAAGATTCGTAAAGCTTCGAAGCTTCATGAAGCAGTGTTTTGAAATCGCCCATCACTAGATATTATTGAATAAAGTCGTTATTTAGTTGTTTTGGCACACAAAAGTATTCTCGTCGCTTCATAACATTAAGGTTGAATCACTGTAGTCACATGAACTGTTTTAAATACATCTTCAGTAGCTTTCTGGGCATTTGAAAGTGTTAATTGTCTTTCTCTCAATAGAGGCCTCACTGAGCCATCGGATTTCATCAAAAATATCTTAATTTGTGTTCTAAAGATGAACGAGGGTCTTAAGGGTGTGGAACGACATGAGGGTGAGTAATGACATTTTTTCATTTTTGGGTGAACTAACCCTTTAACACTTTTATAATTTATAATCCTGCACTGTAAACAATGTGCTTCTTATCTAAATCAGCTGGTTTTATTCAAGTCTAAAATATTATTTATAGACTGAAACCTGGAGACATCAGGTTATATTTACATTTATTGGTTTAGCCACGCTTTTATCCAGAGTGACTACATTAACAAAAGATCAGGAGCCAGTTACAACAAACACCTTAAGTTCAGAAAACCCTTATTGATAATATGCTTACAATTCAAACCAAAGGTTTTCTTAAAGAGGATCTGTTATGCTTTTTTAGATCTGTCTTTAGTGTGTAATGTTGCTGTTTGAGCATGTTTCCAAAGTCCCTCCAGCGGGAGTTATTCTCTATATCAGTGTCACTGTTTCTGAACTCTCTGAAACACCTCCATTGTAGTCTTGAGTTTTCTTCCAGGAACGAACACGTCACAATATTCCTCATTTAAATAATTCATACGCAGAATAAAGGGGCGGGGCCTGGTTTAGTTAGTAGTGTGTTGAAACTGGCGGTTATGATAAGGGGCGGGACATTTCCCAAACACGCTCAAAGCGCTTGACCAATCACAGCACACTGCTCCAGCCGACCAATCAGAGCACACTGTGCTTTTCAGAAGGAGGAGCTTTATAGAGACAGGAACTAAACAGAGTGTTACTGACAGACTGGGAAGAGAGGAGCTGAACAATGGAGAATATGAGGAAAATAATGAACATTCAAGCATGAAAACCTGTTCTAGTTGAATCAAAAAAGGGTATAATAGGTCCTCTTTAAAATATAGGGCCGTTACGACAGGGAACAAATCAGGCAGAAATAATTTTCGCTCAGAGGGACCATGTTAAGTTCAATTCTAATGAGAAAGATGCATAATAATGTGCATGTGAACTTTAAAACAGGGAAATGACAAAAGTGTCCCAATTTAAAGAACATTACAAAATGGAGAGATGCAAATGCAACAAGTTAAGTTATACTCAAATTTATGCACAAAATATGTATGTTTTCTAAGATTACCTTACCATGGTGTAGAAATATAGTCTATTTTTAAAAGTATAATACTTTTCTCTATTCTCTGGAGGAGTTTCAAGCGCTTCGATTTCAAAAGGTTGAATCTTAACTAAAATGTATTAATATAATTAATCATTTCTCAATAATTATCATCAATAAATCTATAAATAACCAGACTAAATTATTTGGCTGTAGCTGTCAAAAAACTTGATGAAAGTCTTTGTCCTTTAAAGTGAACCATCCATTCATCAAATGGAAACTGTTTTGTATGAGCATGTTATACTGAAGCGAAGGCTGGTAAAGATGTGTAAAGTCCTATTAACGAGGAAATTCATCAGTTAAAACACCCACGTCCTGTGCAATCCCAGTATCTCTGTTTTCTGGCACAGAATTCCTCATCAGTATCTGTAAAGAGTCTGGACATGATACGGCTTGTGTTTCACGGGTGGTTTACGTCCACATCTGTGCCTTCTCGCTTTAGGACTGCGCTCGTTCGGTCACTGAAACGAGGCTTTGACCCTGCGCAGTGTGTCCTGGATCCTGTGTGCATAGCGATCGCTGGCCGTCTGGTTGAAGTTGGCATCGTTGTCGGAGGCGAGGAGGGGGACGTCACACTTGCTGAATCGTGCGATTCGCCCACGCAGGTACGACTGCAGCTCAAGGTCAGGAGGATAGGAATAGAGATGCTCCTGAAACGCATGGATCTGACTGACCACACGCGCAATGTTCCTGAGAGGAGAGAAGCACAGCGTGTCACAAACAAGACAGACTCGACACATCTCGTCCTTTATAGATGCCAGAGGTCTAATAAAAGAATCATATTTTTACATTTTGCAGAAAATATGAGTGGTGTTTTGTAGGGCTGTATGATTAATCAAAATAAAACTGAAATCATAATAGGGCTTATAGTGCAAAAGGCAAAGGCTGTGTTTAATTAAATAAATACAAACTCTGTGTGTTTCAGAGTGATTTGTTTTCATTTACACACGAGCAGCTCATGATCTCAGAGCAACACATACAAAATAAAACATAAAACACGGTTCGCAGTAAACTGCTCCACACAAACTCATCTCTGCATCGGTGAGTTTGGCTCACTTATAAGTGTGCATTTGAAAAACAACATGCATCATTTATCTTCACAAACTTGGAATAAGAAGCCATCTATTGTTTACAAAAGAGAAGCTTCAAGGGCTCCATGACAAATTAAAATCTCGAGAAATGAAGACAGCCATAAATATTATAATTGTAATTTTAAAGTTGTAATGTAAAATAAAATTATTATTATTATTACTTTCCTTAAATACTCAGTTTTTTTATTTTCAGGGCTAAGGATTTTAATTGATTTTATTTAGCAATTTTTATATATAGACAGCCATAAATATTATAATTGTAATTTTAAAGTTGTAATGTAAAATAAAATTATTATTGTTGTTATAATTATATTACTTTATTACATTATATTACAACTCAGTTTTTTTTTAACTTTCAGGGGAAATTATTTGATTTGATTTTATTTAGTACTTTTTATATATAGATAGCCATAAATATTATAATTGTAATTTAAAGTTGCAATGTACAATAAAATTATTATTGTTATTATATTACTTTCATTAAATACTCAGTTTTTTAATTTTCAGTGAAAATGATTTTATTTAGTAATTTTTATATTTTTATTTAGTAAATTAATAATAGTAGCAATAATAATAGTAATATTGTAATTTTACAGTTGTAAAATAACTTTCTTATTATATTACTTTTCTTAAATACTCATTCTTTTATTTTACAGTGAAATATTACAATATTTTTTATTTTGTTTTTTATTTTAGTGATTTTTATATTTTTATTTAATAATAATAATAATAATAATAATAAGGAACTTTCCATAAAAGTTTGCTCCGACTAGTAAACACCTTTGAAACACCACTGGTCCGTATGGCTATGATGTAATAGGTAGGTGTGGCTATGAGGCTCCGCCTCTTTGAGGTGTAAATCTTCTCCGGTTCATTTTTTCTGTTCAGTCCGTTGAGGTCAGACACGAATAGCTTTATAGTAGAAATTGAAGATGTAATTCTAACTGAAAGTGGCACAGACTGTTTTTTCATGTTTAATAGCAATACTGTGCTATATCTGTAAGTGCTACATAAATAATCATGACGTGATTAAAGGCCATACAACATATCCACATCGCTGAGATCAGACACTGTGTCTCACAGCTGTCATTTGGTTGTGTTTATTTTGTTATTGAGAGGAAAGTGTGCAGCACATATTTACATTTTCATCTAAATGTGGGGGCATTGGGATGTTCACTGGTCATGTATTTTAATCTTCTTTTTACCCCTAAGTGAAGAACGATAAAGAACTTCGCTGTGAGTATATAGGGGCCTTTAAGAATCAACTCAATTCATAAATCATTGCAGTGAGTTTAAGTCCAGACAAAATTCTTTTTTTCAGCACAGTATTTAAATGTGTGTGCGCAAGTGACCTGATTCTGTGCGCCGTGAGCTACAGATGTACAACAACCAGCTGCGTGTCCACCTCCGAATCTGCCGACAAACACAGCCCTACGGGCACCTGGCATGGACTCATGTCCCCGGGCATAGCATTTCCAATCATAAACCATCTGCTTCACAAACTCATAACACACACACACACACCTGGAGAGCAACATACCAGCATGCAGCATCACCAGCTGCGTCATTACCACCACATCTGACTGTCCGTGACCTTTGCCCTTAGCAGCTGTCTCACCTGCAGTGTTTGTGTACGTGAGCAGAAGCTGAGTTGTGTAGGTACTATTGAAACACGAACGCTTAAAGTGATAGTTTACCCAAAAATAAACATTTTCCCATGATTTACTTACCCTCAAGCCATTCTAGGTGTATATGACTATCTTCTTTCAGATGAATACAATCAGAATTATATTAAAAAAATATACTGGCTCTTCCAAGCTTTATAATGGCAGTGAATGGGGGCTCAAGATTTTGAAGCCCAAAAAAGTGCATCCATACATCATAAAAGTAATCCATACGGCTCCAGAGGGTTAATAAAGGCCTTCTGAAGCGAAGCGATGGTTTTTTGTAGGAAAAATATCCATATTTAAAACTTTATACAGGGTTCGTACAAGGTGTTTAAAGTGCTTGAAGTACTTGAATTTGACTTTTTGAAATTTAAAAAGATAGTCATATATACCTAGGATGGCTTGAGGGTGAGTAAATCATGGGATCATTTTCATTTTTGGGTGAACAATCCCTTTAAGGCCCCCATATATTCTTTTTCATTCTTTGCTTAAGGGTAAAAAGAAGTCTGAAATACATTTGTAGCGATATACAAAGAGCAATGGCTAGATGAATATATAAATATGTGTGGCAGCAGTGAGAAAACAGCAGTTCAGAAAGCCTCTGATCGTAGCGATGTTTGCAGCAACTCTCCAGTCACATCACATTTATTTATACAGCACTTTATACAACAGATTGCTTTAGAGCAGCAACATGAAAAACACAGTCAGTGTCTCTTTCAATTAGAATGGCAGCTTCAGTTTCTACTATAAAGCGGCTCTCCAGTGTGTTCATGCATTTACTTGTGTTTGACCTTGACATAATGAACCGGAAGAAGATTTACACCTTTAGGTGTTTACCAGCCTTCCAGAAAGTTCACTTTGGCAAGCTGTTTCGAACTCTCGAAATGAACTTCATTTTGGCCTGATTTTGTTCGAAATGACGTCACAACAGTCTATGCTAGAAGTATATTGGGGCCTTAAAAGAAGTTGCATCAAGTTGTAATGTCAGTTTGGACACAAGCGTCTGTTAGATGCATAAATGTAAATGTAAGTGCACTGATAAGACCTCAGTTTGGGCCACTTGTATGATCCGCTGGTCATGGTGAACGCGCCAATCTCCAGCTGCTGTATGTGCATGGCCAGGATGTGAGCGTCTGGGAGAGTCGGCCGCCCTCGACGCTTCCCTCCCTCCATCAGACACAGATTATCACTCTTCAGAAAGACCTGAAACAAGAGCCAAACTTATCATTAACAGACCTCATTATTCTCAGAAATTGTAGGATCTATGGGACTGTAGCTCAAAAAAAAAAAAAGTACAGTATGGTGCTAGCAACACCAAGGTCATGGGTTCGATTCCCAGAGAATGCATGAACTGATCAAACGCAAATCCTGAATGCAATGCAAGTCACTTTGGATAAAAGCATCGGACAAATGCATAAATGTATAATTTATTCCAAACAACATTAAAAATACAATGGCTTCAATACACCTCTGTAATGATAAGCATGTTTTCAGATTCTGTTTTAAAATTAATTTAGCTAATATTTAGTAGGACATAAAGTAAATAATGTTTAGGTGGTGTAACTGTCTGGAGATTATAAGAAATCAAAAGTCAGACATTTTTTTTTTTTTTTTTGTTGAAAAAATTAAATAGTTTTTGCAACCTTACAAAAAAGGTAAAAACTGCTTCAAATACCCAGATGATGCATTTAAATAACCAAAATAATGAAGTGTGGAATGTTGGTTACTTCATCCACTAAACTGTTACAGCATTAATTACGTAGCAGAGGGGGAGGGGCATCAGACTCTAATGGTGAATGACAAAATAACATAGAATGTGCATAAGAACATAGTGCATAGTGCATAAGTGGATAAGTACACAGTGCATAAGTGCATAAGTACATAAGTGCATAGTGCATAAGTGAATAAGTACTTAATGCATAAGTGCATAGCGCATAATAACATAGTGCATAAGTGCCTAGTGCCTAAGCACATAGTGCATAAGTACATAGTGCATAAGAACATAGTGCCTAAGTACATAGTGCATAACTGCATAGTGCACTTTCATAGTGTAAAGAGCATCATTTGGAACGCAACTTGTGTGTTGAGGTCAGTGTGTGAGTATGATTAGCTCTTCTGTATGTGAGCGTCTCACCTGCACAGCCCTGAGCTCCTCCAGAACCTCGCACACCTTCACAGACAGCTGCTTCCACGCCTGCCGTTCGACATACAAACCCAACAAAACAAGGAGAAATGCTGTAAAACTAATTACGATGGGAATAAGCATGGCTTATGAGATCCATTTATCATGCAATTTCATTTCACACCAAATATGATGAATACTGTTTTGTTTCTGCACAAAATGCTGAATGTATGTCGATTATAACCCTTTCATGCTTTTAAATAGGCTGCAAAATAGAGTTAGTGTTTAATCAGTTTAAAGGAACATGCAATTAACATTTCAGCTGCTGGAGCTGGCAGATAAGATAAAGTAAAAATGCCAAATACAGTCGAGCTTATGAGGTTACGACTCTCTCAATGTGGGATAATTTATCACTTAGAGGGAACAGTGGCACGATTCGGAAAAAGGGATTACGTGCGGTTTCGTTTCTTACCGGTAATTGCCTTACAATCACATTCTCCAGCCCTGACAAAATCTGCATGGCGGTGGCAAAGTTTCTTGTCTCGTAGCAGTACTTGCCAACAGCAAGAAACCGAGTAAGTAAAGCCATCTGTGCCTGAAAATAAAACACAAATACAATGAGGTATTCAAACACACCTGACATTATGAAATGTTAGCTTTAGTTAATGATAATAACCCTGCTTCAAAACTTTTCTGTTGTGAACATTCATAACCCAGTTTTATTCATAAACATTTACATGATTCACAAATGTTCAATGAAATCTGAGGAATCACCTTGACAGAGTCACAGATGACTAGTTCAGCAGAAACCCAGTTGGCGACCCAGTCTGCATATGTGATGAGTCTCTGCAGCTGCCCTCGGGCCCCGACACGTCCCTCAGGAACAGACTGCTGCCCTCTAGAGACATACACCTGACCAACACAGAGGAGCAGAGAGAGCAGGATTACATTCACAAATTACTAGCACACATACTGTATATACCTGAGAAGTTGCTTTAAAGGTACACTATGTAACCAGTGGCTCAAAAAACTAAACTGCATGCATTTTGTGGAAGAACATTGTTTTGGTTGTGCTTAAAGGATTAATTCACTTCAGAATTAAACATTTCCTGATAATTTACTCACCCCCATGCCATCCAGGATGTTTATGTCTTTCTTTCTTCAGTCAAAAAGAAATGAAGGTTTTTGAGGAAAACATTCCAGGATTTTTCTCCATATAGTGGACTTCACTGGGGTTCAACGGGTTGAAGGTCCAAATGTCAGTTTCAGTGCAGCTTCAAAGAGCTCTACACGATCCCAGACGAGGAATAAGAGTCTTATCTAGTGAAACGATTGGTCATTTTCTAAAAAAAATTAAAATTGTATACTTTTTAACCACATCTTGCACTAGCTCTGCGATGCGCCACGCACTACGTAATCACGTTGGAAAGGTAGGTGGAAGTACCGAGGTAGGGCGAAAAAGGCCAACTTCAAAATCGTCCGACATTGTTGTTTTCCTTTTTTTGTAAAGAGTGTTTGACTTGGTCTTTGCACGTTCACTTTGTAGACACTGGATCGGTTTCCAACGTGATGAGCGAATCGCAGAGCATTTGTGGTTAAAAAGTATATACATTTTAATTTTTTTTAGAAAATGACCAATTGTTTCTCTAGGTAAGACCCTTATTCCTCATCTGGGATCATGTAGAGCTCTTTGAAGCTGCACTGAAACTGACATTTGGACCTTTGACCCGTTGGTCCCTGTTGAAGTCCACTATATGGAGAAAAATCCTGGAATGTTTCCCTCAAAAACCTTCATTTCTTTTCAACTGAAGAAAGAAAGACATGAAAATCTTGGATGACATGGGGGTGAGTATATTATTAGGAAATTTTAGTTCTGAAGTGAACTAATCCTTTAATAGACCTTGAAAATAAATTCCAGCACAGCGCTACAATAACCATAATGAAATGAGCCTTTGCAATAGATAATGCTTTACAATAAACTGTTAGAGAGCGACATATGGCAATTCATCTGTTCAATAAAAAACCATACACCTTTTGAGTAATAAAAACGCCATCATCTCTGTATCGCTTTTACAACATTTCAAATCCCTCAGTTCTCGTCATCTCCTATAGCCAAGCCGATGCTGATTCTTGTTTTATTACGAGCTCTGTCGTGTTCTCTTTTTGCCAGCAGACTCTGCTCTGTTCGGCGTTTGTTTAAAATGGGAGATTACCCGAAGATTTAGCAGCTCCATGTTAACCTTTCTCGCTTGTTGTGACAACTAACCTCTGCCACTCCCACACCAGACACATATCAGTAAGTAGCCAGAGCAACTTTTCTCTATTTATGGATATGACGAGACACGCATGTACGCAATTTTCCGCCAAAACCATCCCTTCAGGTCTAAAGTATTAACACTTATAATAGGCTTACCATAGTGAATCAGGGTAAGACAAAAACACATTTTGGAAGAAGGACTGATGGTGTATTGACTCATTATTTACATTGTATTTATTAAAAAGTTACATAGTGTACCTTTAAATTGATCAAAAGTGACAGTACAGACATTTATAATGTATCAGATTTCAAATAAATGCTGTTCTTTTGAACATTCTATTCATCAAAGAATTCTAAAATGTAGCACAATGTCCACAAAAAAATGAAGCAGCACAACTGTTTTCAACATTGATAATAATCAGAAATGTTTCTCGAGCAGCAAATCATCATATTAGAATGATTTGTTAAACACTGCAAAAAAATATTTACTTACTACAAATATCTAAACATTCTTTAATCAAAACGCATTTAAAAATTAAGAGAGTTGATGCTTAAAACAAGAGAAATATCTGCCAATGGGGTTTTCATTGTTTTCCCTTTGAATTAAGTTTATAGTTCTGACCCCACTGGCAGATATTTGTTCTTGTTTTAAGCATGAAATCAATTGATTTGAATGAATTTTACATTAAACAAGGCTTAATATCTTCAGTCATTTTGCTTCTCCAGTAAATGTATCTTGATTTAAGAATGTTTAGATATTTGTACTGAAAAACAAGACAGAAATACTGAGGAAGAGCATGAAGTGAACATCAAGATTTTAGGTGAAAATTAATTTTTTGTATGTAAAATAGGCTTTGCACCTTTGCTTTTTACAGGTCATTTAAATATGCAGTGTGTTAAATGAAGTCAGATGAATTGTTAAATGAAGAATCAGAATGTTTTATTATTTTTTTTAATTTTGAGACTTAATAAAGCAGATCATACAAAAGGACACTGTGTTAATTATCCTTTTACACACTTTTTCAAAGATCTGATCTTTAGTTTCAAAAGTGCATAGTGGAAACTCACCTGGAAATGTTTCTGGAGTTTTCTGCCACCCCATGTGCTCTTGAGTTCAGAAAGTGAACTGGATGACAGTCCTGAAATATTTCCTACATAAATGACAGACAATGAGACATGAATACAAATGCTGAATCAAAACCGTTATTAGACATATGAGAGGTGATTCCATCCTTTGACAAACTCTGTTTCAGATCCAGTAACAAGATATGGCATGAAAATAATACAATGATCATGTGTCTCCACCTGGAGGTGGATCAGGAAATAACAGTGTGAGAACAGAGCAGAAAAAATAAACCAGGAAAAATAAGGTGATCATGTCAAAAACAAAAACAAAACAAAAAAAAAAAAAAAAAAAAAACCATGATGAAAATTAAAAAACTGAAGACATTCATATATTTTAACATACACTACCAGTAAAATGTTTGGAATAATTAAGATTTTTAACTGAATAAAAGTCTCACCAAGGCTGCATATATTTGATAAAATAAATAAATAAAGTAAAAACAGTAAAATTGTAAAATATTATTACAATCTAAATAGCTGTTTTCTATGTGAATATATAGTAAAATGTAATTTATTCCTGTGATCAAAGCTGAATTTTCAGCATCATTACTCCAGTCTTCAGTGTCACATGATCCTTTAGAAATCATTCTAATTTGATGATTTGCTGCTTAATTATTATTGATAATAATAAGAACCATTATTAATGTTGAAGTTTTTTCTGCTTAATATATTTGTGGAAACCGTGATACATTTAGTTCAGGATTCTTTAATGAACAGAAAATTCAAAAGGACAGTATTTATATTTACATTTTTTTGTAACATTATAAATGTCTTTACTGTCACTTTTGATCAATTTAATGTGTCCTTGCTGAATGAAACTATTAATTTATGATATATATATATATATATATAAATATATATATATATATATATATTTATTAAATATTACTTACTCAAATTGTATGAATGAAGCAAAAATATATGAAGCAGCAAATCAGCATATTAGAATGATTTCATATTAGAAGGATCATGTGACACTGAAGACTGGAGTAATGATGCTGAAAATTCAGCTTTGATCACAGGAATAAATTACATTTTAATATATATTCACATAGAAAACTGCTATTTTAAAATGTAATAATATTTCACTATTTTACTGTATTTTTGATCAAATAAATGCAGCTTTGGTGAGCAGAAGAGACTTCTTTCAAAAATATTAAAACATTGTAATTATTCCAAACTTTTGACCAGTAGTGTAAATATCCAAATATTTTTGCAGAGAGACAGAGATGAACTGTGGTGGTTTTCGTCACCTGCTCCAGTAAGGTGAGCTGCTGTGCGATGTGTAGCGGCGTGTGTTCAGTCTCACTGAAGGCAAGTCTCTCCTCTGATCTCAGACTCGTGTTGGACAGCTGAGTCATCAGTGAGGCGTAACACGGCCGCGGAAGGGCCGCAGCGATGGAGAAGGATTTCTCTTTAGACACGGCCGTCTGCGGCTCCACCACACGTGACACACGCCACTGGAAACTCTACACACATCATGATCAAATCAAGATACACTAGCAGTCAGACGATGGATGGATGCTGTAGACAAATAAACATTTGTTTGATTTACAGTTTTACTCTTATCTATATCATTCACCTTTCGAGCAGCATCTTCGATGGATGATTTCCTACATAAGGAGGGAACTGACTGCATCTCCTCATCTTCTGGACTGCTGACGGAGGCGTCGCCGGCACATGACAGGCCACAGACACGCCTCTTCCTGGGTGTGGCCTGGAGCATTACGAGCAAACTCTCTCCACGACTGTCAACGGGTGACACCTGAAGACACGGCGTACTGCGGATATCTCACACAGATACATATACACATTGAAGTATTCCGTCTGAACTAGCAGTTAATACCTCAGAGGTCAGGAAAGATTCCAGTGTGTGGAGAAGGCAGGAGCCGGAGCTGAAGTCCACTGACTGTCCGTCTCCAATCCAGAAGTGTAATAAATCCAGAGTGCGCTGATACACTTTTGTACTGTCTGATGAGGGATCTTCACTCGCTCTGCAGTTTGACAATTAATGGAGAACATAATTACACTTCATTTAAATTAACTTCTTGGAGATGATTATTTAATTAGTATTAGACTGTGGATGACTGACTCTTTCTGTAAACCTTAATTATGTGGGCTTAAAATCTATCTATCATCTGTCTGTCTGTCTGTCTATCTATCTATCTATCTATCTATCTATCTATCTATCTATCTTCTGTCTATCTATCTATCTATCGTCCGTCCGTCAGTCCCGCCATCCATCCTCTGTCTGTCTGTCTGTCTATCTATCTGTCTGTCTGTCTGTCTCTCTATCTATCATCCGTTCATCCATCCATCCATCCATCCATCCATCCATCCTTCCATCCATCCTCTGTCTGTCTATCTATCGTCCATCCCTCCATCCTCTGTCTATCTATCTATCTATCCGTTCATTCATCCGTCCATCCGTCCCTCCATCCATCCTCTGTCTGTCTGTCTATCTATCTATCTATCGTCCGTCCGTCCGTCCATCCTCTGTCTGTCGGTCTATCTATCTATCTGTCTGTCTATCTATCTATCTATCTATCTATCTATCTATCTATCTATCTATCTGTCTGTCTGTCTGTCTATCTATCTATCTACCGTCCATCCGTCCGTCCGTCCGTCCCTCCCTCCATCCTCTGTCTGTCTGTCTATCTATCTATCGTCCGTCCGTCCCTCCATCCTCTGTCTGTTTGTCTATCTATCTATCTATCATCTGTCCGTCCGTCCGTCCCTCCATCCATCCTCTGTCTCTCTGTCTATCTATCTATCTATCTATCGTCCGTCCCTTCATCCATCCATCCATCCATCTATCCATCTATCCATCTATCTATCCATCTATCCATCTATCTATCTATCTATCTATCTATCTATCTATCTATCGCCTGTCTGTCTATCGCCCGTCCGTTTGTCCCTCCATCCATCCATCCATCGTTTGTCTGTCTGTCTGTCTATCTATCTATCTATCTATCTATCTATCGTCCGTCCCTCCTCCTCCGTCTGTCCTCCCCTCCGTCCGTCCATCCGTCCGTCCATCCGTCCGTCCGTCCGTCCGTCAGTCCATCCATCTATCCATCTATCTATCTATCTATCTATTGTCTGTCTGTCTATCGCCCGTCCGTTTGTCCCTCCATCCATCCATCCATCCATCCATCCATCGCTTGTCTGTCTGTCTGTCTATCTATCTATCGTCTGTCCCTCCATCCATCCATCCGTCCGTCCGTCCGTCCATCCGTCCATCCATCTATCTATCTATCTCTCATCAACTATCATCATCAACATCAAACTATCAAAGTATTCAAACAAGGTGACTGTATAACATGCAAACTAACCATCAAACTATATTTTTAGGTTAATATCCAAGCTTTTCTTGACCAGTTTACCTATTCAAGTTTATTCTGTTACAGTGGTCATATTTATTTTAGTCATACCCCAGTGTGCTGTTAAATTTGTCCATTAGAAACTGCAGAAGCTCCTCAGGGGTGCAAAAGTAACGATACGTGTAGAAAAACTGCTGAATAAATCCCTCAGAGTGAGCGTTCCTGTTAACGACATGTGTGATGAGGGATAGGAGCAGAGTCATTTTAAAAACATTCATTTAATTCTTAGACATTCGTTAAGGGCTCACATTACCTGGCATACAGGTAAGCCATTAGACCTCTGGCAGTTGCGGCCACTAGTGGGCAGCCGTTCCCCCTGCGCCGCTCACACAGGAAGTGCAGTACTGCAGGATCCTCAGAGTGCTGCAGCTCCAGCGGTGCAGCTCCACACGCAGCCAGAGAGGGCAGCAGAGAGAGCTCCAAACCCCACTGATCCACGGATAACACCTGCAACAGCAGTTTCAAAGACTCATCAGTGTGGCTCTACAACTGGAGAAAGCGTCACGGCCAGCTTGGATCATGTGTGACTTGATAAGCAATCACATTACAGCCTTGACGTCATTGAATTCCTGTCAGAGTTTTGCAACAGTCAATCACTGTTTGCGGATACCATAGAAATGAATAAGAGGTGTCGTAAACTGAATCATACCTGTTGCTAATTTGTCTGCGAATTCTCATATGAAACAGCATTTTTTCAGTGTAAACTCTAAAAACAGATCAATCCAAAATGAATGTTTAATGGCAAACATGTTGAAGGTTAGCTTGGAGGCTTGCCTTAAAGTGACTTTGGTAATATCAAACACAAAATAATATAACACCCATGTTAAAATTGGTACAAATTACCACACATGGCCTCTAATGGTTTTTACAAAGGCAACAATATGACAAAGACAACAACTTTCAATGAATAACGAATAATTCAATTACACTGATTTACTTTGCAAAAACTTTTTTACTAGGTTTTAATTTTAAGTGGCTTACAGTGTATTCAAGGTTTACATATATCAGTACATTGGGAATCAAGTCCATAATCTTGGTGATTTTATGAACTTCTAAAAATTAGAATTAGATTTTACTTCATAATTCTTAGTATTTATCTAGAAATACTAAAAACTGTGAAGTAATATTTAATTGGATAAGCCAAATTCAAAGCCAGTGTAAAATATATTTGTTAAAGTGTTAAAATAATAGTTTATTGTGATTATTTTGTGATCATTATTAATTTTATTATTATAAATATTAATTTATAGTAAATTAGATAGCAATTGATTTTTTTATAAATTAATAATAATAATACAAATAATAGTAATAATAATAAATTATTATTATTAATAACAACAATAACAATAATGACCTATTATTATTAAAACCACAAATCTTTTATCATCATCATCATCATCATCAATATTATTAATAATACAAATAATAACAACAACCTAGTATTATTATTATTATTATTATTAATAGCAATAATAACAGCCTATTAATATAATAATAACTACAACAACATAATATTATTTTTAATAACAATAAGCTAATATAATATAATAATAATAACATTAATATTTTATTATTTTCATAATTATCACCATTATTAATAATAATACAACAAAACTAATAAGAAGCAAATAATAATAATCTGTTATTATCATCATCATTATCATTAATAATAATAATCACCACAAAAAAAAATCAATTTAATTTCTAATAACAATAAGATAATATAATATAATAATATTTATTTTTATTATTATCATAATTATCAACAATATTGTTATTAATAATATTATAATAATAACAACATAATAATAATTTATTATTATAAAAAACATTAATATTGTAATACAAAAATAATAAGCTAATAATAATAATATGTTGTTATTATTATTATTATCATCATGATCACTATCATTAATAATAATAATAATAATAATCACAAAAAATAATAATTTTGATTATTATTATTTTATTAATATTATTATTATTATTATTTTTAAATGGCTATTTGGCTTATCCAATCAGATTACTTCACAGTCAGATCTCTAGTCTTTAGTATTTTGAAGTTCTTGACAACATCAAGGTCATGGTCTCGATTCTGCTCTGATAAATGTAAACCTTGAATACACTAATCTGCATCTTTGCCAAGTCAATAAATGTAAAAGCAGAATATTATTGCTCATAAATGTCTTTAAAACACAGCAGAGAAACGGTAGCGTTTGCACTGGCACAAACCTGGAGATATTTCTTCACAGTATGTAGAAACTCAACTTTGTCTCTGAGCTCGTCAAACTGCAGCTTGACTTTCGACACCATCACCTTTGTGTCTGAACCTACAAAGACAGACGAGCACACTCAAACAACCATCACACACACATCTGACGACTGAGGAACATCTGTACTGCATAATTAATGGACAAGCATCAGATTTTCTATTGCAGTTGCGGTACCTTTGTTTTTTCTCTCTTGATGGATCAGCTTGTGGTAGAAAGTTCTGGTCTTTTTCAGATTTCTGCTCTCAATTATCAGCTGTTGGTGAAGCTCCTGTTTAAGAGCAAAGATTAAAAAACAAGATCAATAAATGGATCTCAATGCCCAAACTAAACCAGGAAACACCTACAAATAACCATGCATTGCATTGACAGATAATAGCTATTTTATTTAACCAATTTCCTGTCAACCTGGGTTTTGGTAGCTGGTTTATTGCAGGTCTTTCAACTCTAACCAGTTTGACCAAGCGAGTAGTTCACCTGATTAACCATCTTTCTAGACCAGCTTATATCACATAATGACCATAAATCATGGCTTGGAGAAGCCCTGTAAAACCAACATCTGTTTTAGCTGCATTATCCAGCAAGATGGACTTTTCAGAACTGGTGAGTCTCAAAGTTTAAGATAAACTGTAGTGCTGCATCTGAATATGCCTATTTCCAGTAGGAGAAAAACAGTATGTGAGCCTGAATTCACAGTTTTCATAAAACATCAGGTGAAAAGTACCTGAAAAGACCTACTACTTCCGCCAAGATTCTGAAGTGTGCATCTGATGGACACTTTACTATCCCATGAGGCCACGGGAGAGGATTTATGAATGGCAGTTAAGCGACGCGACTGACGCCGTAGGTCACATGATAATGACAACATGGCAGATGTAGTACGTCCGGATCACTTTCATAGTACACACATTCATGCTATATAGAACATACTTTTTAACGGTCGTAAAGCAACACTCTGGGTTAATGCTGGGTTAAAAACAACCCAAGTTGGGTTGAAAATGGACAAACCTAGCGATTGGGTTGTTTTAACCCAGCGGTTGGGTTAAATGTTTGATCAACCTGCTGGTTAGTTTTATTTAACCCAGCTATTTTTTAAAAATGACTGTATTGCTTGCTTAAAATGAACCGTTTTCTATGTTTCTATCTTTAAAATAGCTGTTTTCTATGTGAATATATAGTAAACTGTAATTTATTCTGTGATTTTCGAATTTTCAGCATCATTACTCCAGTCTTCAGTGTCACATGATCCTTCAGAAATCATTCTAATATGCTGATTTGCTGCTCAAGGAACATTTCTGATTATTATCAATGTTGAAAACAGTTGTGCTGCTTCAGATTTATGTGGAAACTGATTCAAAAGAACAGCATTTATTTCACATATAAATCTTTTGTAATTTTATAATTGTTTTTACTGTCACTTTAAATCAATTTAATGCATTCTTGCTTAATAAAGGTATTAATCTTCCTGACCCCAAACTTTTGTGTGTTGAATCTCCTCCTGTGTGTCCAGTGTTTGTACTGCACTATGAACTCTCTGTATTTCTCACTATGGTAACAGAGATCGATGGTCGGCGCTTTGAAGTGGGAGGAGAGTAAGTGGAGTCCAACTGCATCTCTGCTCCTCCTGTGTCTGACCTCCGGTCATAAAACAGCCCTCCACCACCATCAAAGCAATCACACACACACTGGCCATTTCTATTCTGCTATAAATGATAATGCACACTCTCTTTGCTATTATTATGTTAATATCTAAAACCCTATTTTTGTGACAACTGCAATTAAAATTAAAATGCACATATGTCTGAATGTCTGATGCATGTGGCTCATTCAAAATATGAATGATGGAAGCTCTTAATCCACTAAAGCTCTTCCAATGAAAATGAAGATTGTTCAGGATACTGTACCTGGTGAAATTCTGGCTCTACGTAATGTGGGTCCTTTCAGTACAGTTAGCATTAAATGAACACCGGAAATCAGCATTAGGACAAAAGACAGAGCAGACAACAAGGCAAAGACACATCAAAATGGGGGAAAAAATCCCTGTAAAATCTAAAGAAATAAATGGAAATAATATTGCAAAAAGAAAATTCTATTTTTTGAATAATTATAATGTTTTGCATTGTGACATTATTTTCATGAATTTCCTCCCAAAATTGTTTTAACATAATGCAATATATATATATATATATATTAGAGGGTTATTATTGTTAAATAAAACTAAAACCACTGAAAAAACAAAACAAAACAAAAGAACTGACTTGAAACCAAAAAAATATGTAAACATATTTTATTTCAGCTAGTTGACAAGGCAGCATTTCTTATCTCCGTTTAATAATATGTGAAGAAATAAAATAACTAACACTAAAACTAATAAATAAGAATTAATAAAAAAATATATAGACATTTTAAAAAAAGTTTTGTGAAAAAAACACCAAAAATAAACAAGAATTCTTAAACTAAGAATAAAAGTGAAAATATTTTAAAATATTAAGAAAAACTATAATATTTTATCAATGCTACTAAAATTACATGCATCATTGTACAGCCTGTAATATTTTGCTAATTATAGTTAAAAAAAAATAGAATTGCAGTCTATTTTACTGTAATAGTCAAATATACTGTGGGAATAAAACAAAATCACCTTTGAAAATAACAATAATTACAAAAAAAAATAAAAATAAAAATAAATAAAAAATGCTGGGTTAAAAACAACCCAAGTTGGGTTGAAAATGGACAAAACCAGTGGTTGGGTTAAATGTTTGCCCCAACTATTGTTTAAAAATTACTGTATTGCTGGCTTAAAACGAACCCAAAATATGTTGGAAATTAAAAATCAGACACAACAACAATCAGGCAACAATAATAATCAAAAGGTGAAAAGGTTAAAAAAAAAAAACTACCCAGCAGGTTGGGCAAACATTTGACCCAACCACTGGGTTGAAACAACCCAATCACTGGGTTTGTCCATTTTCAACCTAACTTGGGTTGTTTTTAACTTGGGAAGCTTTCAGTTGAAATGCCTTCACACACTCATGAATGAAGCTTACCTGTAACTTGTCCTCTAGTGTGGGTGATTCACTATGACGGCTGAGATTCTGAGCGTACTTCAGCACGTCCTGACCGAAGCAGTCGTCTCCGTACAGAGCCAGAGCCCAGGAGGAGGCGCGCGGGGGCCGCTGAGGGTCGCTGCAGACGGAGAGGGTCCGGTCAGAGATCAGAGACTCAGAATCGTCCATGTCCACCTCGGAGCAGTCAGGAGTGAGCTGATCGCCTCCACTCTCCTCCAGATCGCTGCTGTGCCACAGGGCTTCAGCTCTACAAACACACTCAGCAGCGCCTCCTCCTGCAGCTGTGCTGCACTGCGCCTCCATCAGGACAGACGACACCTGCTCAATCACCTCTATCAGAGTCACAGAGAGCAAGAGAGTGTGGAGTTAATCTAACATCGTATTTCGCCCAAAACAAACACTATTTTATTAGATACATTAAGTTATTTCTTGCATTATGACTGTATTCAGGAACATTCAGGACTGTATTCAGGAACATACACAATTCTTTCCAAAGTTCATATCTATCTGTCTGTCTGTCTGTCTATCTACACCGATCAGGCATAACATTATGAGCACTGACAGGTGAAGTGAATAACACTGATTCTCTCTTCATCACAGCACCTGTTAGTGGGTGGATATATTAGACAGCAAGTGAACATTTTGTCCTCAAAGTTGATGTGTTAGAAGCAGGAAAAATGGGCAAGTGTAAGGATTTGAGCGAGTTTGACAAGAGCCAAATTGTGATGGCTAGACGACTGAGTCAGAGCATCTCCAAAACTGCAGCTCTTGTGGGGTGTTCCCGGTCTGCAGTGGTCAGTATCTATCAAAAGTGCTCCAAGGAAGGAACAGTGGTGAACCGGCGACAGGGTCATGGGCGGCCAAGGCTCATTGATGCACGTGGGGAGCGAAGGCTGGCCCGATCCAACAGACGAGCTACTGTAGCTCAAACTGCTCAAGAAGTTAATGCTGGTTCTGATAGAAAGGTGTCAGAATACACAGTGCATCACAGTTTGTTGCGAAAGAGCCAACAGTGGACACGTGAGCATCAGAACTGTTCCACAGAGCAATGGAAGAAGGTGGCCCGGTCTGATGAATCACGTTTTCTTTTACATCACGTGGATGGCCGTGTGCGTCGCTTACCTGGGGAACACATGGCACCAGGATGCACTATGGGAAGAAGGCAAGCCGGCGGAGGCAGTGTGATGCTTTGGGCAATGTTCTGCTGGGAAACCTTGAGTCCTGCCATCCATGTGGATGTTACTTTGACACGTACCACCTACCTAAGCATTGTTGCAGAACATGTACACCCTTTCATGGAAACGGTATTCCCTGGTGGCTGTGGCCTCTTTCAGCAGGATAATGCGTCCTGCCACAAAGTAAAAATGGTTCAGGAACGGTTTGAGGAGCACAATAGCGAGTTTGAGGTGTTGACTTGGCCTCCAAATTCCCCAGATCTCAATCCAATCGAGCATCTGTGGGATGTGCTGAACAAACAAGTCCGATCTATGGAGGCTCCACCTCGCAACTTACAGGACTTAAAGGATCTGCTGCTAACATCTTGGTGTCAGATACCACAGCACACCTTCAGGGGTCTAGTGGAGTCCATGCCTTGACGGGTCAGGGCTGTTTTGGCAGCAAAAGGGTGATCAACACAATATTAGGAAGGTGGTCATAATGTTATGCCTGATCAGTCTGTCTCTCTATCTATCTACTGACAAACTGTCCTTTTCTAGTTTCGTATTTTTCTTATTTTTGTGATTTACACATGTATTGAGCTGTAAGTGCTTTTGAGTGTGTGAGTGTTTGCATTTGTGTGTGTGTCATGAGAAGGCCACAAAGAGCATAAAAGACGAAGGAAAACATCACTGCGTGTGTTTGGAACAAGCAGAATGGAGAGTAGTGTGTGACAGAAGGGGATGAAAATTCCCATCATCCACTTTAGTTTCCTGGCAACTCGTTCCCTCTAACAAGCACCAAGAGCTCTCTGTGTGTCTGGCAGCGCTGAAAAACACTCCGTCTTTTATATTCGCTTTCAACAGTCAATCAAACTAACAAAATTACTCCTTGACACTAATCAGACTATAACATCTGAACAGAGATAATAAAGGAAAGCATTCGCAGCTCAATAAATAACTATAATGTGATGTATATCAGAATTAAACTAAATGTTTTTAAATGTTTCTTTGTTTGTGGTTGTTGCCATAGCCTTGTACTGTACAAATGTATTGTCCTATGTGAAAAAGATATCACAAAACTTGTATCAACCTAAAACAATGACTAAATAGTTATTTGATTATTGTTCTTCATAATATTCATGATAACATGTAATTAAAGTAAATTTCAATGTTAGTTACTACTTATTTCATATTGATGAGAGGAGGTGGTCCTACCTGTGCTGTCATCCTGTGATGTCACTTCCTGTGTGTCTCCTCTCCAACATGTAGTCCTGGTCTCAATCTCCTCTGGCTCAAATCCATCTGCTGTTTCTCTGCATTTTAATTCATCCAGTTTGCATTTCAGTTCTTTCTTGATCTGGTTCTGCTTGTTTTCCTCTAATGTGTGTCGATCTGAAGGCTGGGCCGAGCAGAGGTTTGCACTGGGGTCAAGATGACCGTTTTCCTCGCTGGAAAAACACCGTCTGGCGCTCTGGAGCGATACTGGTGCCCTTTTCACTGCTTTTGAGGAGGGTTGTTCATCAGAGACTCTGAGAGAGAGAGAGAGAGAGAGAGAGAAACAACAAAAGGGTCTGTAAGACATTAAACAGTTCAAAACATCTAAGATAAGCCAACTGATGGAAAAAAAAAAAAAAATACAAGCGCAAATAACACACCAAAAAACAACAACAAAATCTGGTCTTGTTTTCTAGTGAAATATCTAATCATATAAAGCTAACACAATTTACAGAGGTTTATGCTTAAATCGTAAAATATACCAATGGATATAAAAAAATATTATCTTGCTCATTTTTGCCTCTTAAGAAAATGCATTTTTGACTGGAAAACATGACTAAAATACTAAAATTGAAAATTGATCAACATGTGAAAAAAATAGATTTAGAAAAATATTTTTAGCAGTACAGATACAGACACACAATAAATAAATAAATAGATAAATAATGTCAACCATTTATCAAAAATAAATAAATAATAGTCAACTAAACATTTATCATAAATAAATAATATAAATAAATATGTATGAATAAATAAATAAATAAATAATATTCAGCTAAACATTTATCATAAATGAAAAACTAAATAAATAATAGTCTACTAAACCATTTATCATTAATAAATAAATAATAGTCAACTAGACCATTTATTATAAAATAAATAAATAAGTCAACTAAACATTTATCATAATAAATAAATAATAGTCAATTAAAACATTTATCATAAATAAATAAATAATAGCCAACTAAAAATTTATCATACATAAATAAATAAGTCAACTAAACCATTTATAATAAATAAATAAAAAGTCAACTAAATCATTTATCATAAATAAATAAATATTAACCAACTAAACCATTTCTTATAAATAAATAAATAAATATTAGTCAAATAAACCATTTATCATAAATAAATAAATCAACTTAACCATTTATTATAAAAATAAATAATAGTCAACTAAAGATCTATCATAAATAAAAAATAAAAAAATAATAGTCAATCATAACCCTCATGAATAAAAAATGAATAAATAAGTCAACTCATAATAAATATTAATCAAATAAGCCATATATCATAAATAAATAAATCAACTAAGCCATTTATCATAAAGAAACAAATATATAAATAAATAATAGTCAACTAAACATTTATCATAAATAAATAATTAAATACTCAAGTGTCAACTAAACCATTTCTCCCCCAAACCACCTACCAGGGAACGTTTTGCTTTAGCAGAGTTTTAAAAACGTGTTTTTTGATACGAGGCTTGCTCTAGCTCATCTGAAGCGCAGTGACGTGACTAAACCTCCAGCACCTGCTGTGACGTCCACACCTCTCTCACAATACCTGCATCGCTGTTTAACCCCTCGCACCTCATCACCGCGAGCAGGGATAGTCTGTAACATCCACAGCCTTTTCAGTCTGTTCCCCTCACAGGCAGCATGTGATCCGGCTATGAGAAAGAGACTATTGTGTCTTCCAACATCACAGCTCTCTCTGCCTTCATGTGACGCCCTCTGACCTGATGGCTGGAGACGCAGATGAGCCAGAGCTGAGAAAAGAGGACTCTCAGTGTCCACTTCAGGACTATCTGTTTCCATAGGGACCTTTCTGGAAAACTGATTTTCTGAAATTATTCTGGCTTGATTACTGATGATAAGTGGAGCAGAAGTGGATGTATGTGTGTGTGTCTTGAGGGTTTATTGAGAAGCTCTCATGTGACTGAGATTCAAAGGCTGTTTTTCATTTCAGCCTTCAGAAAAACAAACCTGAATATGATCTGTTCAATAAGCATCACTATTTCTGTCATATTTAGGGTTTCAATGCTAAACATAAATTATTAACCTCGCTGTGCAGCCTTTGTGCTCCAGACATAAATGATTCCTTTATCTTGTTTTTAACTAACAACTAATTAACTAACTAAAATCTGCCAATAAATTAATAATATTAGAAGATATATTATCTTACAGATATAGCTAACTAACAACTAACAAACTAGCAGCTAACTAACTAACTAATTAACTAACTAGCTAAAATCTGACAATGAATTAATAATATTAGAAGATATATTATCTAACAGATATAGCTAACTAACAACTAAGTAACACACTAGCAACTAATTAACCAACTAACTTATTAACTAACAACTAACTAAAATCTGCCAATGAATTAATAATAATATTAGAAGATATTACCTTACAGATATAGCTAACTAACAAACTTGTAACTAACTAACCAACTAACTAATTAACTAACAACTAATTAACTAACTAAAATCTGCAAATGAATTAATAACAAAATTAGAAGATATATTATCTTACAGATATAGCTAACTAACTAATAAACTAGCAACTAACTAATTAACTAACTAAAACCTGCCAATGAATTAATAATAAAATTAGAAGATATATTATCTTACAGATATAGCTAACTAAGTAACTAACAACTAACTAAAATCTGCCAATGAATTAATAATAAAATTAGAAGATATATTATCTTACAGATATAGCTAACTAAGTAACTAACAACTAACTAATTAACTAACTAACCAACCAACTAAGTAACTAACAACTAACTACAAATCTGCCAATGAATTAATAATATTAGAAGATATATTACCTTACAGATATAGCTAACTAACTAACAACTAACAAACTAGCAACTAACCAACTAACTAATTAACTAACAACTAACTAAAATCTGACAATGAATTAATAATAATATTAGAAGATATATTACCTTACAGTTATAGTTAACTAACAAACTAGCAACTAACTAACCAACTAACCAACTAACTAATTAACTAACAATTAACTAAAATCTGCCAATGAATTAATAATAATATTAGAAGATATATTACCTTACATATATAGCTAACTAACTAACAACTAACAAACTAGCAACTAACCAACTAATTAACTAACTAAAATCTGCTAATGAATTTTAATAAAATTAGAAGATATATTATCTTACAGATATAGCTAACTAACTAATAACTAACAAACTAGCAACTAACTAACTAACCAACCAATTAACTAATTAACTAATTAAAACCTGCCAATGCATTAATAATAATGATATTACAAGACCTATTATCTTACAGATATAGACTGCTGATGAAATAATTGAAAAATTAAATGATTTTCTTAGTATTTTTGTCTTGTTTTCCAATATCTAACTATCCTTAAATCAAGATACATTTACTTAAAAAGCAAAATGACTAAAGATAATGAGTTTATGCTTAAAATTAGGTGAGTTTATGCTTGCAAGAAGAAAAAATATCTGCCCATGCAATAAGAAATATAAACTTATTTTCCTGTTGAATTAAGTTTATCTTTTGACCCCATGCAAAAATACTAAGAAAGAAAATCCTTTTTTTGCAGTGTATTTTACCAAGTGATCAGAGTTGCAATGTAACCAAGTGGCAGACGATGAAATGAGTGAAGAAGATCACAGAGTTAAACTAAAGGAGGCATCTGAGCCATACCTAGAGACCAGAATATCACAGAGACTGTTTCTTCAGTTTTATCTAGAACCAAATGCTCCAGATATAAATAAGGTGCTAAAGGGAATGAAAGAGATCTTCATACTCACAGTTGACATGAACGGTGGTTAATCAGATGGTGCAGGTCACACAGCAGCTTCTGCTCCCAGTACAGATCGCAGAATTTCTCCCTTACTGCTCGGCAAAAGTGTCAAACTGGAGGTTTTTTAAGGAAAAGATGTATTCTCCTAGAAAGAGAAAAGTCATGAAGACTCTTCCAGCGACAAAGACCTGATTAACACAATTCAAACTAAGGCAAAATCTATGTGAAAACATGTGGCCTATTCTTACATAAACACAACTCAGAGTTCCTGAGTTTATTTCTTGATTGAGCTCCCCTGGACTTAATTACAGTTTTTCTCGATTGCTTAAACACTATAACCAGGCTTTTGAACTAAAATTTCAAAACCATAACATCATTTATCAAAAAGCACACCCATTTCCCTAAACTATAAACACTATTCCCCTGTTTTGACACATGAATCAGATTTGTTGAACTGTCACTGCAAAACTCTACACACAAATCCCTTCATTTCTCATTGCCTACACCATGTTGTCATTTAGAAAGCACTAGCGTTCAATATTGTTCACTCAAGTCAGCATAGCTTGAGCTCAATTAGCACACAGTTACCCACGTGGAAACACTAAGAGTCAAAATTTATCACACACCAATCAGAACCTTCAATAGAGAGATAAAAGAGCCCGAGTCAGTTCATTCAGTTTTGGAACAATGGATCCAGAGAGACGTGATTGAAAAGGTCGAGGACACCAGAGAGGAGGAGGAGGAAGAGGATGAGCAAGAGCAGTAAGGTGTGGAGGAAGAGGAAGAGGATGAGGGGCAAGGAGACAAGGAGTCTCAGATGAAATTCGTGCCTCTAGTTGACCATGTCCTTGTCCATGGTATGACTATGAGGGAGGCTGGGCAATGAGTTCAGCCAAACTGTCCCAGATCAAAGATGTGATGCTGGGGAAGAATATTTTTTGATGTTGTTTGGTGTATTGTACTGTACAGTACATTAAGGAATAAAAAATTTGCTAAAGATTGAGTTGGAGGTGATTTTTAACACAGGCAAGTAAAGTACATTAAACTGAAAAAAATAAAATAAAATGTAAAAATAATAAAACTAAATAATTTAAAAATATATATATATTAAAATAACAATAAAATGTAAAAAATGTAAATAATAATAATAATAGCACAAAATAAAATGTAAAAAAATAATAAAATAAATTAAAATAATACAAAAATAGTAAAATGTAAAAATGTGCATAAAATGTAAAAATAAAATATTTAAAACAATACTAAAAAAAATAACTTGTAAGCAAATAAAAAATAAAATGTAAAAATAACAAACAAAACAATATAATGTTTAAAAATAAATATATAATAAAATTTAAATACAAAAATAGCAAATTGTAAAAAATGCTAAATGTAAAAAGAAAACAAAGAAATGTAAAAATAAAACAATTAAAATAATACTAAAAACTAGTAATAAATCGTAAAAACATAATAATAATAATAAAATATATAAATAATAAAACAAAAAAATATAAAACTAAAATAATTAAAACAATACTAAAATTTAATAAAGAGTAAAAAAGCATAAAAAATAATAAAATGAAATGTAAAAATAATAAAACAAAATAAAATATTAAAAATGAAAAAGTAACTTTAAATAATACAAAATAGTAATGTAAAAATGTAAAAAAAATAAAAAATAAAAAATAAAAGTAAAAATAAAATGTAAAAAATGTACAAATAAAAAAATTAAAATAATAATAAAAAATAAAACTTACTACTACTACTACTAATAATAAATATATATACAAATAAAATAAAATGCAAATAAAACAAAATAAATAAATTATATAATAAATAGTTACCCATAGCCAGATCTTCGACTCCATTCTCCATGTAGCCGTCGAATGCAAACTCTTCTCTGAGCAGGTCAATGAGACGCTGCAGGCACGGGCATCTCTGACATGAACTTGACAGGGTCAACGTGTGACTCATACAGTGAGGAGCAGTGTTGGCTTGAACTGTAATATTTAGAGCCCTTTCAGGAGACAATGTAGAGTCATTATCTCTGTGGGAAACACAGCCTCTTTCATTCCTGATAGTGTCGTCTGATTTTACAGAAGATAAAGGATTTGGTAGTTTCATGTTTAGTGGTTCTGCACTGAAGTGATCCACGCCTGTGATTGGCTGAAGCTCGGCGATCTGAACTGGAAGTAGGGTCAGATGTCCTGTCTGTGGGTCTTGCTGTAGCAGGAAGTTGTTACAAATCCCATTATCACATGGTAGGGCGAGGTAGTTTGGCTGTTTGTCCGTTTCTTCATTGGTTATTTGGGGAATCACTGGAGGCGGTGAAATCACAAGAGCCTTACAACTGGATAATGATGAATAACCGGACACATCCGCCCTAGAGAAAACTCCCCCAATCCCATCATCCTCAGTGTCGTTCTCTTCCTGTTCTTCTGGCTCTGGAACCATAGTTTCATCTGTGATGCGTCCACTGACAATCCTTAAAAATAAACAAGAACATTAGATCCTAAACTTGGGAAAAAAAACTTGTGAAAGCACTTCAAAAAATAAAAGTGTAAAAATGTTATGGAAGTTTAAATGGATAGTCACTAATGTGATGGGGGAAAAGGCAATAAAAAAGTGCACCAATAGACCTACAGCTCAGACTGAGGGTGAGTCGGGGTGTTTTGATGAATGACCTCCTCCTGGGTCAGTACTATAGGGCTGAAGTGTGTAGCAGGAGAGGTGAAGGCCTCGGGCAGACTGATGGTGGTGGAGGATACTGGGTAATTATGAGGAACAGGACCAATTACAGGGTCCAACCTGCCCTCGCAGGCCAACGGCACAAAACCTGAGAGAAAAACAGCACAAGCACACAGACCTGCAGATTAATGCCACAAAAATGTACAGTATCTTCATATTCGGCCGACACACACACTTGAACAGTTATTACAAAACAGGGTGGATATCATGAAAACATGTGTGGATCACATTTCACCCCAAAATAAAATTAATAAGAACGTTTACATAATGAAAAGGAATCCTATTTTAGGACCACTAATGCTCTTTTTTTTTTTTTAGCAAAAGCACATTTCCCCTCATATTCTCATTACTGTAATGCATCCATTTTAAAATAAAATAATAATAAAATATAAAATAAAAAAATGTAAATATAATAAAACTAAATATTGTTAAAATAACAATAAAATATAAAAATAATAGCACAAAATAAAATAAAAAAAAATTAAAAAAAAAATTAATTAAAATAATACAAAAACAGTAAAATCTAAAAAAGTGCAAAAATGTAAAATATAACTAAAACAATACTAAAAATAATAATAAAGCAAAATACAATGTTAAAAATGAAAAACATAATATTTAAATAATACAAAAATAGTAAAATGTAAAAAATGTTAAATGTAAAAATAATAAAACTAAATAAAATGTAAAAATGTAAAAAATAAAACAATTAAAATAATACTAAATATAATAATAAACTGTAAAAAAAGAATAGAAAATAAGAATTTTAAAAATAAGAAATTTTACATAATGAAAAGGAATCCTGTTTTATGACCACTAATGTACTTTTCTGCAATATGACTTTATTTTAACATTACCCTGATCTTCAAATTCAGCTATTAGTTTGTCTTGTGGACTATATGTAATCTGTTATGTGAAATATATTATTCAGGACAGTACTAAATAAAAACTGACATGCGTTTTTTACAATCCCTCTTATTTTGTTAAAATAATTAACATTTTGCAGATTCTGTAAGACATTTGTTACAAAAGATTTCTATTTAAAAAAAAAAAAAATAATAATTATAATATGGTTTCCACAAAAATCTGAAGCAGCACAACTGTTTTCAACATTGATAATTATCAGAAATGTCTCTTGAGCAGCAAATCGGCATATTAGAATGATTTCTGAAGGATCATGTGACACTGAAGACTGGAGTAATGATGCTGAAAATTCAGCTTTGATCACAGAATAAATTACAGTTTACTATATATTCACATAGAAAACAGCTATTTTAAATTCTAATAATATTTCACTGTATTTACTGTATTTTTTTTTACCAAATAAATGCAGTCTTGGTAAGCAGAACCCACCCAAAACTTTTGAACAATAGTGCATATACATTTTTTTTTATTTTTTATTCTTTAATTACAATAATATGAGATTCTTTTCAGATTATATTACAAAGAATGTGTGGGTAAATGCGCTTAATTGTTATAAAGATAAAACAGGCTTTCTTTATGAGCAGTAGACTTTCTTTCTCCTGATTTTTAGGGTGAAATATGACCTGAAAATATTCTTTACAGGTTTTGTGAGAGTTTAATCTATTTAATCTGAAATGTTAAAAATGTAGATTGACAGAATGACTCGCACCTGTCTTAACTTCTCCCAAGTGTGGGTCAGAGGGGTTTTCAGCACACTCAGGAGAAGATGATTCCTCTGTACCTCTATTTCCATCGAATGCCTTCAATGAAAATGGTACTTGTTATGAGAAACTTGTTTACTGAAGTTCATGCATTAAGACAGAAAAGAGTTACAGAAGAGCGTTTGGACATTTATGAGAGTAGCTGGGATTTACTCTTCATTTGTTTCTGTTTTTATTTTGTCTACAGAAACATCTGAGGGAAAGTTGATACTTAAACAGAGTCTCCTGATATATGAAAGATCATCCTCTGAGCAATAGCATTCCTCTGGGAAGTCTCATGAAGAACCAATTCACAACTATCTGGAAACTGAAAAAAAAAAAAAAATGTGCAAACAGGACAGAAATGACTTTAAATGGGCCGGCGCCTACAGAGGCGTCTGTTTGCCGCTGATATCAGTGGACTGGCATGTTTAATGCAGCAGAAGGATGGGCAGATTCAGGCAGAGACAATGTTTCTGTGACACAGACAGTTGATAAAATATGGAAGCTTGTTTCCACTAGGTAATTGAAACATTTTATTTCACAATTCTGACTTTATTTGTCTCGCAATTCTTACTTTATTTCTCACAATTCCAAGTTTATTTCTCACAATCCAAAGTTTATTTCTCGCAATCCAAAGTTTAAGTCACAATTCCAAGTTTATTACTGGCAATTCCGACTATTTCTCACAACTCCAAGTATATTACTGGCAATTCTGACTTTATTTCTGGCAATTCTAAGTTTATTTCTCGCAATTTCAAGTTTATTACTTGCAATTCTGACTTTATTTGTCTCGCAATTACGAGTTTATTTCTCACAATTCCAAGTTTATTACTGGCAATTCTGACTTTATTTCTGGCAATTCTAAGTTTATTTCTCACAATTTCAAGTTTATTACTTGCAATTCTGACTTTATTTGTCTCGCAATTGTGAGTTTATTTCTGGCAATTCCAAGTTTATTTCTTGCAATTCTGACTTTATTTGACTCGCAATTATGAGTTTATTTCTGGCAATTCTAAGTTTATTACTGGAAATTCTGACTTCATTTCTCACAATTTCAAGTTTATTTCTTGCAATTCTGACTTTATTTGTCTAGCAATTCCTAGTTTATTTCTCACAATTCCAAGTTTATTACTGGCAATTCTGACTTTATTTCACACAATTCTGATTTTATAACTCGTAATTGCATTTGATTCTGAGAAAAAAAGTCAGAATAGTGAAATAAAAAGTTTTTAACCCTTCCATGGTGGAAACAAGTTTTCATAGTAAAACGCACAAAGAACAGAGACTCTATGAAACTGAAAAGGAATCACAGGACTGGTCAAATCCTGCCCCTGCGTGACCCATTCTCATCAGATCTGCATTTGCACAGATCCTCCGGTGAAATGAAGAGTGACGCTTCACCTGGTGAACTCGGCTGATGAGCTGTGTCCACACACTCTCTGCATCAGTTCCCTGGCGGTAGAGATAGTCACAGCAACACTGAAATATAACAGCAGACATAAACCACATTACCACACATAAACAGCCTGAGTGCATGAGTTACGAGGGAAAACAGAATGTGTGTTTGGATGAAAAAAATCAGAAATGCAATCAATGCATAAAGAAAATGAAGCCTATTGTACGTCCATTAAAACTTTAATTACATTGTGACATTATTTTCAGGACAATTCTGCCCCAAATTCTCTTGACTGCAATTAAAAAAATCATTAATTATTAAAATCAATATTTCTTTCATTATAATATTAGTTATAAGTTACTCTTAACATTAGTTAATTAGTTAAAAACAATGAACAACTGTATTTTTATTAACTAACATTGACAAAGATTATTCAACGTTGTAAAAAAATATATTCATGTTAATGCATTCTCTTATATAATCTTATCCTAGGATTTGGAGTGAAATATGACTCTAGAAAATACGTTTTAAATGAATAAATAATGAATGATCATTCTCAAGTACCTTTTTGGCCATTTCAATAGAAGGTCTTTCGATTGGAGTTCTTTTGGCCATCTCAAGCAGAAGTCTCTTGAGTTTTCTCGGCATGGCCAGCTTTTGATTAGGAGATAAATTAAACTTGGCTGTAGCCCAGAGGACAGCTGCTACCCCATACACACATGCCTAGAGACCAGCAAAAACACACTGCAAAATCACATCCACTTAAAAACACTGTGTAACTACTAGAAACTGGTTGCAATAGTAACAAACCTTTTCCGTTACAATTCCATGTTCTTGAAATTCAGGAGCCAAGAAAAATGCATCACAGGAGACTGAGAAGAACAACCAGAACAAAATTAATGAACTGATATCAATTATAATAATTGCATTTACTTAAGCTGTTTTATTTTGAATTTAACATTATGGATTGTAAATGAGATGTTAGAGCTCAAACCTGAGTTTTTTGGTCTCAGAAACAGCATCTCTCCTTCACAGCCCACATACACAGAGTCCAGACACAGATAGTCTAATGTAACAGAGAACAGTTCTTTTTCTTAAACACATACCACAGATCATACAATTGCAAACAATTGCCAAGTAAATATTGCCATTAGTTTTTGTTAAATTGGGATGGTTGGTATAACATTTCTAGCTTCAACATGTCAACTGCATATGTGCATTATAGAAAAGCATTGCATCTGTAAAGCACTACATAATGTTGCATTAACATATAGGTTCATTCTAAGTTAGTATGGACATACAGACAAAGTAAAGACTCTTTGATGCACACGACTGACCTGGGAGGTCGATGTATGTCTGCAGCGTGGAGAGACACGTGTAGCATAAAGCCCAGAGCTCATTCACTGAGAAAGGCCGAGCAGAGAGTGACAGCAGCTCCCGCAAGGACATCCACTGGGAAACAAACATAAAACAATATCAAAGTTATTTCTCATTCATTTTACATCAACACTTCTTTTTATTACACTTTCAAAGTGCTAAAATTGTATCACCATACTTCCCCAAGTGATTTATCACAATTGTTTTGTATTTTTTCTGAAATGTTATGTTAAAGGGGTCCTTGATTATGATTTTTAACTTTAGTTAGTGTGTAATGTTGCTGTTTGAGCATAAACACCATCTGCAAAGTTACGACACTCAAAGTTCAATGCAAAGGGAGATATTTTCTTTTACAGAAATCACTTTTTAAGAACTTCAACAAACAGCTGGTAGGGACTACAACAAGCTTCTTCCCGGGTTAATGACATCACAAACCCTAAAATTTACATAAACCCCGCCCCCGAGAACACACAACAAAGGGAATAAATGAGTATTTTGAGCTGAAACTTCACAGACACATTCTGGGGACACCAGAGACTTATATTACTTCTTGTGAAGGGGCATTATAGGTCCCCAAATATGTTAAAACACTTAAATGTGCATTTTGGATGTTTTCTTTCCACTAGTCTGAAAGAAGACAACTTATGCAAACAAAATAGACTAAAATCTCAATATTGACCAGTGCATGCCATGCCTGTAGCGTTTTGCTTTAAATAAAACAGAAGTCATATTTCAACAAACAAACCTCATTCTGATATTCCTCATTTAGGCACAATACAGATTTGTTCATGTGGTTGGAGCTGCTCAAATCAACGTCTGTGCAAGTTTGTCTGTCTTCCAGAGCCGTCGGGGTTTGAGCGTCTCCAGCGCTGCTCTGGTCCATCTCGTGTGCATCGGGTTCAACCGTTGCATCTACAGACTGGACACAGAATTCCTCTCCGCCCAAGTCAGAACTCCTCGTGGCCTGTTCTGGTTTGGCTCGACGCAGTCTCCCGCTCCAGCCGGCTGGCACGCTCTCGTCCTCGGTGATCTCGGAGAGGTCGGCCACCAGCATGCTGATGGGTGCGTGTGAGGGAGGACTGAACGTCGGAGGGTTGTTGGAGTCCGGGACGGAGCAGGAGCGGTTGAGGGCTCTCTTCGCTCTCCCAGGCCTCCTCTCTTGACTCCTCCTGTGCACCGGAGAACTGTTCTGAGACCTGCTGTCTGGCGAAGGCTCGTCTTCCCTGAGTCCAACCGAAGCTCCGGACCAAGGCGATCCGTTACAGATCAGACCCCTGCGCTTCAGCAGCAGCTCCTCCCCGTCGCATGAATCGGCCGAGTAGTTTCTGGTCATGGTACGATCGCTGGTGTGATTCTCCATGGAGTTTGATCTTAAAGCTTTGCAATCCAGAAAATGGAAATTGGATCCATCTGTGAACAAACAGAAAGATCTGACCGCGTGAGATACCAGAGCAGCGATTCCCAAACTTTTTTGTCAGCCAAACCTCTTTAAGTTAAATATTTACTTGAAATCCACCTGAGATTTTATTTGAATATTCCAATAATTTAACAACGAACAGTTCACATGTTCACTGTTCAGGGTTCACTGATTTCAGTTAATGCTCACATGACATGCAGGTATAAAAAAATAAAAAATATATATATATATGTGTGTATGTGTGTGTGTGTGTGTGTGTATATATATATATATATATATATATATACACTACCAGTCAAAAGTTTGGAATCTGTAAGATTTTTAATGTTTTTAAAAGAAGTTTCGTCTGCTCACCACTAATAATATTTCACAATATTATTGTTTTTACTGTATTTTTAATTAAATAAATGCAGCCTTGGTGAGCAGACGAAACTTCTTTTAAAAACATTAAAAATCTTACCGTGTCCAAACTTTTGACTGGTAGTGTATATATACATACACAATTTTATATTTTTCTGATGTCAGTTAATAGTGACACATCATGCAACTAAACAAACACTATATATTTTTATTATTTAATTATTGATTAGATATTTTATTATTTTTTATTGTCTGATGTCAGTTATGGTCACATGACATGCAGGTAAACAAATAAAATATGTGTTTTATTTTTTAAATAATTTTATTATTTTTTTTATTATTTATTATTTTCTGATGTCAGTTAATGGTCACATATTTGTATTATTTTTTAAATTATTTATTATATTTTTTGTATTATTTATTTTTTATTATTCTCTGATATCAGTCATAAGACATGCAAGTAAACAAATATTTTTTTTTTATTTATTCAATTTTTATTATTTATTACTTTTAAGTGTTTTATTTTAATTTTTGAAGAAAAAAAAACAATTAGAAAATATTTTTAAATTATTTATTATATATTTTTTTATTCTCTGATGTCAGTTAATGGTCACATATTTGTATTATTTTTTATTATTTAATATATTTTTGTTATTTATTATTCTCTGATGTCAATGATCACATGACATGCAGGTAAATGTTAGTATTATTGATTAATTTTTATTATTTATTATTCTCTAATATCAGTTAATGGCCACATGACGTAATTAAACAAAAAAAATCAATTTTATTATTTATTATTTTTAAGTGTTTTATTTTAAGTATTAAAATATTAAAAATAATTAAAAAATAATTGTTATTTATTCTCTGATATCAGTTAATGGTCACATATTCGTATAATTTTTTATTATTTCATATATTTTTGTTATTTATTATTCTCTGATGTCAATTAAAGATCACATAACATGCAAGTAAACAAATCAAATAAATATTTTTTTAATTTATTATATTTTTTTATTAATTATTATTTTAAGTGTTTTATTTTAATCGTTTGAAAAAAATAATTCAAAAAATTTAATTTAATTTTAAAATTATTTGTTTATTTTAATTTTAGATTTTTGGATAAGTTATCAACCCACAAACCCCCTGCAGTTCCCTCACAAACCATCAGGGCTGCCACATTATGAGACAACTGTGGAATCAAACCTTGGAAATTTGCGACGGACTCTATGGACAGAACTCTTCGGCCAATAGCAGAGAGTTTCCGGCAGACGGTTGTGGGCGAGACATCACCGAGTACAGCCTCCGCCTGAGAGAGAATATCCTGTCAAAATAAGAGGTGATGTTATTCACACATATCATTAGACAAAGAGGGAAATCTGCCTCCTTAAACGGTTTATATCATACATTTTAAGTATTTAATTCATGTGAACTTGAGTCAATTATTGAAGTATTAACTTAAAATCTCAGAGGTTCAGCTGACAAAAAAGTTTTATAGAATCCAGAACAAATCTATTGGATATTGCATTATTCCTGGAAGGTCAGCGTGAGTTCCGTTAAACATTTATAGCTACTACTTGTAAAACAGACGATTCACATATCAAAGTTTTGTGCAAGTGTGTTTCCTGTAACACTCTCTCTGCTCCTGTCAGCTGTGGTCAGTCTCAGCATTCAGCGTGAGCTTCAGCTCAGTAAAGCTTCGTTCTTGTGATTGTTCACAGCTGTCAGATGGAGGGCTTTGAAGCCGAGATCTGGCTGCACATCAGCGTCTGTCACACTGGAGAAATGGACTGGTAAAGAGTGCAGCTGGCACTGTAGTGTAGATCCATGACTAATCTGAGTCTATGGGGGCGGCTGTTGTGTTTCAGAGCAACTGCTTTTATTTCAGTGCACTAGCTCTGAATAACCACAAGACAGCGCTCAAGAACACCCTCCATTTAATGGACATTAGCAAAGGTCAACAAACATGATCATCAGGATTTGTTCACATCAAATCCAGTGCTTGTTTG
This sequence comes from Hypophthalmichthys nobilis, assembly GCA_037950665.1. Lineage (NCBI taxonomy): Eukaryota > Metazoa > Chordata > Actinopteri > Cypriniformes > Xenocyprididae > Hypophthalmichthys > Hypophthalmichthys nobilis. The sequence continues at coordinate 31,030,142 of CM075477.1, read as the reverse complement.
TGCACGTTTATGTTGCAATCAAATTACAGTTATGCTGTTAACATAAAAAATAAAAGCAGAAGTATTTTAGTGGTCTCAGACTTTTAGGTTGAAATTACAAAATTAATAAAGTTATGCAATACAATAACATGCAAAAAATTATTACAATTATGTTTTAATATGCAGCCTTTACAACTGATATCCATCAAAGTCGTATGCTGTTAAAATATTCAACAATATCTCGTGATGGCCGATTTCAAAACACTGCTTCGGAGCTTTATGAATCTTTTGTTTCGAATGAGTGATTTGGATGCTGAAATGCTGAAATCACGTGACTTTGGCGCTCCGAACCACTGATTCGATTCGTAAAGCTCAGAAGCAGTGTTTTGAAATCGGCCATCACTAGATATTGTTGAAAAGTCGTTATTTTGTTTTTTTGGCGCACAATTATATTCTCGTCGCTTTATAATATTAAGGTAGAACCACTGTACTCACATGAACTGATTTAAATATGTTTTTAGTACCTTTATGGATCTTGAGATTTTCAGTGGCATTGCTGTCTATAGAGGCCTCAATGAGCCATCAGATTTCATCAAAAATATCTTAATTTGTGTTCTGAAGATGAACGAAGGTCTCTCGGGTAGAACGACATGAGGGTGAGTAATTAATGACATTATTGTAATTTTTGGGTGAACTAACTCTTTAATAAAAAATAATATGTTTATAATTAAAAAAAGGTTTATAATTACAAAAATAAAAGCAGAAGTATTTGGAATAGTGGTCTCAGACTTTTAGATTATTTTATATATATATATATATTTAAAAATATATTAAAATTATATTATGAACATGCAAATATAATCATTAAAATGTTTCAGTTTTTTATTTTTATCTGGCACTTTATTGGTCAGCAAAACCAAATGCATGCAGCAATCAACTCTAAAGCTGTCCATCAAACTGTTAATGTAAAAATAAAAGCAGAAGTGTTTTCACTAGTGGTCTCAGACTTTGAGACTCCTCTGTAAACTTCACACTGTCATGAACACAAGACTGGTGAACCTGGAGTCGTGGTCGATCGTCAGGTTTCTCTCGCTGCATCTGCTTCAACAAACACCTGCTCTCTTCACTCAGCTCCACCTGCAGCTCCACGTCCGTGACGAAATCCAGTGCGGCTGAGAGGGTTGAGCCTAATGAGAACAAGTGACCCTGAAGGAGAGAATGATGCTAATTAAATCACGTAAAGAAATCGTACATCTTAAACATATCTAAGGGATCAAATATACAGATTATAAACTCCCCGGTGCTTTTAAAAACCTGATCCTCAGACAAGCGGAAACTAATATTACAAAGACCACCACAGACATTTACATGATATTTTCAGTTTGCAAACCTGTGTTTGGTGCACTAGATGAAATCTGTAATATGAAGTTGTAATGCATCATCTCATGCATTATGACATACGAGTCTGTCTTTTGTAAAAAAGAAAATGCACAATTATTTAGTTTTTATTTTATTTATTAGTTTCTTGAATAAAACAAAGACTATTTTTATCTGATGTCCCAGGACAGGATGCAACAAAGTCACCCTTAAAATAAAGTATAAAATTAAATTTGCAAAAGTATTAAAATTATGTTATGAACATGCAAAAAAAGCAACAAAATAAATAAATAAATAAAACTTGCCTCCATCTGAAAATAATGAAGTGCATATGAAGTATAAAAATGAAGTATAAAATTAAAATTGCAAAATTATTCAAATTATGTTATGAACATGCAAAAAAGCAACAAAAAACTTGCCTCCATCTGAAGAAATGAAGTGTATATGAACTATAAAAATGTAGTATAAAATTAAAATTACAAAATTATTATGACTAAATTATGAACCTGCAAAAATATTATTGAAATGATGTCATGAAAATGCAAAAAAAAAAGGAGTCTTTCAATCTGAAAAAAGTGTAAATGAGGTATAAAAATGAAGTATAAAATTAAAATTACAAAATATTATTAAAATTGTTATAAATATGTAATATTAAAAAAAACATGGCCTCCATCTGGAAAAAAAAAAAGAAACATATGAATATATGAAGTATAAACATGAAGTATAAAATTATTTTAACACAATTATTAAAACTATGTTATGAACCTGCAAGAATATTTTTAAAATTATGTTATGAACATGCAAAAAATATTAAAATTATGTCATGAACATTACTCACCTCCATCTAAAAAGTATATGAAGTATAAAAATGAAGTATAAAATTATTATTACACAATTATTAAAATTATGTTATGACCTTGCAAGAATATTATTAAAATTATTCTATGAACAAATCTAAGATAACATCAGTGAATTATGGAGTGCCACAAGGATCTGTGTTAGGCCCTCTGTTGTTTTCAATATATATGCTGTCACTATGAAATATAAAATTATGAAAATTATGTTAGGAACATGCAACAAATGTTATTAAAATAATGTTTCTATGTTTCTAATGTTTCTAATTTTATTAAAGTTTTTACAATAAGAGTTCCATTCAGACTATATTTTCATCTCATTTGGTCAGCAGCATCGGCTCTGAAGCAGCTGATGTCCATCAAACCTGACGGCTCATTGTTCAGCCTCAAATAATGAGCCTTTCCATGAAAAGATGATCAGAAATGCTGCAAACAACAGAATCTCAAGCAGGTAAGACTCATCAAAAAGAATCTCGTAGAGAATATCACGATTACACCTGATGCCAACATGCATCTGATCATCAGTATTTCAGAAAATATGATTAAGGTGTGTTTAAAATAAAAGGTTGTTCATTCCCAGCTGAAAAGAGCATTGCATAAGGTGTTTTCATTTCAGAAACGCAAACTGCCTACAGCAATTCTGGTTTGTGGTTTTTATACTTCTGATGTTCAGAACAGTAAAGCCTTTTGGATTATATATATATCCAGATATCACGTAGAAGCTAGTAGGTTGTTTGCATATGGTATTATGGCAAGTCTTTGTGTTACTGTGCGTAATAAGCTGGAAGTTCAGCGTTTTGGCTCACAAACCACAGTCCCCAGGGCTCATGAATCATATGTGTGACACTCAATCCAGATATATTTTATGATCTATAATATTCTTAAAAATACTCTATAGTGTAAACATTTTTTCTAAAGTTTATCTAAGTGGCAACACAAAATGTGCAACTTGATGTACATATTTTACACGCCCAACATGGTTGATACAAACAAAACTACCATGGTGCAATGAAAATATTATAATATCTGGCATGGTATTTACATTTACATTAATGTATGTGGCAGATGCTTTTATCCAAAGTGACATACACTGCATTAAAGGTATACAATTTATGCATTCCCTGGGAATCAAACCCACAACCTTACCTTATCAGCGTTGCTTGTGCCATGATCTACTGCTGGAAATACAGGAATGGCATTTATATGGTACTCCAATGAAATACCATGGTATTACTCTGGTATATGTATATGAGGTATTTTTGTACAATTGAAAATGTATTTAGTTTTTTTTTTTTTTTTTTTTTTTTTTTATTAGTTTAAGAAATAAAACAAAGGATATTTTTTATCTGTAGGCCTATCTGTAGGACAGAATGTTACCCTAAAACTCAAATATAAAATTAAAATTATTAAAATTATGTTAATGACTATGGGGGAAAAAAAACATTATTAAAATTATGTTATGAACATGCAAAAAATATATTATTAAAATTATTATATGAACATGCAAAAAAAAAAAACTGGCCTCCATCTGGAAAAAAATGGTGTTTAATGCAAATGCCATTTTTTTATGTGCCCTTTGTGTCAAGCATCAGCATTATAATACTCATAACAAGCTCAAGCAGTTCCAGGATTCATCCTCACCTCAAATGTGCTTCCTGTCTTATCCAACTCTGGAGGAACAAAACAGCCTTCAGGATCATCTGAGGAAAGGCACATGACAGAAGAGAAATCAAACTATATTTTTACACTTCAAATGCGGGTGGTGCTTGTCCATGCAAAAGCCACATGTAAAAAACTGTGAGCTAAAAACACCAAGGTTATGGGTTCAATCTCTAGAAAACACTGATGCAACATTGAATATTAAATGCAACTTCTGTATTCACCAGCTAAAAATGGTACACATGATCACTAAAATGTAATCACTTAAAGTGCCCCTATTATGCTATTTTAAAGGCTCCTAATTTTGTAATGGAGTCTCCTACAATATATGCATCAAAAACATCTTAATTTTCTCATAATATCCCCAGATTTTCTCACAGTGTCTCAAACGGTTTGATCAAGGATTTGGTCTCTCTAAACCAGGGCTGGATTTATGCATTATGCAATAACAAAATGTAAATGTGGGCAGAAACCATATTTCCATCTCCATATTTTGTAATTTTTTTTCCATAAATCATTACTACTGGTCACCCTTTACGTCTGTCTGTTGGTTGTGCAAAAATTTAACCTGCTGTACACATTTTGGAGCATCTCTGCTTGTTTGCAATGCAATGGTTAATTAAGAACTGGTTGTTTGAATAAGTACAGCATTTTCTTTTCTGAAGAAACACTGTATATTTAAAGGCTAATGTATTTGAGAAGCGGAGAAGGGTGTCTTAGTTTAGCATTTGTCGTCATGTCATAGTCAATACTGTCTTAAATAGCCTTATATAACATGAGATTTTGGCCAAATGACTGAAAAAAACTGCACCTAGCTACAATAAACTTTATAACCTATAATTTTATGCAAACCTAATGCGATACTATTATGGACAAAACACGGGGCAAAAATTTCTTTTGCCTATGTCACAATATGAGGTTAATCCAGCCTTGCTCTAAACCCCTCCTTTCTGAGAGTCTGCTCTGTTCTGATTGGTTAGACGGCACAGTCTGTTGTGATTGGTGGGAAACAAAAGGCTTATTAGCATATCTGAATTTCAGCTCTTCCTCCGCACTTGATACACAGCGATACGAACAGTAATGATGGCGTTGGTTTTACCGTATCAATCTCATCAAAGTGGGAAACAGCATTTCTCGACATGAACAACACAAATAAATATTTTTGTATTTATAAATATGTAAAAAAAAAAAAAAAAATGAATGGCCTCCATCTGGACAAAACATGAACATGAAATATTAAATTATTATTACACAATTATTAAAACTATGTTATGAACATGCAAGAATATTCTTAAAATTATGCTATAAACAAATCTAAGATAGCATCAGTAAATGATGGCGTGCCACAAGGATCTGTGTTAGGCCCTCTGTTGTTTTCAATATATACGCTGCCAACACTGATTCTGACCTTCCAGTCTCAGCTACAACTACAGTGTTTGAGGGCGGGGCAAAGGAGACGCTGTTCGCCAGCAACCAATGGGGGGCATTATGCAAATATGTTATAAACCTACATAGGTTTGTGCAGGAAGTAAGACTGGAATTACTGACGACTCATTTCAGGCAGTTCAGAATCACTTCTTTCTTTTAGGAGACAATAACTACATTTATCTGCATTTGATCTTTGAAGCTCGGCAGATTTGTATTACACACAACATGAAAGGTCATACCCAAAAAAGCATAATGGGGCACTTTAAAGTAGCAGCACACTCTCTTCAAGGAATTATTGAGGAATTATTCATGTTTGCAGCACAAATCCTGCATGACAACACACACTGGTGTTTAATACTATATATATATCTATTCACTATATATAATTCTCTTAACTAATAAAACAATCTCAAAAAGAGAAGCCATAATATCTATGTGTTGAAATGTGAAAGATCCACAGTATGAAAGCTCCGGCTGTGATGTGTAATTATTATATAGTGGCTTTCTCTCTGTGAATAAGTGTGTAAGTCCACAGAGGAGCTTCTGCTGCAGCGTCTCGCTGTCTAACTAGGGCACGGGCAGAAGAGACACTCTCCTCCAGACACTTCTGCAGAGTTTGGATCCATTAAATAGGTCAGGCTTTCTCCTCCTGAATATGTCAGATCCTCCAGAAACTACACGAGCAGAGAAACGCACCAGTATATTTAGCAAGTATATGTTGTGGCCTTTGAGAATGACATTCAGTGTGTATGAAATATGCAGCTGCTAACAGAACTAGAGGATAAAACCATTGGTAGTAGTTCTCATTTGAATCTTCTCCTCCAGTATCCCGAGACCTGATGTTACAGGTATTACGGGATGGCATATATGTGCTGGTTTATTCTATATCGTAACAGAAAACAACATAATGTACTGATGATAAAAATAAGAAGAAACAAAACTATAATCATATGTGATCTGTCACACAGGGAATGTCCTTTTACTGTTTTTCACAGTAAATTATATGGTGACTCTTTTACTTGCAAAAAGCATAAATTTGACAGTATTTTAAAGTAAAATTACAGTTAACACTTTATTCTAAGGTCACATTAGTTAATGCATTAATTAACATAAACTAGCAATGAGCAGTACATTTGTTTGCAGGGACTTCTGGGAATGTCCTTTTACTGTTTTGTTTTTTTTTTGTTTTTTTTTTTACAATAAATTATATGGTAATTCATAGTTTTTACTCGCCAAAACCATATATTTGAGTAAAATTACAGTAAAATTACAGGTATCACTTTACAATAAGGTCCCATTAGTTACCCCAATGTAGTTAAATAATGTTAACAAATGGAACCTTATTGTAAAATGTTAGCAAATTACATATAATGCAATGTTAAACCATTTTACACCATATGTTAAAGTAACAATTTAACAGCATTTTTACATTTACAGTCATTTTTTTTTTACGCTGTACCAGTTTTATCTTAACATGATCCTGAATCTCAGTTAATTTCCAAGTGTTTATCTCAGAGGTTTTAGACTGTCACAAAATGAACATTAATAATGCTTTACCACAGAAATTCCACATTCGTGGGAGGGTGTCGTATGTTAATAATTATGCAAATGAATGCCCCCATTATCCCACTGCACAATAGCACTGAAACACACTAACACATGTGAGATGCACATGAAATAAATCACACTCTCCCGGCTTTATAAAGACAGAGCGCTCTCACTTTCAAAAGAGCACGTCTGTCAAAACCATCCATTCGTAGAGATGCGCATTAAAAGCAGTATTTCAAGAAAGCCAGGCAAACACTGTGAGTGTTTGACTCATGAAACTGATGACTCACCGTTGAGCTGTTCCATGAAACACACGTTGCCGTGAGCGTTGAAGGCCAGCGTGTCGGGCGTTACGCAGAGGGTGTGAAAGAGCGGAGAGAGGGCGATGCTCTGTAGAGAACGCACACACTCCACACACACCGCCCACAACTCCTGCTCCGACAGCCCGCTGTCCCTCAGACACAGAATATCAGCCAGAGAAACATTCTCCTGAGGACGGAGAGGAAATATTGAGTGATTAATCGCACGGATGATGCATGATATAGATACACGTGCTGTGCAGTGGGGTTCAAAAGTCTGTTAAAACTAGTCTTTTTCCAAATGCATCATTACAAATTATATTACCAGCATAACAGTCAAACACACATGCACACAAATACATAAACACACACTCGCATACATACACTACTAAGTCTGGAATAATTAAGATGTTTTGATGTTTTTGAAAGAGGTCTCTTCTGCTTACCAAGGCTGCATTCATGTAATAAAAAATACAGTAAAAATTGTGACATATTATTACAATTTAAAATAGCTATACTAAATGTGAATATATAGCAAACTATAATTTATTCCTGTGATCAAAGCTGAATTTTCAGCATCATTACTCCAGTCTTCAGTGTCACATGATCCTTCAGAAATCATTCTAATATGCTGATTTGCTGCTCAAGAAACATTTCTGATCATTATCAATGTTGAAAACAGTTGTGCTGCTTCAGATTTTTGTGGAATAAATTCACTGGAATAAATTACATATATTCACACAGAAAACAGTTATTTTAAATTCTAATAATATTACTGTTTTTTACTTTTGATCAAATAAATGCAGCCTTGTTGAGCAGAAGAGACTTCTAAATAAAAATCTTAATTATTCCAAACATTTGACCGGTAGTGTAAATACACACACATACAGTACAAAACTCCAAGGTCTCCATAGTGACCCATTCATTCCGATGGAATATTCTGCAGATTACAAAAACAGATTGTAACACTCTCTACTAAGTTCCGCTATGATGTCAGTATAGAATCTCTACATCATTGTGCTCAAATTCCTAACTGCATTTCCATGGGGAATGTGTGTTTGGCAGATGTGTGAAGGACAGCTGTGTGTTTACTGTATGTTGAAGATAACGTCAGTGGTGTTTGCCTCTCTGACATGATGTTAGAACATTGTTATGCAGTTGCTAATGCATTTCGCAAACAAAACTCCATACATGCATTTTTGAGTTCTATCCTTCATAAGGAAATAATCAAACATGACTATATAACCAAGGCGTGCTTTCAACAGATGGGAGTCTTAAGGAGACTTCTGGGTCGCTGCATAATCTGCGTCATAAATGGCAAATAAATATTCTGTCGGCTCAGAGGGATCCAAAAACAAGCCCATCTAAGTGATGATATCATAGTCTGTAAAGAGAGCCTTCAGATGGTTTAACAAATGTCTTTTGTGCCTCTTTTAATATCAGCACCATGTTTGACTGGAAAAGGCACATTTGGATTTTCCACTGAACTTTGTAGTGAACATCCCAAATACCCTAAGACAAACTGGGGTTTGTAGAAATCTTTACAGACTTTTAAAAAAAGTTTTAAAATATGTAAATAAAAAATAAGATTAAAATAAACAAACAAATAAATAATTCATATATTTTACAAAAATAAATAGAGTACTACAACAGTACTATATTGAGTAGGAAAAAACACAACTTAATATAATTTGAATATTTTTCAAATAATATTTTAAGACATTTATAATATTCATTTTTTACAGTACAATTTGGGTCGTTATACAAATAACTATACTAAAAAAATAACTTCAAAAAACGAAACAAATTTACACAGTAAAACACCATTTTCCATTGAAACAGTAATATAATGTAAAAACAATGCATTCTGGGTAATATTATTAGTTATATAGGCTACTTTCTCAAAAACAACAAATATTACCCAGAATGCATTGTTTTTACAGTATATTACTTCTGTATATTACAAATGCATTCTGGGTAATATTATTTGTCGTTTTCGAAAAAGTAGCCTATAGGCCTCTTTTCTTAAAATGACAAATATTACCCAGAATGCATTGTTTTATGGTATATTGCTGTTTCAATAGAAAACATCATTTTACTGTGTAAATTTGTTTTGTTTTTTACAGTCAGTTTTTAGAATGTACCGCCTGACTGAAAACAGTCATTATGATTGTGTTTAGTGATGCTGTATTTGCTTTACAGTGGCACAGAAAATAACTCAAAGCAGTTTTAACTGTAATAATGCAATGTTCATATTTTTATGCTGCCACTTAGGCTCCCAGTGTGCATTGCAAATGCAATATAAATAAAATATACGGTTGCATTGTTTTTTGCTTTTGCATTTTTCATGTGTCACTTTTAGTTACATGTTCACAAACACAAACCTGATGGGACAAAGCTAATGTATGTGTGACACAACAGACTAACACAACATACCACATGACTAAAAATACTCTCCGAGAAAAACATGTTTATTCATCAATGAAGAATAAAGCTCATCACTAGAGCTGAATTTATAGGGCCTAAAGTTGCCATCTCATGCAGCTGTAAGGGCCCGAGCCCGTAAATAGACAATCTCCCCTGAGAACAGAGAAGGGAAACAGGCTTTCTCCTCAACCTCCCTACAATCCACACACACACACACACACACACACACACACACACACTGGCCCAGATACGATTGTCCCTGAACCTCTGGAAGTTCACAACACTCTTACAAAGAAAAGTCTGCAGTCTTTTTGCTACAAAAGCATTAAACAAACTCTGAACAGCTGGAATTACAACACAGTTACATCTTAAATGTGTGTTTATAAATATTCACTATTATTTCTCATATTTTTCCAAAAAGTATATATTCCAAATAACTACTGCATCATGTTTTAACCCACCCATTAAGCCAGTTTATCGGTGGTACTATAGTATAGTGATGGTCAGATGGAAATACCATAATACTGAAAGACTATAATATTCATTTACCATGGTATTTGCATGGTACCATGTTCAAAGTTCAAAAAAGAAACATACATGTATTATGAATACATATTTTATATATAGTAATAATATTTTAATATATATATAAAATAGCCTATGTATAAAACATATTATTGCTATATATTGCAATAATATAAGCTCTATTATAAAATATAATTACAGTGTTAATCATCAGGAGATTGTCAGTCACCTGTCAATCCATCAATCTCACCTCGTCCTCGAGCAGCGGAGGAAGACGCTCAACTTCCCGGCGCCTCTTCTCCTCTTCCTCGCCCTCTTCCTCATCCAGGCAAACCGCAGCAGAGCCGAATGTTCCCATGGTGCTTCTGGATCCTGATGGATTCTAGATCAGCTGGAGCTTCTGATTCTCTCTCGGTCTCCTAGTAACGCTCATTCCACTCTACGGCGACGTCACAGATCGCGAGTTTTCCGAACATTCTTCTGCACTGCGGAGAAAGAGCGCGGATTCCATCAGATCAATAACGCGCAAGTGTTTCTTCTGCTGATCCGCTGCTGGTCGATAACCGATGGCAACAGGGGAGTTTACTAACTATGCTGTCATGGTAACGACATGCGCGTGCACGCGATTACTACATCAGCCGCCAGCGTCCGAAATCTGAAGCACCGCGCGTGCGCAGAGAGACGCGCTCCACCTTCGATCAGCTGCGCGCAGACGCTACATTATTTTTATTTACTGGTCATCATGACTGGCATCTGCGTCAGTTGACGTTTTCCCATAAAACATCAGCAACATTTAGTTTCTGAAAGGTCTTTTACGCCGCTTCCGTCTGTCAAATCCTCTCTGTATTGACACATTAATATCGGGGCAAGTTGTCACATGGCCAATTTTATGTGTCATTTTTAATCTTACCTTTTACATTTTCTTTCATTAACTGTTTAGCTTCATATGTACAGTTTGATTTAGCCAAAAAGCTATAAAATAGCCTATAATACACTGTAAATACTACTGTGAAAGCATATTTGATATTTTTTTTCTCAATATAGAAAAACACAGACAGAATGCTCCCAATTTGACAATTTAGTTCTAAAGTAAAACCACCTGAGAAATAGACACCAACAAATTTATGGTCTAAAATGTTTTCCAAACAATCAGTTTTTATTGTACAGATTTAAATGTAAACGCTCTTTCAATATCATTTGCATTAACAACTTAACATTCTAAAAGGTTCTTTGGGGTTCTATAGAACTCTACGGTTTTATTTTTCAAGATTCTTTGATGAACAGAGGGCTCAAAAGAACAATAATTATTTGAAATAGAATCTTTCTTAAGCAGCAAATCAGCATATTAGAATGATTTCTGAAGGATCATGTGACACTGAAGACTGGAGTAATGATGCTGAAAATTCAGCTTTGATCACAGGAATAAATTGACTATATATTGACATAGAAAACGGCTATTTTAAATTGTAATAATATCACAATTTTTACTGTATTTTTGATCAAATACATGCAGCCTTGGTGAGCAAAACTCTGAATTATTCTAAACGTTTGACCGCCAGTGTATCCACACACAAACTGAGCATACACACAGTGTCTCTTACAGAGGTGATGTACCACTCATTTAGACAGCGACTCACTGTGACAGAGCACTTTTCTCTCTCTCGTGGCCATCTGGGTGTTTTGGTTTCACAGATTCATCTGCCCCAGAGCTCTGTGACAGCAGCAGATGTGTCCAGCTCTGACAGGTCAAGCCTGCAAAGACGCGTGAATGTTCTCTGACTCGCCCCGAGGCTGAAGATGAATGTTAACAAATACTGAAAATGCTGACCTGCATCTGGCCTTCAGGTTAACACAACAAGAGAGGAGACAGTTCGGAATAGTATATCCGAGTGGCTTCTAGAACAAGAACAAATGTAGGGCGGGGCTTGATTTTGTCCGTGGGGAATTGATTGAATGGTTGTGGTTTGCTATTGGTGGATCTCATGTGAGTGACAGATTCCCCCGCCCTCGTCATCAGAGAAGAGATGTCACTGCAAGAGCAAGGGGAAGTTATTCTGATTTAAGATTACGAGACACATGAATTTAAAAACAATGATGTGCACAGATAAATCATTTAGAATAAACACTGCAATATCCCATAAAAAAATAATTGTCAAATTTGCTTTCGTCAATATTCACAAAAAAAAAATCCACTGTGGCTCTCAAATCTCACCTGCATTTATTCAAACTTGAATTATCAATATGCGTCTCACCCGGATTCACATCAATAACTAAAGAGTTGTGAATAAACTCATCCTTATTAACTCTAGCAGCGATTAACACACAAACCTGACAATCAACTGATGCTCCTATGTAAAAATATGAGTTCTCAATATCAACAACAAAAAAACAACAACAGCATAAACAAAGGCAGAAAACTAATTCAAACAAGTCATGCTGACAACTGATAATTAGCAACTTTGTTAATTGATTGACAGGCGATCTAACCAATCATAACACCGAATCCGCTGTTAAAATCTACTAGATTAACGTTGGTGGACTTGAACTTGAAAAATGTTGTGTACTGACGTCTTTCCGCGGTTGAAACAACATTCCTTCTGATGTTCATTCATGTTTATTTGATGCTATAAATGAACTAGTCGGAAGAGATGATCGGTTAACGAGCCGCTTGAACTGAGGAGCTACAGCGATCTGTCACGACACATTTAAGAGCCACAAAACGGTTTTTATTGTTCGAATTTCATCAAAAATGACAAAATTTGACATTTGAGACTTTGTTTCATATCAAAAGTAACCTGCTTTGTCTTGTCTGTTGACGTGTTCATTATAAAGCTTGGAAGAGCCAGGATATTTTTAATGTAACTCTGACTGTGTTCATCTGAAAGAAGATAGTCATATACACTTAGGATGGCTTGAGGGTGAGTAAATTATGGGGTAATTTTCATTTATGGGTAAACTATCCCATTAATGAATCTCCTCCAGATGCCGGTGAAATGAACAACACTTCTTCATACTCCGGAAATGAACAGCCAACAAGTTCAAGCAGAATTTCAGATAATATCCTGCAGATATTAAAGTCGAGGTGCTCAGAGAAAAAGCCTGATGAGCTGCTACCGACCCTGTATCATATTCACATTCTCATCTAGCAGGAATTTCCATCAACAAATAAGCACATTTTCGTTCGTCTCCCTTAAGGCGCCTCACAGTTTAAGAATGCAAATTGGATGTGAATCAAATTCTCCCAAAATATTCATCCTCGAGACACGAGCCACAGAAATAAACACCTACAAAACCATCACCGCATTGAGAAGACGAGCCCACAGAAGCGTGAGCTACAGCGGCATCAGAAGATCATGTGGTTTGTGCTTTCCGAGCCTCCGGTCAGCTAATCTCACGCTGAATTACAGCACTGGACCCGAGCCATCCGAACATAATGCAACAGTAATTCAGCGAGTTGGAGTCATGCCCTCTGCTGATACTGCATTATTGTCTGCTGACCTTCACTACATAAACAGCAGTTACACCATGACAAACACGTTTACCAAGAGCAGATGAACAACATAAGCTACGATTACTGAGAATCTAAAGATGATTTACTGCCGGACCAGTTTAATCAGATGAAACTCTTCTCTGGGTGTTTAAGGGATGTTCAGGGTTCAGTGAAGCAAAGGGGTCATGCTGTACTGTCAATATTAACAACAACTAAAAATAACAGGAGTAAAAATAGGTCATTTTAAATATTTTTCAAATTCTGGTTATTGAAAATAAACAACTTAAAGGAAATTCAGAAATGTTGAGTAATTTTAGCTTAAGTACTATAATTACTAAAACAGAAATAAAAATAAATGAAGGCTAAATAGAAATATTCTTTTAAAAATATAAAAACGTAACAAAATGACTAGTATATACATAACAGTGTTGTTATCGTAATCAAAAACTACAAATATAACTATTCAAAATTGGAAATACGGCTGAAATAAAATATGAATATAAGATGGAAAAACTTGGAACAAGTTAAAAGGAAAATTAGAAATAGTGAGTAATTTTAGTTGAAGTACTATAAACTCTAAAACTGAAATAAAAATAAATTAAAGCCAAATAGAAATATTCTTTTCAATAATAAAATTACAAAAGCATATAACAAAATTACTAAAACAGTGCATTCACGATGGTGTTGTTTTTGTTGTCTAAAACCTAAAATAAAACTATTCAAATTTGTAATTTTTTAATATTTTTAAAATAAAATATTAGATAGAACACTTAAAAAGAAAAATGGAAATAAATAAGTTTAGGTTGAAGTACTAAAATAACTAAAACTGAAATAAAAAATAAATGAAAGCTAAATAGAAATATTAAATAAAAATACAAATTACAAAACCATTTAATGAAATGACTAACATTAAAAATACCAGAAATATTAAAATTAGAATGAAAACTGAAAATATAAAAAGTTAATTCAACATATTAACAAATAGAAACAAACAGTATAAAAATAATACTAAAAATAACAGAGACTCACAATATAGCATGACTTTCTGAGCCTTATTGATTTATAAAACTACATGAACATATTTAGGACTCAAATTTCATTAAATATTATTTTGTGAATCAAACGGAATGGTGTCATACTTCCACTAGTAGATCTAGTGCTGTCATGTAAACTATAGTCAAGTCTATTGAATAAATCAGCCACTAGATGGCAGAACATCACTGAGGAGAATCAAACACTGACTTTCCATCTCTTATAAAACACTGAATGTTTTTATGTTCAGATACATTTCCAGTGGTTATGAGAATCTTTCCATGTCACATGTATTTACATATTCAATATAATCTGTTTGAACCATCATAGGCATTTTACCAGCTTCACCAACTGGACAAGACAAATAATGACAATTGAGCTGCTAATAAACAAAGAACTGAAGTATAATTCATTTGGAGTGGCAATAGCTGATCAGACCACAGATTTGTACAGTTTCTCTAAATCAGAACACAGTAGAAAACATTGGAATCTAGATGATTACGTTTCTGTAACTGAATTACGAGTGTTGTTTGTCTGCACAAGCAGCTCGAGTAGCAGCATAACGCAGGCAAGACACTTCACTTAAAAGACCATTAATGATTTGTACCCGTATGTGTCTTCCTACTTTATCCATCAGCTTTTGCCTTCTGGCTAAAATGGAAAAAGAAGATTATTCTTCATAAATGTAAAGATATTATATAACCATGTTCATTATTGGCGTCCTTAGAAACCCCAGCAAACACGCAAACACACACACACACACACGTATGCTTTTAAACACTAGTGAAAGAGGAACACTAATGGAAACATTGTTTCCCCATTCAAGTATCAACCTTTAAAAATAAAGGTTCCAAAATAGGGTTTTTCACAGCCACAAAAACCTTTTGTGATCAGTTCTTAAAAGAACCATTTTTTTCTTAGTGTGAAGAACATTTGAATAATCTAAAGAACATTTTTCCACTATAAAGAACCTTCTGCAACGGAAAGATTCTGTGGATGTTAAAGGTTCTTCATGGAAACATTGATGTCAATAAAAACATTTATTTTTAAGAGTTTTTCTCTACAAAACTCGTTTCAAACATTTAATCTATAAAAACCATAGCATAACTTTAATCCATATGATGCATGCATTATTATGAAATTATGGCAGATGAATTTCCCTCCACTGAAGCTCTCAAATGAAATATAATTCACACTGGACATGAATAACCTCAGACGTCTTGTCTCGTGAACAAACATCACTGACGTCAAACCTGATGGCTGATTTGAGAGCTGCAACAAAGGAGAAGATTCATTTCATTCACTCCAATTTCAACTTGAATCTGAATCAGTTGAATTTGAATTCTGTTGCTCACTAAAAGTTAACAGACTTCAGAAGACTTGAAGTTCCCTTCAAGATAAAAAGACCAACACACTGCAAAAAAATGTTCTTCATCAGTGTTTTTGTCTTGTTTTCCTGTACAAATATCTAAACATTCTCAAATCAAGATACATTTACTGGAGAAACAAAATGACTGAAGATATTAAGTCTTGTTTTCTGAAAAAAAAAATTGATCAAAATGAAGTGAGTTTATGCTTAAAACAAGAACAAATATCTGCCAATGGGGTCAGGAAATCAACTTAATTCAAAGAGAAAACAAGTTTTTCTTGATTTAAGAATGTTTAGATACTAATACTGGAAAACAAGACAAAAATACCGAGGAAGAACATCATTGTTTGCAGTGTAACTGAAGCTGCTGTGAGATGCTCTGATGACTTTCACACCTTGAGTGTCTGTTAAATCAGATCAGTCTGTTTTGCTGTGTCACAATCTCTCTATCACTCTTCTGTCACCTTCAATCCGCCTGTTTTCCTCCCTCCATATCCTTTCTGAGCGCGAACAGAGGGCAAAATTAGCATATTAATCACAGTTTACAGTATGTCACGTGTTCATTATCAGGAGAGACTGTGTGTGAATGTGAGACAGATAATGGATAAGTACATAATACATAGAAATATTGTTTCATTAGTTAATGTCACATAAAGGACAGAGACTTTTGAATATGAATGTGTGTCCTTATGTATTTTACGGCAATCCATGTTTTCACTGTTATACGGTAGGGGGCGCTATTCAGCATCTTCTGAAAGAGTACAGAATCTCCTGATCAAAACACAGACGAAGAAGAAGCAGAAACAAGCGACAGAAGCATTGCTGACACACATGTAAAATACTGTCTAATGTTACTGAATGAAATATCGACCATGAAGAGGAAATGACATCATCATCATCATCATCATCAGTATGTTGGTCAGCGGCTCTAAACACTTTCCTCAGTTCTTCACACTCACCTTCATGAGCTCTAGAGTCTCTGACACACAATCAACTCTTACAAGGCCTTTTTAATTAAATAAGAGCTAATTACACACAACACTGACTCAGAGAGACACCACACTCAACCTGCGTCTCTCTCTCTCTCTCTGTCTCTGCGTGGAAAAGTTTGTATTTGGCAGGAGATTCTGCACTGATCTATTTTGGGGGTTCGTGTTCAGACCCCTGAATATATTAAAGGTATTCAGGGATTTCACGCCTGTCAAACAGAGTGAGATTTGAGAACCGACACATGGGCATGATCTAATGGAGTGACTCTGAAAACACACAAAACAACTAAATACTTGCATTATATGGTGGAAAGCACATTTATGGTGATGTAGAAAAAGGAGTCAAGTTTCAGAATACAGATTCTTCCTCAAACACGCTGTCACACGAGAGCAATAGGCTGAAATGTAAGTTGTTATTTCTCCTCCATCGCATCTCTCACTTGCATCTCCACAAACCTAATTAAAATACACTTTTTGGCTGATGTCTAATGCTTTTTTTGTGAATATACTACTGGTCAACTTTGGAATAATTAATTTTTTTATGTTTTTGAAAAGTATTTTCTGCTCATCAAAGCTGCATTTACTTGATCAAAAATAAAGTAAAAAAATTGTGAAACATTTTTACAATTTAAAATTGCTAAATAGCTGTTTTCTATGTGAATATATTGTTAAATGTAATTTATTCCTGTGATCAAAGCTGAATTTTCAGCATCATTATTCCAGTCTTTAGTGTCACATGATCCTTCAGAAATCATTCTAATATGCTGATTTGCTGCTCAAGAAAAATTACTGATTATTATCGATGTTGAAAACAGTTGTGCTGCTTCAGATTTTTGTGGAAATCATGATACATTTTTTTTTTCTCACTCAGTCACTGTCTCTCTCTCTCTCACACACACACACACACACACTCAACTCCTCACTCACTGACTCACTCTCTCACTGACTCATTCTTTCACTGAATCATTCTTTCACTGACTCACTCTCTCACTGACTCATTCTTTCACTGACTCACTCTCTCACTGACTCATTCTTTCACTGAATCATTCTTTCACTGACTCACTCTCTCACTGACTCATTCTTTCACTGAATCATTCTTTCACTGACTCACTCTCTCACTGACTCACTGACTCACTCTCTCACTGACTCACTCACTCACTGACTCACTCTCTCACTGACTCATTCTTTCACTGAATCATTCTTTCACTGACTCACTCTCTCACTGACTCACTCTCTCACTGACTCACTCACTCACTGACTCACTCTCTCACTGACTCACTCACTCACTGGGTGCTTCTCAATTCTTTTTTGTGCATCCTCGTTTTCTTTCCTCGCATCTTAGCTCCACCCCTTCAGGATGCGAGGGAAGGCACAAGGAAAAGACGCGAGGATGGAGGAATTGAATCAAGTGAAATGATATCCTCGCTCCCTTTAGAGTCACTTCAAAGCGTCACCCATCTGTTGTTAAAGTTTAGTTAATTAAAAAAATTATAGTGAATATTAATAAAGCAAGATGCCCCGTTGAAATATGTGAGATGTAAAGTTTATTTAAACTGCAAAAGTAAAGCATACATTTAAATTATTGTGACAGATATAAAGGGGGAGAAGAATGTATACGTGCGTCAGGTTTTTCGACGAGAAAGACTTCCGCAAAGGATACACCTGTGTATCCTCGCTCATGACTCCTCAGGAAGCTTCCTCACTCCTCGTTCCTCGCCTCCTCGCAGTGCAATTAGAGAATTGAGATGTCCTACAAGATGACTGACTCACTCACTGACTCACTCACTCACTGACTCACTAACGCAATCACTCACTGACTCACCCACTCACGGACTCACTCATTCTCTCACTCACGGACTCACTCACTCACTGACTCACTCACTAACTCACCCACTCACTCACTGACTCACTAACTCACAGACTCACTCACTAACTCACCCACTCACTCACTGACTAACTAATTCTTTCACTCACGGACTCACTGACTGACTCACTAACGCACTCACACACTCACTCACTCACACACACACACACACACACATTAACTCACTCAGTCACTGACTCACACACTAACTCACTCACTGACTCACTCACTCGCTGACTCACTCACTCACTCACTGACTCACAAACTCACTCACAGACTCACTCACTAACTCACCCACTCACCGACTCACTCACTGACTAATTATTTCACTCACGGACTCACCGACTGACTCACTAACACACTCGCTGACTCACTAACTCACTCACTCACTGACTCAGTCACTAACTCACCCACTCACTCACTGACTCACTAACTCACCCACTCACCGACTCACTCACTAACTAATTCTTTCACTCACGGACTCACTGACTGACTCACTAACGCACTCACTGACTCACTAACTCAGTCACTAACAAGGAATAACAACAAAAATAAAGGTAATTGTGAGTTTTTTGCGAGTTTGGACATTTTTCTCAGAATTGCGTTTATATCTCGCAATTCTGACTTTCTTGCAATTGAGATCTATATACTCGAATTGACTTTATTCTCAGAATTGTGATATAGTCCGGATTGTGAGAGAAAAACTCACAATTGAGAGAAAACAAAGTCAGAATTGTGAGCAATTTGCAATTATGAGAAAACAAATCTCACTCACTAATTCTTTCACTCACGGACTCACTGACTGACTCACTAACTCACCCACTCACCCACTCACTCACTCATTTACTCACTCACTCACTCACTGACTGACTCACTCATTATTTGATGAATATAAAGTTCAATAGAACAGCATTTATTTGAAACAGAAATCTTTTGTAACATTATCAATGTTTACTGTCACTTTTGATTAATTTATTGCATTCCTACTTATTTATTAATCCCAAACTTTCGAATGGTAGTGTATCATGGTTTCCACAAAAGTATAAAGCAGTTATGCTGTGACTTAATAGATGTGGATTATTTTCTTGCTTCAGAGCAGATCAAATATTCTGGCCACAAGTTAGACATCATAGAGCATAATTTAACTCTTAATTATGGACATTATTCATGGTAGACACCAAGTTTAATTTGAAGGACAGAAATGTCAAATGTTCAGCTGATGAAATATTGGACATTTTGTGGAAATGCACTGACATAAACTATAACTTTTAGAGAGTACAACCCCTTGACCTGAATAAGGTCCACAATTTGATATTCAAGGTAAGATTGACTTTTTTTTTTTTTGGTAAAAATTTGAACCATTAAAAATAAAAGGAGTGCAGACATACAGTTCTACAGGATTGAGTTATAATTGTAGTTTCTCTCTCATAACATACAGCACCTTCTGAATTCACTCTCCAGCACTGACAGCAAATCTCACAGTGTAAATCCACAATCCTGCGGTAACAAAGATGGATAGATGCATTAAAACAAACATACTGTACAAATCAACATCTGAACTCAGATACTGAGCAATAAACAAGAGACAGATTTCCCCCTCTATCATACGAATCTTCCACATCCACACACATCTCTTCATTTAAATATCTTTCATTATTTATTATCTCAATCTGTGGTGCATGGAAACACATGGACAGAAAATAAAACAGCTAATGGGTGGCATTAACCCGGCCAAAACCAGGACAGCCAATCAGAGCGCAGCACTTCAGAGGAAACAGGAAGGCGTGAAATTAATCCCTCTTTTCTGCTTTTCTGTCAAATGGTGCATTAAATACTGCTAAACCTGTTGCTTTTCCTCGGGAGGAAACCTTTCCATTTGATACTCTGAAAGTCAAATTTAAATGTAAAATGGAGAATCTCAAAAAACATGTCCAGGTCACATTTAAATTCATAAAGAAAAAACAAAGTCATGTCATGGCACATTGACCCATCACAATGAAAAAAACAAAACAAAAACAGTAATAATAAAATAAAAATAAATAATAATAATAATAAATAAAAAGAATACATCTTAAAATATTCCTAAAATAGGTTTAATTTACTTTAATGAAAATATATATTTTTTAAATATAATATAATAACTTTTTTTTTTTTTATTTAGGGGGGAAATATATGGAAGCTTGTTTTCACCAAAGAATAACAACAAAAATAAATAAATAAAGGTAATTGCGAGTTTTTTGCGATTTTTTATCAGAATTGCGTTTATATCTCGCAATTCTGACTTTCTTGCAATTGAGAATCTATATACTCCAATTGACTTTATTCTCAGAATTGTGATATAGTCCGGATTGTGAGAAAAAAAACTCACAATTGAGAGAAAACAAAGTCAGAATTGTGAGAAATTTGCAATTATGAGAAAAAAAATCAAAATTGTGAGAAACTTGCAATTGCAAGAAAAAAGTCTTTATTGTGATATAAAAACTCACAATTATGAGAAAAGTCAGAATTGTGATAAAAAAAACTTGCAATTATGAGAAAAAAGCCAGAATTGTTATATAAAAACTCAATTATGAGGAAAACAGTCAGAATTGTGAGAAACTCACAATTACGAGAAAAAAAGGCAGAATTGAGAGAAACTTGCAATTATGAGGGAAAAAAGGCAGAATTGAGATTAAAAACTTGAGAAATTTTAAAGGTAATAATTGTGAGAAAACAAAGTGTAACCCCTTCTGTTCAAACTGCCCGCTCTAAGCAGGACTCGAACCCGGGTCCCTCACATGGGAGGCGGGCGCTCTAACAAGGAGGCTAAAGACTGCAGTCTCTAGCGTCAGTTGCTAGAATGCCTCTTAAGATCAGGGGAGTGAGGTTTACATGCACAGCTCTTACTGGCCTACGTACATTACAATAGTCCGAATTGTGAAAAACTCGTAATTGCAAAAAAGTCAGAATTGTGAGAAATGCGCAATTGCAAGAAAAAAAGTACGAACTGCGGTATATAAACTTGCAATTGCGAGAAAAAGCCCAAATTGTCAGAAACTCGCAATTGCAAAAAAGTCTGAATTGTAAGATATAAATTTGCATTTGCATTTTTTTATACAGTGGCAGAAACAAGCTTCCATAGAAATATGACCAGGATATGTTCTTGACATATTTACTGAGATTTACTCTCATTTCCAGATGTAATTTTTTGGAATAACATGAGGCGTGAACTCAGCGTGATGTTTGTATGTAAATGAATGAGCCGTCTGAGCACCAGATCGCAGCAGGTCACAGTCGCTCGTTTCCTTCAGCTAGACTAGTTTTGGTGAAGAGCATTACTAGTTTTTCTTCCACAGTTTGTGATGTTAAGCAGACCTGGCTGCTACAACGACTGTTCACCAATGAAGCATCAAATTATTGTAATTTTTCCTTCTAGTACCACAATGATGATTTTCTTGCACAAACAACGTCTCCTTGACGACAGAACAGTGATTCACCATAGAAACAGTAAAGAATCATTACAGATCTGTTATAGAACAACTAGAGAGACGCTCTCGCTCCATTCCAGAACCTAGTGAGCCGCTTCACCCTCTAAAACCTCATGCTCAACACTCAGAAATTCAACATTTATGTATTTGACTTGCATATAAAAATTGCATCCATTTGGATTACACAGTTTGATAACACTTTACTCAAAGCCTTTATATATAATGCATTATCAAAGATTTTCAAAGCACTAATTATGCCTTGTAATGCACCTTATAATTCATTGTATGATCTCAATTATCAAGAATGGAAACCAAAGATATAATATCTATTCATTGAACACACAAAGTATAATGCATTAAAACACAAGACAAACAACCAATTTCAGATGTAACAAGGAACCTGCAAATACTATAATGCATTTAAACTTTGGTTACAATTAGATATGCATTTTAACATGCATTATGAATAACTCATTATATATAAAGACTTTAAGTACAGTGTTACCCACAGTTTTAACATAAATTAATAAACTTAATGTGATGCATTTTTGTCATTAGCATAAATCTGTTCATTGTGAAAACAATTACATTTACACAAATACAATTACACAAAAGTATGAACATGGTTAAAATATGACTAGTTGTGGAACAAGCAATATTCAGTTAGTTAAAATGAATGAGACTGAAAAAAAAATAATAAAACAATTGGATTTATTGATAAAGCTGGTTATTGTGTATTTAAAACACATTCAGTTTATTAGTACTATAACAGAAATCTGATCTATTTCATTTATGTTTGACTGACAAATATGCATCACATTAAGTTAATTAGTTTATATTAAAACTGTGATCCAAACGCATGGAAATTTTATATGCAATTCAAATACTTAAATCTTAAATTTAGGCTTAAATATTTTTTTCGCAAAATAGAGTCTGAATTAGCAAGTTTCTAAGATGACAGTACTGTAATAATCATAAAAATACACATCACACACAAACAATGGGTAAAATAGTCTGGATTATTTTATATCAATACTTTTTAGTCTTGAAAGAAATAAATTTAGAACCCACATTTCTATTAAATCGTTGGACATATTGGATACATTATCTGATGCTTAATGCAATGCATTCTGGAACGGACTTCTCTACGATGTACAGTATACATACAGTGCTGCGTTACAATTAGGTTTCTTATAAGGCAGCAGAATCACACAGTTGCTGAACCGCACCTGTGATGCCTTAAAATGCTGTCGCTCACTAGGATTCAGAACGGAGCTTCTTTGTCTGTTTACATTGCACATTTCAACGGCAGAACAGAAGTTAGACAGAAGCAGGCCTTTTTTGTGTATTACTAAGTTTTCGCTAGTTGATATTCACAGTATATATTAAGCATGTTGAGCTAATGGACTATGAATGGTTTAAAATTGCTGGTGAACTTTCATGTATTTGGAAGTTTTTCTCAGAAATGATTTAGACATTTGAGGGACTCTCAATACATCTATGAAAATAAATATATGGCAAAATCCTTTGAAATGCTTCTTTTCATCACATAAACTTGATTGCGTTTACATACACTCAAACACACTTGCACAACGTAACACGCGCACACACACACACACACACACACCAATTATGGCAATGTTTGTTACCTGTAGAGATAAATGTACCAGTTTGGTAAAGGTACGAACACAATGTTCACGTACACAATGCAGTTTTGGGACTGACGACCACTTCGGTTCTGTACAGGCTGCACAGAAATATGTTTGTTTGCCACTTCTGTTTATAAGAACCACATAAACTCCCATAAGAGAAGTGACACCAGATTGAACTGCAGTGTGAACATGGCCAATAAACATGTGCTCCAACTCTGATGCTGCAAAAGTAAAACCAGGGGCCTCATTTATCAAACGCAGATAGAACTGATCTTAAATTCCATGGATTTTATCCTATGCCAAAAGAGAGGAACAAATCAGGATTTATGAAGGCAGGAACTGACCAGTAATTCAATTATACAACAATATGAAAATGTAAAAATAAATAGGCAATAATGATGAGCATTTATATTATTATATGCACAAATGAGCAACATTTTGATAATGAATTAATTATTTCCTGAAAAAATAATATTTATACGTTTTTTTATACATACATATACATGTATATACATGAAAATATAAAAATAAACTGTTGTATGCTCACATTTCAGTGTAATTCATTAATTGTTACCTGAAAAAATAAAAATAAAACACACACACACACATATATATATGTGTAAAATGTTTTTAAAAAGGTTGAAATATACACACACACACACACACATTAGTGGTGTCAAACGATTAATTGCAATTAATCGCATCCAAAATAAAAGTTTGTTTACATTGTACTGTGTATAATTATTGTGTGTATATATATACACACACACACACACACACGCATGAATATATGTTAAATATGAAAAAAATGTTATATTTATATATATGTAATATTTATATTTATATATAATATAAATTATACATGCAAATATTTCTTAAATATATACATGTATGTGTGTGTATTTATATATACATAATAATTATACACAGTGCACACACATATATTATGTAAACAAACTTTTATTTTGGATGCGATTAATCACAATTAATCATTTGACACCACTAATATATTGTGTGTGTATATATATATATATATATATACACACACACACACACACACACAGTACAGAAACCAGACAATGCCTACCGCACATATGATTTCCATAAAATTTTAACGGCTTTGTGCTAATTACATCACTGAAATTATTTAACATAAATGTATGTATGTATATACAGTACATTTTGTGCATGTATATATATCCGAACATTTTTTGTGCATACGGAACTTGATAAATCATCTATAGAAATATTTTGTAAACTGTTGTAACTTTTGCAAACATTCACATTTAGGATCATTCTTCGCACGTCTTTATAAATGAGGCCCCAGGTTATTTTGTTCTTGCGTTTGTACGATCCGAGGAGCCAATGCAAACATCCTGTACAATGAACAATGCAGGAAAGAGCTAATGAAACTTGATGGTACTAAAAAAAGTTCCTTTCTTAAATCCTAGGGTTGGAGTTCGGTCGAGCCCTTGAACTACACGGTAGTTTCATTTCTCCAGGGTCCCGTGCGTATATTCCCCGTGCTGTCGGAGGGGTAGAGCGCGCTTCCCTTGAGAATGCCGTTCTGATTGGGCAGCGATTGTCTGCGAGCGTGCAACTCGATGTGGGTGTGATGGAGATCGTCCTCCGCCGTCTTCCCGCACCCACACAGAAAGTTCTCGCCCGTGTCCGGCGGATTCAGAAGCTCGTCCTTGGCGCAGCACACGTGGTGGTGGCAAAGCGCGAGAGCTTCATGGTGGCAAACGTGGTGCGCTTCGTGAGCGAGGTGGCAGATGTGGCTGTGCGGGCTGTTGGCGCGCGAGCTGTGCGCGCTCGCGCCGTCAGCACCGGAGGGAATCCGAAAGGCCAGTTCCCTTTCCCGATGCCGTCTCGCTTTAGTCCTGACAGGCTTCAAGCAGCGATGCAGATGCACGGCGGGTCGGTATCCTTCGGGGTCGGAATGGAGCAGCACACGCGGAGTGGTTTCGTCCTCCAGAAGCTGCTGCGTGTGCAGGGCGGCGCAGCACGGCGAAACCGGCGTCAGGCAGGTCACGTGATTCTGGCACGCACAATGCGAGTGGCTCAGAATCGATTTCCCCGGACAAAGCGCATCCGAATGGCAGTGGCTGTGCGTGTCGCCATTCACGTTGACTTTGGGCCGGCTGTGTGCGTGACAAGCCTTATTATTCGGGCGTCGTCCAGGACAGCACGCGCACCAGCAGTGCCACACGTCGTCGCGTTTTGCACAGTGGTGAATGAGTACGAACAACCCGAGCGTGACGGAAAACGCCCCGTATAGGCAGCTGAAGATCATATCCAGAAAGTGACCCTGTGTTACCGCCAGAGCACCGAACGTCCACGTGGTGACAAACAAAAACAGCGTGAAGGCGGCGGTCCGCAGCTGAGCCTTGAACGAGTGCTCGTTGGCCAGCATAGAGGGGTTGATCAGACCCGGGCAGCCGCCGTGGCACTGGCCGCCGTCGGTCCCCGGCTCACCCTGGTGGACGTCAGCCAGCCTCTGCTGCTCCTCGCTCATGGCTTTGAGCTCGTACTTCCTCTCGGGGTGTTTGTGCAGCTGGATGAAGGTGCACAGGAAGTAGATGCAGGTCACCAGGACGATGAAGGCCACGGGCCCATAAAACGCACCTAGACTGGGCTCCCACGCCATCCAACAGCTGCAAAGACAATGAAAGCAAAATGGACAATTCAATGGACAATATCACAGTAGTTATTATAAATGATTTATCTGTGCACATCATTACTGTTTTAAAGGGGTCATGAATTGAGAAATCAACTTTTCCTTGAGCTTTTGATATATAAGAGGTCATTGTACTAATCTTTTCTCAGACTTTTGAACCCCATTTTATGCATGTGAGGATGCAATAAAATATTGCATAATAAAAGTTTAAGAATTTCTCATTGAAAAAATTTGTATCGATTGAGCATTATTCTGAAAGAAAGAACAGAAGGAAGGAATAGCCTATAGTGGTTCTGGCTCTGCATGCCTGCATCATTTAATGCTTTTTTGAGCAATCTGGCCATATTTAGTATGGAGTATGTTACTCTGAGTGACTCAAGTATATGAAAGAGTGTCACTCAGACTTCTAAAAGAACATATAAGATTGATTTAGTTGCTACTTACACCGGCGTCTGCTCTCCACTACCGTAGTTCTCGATGTTGATGGCTGCTGTGATGCCACATATGATGAAGGGAACTCCTCCACTGATTAAATAAAACCTGCAGACACAAAACACACAAACAAATGATCATATTCACTCGTTCTTGATGTGGCTTCACCATGTTGAAGCTAACAATACAGCATCTGATTTAAACACTGAAGAGAGTGATATATTTGAATATATATATCAGGGCTGGATTTCCCGAAACCTTCTTAACTCTACGTCGTTCTTAAATTATACCTTAAGCTGTACCTTGAAGTTAATATGTGTTTCCCGAAATGTTCTTAGTTAAGCATACCTTCTGTAATTCATACTTTCATAAGGTTGGTCTGGACCACTCTTAGCTATACCTTATCACTGTTGACAGTCAATACGAATATAATTCTGAAGCTGTAATTCACCCAGTGTTCGATTAGGATTATGGCAAAGAATAAAATGCAAAGATTCACTGCTAAATTCGAATGTGCTTTAGCGCTTGTCATGTATCACAACTATTCTGTGTTTTTAACCTCATCAGGTTTATTTTAGGTTTCAGACATTTAAATACACATTTGAATTAGGTAGGCTACTGCATAAAAAAGACATTTATAGTTAGTTAAATTCCACTGATGTCTACGGAAGCTGCAACAATAACCCTTTCAATTATATAATTTGACAAAGTGTTTTATTCATATCAGATACACATTGTGTATGAAACAATAAAGTTTACTCTATTCTTCTCCCAGTTCACCGGCCACATACTTTTATGTATTTCGGGGAAGATTTCGTAAATCCGACAGCTCTGAATTGCCGTGCAAACAAAACACATTCACTTCCACATATTTTACAATCGGAATATATCATAAAATTCATGATATAGTTAATAAGTTTGTGAATATTTTAAATAAAAAAAGAAAAAACAATATAAACGCGATACCTACATGTCTGTCAGCTCCAAGGAATTAAAACTTTGTTCTAAAATAACGGTCACCTTAAACTCACGCTGATGGGGGCTCCGCGCCTCCAGAATATAGATAAATTACAATATAGATTTAGTTTGCAATTTGGATTACTTTTATAACATCCCATGAGTCCTTATGAAGTCCTTATGACATCACACTTATGAAGATATACCTTAAGCAAACTCCTAAGGGATAGTTCGGGGAACACGCCTAGAAACGGTTCAGTTAAGGTCTACCTTTAGAGTCTTCGTAGCGCACTAAGAGACAACATTATCGGGAAATCCAGCCCAGGACTGTTTGAGGGAAGCATTAAACACAAAGGAAAATCAGGATCAGAGCGATGTGGGAACCCAAAGCCAACCTAGAGGAAAGACAAAATGAGAAATAGACGAGAAAACGTGCACAATATTCACTCCAGAAATTACACTCTAGACACAAGTATACAGACGTGAATTTACTGTGGTGATATTAAACTCCAGGACTCAAGGGGGTGCTAGAGTTTCCTTCAAATGTCTGTAGTGTTTGTGTTTACAGTGTTAACATGTTTATAGTGTGAACTAACTTTAACTTGCTCTGCAAAATTCTATTTAAACTGTACATCCTCCATGATACTAGTTTTTCATTCAGATGTTTTAGTAAAAATATCTGCACCTGCTTCTAATGCGTCAGTGTTATCATTAACTAAAACTATAAAAAAAAATAACAAAGCTGACATACTAGTATAAAATATGAAATTAGATGAAAACAAAGCTGAACGAAAATTAGAAGTTCAAGCACTAAAATGCTAACTGAAATTAAACAAAAACTGAAATAAAAATGACTATTTAGAAATATTAAAAAATACTACTGAAAAATGACAAAAATCACATTACTAAAAATTAAACTGAAATGAAACCTGAAATATAAAAGCAAAAGCTAATTCAAAATATTAATGAACTATAATAATAATAATAATAATAATAATAATTACTAAAATAACACTGATGCATGTATATAAAAGAACATAATTAAATATTGTAGTTAAATTTTTAGAAATATATACAGTATATAAAAAGGAAAAATTACAAAATCACATAATAAAATTACTAAAAATTAAACAAATGAAACCTGAAAAGCAAAAGCTAATTTGAAATATTAATAAACTAAAATAATAATAATTACTAAAATAACACTGATGCGTTTAAATGAACGTAATTAAATGTCATAGTTAAATATTTAGAAATATTAAATAAATAAGGAAAAATTACAAAATCATATATAAAATTACTAAAAATTAAACTGAAATGAAACCTGAAATATAAAAGCAAAAGCTAATTAGAAATATTAATAAGCTAAAATAATAATAATTGCTAAAATAACACTGAAGCTTTTAAATGAACGTAATTAAATATCATAGTTAAATATTTAGAAATTTTTTTTTTAAAAATAAGGAAAAATGATAAAATCACATAACAAAATTACTAAAAATTAAACTGAAATGAAACCTGAAATATAAAAGCAAAAGCTAATTCGAAATACTAATAAACTATAATAATAATAATTACGAAAATAACACAGATGCATATAAATGAACATAATTAAATATCGCTCTTCAATGTGTTTAAGGAAAAAGTGTGAAAAACATGCATTTGATTATTTTTATGCAGATTTTAACTGTATTTTACTACTTTTCTTAAACATTTCGAATCTATCAGACTACAGCGACTGTTTGGTTAAAATGGCACCTCTAATAAAAAAACACCTAAACTGTTTAAGAGCAAATACATGAATATATCAAACATCTTCAAAAGGTAAAAAAGAGAGGGAAGAGAGAGAGAGAGAGGGTGTGTTAAAGTGCTGTCACATCCTGATCGAGGTGCTTCTTTCATGGGACTGTATGTCTACTAATGTAGCCATCATTCTGCACACACACACACACAGTTTCATGACCTCTTCTTCTCTTTTTCCCGTTTTCAGACTTAATCTTCTCGCCCTGCTGTTTACCGCCCACATTCACTGAGCTACAAAACTGCAGACCGAAGACGGTGAAGTTCAAGCACAACAATCGTCAGATATAAATGGACCCAAAGAGTCTGAACCTCCTTCAGCCGTGACCCGAACACAACAAAACATTACAGAGCACAAAACATGACATTTAACATGAGTGTTTCAAAGCACAACCTCCATGAGACTCCAGGATTACTTCATCTAAACAATAATATGGGTCACACTTTACAATCAGGTTAACACTGTAATATGTAATCATTTAGTCATGTTGCTTCAAACCTGTATGACTTTCTTTGTTGATTTTCATGTGAAGATATTTGGCTCATGGTGATCTGAAAATCAAGTCAGCTTTATTTCTATAGCGCTTTATACAATACAGATTGTTTCAGATCTGATTCTTCACAGGGATAAACAGGAAAATAACAGAATCAATGATGCTGACTGCTGTGAAGCAGCTCTAAAAACACAATAGTGTCATTGTTCAGCCTGAAGTCAGTTCAGTGTTGATTCAGTTCAGTTCAATAGCTGTGTGAAAAGTGAGGACAGACTCTCCCATGATGCCTCTCTTCATGCACAGCTTCAGAATCACATCCTCATGAATCATAGCTGAAGACATTGAGAAATGGAGGAAGACTATGACCTGGTGGAAGGTCGCTTTGATAGGACGCCGGCGCTGATGTGATTCAGCGTGTTTGTGTGTGGGAAATTGATTTCTCTCCATCGGCTCGTGTGACAGACGGCATTAAAGTCAATCACATGAGATCGGCCCAGCGAGCAAAGATACACCAGCGTCAGCACATTATCTGCTTTAAAAATGCCACACACACACACACGTTCCCCAACGGAAATGAACTACACGCGTGCTCCTCACATAATAACATACAAGCAAATGACTGTAATTTCAGGCTGTGATTCAGGGCTGTTTTGACATCTCAATAGCATCCCAGTGCGTCTCTTCAGGGTGCGGCCGAGATTAAAACAGCCACCCTCTGTGTGCAGACATGCAGGTGTCGTCCAAACACGCTGCATAATTCATGAAATTATCCAACATTTTCAGAAAAAGCTGTTTGCTCTGCGATACAGTATGTATAAAACTAAAATCACCAGATCCTTGGAATCATCAAAGAAGACTTTCTGAAAGAAGTCTCTTCTGCTCACTAAAGCTGCATTTGTTTTATATGTATAAAAAAAAATACAATAAAAATGTGAAATATTATTAAAATTTCAAATGTGAATATGTAGTAAACTGTAATTATGTCTGTCTCATTTGCTTTCGTTTAATTGTATCATATATATTTACTGTTATAAGTTTGGGGTTGGTAAGATTTTTTAAAGTTTTTGTCTCTTCTGCTCATCAAGGCTGCATTTATTTGATCAAAAATTCAGTAAAAATTGTGAAATATTATTGCAATTTAAAAAAGCAGTTTTCTATGTGAATATATTTTAAAATGTAATTTATTCCTGTGATCAAAGCTTTTTTAAAGGAAATTAATACTTTTATTCAGCAAGGATGCATTAAATTGATGAAAAGTGACATTAAAGACATTAACAATGTTATAAAAGATTTTATTTCGAACGCTGTTCTTCTGAACTTTCTATTAATCAAAGAATAGATAATCAGAAATGTTTCTTGAGCAGCAAATCAGCATATTAGAATGATTTCTGAAGGATCATGTGACACTGAAGACTGGAGTAATGATGCTGAAATGATCACAGAAATAAATTACATTTTACTATATATTCACATAGAAAACAGCTATTTTACATTGTATTTACTGTATGTTTGATCAAATAAATGCAACTATCTGTCTGTCTGTAAAACTGTAAAAATTGTGAATTATTATTACAATCTAAAATAGCTGTTTTCTATGTGAATATATGTTAAAATGTAATTTATTCCTGTGGTCAAAGTTGAATTTTCAGCATCATTACTCCAGTCTTCAGTGTCACATGATCCTTCAGAAATCATTCTAATATTAAGAATTAATATAAGCGTGAATACTTCTTCATTGGGCTCATAATGTGCGCGATGTGTGGGTGGAAATGGCGCATTACAGGCAAAAAGTCACTTGATGAGTTCCAGGATCATGATCACAACTAGTCCACAAGTGGCATGGATGGGTCAAACTATTCCATACAGAGTAAACAACGATTGCACACGGATATCAGCACTTCTGGTCATGCTGAATCAAAATGAACGTGAAACGATCGGTGTGCTGCGACCTCTCTCTCAGCTGCACCGCTGCGTCTGCGACCTTCATCACACCTGCAGTGTTTACAGAGGATCTGCTGACTAATGGACTGAAAACAAGCTGACTATTAACCATAATAGCAGAACTACAGTTACACACAATATGCTTTTTACTGTATTATTGTAGTAACATTTTAGGTAAGACACTTCAGACAAAACCATTGTTTTCTCATGCACCGGTCAGTTTTGGTCTATTTTGCTTCCATAACTTCTTTCAGACTAGTGGAAAGAAAACGTGCAAAATACATATTTAAGTGTTTATTTTATTGCACTTTATCTATTTGCATCTGTAGATTTCAGTTACAATACATTTTTTTTTTTTTTAAGTCGGTGAGTTTGAGTCAGAAATCTCCACTTCAGCAGCTTTACACACTCCAAACTTTACAGTTTTATTAATATCTATATTCTGAAGGTTTGTTCATATATAATTTGCCTGATTTATAGAACATTTTATTCCTGGTGAAAATGCATGTTTTTTTCTGGTTATTTTTGAAAGTATTTTCTGATTTCTGGAGTGATAAAAAATGGATATCCAAAACTGGCTTTATCAAGTGTTCAGATTTCAGTTTTGGAAATGTATGCAAATTAGTGCATATTTAATTAGTTAATGCATCATTTTCAGAAAACTTGTAAATATACTTTTTTTTTTGTTGTTGTTGTTGCATTTCTTAATGTAGTTATTTAACTGATTATTTTTTTACCCTATTCACTTGGGGTGTCTTGCCTTAAATCAAACCTGACATGACTTGGACGTAATCAATAGCACGTTAGTGTAAAAGGTAAGTGATGTTCTATAAGCCTTTAAACACAGAAAACATGCTCAAATGAGGAAATAGTGCAACATGAACTTACGCTCCACTGAAAGAGAAACTGCTTCTGAGAGAGAGAGAAGATGTGAGAGACAGATGTGCTGATCCAACCAACAATCAAGAAATAAAATGAACCGCAGGAGGTTTGAAGCGTGAGAGAATAATTCTGAAGACAGATAAACGAAAAAACAATCACTCCGCTTGCAGACGTACAGCAGAATCACTCTGGAAAGAAACAAGTTTCAATCAAACTCGTGGAAGTGCACATCACAGATGAGGAAAAACATTACTGAGCTATTGATCCATTTCATGGATACTTTCAGAATAGCATACTATTCTTATACTATACTATTATCTGCTGTATACTGTAGCCATAGTACACACATACGAACGTTTGCAATTACATTTAAAGAAATAATAGGCTTCATTTATCAGTGTATACTGTGCAGTGTGCAGTACACTAGTACTGAGAGAACCATTTTCATGTTCTCTGTTAATTAAGAACCAAATTAATTGTAGAAAAGAGGCTGAATTGAAGTGTAATCCGAGCATCACGCTGAAGTGCTCCACGTCAGAGGGCTGAAGATTGTTCTGTCAGTCTGGTTTACAGCATCTGACTCATGTCTTACAGGCCAGACCGTTTCTGAACGCTCGCCGCTGAGAGAACACTATGTGACCTACTTTCAACACAATAAAACCCAAACATTCCACTCAGAAGTACTAAAAATCCCAGATTAAAAACTGTGAAGCACCAGTCATCAGAGAACAAGCAGACAAGATATATATATATATATATACACACACACACACACACATATACATGTACATATACATACATATATCTTAGGGCTGTCGACGTTAACGCGTTAACGCATGCGATTAATTCAAAATCCTTAACGCGTTAAAATAATTTAACGCATTTAAAGCAAAAAAAATTACGGAAGCATGTGAAATTGCGTCATAACGTAATTTACGTCACTCAGTTAGATGATCTTAAAGTCCATGCTGATTATATCAGAGATGGCAGAGAGAATTATTCATTCCAGTGTCTGTTTCGCTTTAAAACAGGAACTCTGTCATATTATGTGATTGTATCTGAAGAGCGCGAGTCCTCCCGCATCGCGCTGTTCCTGTCTGAACGGAGCGTCGAAACATCCCACCGCTGTATGGCCAGATGATATGAAAACTATGTTTCTCGGCTGGATAAAGCAAACCAGCTTCTTGCTATAAAAGTTTTGATGGATGAGGTTTGTAATCAAAGTAAAGACGATTGCGGTGACGTTCAGAAGCACGCGTGAGTCTGTTATATTGACGCGCAAACAAATCATGTATGAGTCGCTGTATTGTATTTATGCACAGACACATTTCAGTACATTCACGTTGTTTTCACACACATTGAGGATAATGTTTGGATTTGTCCTGTGCATGTTGCTGTTAGGGATGGAACCGTTCGGTTCTCCACCCACGGTTCGGCACGCGCTTCCACCGCGGTTCATCCCAAATCTGACAACGCATTTATAATAGGGTTTGTTGAAAACAACGTGCAAAACAGACAGACGGTTTCGGCTAATGTATGTTTCAGTCGATGGATGTGCATTCTGGTTTCCCAATACGTTATAACAGCGATGATCAAAAGAACATGGACAAAACAGTCACTCTTTGTAAACAAATGTTCAATGACGTGCCGAATGCTCTATGCCCAGTCATTTAACCCGTCATCACCCGGGTGTTGATAGTGCGCGAGCGCAGGTGAGACATGAACATCTCACGTTGCTATCTGTGTTTAAACTAAACTCATTTAAACCATGACAATTTAAACATTCATCCGTAACTCTCGCGCACTGTGAGGAGATTTGTGTGTAGCCTACTCATCTGAAGCGCGTTCATGGAGAGCCGCGTCACAGCGCGCAAATACTCTTTCAAGTCTTGCACCTAAACGGACAAATTCACACAGAAATTATGTCAACATGCCCATCTTAGCGAGTATCCTAACAAACATAGTAGGTTATGTCTTGAGAGAAAAACGAGACAGACAGAGCATGTGTTTCAGTATCAGTGTACTGGATCTTTGAATTATCTTAAAGGGACAGCAGTCTAATATTCCTGCTTTCTGTGTTTAATGTTAATCAAAAGAGGAAGAAATCACTCTTGACTGAATAGCTTTTGTAACTTAATGTTACATCTTTATTTAATCAAAGAAGTTTGTATGCAGTTATTTTATATTTGATTACTTTGTTCAATTTCTGTACCTGAAAACTATTGTTAGATAGTTGAAAAACCTGTAAAGCATTGTTGATTTTTTTATGGGTACTTTGGTGTACATAAATGTATGAATTATATTAAATCATATAATTTGGTTATTTGGTGTCCTTTTTTGGAAAGACATCTAAATTTATCTTGAAAAAAGCTGAAAAATACAGTTTTGTGAAAATCACTTCAATCTGATGGTTTACTTTGTTGGATATAGGCAATGATGGCAAAATGGACATGTTAAACAAGATAAATGGTATATGCTTAATTTCACGATATATATATATATATATATATATATATATATATATATATATTTATACACATATACACACACACACATATATATACACATTAAACATATATATGTTAAAATGTATATACACACAATACATTCCTCTAAATTGTTATTAATGTACAAAGTTGTGTGTTAAGCAACCAGAAACAACTGAACTCAACAATTAACAAACTATAAAACAAAGCAGTCCTACCTATCGACAGACATACCGCGGTATAAACGGTAACTACCAAACTGACCAGCCCAAGAGTGAAGATAAATTCATCACACACTGATTTAGACACATGCTGCTCTGTGATCTGACTCTTATTCTCTCTACGGGTGGTTAATTCACATGTTGAATTTCCCCTGAACACAAATTGATTGGGCTTATTAGCTTGACACTGACAGAAGGTTAACATGAAGGTTACAATCAACATCCCGACGCTGCATCTGTCTCTCTCATGTTTACTGACTGGATCTTCACTGTAAGAGATTCATCTTGACAGACCATTTGCTCTTCAGACTAATGTCAAGCACCAAGATGCTAATTTGTTCAAATTAACTCTGCAAGTGTCATAACCTGAGGACAACACAACGTCTCAGTGAAACCTGGAGACGAGCATACGTGCGTTTGTGATGGTTCGTACCTCAGCATGGGTGATTTGGCGGGGTGAGGAGGCGCGTGGTCTCCGTCCTGTGCTTGCTGTGGTTTTTTGGTCACCTGTCTGTAGATGTTTCGTGCCGTTACGCCCAACCAGAGCATAGTGGACAGAGAAGAGTAATGCAACACGATCCCGACCTGAAACACACAGACACACACACACAGCTGAGTGTTTGAGGCGCAAAACAAAATTTTGAGTTTTCTTTTGATCATGCTATTTTTAGCAGCATATTAAGTACCATGTTAATTCCATGGTACATGAATATGGTAAAAAAACAAACAAAAAAAAAACTTTTATTTGGCAATGATGCATTAAATTGATCAAAAGTGACAGTAAAGACATTTAAAATTTTACAAAAGATTTCTGTTTCAAACAAATGCTGTTCTTTTAAACTTTCTATTCATCAATTTTTACTGAATTTTTGATCAAATAATTGCAGCCTTGATGAGCAGAAGAGACAAAAACTTTAAAAAATCTTACCAACCCTAAACTTATAACAGTAGATATATGATACAATTAACGAAAGCAAATGAGACAGACATAATTGCCTCTTTAACAGCTTTGTTCAGTGATAATTTTGCCTTTGGTTGTCATCTATCAAATCAAACACATTAAACACATCAGGTTGGATGACAGTAACATCAAATGTCATGTGTGTCTTATGATCATTAAACCTGATGCATCTAGTGGAAAATGAGACCCATGAAACAACTGAAATGGTTAGTGACTGATCTTAATAATCTCAAGGCCAATTAATCAGCCAGGCCAATAAAATAAAAAATAAAAAAACTTTAATAGTATCTTAATGATACTACTATTACACCGCAACACACACAGATAAACGTTAAGCTGAACATGTAACTATATACAGCTCCTGTCTCTCTGTCGTCGCATTATTTTATTAATCTGTAATCTAAATTAAATGCTGTGCTGTCATATATTCAGCAGGAATCCCGGCTAAATATAATTTCTCTCATCCACTTACGCATCGCTCTGTTTGCAGAGACAGCGAATAAAATAATCACATTTTCCCTGCGTTCTCGTCTCAGCGTTTGTCTGGGGAGCCGCGTGGGCTGTGAAAATAACATATATGTTCACAAACACTCGTGAAATTATCCAGAAGAGAAAGATAAAGGACAAAACTCCAAAGATCCATATCATCAGGAGACAATGACTGACAACGGATTCCCATTACACAGATTACACTTTCCCATGTCATCCATCACGCGGCCAAGGCCAATCAAATCCAGTGTCTCTACAGGCGGCAGTGCAATGCAGGCTCTCTGAGATGAAACACATGAAGATGAATAAATATAAATCTGAGAATGACCTTGAGCCGCGACACTGAACCCGACAGAAAATCCCTGACAAACCCAGAGCCGTTCGTCCAGAGCTTAACAACATGTTCCAACCAGCACAATGTGATCAATCACATGTAAATCTGCAGTGACCTTGACAGGTGATGAGCAAGATGCTTGGTCTTTATTTTCTTTCATTTCATTCCTGCTCCAAATAACTTATATATATATACACACACACACACACACAATGGCGGTTGGAATAATACTTGGAGTAATTAAGACTTTTTAATGATATAGTAAGAAGTCTCTTCTGCTCACCAAGGCTGCATTTATTTGAAAATACAGTAAAAAATGTGAAATATTATTACAATTTAAAATAGCTGTTTTCTCTGTGAATATATAGTAAACTGTAATTTATTCCTGTGATCAAAGCTGAATTTTCAGCATCATTACTCCAGTCTTCAGTGTCACATGATCCTTCAGAAATGTTTGTTGAGAAGCAGATCAGCATATTAGAATGATTTCTGAAGGATCATGTGACACTGAAGACTGGAGTAATGATGCTGAAAATTCAGCTTTGATCACAGGAATAAATTACATGTATATATAAATACACACACATACATGTATTTATTTAAGAAATATTTACATGTATATATATATATAATTTATATTACATATAAATATTTTATATATAAATATAATATATTTTTGTTAAATATATACGTGTGTGTATTTGTATATTCATAATAAATATACACAGTACACACACATGTATTATGTAAACACAAACTTTTATTTCGATGCGATTAATCACAATTAATCATTTGACAGCGCATATGCAAATCTACTATAGGCCATAAAGTAAAAATCATAATTGGCTTATTATATCAGTCAGAATTGTAATATCAGTGCATCTCTAGTGAATTTAGCACTCTCAGAAGCATGCAAACGTTATATAATGTAATTAAATTGTTAGTAAATTACTGAATATGATTTGATTATGAGTCAAGGTAGTAAACAGGATGCAAATTCACATTCAAGGAAGTAGAATTAAAAAGTAATGAAATTCATATAAGTGTAGTTTTCAATATTGCATTTAATTTTTGCCTTCTATGTCTGAATACGTTTAAAAAGCTCTTATAGACAGCAGCAGAGATTCATGTGAAGCCTGCAGGGTTCAGAGTCGAATCAAGACACACCAAGATATCACACTGACAAACAAACCCACTGCACTTATATAAATGTACAGCGTCCCACTGACCCAAACTTTAACATCATCTTTATCTTTAGTCCATAATGTGAGATGAAATGCAGTCGTGCTACACAATGAGTGAGGCCCTTTAGCGCTGCACACGAGTCACGTCACACATCCACATCCATCTGAAGGGACAAAAGCGCCACTGAAAGCACCTGAAGGCACAACAGCGTCTAAAGTACAAATATATGATGATCTAAATAGATGATTCATTAAGGTCAGAGACTCTATGCATGAGGCAACCAGAAACGCACTCCGTACACACCGCTACACATGAATAATCGATTTTTAGGGGCGGCAATGTATTGAAAGAGACTATCTGAGAGGTGGGGAGATGAAGAGAGCGCAGATGAAAAGGCACGAGACTCACGGCCTGGCAGATGATGGGGTATTTGATTCGGTTGATGCCTCCGGCGAACACGGCGAACGTCAGGGCCGTGTGGAAGCAGAAGTTGAGAAGCATGTGCCATCCCTTCCGACTGATCCGGATTGTACTGGAAAAGCAGGATAAAACAGACACACACAACATATGGTCAACATGTGTAAACTGCATTAAATCCCTATATGTGCCTCTGAGTACATAAGAGAGACGTACAGGTCATCATAACACACCACAACAGAGCAGAAACACTGCAGGAAAAACAAATGACATTAAACACTACAGACACGAGACATCAGAAGAGGGTTATAAACATATTATTGAAAATAGAAGAGGTCTGAGTATACATTTTTACTTTTATTTGTCTTTTATATTATAGTACATATGCTAATAATAAAAAAAAAATAAAATATAAAATTAAATAAAATATGTCATAGAATACATAAATTAAAATAATTTAATGTTTTAAAAAACAATTTAATACATGTGTTTATATTATTTTATATTATAAATAAAGTAGTATAGTATAAAATAAAAAGATAATATTAAAATATTAAATGCATTTTTTGTTTATTATATATTATGAAATATTTTAGTATGAAATAATATATAACAAAATATAAAACTAAAAATACATAATAGAAACAATAAATAAATAAATATTTGTTATTTTAGCATTATTTATTTTATTTTTTAAATAATATATATATACATATATAAATTAAAATATATTATAAAAATACAGTGAAACATTTTATTTAATATTTAAGTATGTTTATTTTATTTCTAAAATAAAAATATATATAATAAAATATAAAACTAAAAATACAAACAAAATATTTATAGATATTTTTTAATAATATAATTTAATTTGTATTTTGTGTTTGTGTGTGTGTATGTATATATATTATATTTTTAATTTATTAATTTATTATATTATTATCTAATATTATTATATTAATTTATTATATTATAATATTATTATACATGTATGTGTATACAGTGGACATCACCATGAGCACAACATCTCGATCCAAACTATCATATTTTACAACCTGAAATCACTTGCTCTCCTTTATATTTCCTCTCAGAGCGAGTAGATCCAGACGGCCAGTTTCTTAATTGCTTAGCTTAAATTAAAAGTCATTACAAAAATCACATGAACCCACTGCCTGTGACGCCTTAAAACACTGTCTTTGTAAGTTCTGGAACAGATTTCCTCTCTGAGAGCCCATAAATCATGCACTCTGCTCGGCTGAATGAGCAGGTGAGGCGTCTCTCTGGGTCAGGAGCTTTAACCTGGCATCACTCCATACAGCCCTACCAGTGTGTGCGTGTGTGTGTGTGTGAGAGAGGGAGAGAGAGAGAGAGACACTCAAGCATGTCTCACAGCCAGCAGGAAAAAACGATCTGATGGACTTTAAATAGGTCTCACAGCATTTCCATTTACACTCTTGATAAAGTTGGCAGGATCAGCAGCCAAATACAATCATACTGTGATGGATACGCCTGTCAGACTCATAACTGTGACATCAACACTGAAGTGGCATTTCCTTTTATAGACTCACTAGCTGACTTATTTCATTGACCATTAACTTATCATATATTTAATATACACTATGGTTTAAAAAGTTTGGAGTCTGTACGATTTTGTAATGTTTTTGAAAAAAGTCTCTTTTGCTCATCAAGGCTGCATTTATTTGATCAAAGATACAGTAAAAATTGTGAAATATTATTACAGTTTTAAATAGCTGTTTTCTATGTGAATATATGTTAAAATGTAATTTATTCCTGTGATCAAAGCTGAATTTTCAGCATCATTACTCCAGTCTTCAGTGTCACATGATCCTTCAGAAATCATTCTAATATGCTATTAATTTTAATTTCTTAAAAAAAAGGTACTCTTCCCAAACTTTTAAACGCTGGTGTTTAATAATTTAATACTTCAAAGACAAAAAAAAAATCCTTTTTACACAGGGTCATGTAAACAGGCAAACTGATTCAAGTATACGCAGAAACTGAGGGCTGAATTCACAAAACAAAAACACCATTTTTACATCCTTCATTTCAGCTCAAATACACTTACACATCTTATTCACATGCAATCCAGTTTAACACAGTCAAGTAGACTTTATAGTGCATTCTGAATGTCTGTGGTGAACTTCAGGCCATAACTTCAAGATTAAATCTCCTAAAGAGACACATTAGCCCCAGATGTTTACTAGAGAACTCAATAAAGATTCATTTGCGGATAGCCGAAGATAAGATGACACAGAGTTCAGACGATTCTGTGGCTGGAGTGTGATTTCCCCAAAGCCCTGATGATGGACTGATTTCATCTCAAGTGTCTGGCTTGTAAATGAAGGAATCTAAGTCTACAGCTCACAAACACAGATGAGATACGCCTGACTCACAGTCGAACAGTCAGAAGAAAAACAAACAGCAAACCGAGATGAAAGCTGCGGAGCAGAAGTGTGACAGCATGTGAAATCTGACAGACGAAGCGTTTAAAGCCGTCCACTTCTGACTCATGAGTGTCTTCATGATGGAAGATCAATAAAGCTGAACTATTGAAGTGTAAGTCACAGCTGCAACCTTCACCAGCACATCTACAACAAACTGAAAGAGGACCTATTATGCCCTTTTTCAAAGTCTGAATTTTGTTTCTGGGCTCTACTACAATAGGTTTTCATGTAAAAAAAAAAACAAACAAACATTTTTTTTCCCTTTTTTTCCCCTTTCTTCCCAGTCTGTCAGTAACACTCTGTTTCTATGAAGCCCCTCCTTCTGAAAAGCACAATGCGCTCTGATTGGTCGGCTGGAGCAATGTGTTGTGATTGGTCAAGCGCTTCGAGCATGTTTGGGAAATGTCCCACCCTTTACCATAACCGTCAGTTTCAACACACTACTAACTAACTCAACAAGGCCCCGCCCCTTTATTCTGCGTATGCCTTGGGCAGGAATTATTTAAATGAGGAATATTGTGACGTGTTCGTTCCCGGAAGAAAACTCAAGACTACAATGGAGGCGTTTCTAAACTCCCTGAAACAGTGACACTGATATAGAGAATAACTCGCAGTGGAGGGATTTTGGAGACCTTTTTCATGCTCAAACAGCAAAATTACACACTAAAGACAGATGAACATGGAAAAAAGCCACTTTGTGAGCTGATCATCACTTCCTTTTTAGTTACAGCACCAAATAAACATGAATGAACATCAGAAGGAATGTTGAAAGATACAGTACAACTTACTGAAATTAATCATGTCTCATGTAATTGCTCAATCAGTGTTTCAACCATGGAAAGACGTCAATAAATCAGCTTGAGAACAATAATATCACGTAGCGTCACATTTATCTCAGAAAAGCCATTCAATGAGCATAAATCAAGCTAGTAAAAAATAAATATATAAATGAAAAAAGGAACATAAACAGTCATGACTGATTTTCAGAAAATGCTGAACTTCCTGCTGAACCTGTGTAGGTTCGTAACTAATTTGCATAATGCCAGCCCACTGGCTGCCGGCGAACAAAGTCTGCTTTGCCCTGCCCTCAAACACTGTAGTTGTAGCTGAGACCGGAAGAGTTTAGTTCGTGTTGTTCGTGTCGAGAAGACGCTGTTTTCTGCTGCCAAAACAAATCCACTTTGATGAGATTGATATGGTAAAACCAACGCCATCTTTACTGTTCGTTTCACTGTGTATCAAGTGCTGAGGAAGAGCTGAAATTCAGATATGCTAATGGACATTTTGTTTCTGACAAATCACAACAGACTGGGCCGTGTGACCAATCAGAGCAGAGCAGGTTCTCAGAAAGGCGGGGTTTAGAGAGACTGAATCCTTAATTGAACTGTTTCAGACACTGTGAGAAAAGAGCTGATGCTTCAATAGATATTATGAGAAAATAAAGTGTTTTTTCGATATTGAATGCATGTAAACCTATTGTAGGAGACTCCAAAACAAAATTAGGAACCTTAAAAATATCATAATGCCCTACCTGTGGTGCACTATGTAGGTGATGATGGAGGCAAACAGACAGAGGAGCATGACAGCCGTGCAGGCGTAAACCACCGGGTGCAGGAACTCTCCCGGATACGGAGGGAACGACAGCACCTTCTTCAGATCCTGAGAGACAGACAGACAGAAAGAGAGAGAATCAGTTTCCGGCAGGAGCATCAGACACACAGATGCTGCGTTACCATGACAACACAGACTCATGACACAAAAAAGTGAGCATTTTCCACACAATCAGTGTCTCATTCCTTGTTTAAAGCCTTAAAGGAATAAACATCAAATAGTTTTCATAATAAGATTTAACTGAACGTAAAATTAACATGGATAAATTTAACATCCTGTCACTGCATGATCTTTCCCATTTAAAAAAAGAGAATATATATAATATATATATATATATATATATACATCTGTATGTATACAGATAAAGCTGGTTATACTTATATATATATATATATATATACACAACTTTATAGAGCTGGGCGATTATATAGTTTACAGTTACATTTAGCAATTATAAACAATCAAGCGGTTTAGATTTGCTATATATTATATATCACTTTATGTGAGTGTATCGTATGTATGCTGATAAAGTTGGATATTTAGTAGTTGTAGGTTGGAGTTATTCATTCGTTATGTGGTGATATTGAGGATATTGTGGAATATATATTTATATAGGGTTAAAAGTTTTTAGGATTTATTTGAAAGTTAAGTGAAAATCATGGCATAATACCTATACATAACACATAGTATATAGAAATAATGCCGCAAATTTTGGTTTCAAAAATAGCAAACTTCCCATAAAATAATGACCAAACAGGCCTATTTGTGGAACGTGCCAGTGAGTGTGTAAAGA
Source organism: Hypophthalmichthys nobilis (assembly GCA_037950665.1). Classification (NCBI taxonomy): domain Eukaryota; kingdom Metazoa; phylum Chordata; class Actinopteri; order Cypriniformes; family Xenocyprididae; genus Hypophthalmichthys; species Hypophthalmichthys nobilis. The sequence goes on along the minus strand of CM075477.1, from coordinate 30,986,035 downwards.
TGCCATGACCTGTTTACTAGACAATAACCAACACAACCACACCAGAGGTCACATACAAACGCATAAAGACTCTGCTGAAGCAGTAATACAGTACTAATGCGTATGTGTGTGTGGGTGTTTTAAAGGACTCGAGGGCCGGCAGTGGTACAAGGCTTTTCACTGACTGCAGCGCTTAACTGTGTCCTCCTTGACCCGGAGTTTAGTGAAGGAGCAGATACAGAAAGTGAGGAAGTCAGATGAATGACAGACAGTGAGAAAGCGCGACACATGTGAAGGTTAGATGCAGGAAGAAACAATGAGTCAGAAGAAAAGGTCAGGGTGCTTGACTGCCTACTAGTGTTGTAGTCAAGACCACCTAATCTGAGACCAAGACCAAGGCAGGGCAAGACCAAGCCCAGTCCAGCAATCCTTAAAGGGGTCATGAATTGAGAAATCAACTTTTCCTTGAGCTTTTGATGGTCATCGTACTATAATATCCTGTAAATTTCAGAACTGAAAACTTCCTTGTTAGTCAAATAAAAGCTTTTATTGACACCAGGCCCAACGAACGACTGATCCTGGAATGTGCCCATAGATAGGTGAAACACCGCCTCCACAGAAGAAATCAACGCCTACTTCATCATTGCAACGTTAGCCCCGCCCACTGGTGCGTTAGTGAGATGACGAGGAGAGAAGAGCGATACAGGACTAAAATAAACACAACCACACCATGGTTATCGCTTAAACGCGATTCTTAGTGCGATTATGAAATCGCAAACGCTGCAATCTTTTTTATGCACAGCTTGTCAACGAACTATGGCTCCAAATGCTAATCCATCTGAAAGCACTGCGAGTTTGAGTCGCTTATAATGTGCATTTGAATGTACATTTGTTATCTAGTTCTACTGCAGGGCATATCTGTTTCTGCGCAGGAGCGCCCTCTGGCTTTCAGATGGAGAAGCATTTACTATTGATCACAGAGCCGTACAGCTCTGACAAGCTGCGCATAAAATAATCGCGGCCTTTGCCAAATCGCGTGCGGTTTAATCGCGATAAATTGTGCAGCCCTACTTGGTAGGATAAAAATAATCTGTTATTTAAACAGTGATTAAATTATATATAGAAAGCGATCAGAGAACGCTCCCTTTACAGTAGCTGGAGCTGTCAATCAAACAGTGTGAATTATTCAGTGACTGAGCTCTGGACTCGCGCCAAAACTCACATTTTATTCAACGAATCTCTTAGTTACATCGCATTTGCACCGTTAGTTGCTCACACGAGACTGAAACACTAACTTGATATATTCACATCAGCTTCATCATTAACCATGTCACGTCACTCAGGAGGCCTTTTGGGTTTATTTCCAGCAATATTAAGATTAAAGAAGGGTATAATGTTTCAATCTTCATTTTAAAGTGAATCATTTTCCAATATTTCATCAAAGGACATTCATTGATGTCAGTGCTGAGACCTGAATATCTTCTGACCTTTGACCTGCACCCGTCTGGATCTGGAATCAACCAGCAATGGCAAAAGTAAAATTATTTTCAGGAGAGAAAGAGACAAGGTACGTATTTGCTTATTAAGGCTGAGGGGGAGAAATACATGAGTACAAAGACTTGTAAATATTCATCTCCATAAACTAGGCGAGGGATTAATACACACACACACTCACAGATACACACACATACAAATCCTCTGGCTGGAGGTCTGAACATTCACAGGCTTGATCCTCTTATGAAACAGGCTGCTATGAAAACTTAGAAAAAGCATCTAAACTAAAACTGAGATCAGACCAGCACAAGAAAATGACACGGCAGCACTGATAACACATCAATACTGAGATTATTAACCTCATCAAATCAAACGAGGAACATAATATCAAAGACAACAGACCTTCATTACAAATCATTTTGATCAGTACTGTGAATATTATATAAATTATTGTTATTATTCTACATTAATCATGTAACGTTTGTTGTTTACACAATGCATTGCAAAAAAAAAAAAAAAAAAAAATCAATTGTAATATAATGACTAAAATCTTATTCTTTGGAGGACACTGATCTGATTTAAAGATAGTAAGTTCAACTGGTGTGTGGTTTAAGATAACTGATAAATCAAACATTTCCAGTAAACATTCAATCTGTTTGCATCAGGACAGACACGGAAAACATGATGTTCTTAGTAAGATGATATTTAAATGCTTAGTTTTATGATCAAAGCTCTGTAGTTTTAAAACATATAATGTAATGCAATACAATGATGATTGAGAGATGAACAAATAAACCTTCCTCAAAAGATGATGATCATATTTGATACTCATGATTTTTCTAATAAATGATGTTTGGATGATCAAGTAAACCAAAGATGCTTTAGCCCAGTTGAAATATTACTAACAATATCAAAGTTATTCTTACATTTACTTGATAAAAATCAGTGCAGATTTCACAGCAGAAAGACACGTGAAGCACGAGCTGAAGGAGGACGTTTGTACAATTATACTAAAAGACTTTTACTTGATAAAACAGTCTAAACTATCAATCAGATGACAGAATGTATGTAGAATGTGTCCAACAGGTTCTTCAGTCAAGTTTGATCATTTAGAGGCCTTAGAAAAATGAGTATCAAATATGATACAGTAGGCGTATTCATATAGCAGAAAATGACACAAATGATCTCAGAACATCCCAATGGCTACAATTCATTTAACAACAGTTAACAGAAGAAAGTTCAACTATCTACATAGGAAGATATGACTGTAAAACAACCAGGATAACTAGAGGATTACACAGCACATCTGACCTGAAATAACCCACTGCATGTTCACTGACATATTTATATCACACATGAAGGATGTTGAGGAGATCTGAACTGTCAGCAGGTCAGAAGTCAGCTGTTTATATCCCAGCAATGCTGTAAATAGCAGGATTTACAAGAACATGTTCCCTCTAAAATTTTAATAGTACCATCATTAAAACACTACAGGGGTGTAACGATCAGTGTTGGGGGTAACGCATTACAAGTAACACGAGTTACGTAATCAGATTACTTTCGTCAAGTAACTAGTAAAGTAACAGGCCCGTTTATACGACACCATTTTCAACTAAAAATGGAAAACTTTTTATGTGTTTTGGCCATTCATTTACACAACAACTGCATTTTGGGGGCCTAAAAAATGGAAACTTTTCAAAACGGGATTCAGTTTGCAAGTTTTTGAAAACTATACCGTTATTGTCTACGTGTAAACTACAAAAACACAGAATTTTTACAGTGACCACCATCTACTGGCCTGGCATGAATAATTTTTAGTCGTTTTCAAAGATCCATGTGAACGAGGATCATTTTGACAACATTGTTGTCTGTACATGAAAAACACAAAGGAAAAACTTTTCTGTTTAAAAATTTTACATCATTGTCGTGCAAATGTACCCTAAATTTGTACTAAATGACCCAATATTTTGTTATATCGAGATATAGAAATGTGACAATATGTATTGGTGATGAATCGTGATATAGAGACTCAGCTTACTGTATTTATAAGGTATAGTTCACCCAAAAATTAAAATTCAGTCATACACTCACCCTCATGTCGTTTCAAGCCTATAAAAATTTCTTTCATCTTCCAAACACAAATTAACATATTGTTTTTTAAAACCTGAGAGATTTCCGTCCCTCCATTTAAAGTTCATTCCCCAAAAACGTACAAGATCCCAAAAAAAGGTCATAAATGCAACGTAAAAATAATCAACCAAGCAGTTTAACCCAAGTCTTCTAAAGAGACATGATCGCTTTATATGATGATCAGATTTAATGATCAATGCACATACTGGACTTTGAAATGTACATGCGTGCATGACGCACAAGAACGACGTGAGGGTGAGTAAAATGAAGACAGAATTTTAACATTTGGGAATAGTCATTTTGACATGCTTTAGAAATCCGAAGCACACTAGAGTGGCTCTCCTCAAAGTGAAAGCACAGACATCATTTAAATCAACATATTGTGTTTGTAGTTTTAGATGATTCAAAGCATTTCAGATGGTTTATTCTTATGTAAGTGCATATAGAGGGAGAGACAGGACACAGTGAGCAGCGGGAGAGTCTGTGGAAGAGATCCAACAGATGTCTGCATTGAAAGCGCGAGTGTACTGCATGAGATATCATCTACCACAGCATATAAACACTGTATCACAATCTCTACTGTGGCACATTATACCATCAGGCATTAATCTGAGACGATCAGACTTCAGTCTGCAAGAGACCGACGTTCAGTTGATTCCCACCACAACAACACTCACGTTACAGCGAGAAATAGTGATACGATTCGTCTGAAAAACATGTAGCATTGACCTCAAATAATATTGAAGACAATTAACAGCAGCTCGGTTGCATAACAGTACGGTTTCAACACTCGTCCAATTCACACTTGAACAAATTACTGGCGAGGTTACGCAACGATGAGCGTTACAAAGGGAGGCAGGGGAGTGACTGCGGGTTAACAGGAGCGGATGAGAGGAGGTGTGAGGAGCGCGTGAACACCCACTTCCACATTAACATTCAGCTCTAACACATCCCCGTCCTTCACATGCGTTTTACTACACGTGTGTCCTTCAGAAGCTATTAACCAAATGGTGGCATGAAGAGGGTGAAGGAGGTGCTGCTGTATTTAACAGGTGAGAAAGTCCTTTAAGAATCTTCTTAATGTTCCAGCATTGCTTAAGCGTGACAACGAGAAATCTTAGATTGTCTGTAGAACACACTGAAAACAGAAAACAGCCCATGGGCGAAGCTCACAAAACCTCTGTAGAATAAATAATGATTTGGAATTACCAGAAAGAAAATAAAGCCTATTTTTAGGACCATTGGATTTTCGCCCCCACTAATTTTCATGACAATATAAGCATATCTGCATCTCTTTTTCTCATAACTGTAATGAAAAACAGAGAAATAGAATAAAGATTGTGTTCGGCTCTCTTGGTTCTTTTGGTTTGGACCAAAAAAGAAAATGATACACCTAAAGATACAAAACAAACAAACAAACATCCAAACAACAAACTTACCAAACATCCAAAACAATGTGCTAAATGTAAGGGTGCTCTGATTGATCGGGTGCCGATCGTTATCAGCCGATAATCGCTTTTTTATAGTTTGATCGGTGGTCTCTATAAAGGCCGATCAGATGACGCAAAGCTCGCAAGATAATTTTTCTATTTTAAACATTTCTACCAGGTGTCTGAAAAGGAGAGCGGATACATCACAATGACAGCAAGAAACGAGGGCTGTGATATTTTAATGCATTTCTTTCCTTCACAGTGTGCGTTTTCTTTCCTCCCTAAAAGCCCGATCTTAACATCCAAACCAACTAGATCAACAACTGTCGTAAAATACAGTCGAATGTTGCTAAACTTCAGGACGTGTTCAATAATAAAAAGATTTATTAAAACTGCATTAAGCCATGAAAGCGATACTGTTCTCCAAGCGGCTTTCTGTGCGCTCCGAGACGAAGTGGAACACGGACAAGCAGCAAGTCCGCACCTAAACGGTCAGAAATATGTCAAAATTCACTTAAACATAGTTGTTTATGTCTTAAGTGAATACAAACATAAGTTGCATGTGTAACAGAATATTGGGATTTGGTCTTAAAGTGACAGCAGCCTAATAAACCTGCTGCCGTCTGTGTCATTAATGTTAATCAAACAAGAAAAGACAAAGAGAAAATCACTCATTTCTACAGTGTTTTACATTTCATTCCTTTCTGTTGATAAAGACTGTTCTGTTTTTTATTTTATTTCACAGAAATGCTATATTTGTTAAGCTCTAAGCTGCTCCTAATCACCTAAAAGAAAGGAAATTGATGATAATTTTTTATATCTTAATTTTTTATACTTAAAATACATTGTTGTTAAGAATGGTATTATTTATTTTGGTTATCGGTATCTGTGATCGTTTCGGCCAATACGGCCCCAAAAATCCTGATCAGAGCACCCTTAGCTAAATGCACTCATTGTATGTGCATACATATGATGGTATTTTACCAGATGTGAACTTAATTATGAAGAGCTTATAAAATGTGAAAAGGAGTCAAAACAGTGGCAGGAATTCCTCTGTTACACACAAATGAAGATCTGCTGCAAGGAGATGCGATTTTGACGCCTGTACTGACCTGTAATGGGCAATATAGTTCATATGACGAGAAAAACCAGGTATGCTTGAGCATTCTGTCTTTTTTAGGGTCACATCTTGTGACATAACATCCTGTTTTTGGTTCATTTAGATGTATTTGGTCCATGTTGCACTCATATTTCAGCCGAACCACACCAGAGTTCGTTTGGAAGCGAACAATTTAATAATAACAATGTAGGCAAACAAATTAATAATTAGGATTATTAATTGTATTATTATTTTTTATGAAAATCTCAATACTTATATATATATATATATATATATATGTATATATACAGTATATATATATATATATATATATATATATATATATATATATATATATATATACATATGCACACACATACAGTATATATATATATATATATTAAGAAGCACAATAAACAGTACAGACACTATTACAGTAATAAGAATTGAATGTGACTCACCAGTAATAATAATACATAATGTCTAAATTATGGTCAAGAATATTTTGGGGAAAATGTGCTTTATTTTAATAAGAAATTAATATCACAATGCAAAACATTATGATAATTGTCCTAAAAATAGGCACATTTTTCTTCTTGAATTTTTTATTTATTCATGGAGGGGTGAAATGCGACAAATGTGAGATTCACCTCTACATCTGATTAATTTGAGGGTTTGATCAGAGCAGAAGGCATGTTTTGAAATACATTAGCTGAACACACAGTAAAGCTGCTCTATTTGTTTGCACATAATGAAAGCGCGTCTCTGATGGAAACGGGAAAGGGATCCGATATAAACATCTCCAGGCAGAGCGCTGATTAACTTTAATCATTTACACAAGCAAGACGCCATTAATACAGACAGATCAGAGCCTTACGAGACCTTGATGATCACCTGCTGACTGCTTTCATGTGCATTTCAATTGAATGTCGCTGGCCAGGATGATGCTCTCCCTCAATCATCCCCACCAAGAGGAACTGTGGGTAACAAACACTGAAATTATCAAGCTGCCTTCAGAAAAGCACTGTCAAGATGCATGTAATACTGTTGAGGAGAGATTAAAGGACGTCAAATGGTTTTAGGGTGTTTTGTGTGCCAAAAGAGTCCTGGATCCTCAAGTCTCAGTCATCTTCTGCTTTCTAGATACAGCTGTGAGTCTTAAACACTTTAAACTAATTCTTTAATTGGCCTACTACTGTAGTTTTGTTTTCACAAATGCACACAAATATCCTCCGGTGACAGGAGCAAACGGCCCGGCAGCTGCATGCACAGGTGCGTCCGGGTTCAGAGTAACAACAGCACAGACGAGTGAACGAATGCCATGATGAGCATCTGTCAGCCAATCAGAATGAACATCAGCTGTGCAGCTGCCAGAAGAATATATTTTAGCAGTGCAATTATGAGACATTATCAGCCATAAACACCAGACATTCCTCACAACTGCTGCTGTCAAGAAACACCGTTATGGTATAAGACTGACCTCTTGAAGTTTATTGTACTTAATAGAACAACGTTGTGTGAACTCAAAATTTGATTGTAGTAAGTTGAACTTAATATGATTGAGTTGCAGCAGATTTCTAATTCCCAGCATGCTTTTTGTCAGACTGTATAAAGAAAATAAATGTTGAAATTTAGTGTTATTTTGTGTTTTTGCACAAGATTTACATAGGGAGACATAAGTTAGTGTTTAATGTTGTGTTATATTAGGATTTTGTAGGGTTACCATCATGGTGAACAGTTGAGCCTGTGGTTAGGTTAAGGATGGACTGAACAAAATATCTTAATTTTGGGCTGAAATGTGCCCTAGACATGTTTTCATAACATTATTCTGTCTATCTTTTCTGAATCTGTCTATCTTTACCCTTTGAGAGGCGTTACAGCAGGCACAGAGAGCGGAAATCACATACGGCGTATGCGTCCATTGAGAAGCCGCAGTGTTTCCACGTCTCTTCAGCACAAACACTCCATTTGCCAAAGTAAAGCAGCGGCAGCTTCTGAGAATACTGAAAACACACCGCTGTGCATCCGAGCGCCAGTGTGCTGATATTAATATGTCTCAGGCTTTGAGACAGGGACATTTCCAGGGAGGCTGATGTGCAAATTAATATTTATCAAACCGTCTCTCTTTAGTGTGCAACAGTGAAAGATTGTGAAGCTGTTACTGAAGCACTGAAACACTGGACTGACCAATCGACATCCAGGACCAACTACTATCCATTCTGTAATTTCATTGAGAACATGCACATCCCTGACAGATCGCAGTTGCATTATAGTACAGATGCATTACAGTAATGACAACTGGGGTGGAAAATGTGCATAATTGTCCTGAAAATAAATTCATTAAAACAGACAATTAGGAACAAGGTTTTTCACAATGTGGCATTATTTTTTATTGACAATTAAGCACGTTCTCCCCTCAAATTATCATCACTACAATGCAAATAAATTAATATATAACAAAAAATGGTAGTATTTATTGTCTTTAATCAGCATACAAATTAATTGTATAACAGTCATTTTATTATTATTTATTATTTGATGAAAATGAGAAAAACTAAAAATTAAAACATAGACAGGCATTAAAGGCATGACAATTGGAGTGGATAATGTGTTTAATTATCATGAAAGTAATGTCACAATGTGGAAAATTTTTAAAGAGATTACAAAAGGAAAAACATTTGATTTTTCACATCATAACATTAAGTAAGCACATTTCCCCTTCCTGGCTGTGTGTGTAACAAAAAACAAAAACATTCATAAAGACACGATTCTGCGCACCAGAATCCATCATCATTTGAGCATGGTCTTATGTAAGCCGCTTTCTACTCTGTCATCTCTGCGCAGTCTCTCTCCGCTCTTTGATTATGTCGTGCATGACGGTCCAATCTCACACCCTGACAGCTCTTCTATCTGGCCGTAAGTGGCGTCTCAGCCCGTCCCAAAGCCATTTACATGTGGGCCGCTCATTAGGACGTTTGTGTGGCCCGGTGCTGCTGTGTCGCGGGCTAATCTCAGCACACAGATTAGATTTCAGCTTTGATAGTCCGGCGCATCGCTCATCTGCCCTGCGGGTGTTACCATCAGACCGATGCGGGTGTTGAAACTCGGCGGCGCAACAGAGATCGACACACATGCACATGATGAGTCACTAACGGACATTAATCTTTGTGTACAAACAAAGTATTATAAAGAGCAGGAGGTAATTCTTCCTTCAAATAGTAATTCACCTACAACTGCGACCACAAAATGAGATGTTTAGGTGGAATTATTTTGTAACTATTACATATTGTAACACATACAGACCTGCCACAGTACTGTAACACACACAGTCCTGCTATACTACTGTAACACACACAGACCTGCCACAGTACTGTAACACACACAGTCCTGCTATACTACTGTAACACACACAGACCTGCCATACTGTAACACACAGACCTGCCATACTGTAACACACACAGTCCTGCTATACTACTGTAACACACACAGACCTGCCATACTGTAACACACACAGACCTGCTATACTACTGTAACACACACAGTCCTGATATACTACTGTAACACACAGACCTGCCATACTGTAACACACACAGTCCTGCTATACTACTGTAACAAACACAGACCTGCCATACTGTAACACACACAGTCCTGCTATACTACTGTAACAAACACAGACCTGCCATACTGTAACACACACAGACCTGCTATACTACTGTAACACACATAGACCTTCCATACTGTAACACACACAGACCTGCCATACTGTAACACACACAGTCCTGTTATACTACTGTAACACACACAGACCTGCCATACTGTAACACACACAGTCCTGTTATACTACTGTAACACACACAGACCTGACATACTGTAACACACAGTCCTGCTATACTACTGTAACACACACTGACCTGCCATACTGTAGCACACACAGTCCTGCTATACTACTGTAACACACATAGACCTGCCATACTGTAACACACACAGACCTGCCATACTGTAACACACACAGTGCTGTTATACTACTGTAACACACACAGACCTGACATACTGTAACACACAGTCCTGCTATACTACTGTAACACACACTGACCTGCCATACTGTAGCACACACAGTCCTGCTATACTACTGTAACACACATAGACCTGCCATACTGTAACACACACAGACCTGTCACAGTACTGTAACACACACAGTCCTGCTATACTACTGTAACACACACAGACCTGCCACAATACTGTAACACACAGGCCTGCTATACTACTGTAACACACACAGACCTGCCATACTGTAACACACACAGACCTGCCACAGTACTGTAACACACACAGTCCTGCTATACTACTGTAACACACACAGACCTGCCATACTGTAACACACACAGACCTGCCATATTATAACACACACAGACCTGCCATACTGTAACATACACAGACCTGCCATACTGTAACACACACACACACACACACACACACACACAGAAACACATAGACCTGCCACAGTACTGTAACACACAGTCCTGCTATACTACTGTAACACACACAGACCTGCCAAACTATAACGAACACAGACCTGCCATACTGTAACACACACACACAGAAACACATAGACCTGCCACAGTACTGTAACACACACAGTCCTGCTATACTACTGTAACACACACACATACCTGCCATACTGTAACACACACAGTCCTGCTATACTACTGTAACACACACACATACCTGCCATACTGTAACACACACAGTCCTGCTATACTACTGTAACACACACACATACCTGCCATACTGTAACACACACAGACCTGCCACAGTACAGTAACACACGCAGACCTGCCATATTATAACACACACAGACCTGCCATACTGTAACACACACACACACACACACACACACACACACACACACACACACAGACAGAAACACACAGACCTGCCACAGTACTGTAACACACACAGCCCTGCTATACTACTGTAACAAACAGACCTGCCATACTGTAACGCACACAGACCTGCCATACTGTAACACACACACACACACACACAGACCTGCCACAGTACTGTAACACACACAGTCCTGCTATACTACTGTAACACACACAGACCTGCCATACTGTAACACAAACAGACCTGCCACAGTACTGTAACACACACAGACCTGCCATACTGTAACACACACACAAAGAAACACACAGACCTGCCACAGTACTGTAACACACACACACAAAGAAACACATAGACCTGCCACAGTACTGTAACACACACACAAAGAAACACACAGACCTGCCACAGTACTGTAACACACACACAAAGAAACACACAGACCTGCCACAGTACTGTAACACACACAGTCCTGCTATTCTACTGTAACGCACACAGACCTGCCATACTGTAACACACACAGACCTGCCACACTACTGTACCACACACACACACAGAGTGAAGAACTGACAAAGCAAAACTTCAGCAGACAAATCACTTCCATTAAAGTGTGCCTTTAAACGTGAATCCTCAAAAAACCTCCAGGTCATCTTTCACAAGAAATATTATTATTATTATTATTATTAATATCTTTACATTAATTTTATAAATATGTACAAAAAATATATTAAAAATATATATGCAAATAAATTATGTAAAAATAAAGAGAAAAAATTAAAAAATAAAACATAAAATGTAAAAAAAAAAATGTAAATAAAATTTAATAAATATATAAAAATGTAAAGCCAATCGCAAAAACAATCGCTCCGAGATCGCCTGAACCAGGTGGTCTCGGCCCGATTGCAAACGAACTCTGGGGCGGTTCGCTTGTGGTGTGAAAGCAATCCAACCCAATGGACCAAACAATATCATATTTCATAACGTGAAAATGTGTTATATAAAATGCAGCAGTGTTTGATTCTGTGAGTGAGCACATTAGTTACTGCAGTTAAAATGTGTAATTGCGCTTCTCCATGCAAGAACGCTGTCTCAACGAAGCTTTGATTCCCGCTCTAGCTGCATTATAACATTCTTCCTTCAAATAGTAATTCACCTACAACTGCGACCACAAAATGAGATGTTTAGGTGGAATTATTTTCTAATTATTACATACTGTAACACACACAGACCTGCCACAGTACTGTAACACACACAGACCTGCCACAGTACTGTAACACACACAGTCCTGCTATACTACTGTAACACACACAGTCCTGCTATACTACTGTAACACACACAGACCTGCCATACTGTAACACACAGTCCTGCTATACTACTGTAACACACACAGACCTGCCATACTGTAACACACACAGTCCTGCTATACTACTGTAACACATACAGACCTGCCATACTGTAACACACAGTCCTGCTATACTACTGTAACACACACAGACCTGCCATACTATAACACACACAGTCCTGCTATACTACTGTAACACACACACAGACCTGCTATACTGTAACACACACAGACCTGCTATACTACTGTAACTCACATAGACCTGCCATACTGTAACACACACAGACCTGCTATACTACTGTAACACACAGTCCTGCTATACTACTGTAACACACACAGACCTGCCATACTGTAACACACAGACCTGCTATACTACTGTAACAAACACAGACCTGCTATATTACTGTAACACACAGACCTGCCATACTGTAACACACACAGTCCTGCTATACTACTGTAACACACACTGACCTGCCATACTGTAATGTTTTTGTGAAATTTGCCCTTAAACGACCCGCATGCAGAGTGTCTTTTAATGATCCCAAACCCTTCATCCTGAGACCGACTCACAGAGAAGGGACTGGCCTCCAAACCGCCAACATTATCGGCTTCACAAATGAACCAACACTTGCTTTACCAAGAAGAAAAATGCCATAATGCAAATGAAACACCCAGAAAAGAAGGTGCTGCTTTTCGTTTTATAACAAAATTACACAGTAGTCATTTACCCAGAATCCTTTTCAACCATAAGAATATAAAGAGCAACAATCCATCAGTTTAACTGCTCCTAATTATTCAACAGTCCATAAGAAAAGCCTCTCAGATACACATGAACACACGGATGCTGAGGCCACGAGTTTTTCATCAGCTGGTCTTTTCCATGTGGCTGGTAATTTGAGTCACTATAATGAAATTTAATTACTTTAAACTGTTTTTCTGCTCTGTACAGACTATTCTAGTCTCACTAACAAGCAAGATATTGGACTATTGTCATCAAGTCTGATGTATAATGTGTTTTATTCAACAACAATGTGCAAGCTTAATTAAACTCTGTTGTGCAGAAAACTAGAAAACTAAAGAAATTAGCCAAAACTGTGTGTGGACAACAACAACAACAATAAATGCTTTACACTTTTCTCTTTTTAGAAAAAAAAATGTTAAAAATTATATAAAATTGTACATGTAAATAAAAATATATAAAATTATATAAAATACAGATAAAATAAAATATAATAATGCTTTACATTATTTTTTTAAAATGTTAAAAATGTTAAATTACGTATAAAATAATCTTAAAAATACATATAAAAATTATATAAAATTAAATAAAAATACAGATAAATGGAATATAAAATACATAATAAATGCATTTATATAAAATAGATAATAATATTAATAACAACAACACTTTACATTATTTTTTTAAATTTCTAAACATTTTAAAATATGTAAAAATAATCTTTAAAATGTAAATAAAAATAATATAAAATTATATAAAAATACAGAAAATTGAATAAAATAAAGTACATATAAATAAATGCATGCAGTAGACTCACAAATCAATATACTACGCAGCAAATCTTTTTTGGTTGATCGTTTATATTGCTGCCAAATGTAAACTATATTATCGCCCAGCTCTAAACTCACATTAAGGTGTTGTAAACATTAACATGTAAAACTGTTTGAAACAATATGTATTGTGAAAAACGCTACACAAATAAAATTGATGTAACTTGATGTCACTGCAAACTGAAGCAGAAGCACATATTGTAATGGCAGGATGATTTCCAAGCAAAATCAAAAAAACAGCTGGCATGTCAAAGACATTGAATGTACAGCATGCATCAAACTACGAAATAATGTCTGTGCTAAAACCTGAATATTTACAGATCCTAGAACCGGTTCTGACCGAGTTGGAGGAAATTTAACAAAATAGGGTCAAAAGGTCAGCAGGTCAGAGGTCAATAGGTCAAATCCACTGTGGTTCACATTGAGCAGAAAAACATTTCCCATCCCATCAGAGGAGTGAGAGGGCTCTTTAATAGAGAGAAACCACAAAAATGATATATAGCGACATCTGCCTAAAATTACTTCCTTACTGTCATTGGTGATTGATTCAGTTTGACTGTGGGTCATTAGTGCAAAATAAACCCTGAGAGGGTGTACAGGGGTCTTATTTCACCCTGAACGAGTTTATTTTCTAATAATGATCAACTGATTGTACATTACCCCTCATATTAAACGGCTCCTTAACCACAAAATAAAAAAAAATATATAAACAAAGGACTCTTTAGGTAGTCAACTTATTCAAAGTGACCCTAAATGTTAATCTGACATACTAGAAAGTATGTGGAAATAAAATAGAGAAAAAGTACTTTTTAGGTAGTCAATGACTTACTAAAAGTGACCCCTATTTACCCCTACTGCTAAATAAAATAAAACATAATAAAATAAAGGACTCTTTAGGTCGTCAAACTACTAACAACTTGTTCAAATTGATACTAAACATTAACTGACAAAGTATCTGAAAATAAAACAAAATACAAAAAAAACTAAGATAAAATAAAGATATATTAAAAAAAAATACTAAATATACAGTCAAACCAAAAATTATTCAGACATTGATATATTTTTACTAGTGGGTGCAGGACACTATAGTTCATTTATGTAAGTGAGGATAGGAAAATAGAGTAAACTGTGACATATTATACCCAAAAATTCTTCATACAGTGGACTACCAGTAAAATTGATAAAAATTTGGGACCAAAAATTATTCAAACACTTTGACCTGACCATGTTTTTCTCAAGTGTTATCTGACGTAATTAAGATCTTGTCATATTTTATTACCATTTTTTTTTTTTTAATTATAGTGAATAAACTGAATAAATTTTGGTTTGACTATATATATAGATATATATACACACTACCAGTCAAAAGTTTGGACACGGTAAGATTTTTAATGTTTTTAAAAGGAGTTTCGTCTGCTCACCAAGGCTGCATTTATTTAATTAAAAATACAGTAAAAACAGTAATATTGTGAAATATTATTACAATTTAAAATAACCGTTTTCTGTTTGAATATATTTTATAAAGTAATTTATTCCTGTGATCAAAGCTGAATTTTCAGCATCATTACTCCAGTCTTCAGTGTCACATGATCCTTCAGAAATCATTCTAATATGATGATCTGCTGCTCAAGAAACATTTATTGTGTACAATATTTTTTTTTAAGGATTCTTTGATGAATAGAAAGTTCAAAAGAACAACATTTATTTGAAATATAATCTTTTGTAACATTATAAATGTCTTTACTGTCACTTTTGATCGATTTAATGCATCCTTGCTGAAAAAAATAATTAATTTCTTTAATTTCTTTTAAAAAAAATAAAAATAAAAATTCTTACTGACCCCAAACTTTTGAACGGTAGTGTATAATGTTACAAAAGCTTTGTATTTCAGATAAATGCTGTTCTTTTGAACTTTCTATTCATCAAAGAATCCTGAAAAAGAAATATTGTACACAAATATTTTGTACAATTGTACACAATAAATGTTTCTTGAGCATCAAATCATCATATTAGAATGATTTCTGAAGGATCATGTGACACTGAAGACTGGAGTAATGATGCTGAAAATTCAGCTTTGATCACAGGAATAAATTACATTTTAAAATATTTTCAAACAGAAAACAGTTATTTTAAATTGTAATAATATTTCACAATATTACTGTTTTTACTGTATTTTTAATTAAATAAATGCAGCCTTGGTGAGCAGACGAAACTTCTTTTTAAAACATTAAAAATCTTACCGTGTCTAAACTTTTGACTGGTAATATATATATATATATATATATATATATATATACACTAACATCAAATAAAATAAAAATAAATAAAAGAACTCTTTAGGTAGTCAATGACAATTAATGTGACCCTAAACATTAAACTGATGTGTCAAAGTATCATAAAATAAAATAAAAAAATTACTAATATAAAATAAACAATAAAACAACAGAAATGAAATAAAGTAGTCAATGACAAAGTGATCCTAAACATTAAAGTGACACAGCAGAATATATCTGAACACTGAAAGCATCACAAACATCAGTTTGAAGGTTCAGCAAAATCCACAACAAATACCTAAAAAAAACCTAATCATCATCAGTGACGTTTGCATGAGTACAGAAACTAACACCCTTCTTTCAGTCTCTCACACATTCAACAAACAAGTCAAGTAGACATTAAACCAACTAGTGCGTTAATATGCGAGATTCTCAGCAGAGAAGCATCACTCATTCCAATGACAAAAGGTTGAAGTAATGTAATTGGTAGAAGACGAACATACGTATCCACGTTTTGTCAGGAGAAAGGTGCTCGAACACGATCAATCTGCTGACTACAGCGATGGTTAGCAGAAAATAGGCGATGGATCAAATGAATGGGAAAGCAGTTTAGTCAGAACTGATTATTCAGAGCAAAAAACAATCAGCATTTAAACACAATTTATTAGCAAACCGCTGTCCACAATGAAATACAAGGGATGTGAGCAGCTCGGATTTAAACACAGCGCTGGACAGAACGAAGCTTTCAGAACCATAATAAGTAAAAAACATTTAAGGAAAAAACACTATTTAGATTTCCTGTGCTTAACATGAAGTACATTTGGAGTACATTTCCCAGTTTTCACGTTTCATTGCAGTTTTTTGTTAAATTTACTCTTTTTTTCAGTGCTTTAGGTATTAAACTACGACTAACCCTAGAATTAAACTCGGTAAAGCAATTTGTCTCGCAACATTTGTGTTGAGAAATGAACTTTCCTTTGATGTTTTGAGATCAAAGAGAATTATGAAAACACTGTAATATTCAGAACTCAAAGTTTAGGTAGTTTAATACCTAATGCACTGGTGCAGAAAAAAGTAAGTAGTAAATATTCAAGTAAAGTAGTAAATGCAAGTAAATTTCACAACAGCAAGTAACACATTTAATTAAAGATGACATTTTGAAGTAGAAAAACTAAAACAGCATTTTCTTGTAAAATAAGAAATAATCTGTTTTATTTACAACTTCAAGGAATTTTTTTTTCAGTGACACTCAGCCCTAAAAGGATTTTGCCATTAAAAAACATCTTCAAAGTAAAAAATTATTTTATTTTATTATTATTATTTTTAATTTTCTGTGCAAATGAACTCCCCAACAAAATCACCCCAAAATGATGCATTCTTTGATAATAGAGCAATTCAAGTCATTGTTCCTGCATGTTTTAATATCTTAATATCACAGAACAACAAAACATCGTCAGTTTTTCCAATATCGTGCAGCTCAAGTACTAATTCCTTGTCAGCGTGGCACAGTGAGATTAGTCCCGAGAGAAGTGAAGTGGGATGGTATCTGGCTGCTGTCCTGCTCCTGCTCCTGAATTTCTGCCACACACTGATAATGGTGCAGTAATGCAGTACTGCGCTCATGTAATGCACCAATATATCAACTAAACGTTATTCACTGCTTCTTGTTCTCCAAAAACATTACGCATTCTCCACCACAATCAAATCACACTTTCTCTCTCTTACACAGCAAAGAAAACGACTCATGACTCAAAAGAATAGATCCCAGAATTTCAACAGCTTCCGCTCGCGTTTGACGTCCAAAAAAACTGTTTAACAAAAGTCCTGATGATAAACACCATTCATTCCCGTCTGTGGGCGAACAAACCAAATTGCCTTTGTGTGACAAAGCTCTCAAAGAAACATGGACTAAAATAGGGTTAATAATAAGGTTCTGAGATGTAAAAAAATAAAAATAGTTCATGACTTAAGCCATGAACAGCCTCAATTAAACACATAAATACAGATATCTCAGAAGAGGAGGACATTTCTAACTACTCAGGTCCTCATATACATTTCACAGTCTTTAATCTTTTATCACCAAAATAGTCTTTTATCACCAAATAACAGATTAATAATGAATAATATACAATTATAGCCACATACATGCAGTACACTCCCACTCACTTAAAGCAATAGATACACTATATAGCAAATCTCAACTGCTTTGACCGTAATATCATCGAAAAATGTAACTATTATCGTCCAGCTGTATATAAAGTTATATAATATGATTGGATCATTGACAAATACGGTTTTTAAAAGTGTAAAGAAACACAATGGAGATATATAATTAATTTTGAAGTTTTATTAAGTGTTAACAATAAGATAATGTGGTTTTTTATAATCAATTAACACTGCTTTTGTCATTTTTTACAAGATGGACAAAATTTGTCCAAAAAGTCATTCGGTTTAACCAAAATTTTGGTTTTACCGAATGACACTTTTGGTTATACCGAATGATGATATTTTCAAACAATGCTAACAGGCTGATATCTAGCTAGCAAAAGGACAATCAAACATTTTATATTTAGTACAAGTTTTTGAAATATAACAACATTTTCCATGTTTTATAGCGGTTGTACCGAATGACCTGATGTTTCGGGACATGCGTAATGAGGAAGAGAAAACATGAATTTTTCAAATAGTTAAGAAAGAGTTAGTTACTTTGCTTCATGACCATGTGGTCCTTTGCAGGTGTCTGAATGATGTCACATCCTGTCACATGATATTGACAGCATGACTTGATCCGAAATGGTCCCTTTATATTGGTTACTCCAAATGACATCAATGAAATTCATTTTTCCGGACATTCTTTCTTATAACAAAGCAACGACTTCTACACATAATTTTAATACCATTGTTGATATATGATGTTAGAAAATCATGCCAGAATAAAAATATATACATTTATTACATTTTAAGATATTTTAATCACAAATGAAATGGCTGTATTGGCCTTTGAACGGTTATTACAAATGACCTTTTGACACTTCAAAATCTTTAAAATACCTTTATAAGTAGCAAAATATACTTAAAATCTTTTGGATTCAATAAAAGAGATCTAGGTGTACTACCTTACATACCTTGGATATCATATTGTTTTTTATTATAATTAAGGACGTCATTGACCCGATTATATATGATATAATTTATATGTTATATATGATATAAATTATATCTAACTTAAAAATGTAAATTATTTATCACCCAGCGATATAAGTATATCTAACTTTATCTCCATACATACAGTATATTCATGTAAAGCTATATCTATAGCAAATCTCAACTTCTTGATTGTTTGAATCTATGCAAAATGTAACTAGGCTATATTATCGGCTAAATGTGACTATAAGGCATTAAGATATTATAAACATTAACATGATCTTCTGTAAAGCTGCTCTGAAACAATTTGTACTTCGAAAAGCATTAAAAGTGACTCTACTAATATACAGCGATCATACCATTTTGTTAGAGAAAATAAACAGATATTCCTGCATAGTTTCCTTTAGTAAACATGGCATTAGGGTTTCACTATAGCTTTATATTTCAGCAGGTTTTCTAAGCAGGAGGACTGCATGTCTAGACATTTACTTTCAGCGAAATTCTGATAAAACAGAAGCACTAATCACTGGCTTCTAGAAATACGCTGTAAGATTGTAATCTCTGCCTAGACTCTGTTCTGTCATGCATATAACACAATAAATAACTAGGAAAGTGAAATCAATAGGCGTTTCCTTCGAGCAGGTGTCTAACCGGCCGACCGGTGGAGTGACGTCAAGGTGAAAGACACAGCTGAATGTGCATTAAACAACCTTCAAGACATCAGCAGAATCCAGAGCAGCTGTTCTCCTCTCATTACATTTCCTTTAAACCAGACTAACACAAAATGGCTGCATTGCAAAGGGTCTATGACCTCTTTCAATTATTTACCTTCCAAATGTCAGAGCTGTATGTTGAGCTCCAGCATTGTGCATCAGCATCTCTGTGTCAACTACAGTGAATCCACTGTAACCAGCACATTTACATGACCATTACTTTCTGATTTATCATTCTGATAAAGACATTCACACACTACAGGACTACTGAAATATCCAGCACATATACAGCAGCACATCCCATAAAAATAATCAAATTCTACTCTCTTTTCTTACAGTTGTCTTCCTTAATTTCTTGTTTTTTGTATCTAGTCTACACTGTCAATTAATCAGCTCTACATATTTAATAATCAGATTATTACTCCTTTAGAATATTAATGCTCTGATAATATGATCAAATAATCTGAATGTGACCAATAAATTGTCTCAATAAATACAGGTGATAATGAAAAATCAACTAAATCAACTACATGTTGTTACGTCTGACCCAGTAACAACCCAGTGTTTGGGTAGTTTTTCTGGGTCAGACATAACAACCCAGTGCTTGGGTAGTTTTTGTGTTACACAGATCCTGGGTCAGACGTAACAACCCAGGGGTTGAGTTATTTATCGGGGGCTTTCTGCGGCCTCTTCAGGAGAGAGCAGTGCCGCTCTGTCGAATTGGTGCATGTCTTTGGTAAAATACAGGTTTGTGTAAGTTTTATTTTATCTAAATATTTGTTATTGTTCTGTATATCATTTAATTTTATGCAAAGCAACATACAGGGGTGCGATGTGAGTCACCTAAACGAGTGTCGCGACTTGCGTCGGTCTTTTTGCGTGATGGAAACGTCTGATGCCTTCCGTAAAATTTTATGATTTTATTCAAAAAGATACAGAATATAAGTAGGCTACTTAGGATGTTAAAATATGTTCTCAGAATTGCACACTGATTATTTATGGACAGGTTATTAAGTCAGTCACAGCATTTTTCGACTACAAGTGAAACGCAGGGCAGTGGACTGAAGTTATCAGTTCCCCTGCTGAACATGAGTCATCTCCGGCACGAGATCCAGTGCCATTACAGTGGAAACAGGACGATTACACTTGAATTACTTCTAAATGTTTAATTTTCACTTCTAATATTTGTTAAACGAGCTTAACAATATGTATTAAAAACGTTATAAAATATGCAATACTATAAAATATGATCAAAAATAAAGGAATTATCATGCAAACCAGTGGTTGTGTGGAGTATTTAAAAAAAAAAGTTTAGAGGTTTTAAGTCAATCTGCAAAGTGAAAAAAAAACAAACAAAAAAAAACCCCAACTAGTATTAAAGTAAAAATGAATCAACCCCTTATGCTGGGTTAAATAAATAACCAAATTTGCTGGGTAAAATTAACCCAACATGTGTTCTGTCCTGTATTTACCCAGCCCTTGGGTTGAAAACAACCCAATTTGGTTTTACCACAGTGTTTTTTAGAGTGTATGAAAAAAAAAGAAAAAGCAACAGGTTCAGAAACCCCAAAACAGACAATTTTCCAGAATACTTTTGTGAAAGAAAGAAAGAAAGAAAGAAAGAAAAATCTAATTTTAGCCAGTCAGAAACAAACATGGCTTTAAGTCACTGTATAGATATGGGAAGATATGGGAACAACAAATAAAATACAGTAAATCACAGTGCTTATAAAAACACATGATATATAATCACATCATAAGATGTTTAAAGGCTGCTAGAATTCCAGATAAGTGAAATTCACCAGCAGTGACTGGCTTTGATTTAGATCAACTGTACAAACATAAAGCACAAAAATTATATCATTTAACAAGATGAAATCCCTCAAGAATGAGAGCATTTACTCTGTTCATGGAGAACTGGCACTGGAACATCAGTGATCTACACTAGAACATCTGCAGCTCTCGAGCTGCTGTGATGAAACAGAGCAACAGGTTCAGAAACCCAATTCCAGCAGGAAGCACCGGCAATTTACCACGATACTCGCGTTCATAAAGAGCTTGGGATATAAATGTGTGTCGCAAACGGTTTGAAAGCCTCTTTTTCTCAGACACTGCGGACTGCGGGTGTGGTGACTGCATCAGCTCTCTCTCTCTCTCTCTCTCACACACACACACACGCTTTCTTTCACAAGCTCACATGCACAGCACAGCTAAACAATAAAATCATTTAAACGGCAAATGCAACAATTTCATCTTCTTTAAAGCGTGAAGTTTAAAGCACCACGAGAACCGCTGCACTTTCATTTAGTGGTGAAGCACGAAAATCACTTTGGTCTTCACGCACACAAACACCCACTATATAGCATCTCATCTTCACGCACGAGTCAAGTGAATCCGGATTAAAGTCGTCTAATGCAAAACATCTGAACACTTCGATTTTCCACGCACACCTTCACACGCATCTCCTCATCATCATTCACTGTTTCCCTGAGCATCGCACTTATTACAGCGCAATTCGATTAAACGTCCACAACAGAAGCATTCACGTCATATTTCGAATCATAAACCGCTCTCGTTCACCGGACTGACCTCCCAGTCGATGGAGTCCCACTCGTCGGTGAACATTCGGCGGCTGTGAGCTCGCGCGCTCGGCGCCACTACGGACGACCAGATGCCATTGCGCTGTAAAAATCCTCGTCAAATCACTTCCACGCGGTGATATTCCCACGTATCCTGAGCATGAGTCCGAGTGGAGAGCAATCGAGTCATGAAGACGGAGCCGCTGCGAAGCTGCTCAATGATCTGCGCGTAAAAGCGCCGCGCTGCCGAAACCCGCTTCGCCATGAAGAATGAAGGGGGCGAACAAGTGCCCTCACACACTCACTAATTAGTCATTTACCAAAACCACATACAGCACACTTATTACAGGTTCAGTCCTAGTCAGCTGGTTCAAACCTACAACCTTGCAGTCACCGCTAAGCATTTACAACAACAGTTCCTGCATTTCACACGAGCAGGCAAATCCAGCAATGTGCCTTTAAGTAAAACTTGTTGTATAAGGGCTTTCTGCGCTCCTTCCCTAGTCGAATAAATCCTCGCGGATTTCTATTGGTATTTCTATCATAATTGGAAGCAATCCAAATGGGATAAATCACAAATCCTTTAAGAATCAAATAAGATCCGACTGGATAGACTGCAACTCATTTTTTTTTTCATTTTTTTTTTTCATAAGTGATTTCAGTTTATCCAGAAGGATCTTATTTGACTCTTGCAGCGCCTTTACTCAGCTGCTCTGCTCCACATTCAGCTTATAGATCCAATGCAGCATAAAAGCAGGAATAAAACACGCAGCTCTGACGCACCTGATGCTACTTTACTCCTGTGTCAAATGATGACGCATCAGAGCCGCCTTAAACTTTGTTTACTTTTTTATTTTTAATATTTATGTTGCATAGTTTCATGTTTTTAGATTCATATTTTAGTATTTAAAATTGTATTTGTGCACTTTTAATTTCTGGGCAAATGCATTCATGGCACTTGTGCAGAATTAATTTACACAGTATATATGATGCTTCTTTGCAGTGTAAAGGTGATTCTTTTTTGGTTGCATTTGCTTCCATATTTTAATAGGAATACCAAAAGCAATCCAGCACACATTTTGTGCATTTTGCACACTTTTTGACTAAAGTGCTTTATTTGCTATACTCAAACTCAATGCATCTATTATCTACATGAAAAGCTGCTTTGAAACTACATGCAAGCGCTACGTGAATTGAACTGAATACTTGTTTGCACCTCATGTCCTTCGCACTGGCCATACCTCATTATCACGTGCACATCTCTATACCTCACCTCACACCATTTGCCCTTGCATCAATAATATTTACATTTCTGTTTGGATGCGTTTCATTGGCTCTGCGCCTCCACAATACCAATACTCCAATGACTTTGACGACCATGAGACTCTTACCATGAGCACGGCGAGGTTGTTGTGGTGCGCGCAATGGATGGTGGTCGTGTTGTGCGCGGAGCCCGTTATCTGGCAGCCTTCCGCCCGCCAGCCGCCGTGTCCATTCAGCAGGTCAAAATCCCAATATGCTGCGGTGGGGTCTACACCCAACGAGAAGTGCCGGAGAGCGACGGTAACCGGTTGCACGGGGCTCCCGGGGCTACACCCATCTACACAGGAGAGCAACACATTGCGTCAAGTAATACCCCATATGGAAAGTCCTTAAGTGTTCCAGAGATGCATCCATAAACCATATAAAAGCTGGCAATCGCACTCTATGCAACGTGCATCAGTGACATAGTGGTCAATGACTGTCAATATCATGTTGTAACTGCTGCGATACAAATGAGATTGACTGCGCAGACAAATAACCATATTCTAACTCGTGCAAAATGCAACGCAACTGTTGCAACATCGTGCAAGCACGCGCACGTTTCCTCATAATTGCATGTGACGTTAATGCCGACAAAATACTCCGTATTTCATTTAAAATAACTAATGCATGCATATGTGTTGATGCATTGGGTGCGTTAATTAATGCATGAAAAAAAAAATGCAGCATTACCTAATTTGGTGAACGCAACTGGTGTCGAAACGCTTCTGCGCTTCCCATCATCCGCAAGATTTGACGAATTCCCCGTGCATGGAAAGAGTTTTCCATTGCGGAAGACGATCAGCTGCAGCTTACAGGTGGAGTTCTCCACAGACTGAGGGGCAGCCAGCGGGAAATGTATGGAAGCGATGGCCACCGTGTTCTGAAAACGGGGAAATGGATATGAAACATGTGCAGGAGATGCGCAGATGTGTCAGCTCCTCTCGGATGAGTCTGTCTGATTGAAGACTCTGACTGAGAGAGAAGCTTTTCCCGTTGACAAGGGGAAAGTGCTGGAGGAGGCAGGGGGTTTATCCTTCCTTCTTTCTGCTTTTCTTTGGTCTGCCGCAGAGGGGGAAATGATTCTGACCAGCACAGCTCACTACAACATCAGCACCAGACAGCTTAAAGCAGCAGGCTGATAAAACAGCAAATAACCAGAGGGGTTATCATCATCATCATCATCATCCTAAGAGCTTCACCTCTTTATCTGTGTTAGAATAGCGGGAAATGTGTCAATGTCTAATGCAGATCCTGGGGAAGAAAAGCATGTTATTTTGGCCTTATAAAAACACATTTAAGATTAATGCCATAACCAGATGTTGATGCGGATACAAGCACACTTAAACTTAAATGATAACATATGCAACATATATATTAGTTTAGGGTCCAATTCTCACTAGTAACTAGTTGCATTAGCATGCATATTACTGGGCTGTTTATTAGTACTTATAAAGCACATATTAATGCCTTATTCTGTATGACCATGTTCTGCATCATTTAATCCAACACCTAAACTTAATAACTACCTTACTAATTATTAATAAGCACTAATAAGGAGTTTATTGAGGCAAAAGTCATAGTTAATAGTGAGAATTGGACCCTAAACTAAAGTGTGACTATACATGGATGGAGAGATGGATGGATGGAGGGAGGGATGGATGGATGGATAGAGGGAGGGAAGGATGGACGGAGGGATGGATAGAGGGATGGATGGAGGGATAGATGGAGGGATGGAAGAATGGATAGATGGATAGAGTGAGGGAGGGATGATGGATGGATGGAGGGATAGATTGAGGGATGGATGGATAGATGGATGAATGGAGGAGGGATGGATGGATGGAGGGATGGATGGATAGAAGGAGGGATGGATGGAGGGATGATGGATGGATGGAGGGATAGATGGAGGGATGGTAGATGGAGGAATGGAGTGATGGATAAATGGATGGAGGGAGGGATGGATAGATTGATAGAGGGATTGATGGAGGGATGGACAGACGAAGGGATGGATGGAGGGAGGAGGGATGGATAGATGGTTGGAGGGATGGATGGATGAAGGGAGGGATAGTTGGATGAGGGCTAGATAGAAGGAGGGATGGATAGATGGATGGATGGATGGATGGATGGAGGGATAGATGGATGGAAAATAAACACTAATAAACCATAATAGGCCAACAACGTTTAATCCCTGTAACATTGAAATGCTTTGAAGCTGAAAGTTACATTTAAAACCATTTTTTCTCTATCAAATCAGACATGATCAACAGAGATAATTCAGCAATTCAGCCTTTAAAGAATTAAAAAGGTCTCATACAACTCATTTTCAGTGGTAAAGTGCATGTGCTTAGAAAACCTTGCAGTCAGCATTCGTCTGGCTCCCTGGAACGAGGGCGAGCAAGAGAAATCAGTCTGTCAAGCAGCGAGGAATTTCATTCACAAAACCAGGCACCTCTTTAGTCATCACATGATTTCCATATGTGACTCACGGCTCGAGCAGAGAGCATCCTTTACCCAGAGTGCACTGCAGCATCTCAATTACATTCCAGCAGCTCTTCAATGCAGCACTGTTTGCATTCACATGTACACCACATAGGCTTTATCTGAATGAAGAATGACATTTATTTGATTTCATCTGTTAAACATCTCTCTTTTCACCATTACACTGACTTTGATGTTTGGATGCATCAGATCCAACTGCAGAGAAGATTCCTGTATCTGGAAAAGCATGTGGTTCATCCCTTCAGTTCTTCTGAAGTGGGATCGTTCAGCACCAAGGACAGCAGGCGAACAACCTCATCATTTGAAGTAAATGGTTCCGTTGTTACGAAACAATATATAATTTTACTTGAAAAGGTTGCTCAGTTCAAATAAATTTGTTATTGTGCTTTTCCTAATACACATTTCAAAGCATAGTCAATGTTTACAAAGAACAGTCACTGACAAACTCCTAGTGAGACAGTCACAAAAACTCTCTAAGATGCTGAAAAACCTTAAAAGAAGCCAAGATGCCAGATACACACTTATAAGGCTGACACATATTTAACCCTGTAAAGCCTGACATATGAAATAGTCCATTGTTCATTGAACCTTCAGATAAAATACATTAAAAATGTTTGTTTTGTTGGCTTTTGTGGCTCATATAGCCTGATATAGTGAGAATATGGAGGAAAAAACAATTTGTTGCAGATGCTGACATTTATGTGGCTTTATATGGAAGCTTGTAATGTAAATCAATGAGATCTTTATAACAGCATAGCAGATACTTACACAAAATGCATATAAATGTCAGTCATCATCTGCCAATATGTAAGATGATTTTTAAATCCTTAGTTTTATGATCAAAGCTCTGTAGTTTTAAAACATAAAATGCAGTGCAATGCAATGATGACTGAGAGATGTACAAATAAACCTTCCTCAAAAGCCTGACGATCATATTTGAAACTAATGATTTTTCTAAAAAATGATGTATGGATAATAAAGTAAACCTGAGTTGTTTCAGTCCAGTAAGTGTTCATCTTGAAATATTAATTTAAAGTATATGTGCACATCCAAACATCACTTCAGCAGGTGCTCGATCAAAAGATAACTGATCACGAAAAGCAATGACACTGAATTTTAGTTTAGAAGGCACAGACATTATTCAAATTTAAGTGCTGAACTAGACATTTATGATGCAAAAACACTGTCAGAGAAAACAAGTGATGAAATACATTATAGTTGCTGAAATATAAACCATGTGATTCAGTCCTAGTTCTATTGCTCTTCATTACCAAACAGACTTTGGACTACAAGCAGTTCATTTGTGTGTATCCTAAACCAGAGGGCTTCAAAGTGCATGTCAGGGGAGGTGCATGGAGTGGTAAAAAAAAAAAAAAGATTAATAACTTCAATCAATATATTATAGCGGAAACAATCATTTTAAACCGTAAACTCATGGAAAGATTTCAGTCCAAGGATCCAGTAAGCGAATGCATTCAAACAGTCAAACAGTTCAAATGCAGAGAAAAACTGTCCGATTTCATCAGATATGGTGGAGAGAATAGTGTATTTGTGTAAATGTTTCAAAGCAGTTTCTTAAGTTTCTTATTATGCTGCTGTGAAATACAGACTGAGCAGCAGCTCAAAACACCCTATGGAAGCTTGTTTCTGCCATGAAATAAAAAAGGTAATTCCGACTTTTTATCTCACAATTCTGATGTTTTTTTCTCAAAATTGCGAGTTATAAAGTCAGAATTGAGTGATATAAAGTCAGAATTGCGAGATATAAAGTCAGAATTGCGTGATATAAAGTCAGAATTGCGAGATATAAAGTCAGAATTGAGTGATATAAAGTCAGAATTGTGAGATAAAGTCAGAATTTAGTGATATAAAGTTAGAATTGCGAGATATAAAGTCAGAATTGCGAGATATAAAGTCAGAATTGTGTGATATAAAGTCAGAATTGCGAGATATAAAGTCAGAATTGAGTGATATAAAGTCAGAATTGCGAGATATAAAGTCAGAATTGCGAGATATAAAGTCAGAATTGAGTGATATAAAGTCAGAATTGAGTGATATAAAGTCAGAATTGCGAGATATAAAGTTAGAATTGAGTGATATAAAGTCAGAATTGAGTGATATAAAGTCAGAATTGAGTGATATAAGGTCAGAATTGAGTGATATAAAGTCAAATTGTGAGATATAAAGTCAGAATTGAGTTATAAAGTCAGAATTGTGAGATATAAAGTCAGATTTGAATGATATAAAGTCAGAATTGCGTGATATAAAGTCAGAATTGCGTGATATAAAGTCAGAATTGAGTTATAAAGTCAGAATTGTGAGATATAAAGTCAGAATTGAGTGATATAAAGTCAGAATTGCGAGTCATAAAGTCAGAATTGTGAGTTATAAAGTCAGAATTGAGTGATATAAAGTCAAATTGTGAGATATAAAGTCAGAATTGCGTGATATAAAGTCAGAATTGAGTGATATAAAGTCAGAATTGAGTGATATAAAGTCAGAATTGAGTGATATAAGGTCAGAATTGAGTGATATAAAGTCAAATTGTGAGATATAAAGTCAGAATTGAGTTATAAAGTCAGAATTGTGAGATATAAAGTCAGATTTGAATGATATAAAGTCAGAATTGCGTGATATAAAGTCAGAATTGCGTGATATAAAGTCAGAATTGAGTTATAAAGTCAGAATTGTGAGATATAAAGTCAGAATTGAGTGATATAAAGTCAGAATTGCGAGTCATAAAGTCAGAATTGTGAGTTATAAAGTCAGAATTTAGTGATATAAAGTCAGAATTGTGAGATATAAAGTCAGAATTGAGTGATATAAAGTCAGAATTGAGTTATAAAGTCAGAATTGAGTGATATAAAGTCAGAATTGAGTTATAAAGTCAGAATTGAGTGATATAAAGTCAAATTGTGAGATATAAAGTCAGAATTGAGTGATATAAAGTCAGAATTGAGTTATAAAGTCAGAATTGAGTGATATAAAGTCAGAATTGTATGATAAAACTCGGGATTGCGAGAAAAAAAGTCAGAATTGTGAGATAAAAAGTCGCAGTTACCTTTTTTATTTTTTTATTTAGTGGTGGAAACAAGCTTCTATAACACTGCATGCTGCTTGAGCTTATGATATGCAAAATACATCTCTCGGTTGGATAAAGCAAACCAGTGTCACGCTAGTAAAGTTTTGATGGATGACGATTCAAGGTGAAGACAGTGACATACAGGAGTCGTGCATTAGGCACAGGAGATGAGAGTCCGTCATTATTGATGTGCAAACACACCGTGTGTGTGGCGCTCTCGGCGCACTGATCACTATTGAAAATTAGTAAATATTGGGGGTGGGGAGGCGCCATTGGGTACATTGTGTCAAAAGAGAGGCCCTCTGTCTTTGACTTTGAAAACCCCTGTCCTAAACTGAAGTGCTGGGTGAAGCAGGGTTTTTAGAAACATGAACAAGCTCTTTTAGGATTGAAAGAATCACTGCAGCAGAGCCTGTAACGGCGAGCAGAACATCAAAATGAAAGAGACTAATTTACAAAGCTCTCTTCTATTTTTTTGCTGAGGAATTGCACTTTGAGAATTCATGTTGCATTACTCATGAGGAAGATAAGAAAAACGTTGTCATGCCAACTGGCCGCTCTACCATTACAATGTTTGGACTAAAGAGGAGATTTCACACAGACTATTAGAAAATTTGATTTCTACATTCTTTGAAGATTATGCGAATGGTGTTTGCCTCTGCAAAACTCATCACTAACATACGCTATGTGGTTGCTGTGGGATTTTTTCATCTGTTTTATGGTCCTGCAGGTGAAAATGGTGCGTCTGATCACTTGAATCATTGAAGAATCCTTCATGTCTGGAGCACAAACGCTGTACTGAATGTTATGTGTGTATAATGACTATAATAAACCATATAATTTATGTTTACCCTGCACTCTGTGGCGGTACCATGGTACAGTGACGGTATGAGATGGTAATTCAATACTTCTGATATTCTAGTCTATGGTATGATTACCATATTCATGTAACATGGTGTTTACATGGTAGTCCAAGGTATTTTAAAGAACGCCATTACTACCTACCTTAGTACAACTTGGGAAAAAAAGTCAGAAAAATCTAATTGCAAATTCTCTGATAAAAATGGTGATTGTGATGATTTAAAAAGTTATTTAAAAGAAAATCCAGGTTACACAATTTGGCCAAAATTGTGATTTTATATATCAATATGACTATGTAATAATAATAATAATAATTTTAATAATAATATATAATAATTATGTTTATTAAATAAAAATATAAAAAATACTAAAATACTAAAAATAAATATTACTCTTGTAATATTTCATTGCAAAATAAAAAAAATTAGTATTTGAAAAAATATATTTTTTTACATTACAACTGTAAAATTACAATACTAATATTTATGGTTGAAAAAAATGTATTGTAAAATGTATTTTGTAATTTTTGCTGATAAAAATTGTAATTTAAAATGTGATTTAAAAAAATCCAGATTTGTTTGTAGGACTTCACAATTTGACCAAAATGTTGTGATTTTGTATAATCAACATGACTATATAATAATAATATATATTATTATTATTATTATTAATATTAAATTAATATAAATAATATATAAAATACTAAAATACATAAAGAAATATTAATATTACTATTTTACATAACTGTCATATTACAATACTAATATTTATGGCTGGAAAAAAAATCTAATTGCAAATTTTCTGATAAAAATTGTGACTGCAATTTAAGAAGTAATAAAAAAAAAATTCCAGGTTCCACCATTTGGCCAAAATGTGATTTTATATATTGATATGATTAATAATAATAATAATAATAATAATAAGTATTATTATAATTATTATTAAAAGAACATATAAAAAATACTAAAATACAAAACAAGAAATATCACTATTGTAATTGAGAGAAATTGTAAAATGAGAATTTTTAATAAAAATTATTTTTTATTATTTGTAAGTATGTAAAATTACAATACTAATATTTATGGTTAAAAAAAATATTGTGATTTTGCTAATAAAAATTGCAATTACGATTTAAAATGTGATTTAAACAAAATCCAGGTTTGAATATATGGCCAAATTGTGATTTTATAGATCAATGACTATAATAATAATAATTATTATTATTACACTAAATAAACATATAAAAATTACTAAATACAAAATAAGAAATATTAAAATTGTCATATTTCACTGTGAATTAAAAAAAACAAGTATTTAAGTTTTTTTTTATTATTACAACTGTAAATTACAATATAAATTTTTATTTTAATTTCTTCATTTTCAGAACTTTAAACCATCAAACTAACTTTGACAAAAAAAAAAAAAAAACACAAAGCAGCTCCAAACGTTTCTCCAGGGTTTTTCCTGTATTACGATATTCACTTCATTTAGTTTCAAAGGAAAGATCTGAACTCAAATTACTCTTGCTTATCATTAGAGGCCTAAAAAAGGACACGGCATGAGAGATGGAGCCCATAAAAACCTAGCGATGTAACAGGATGGATGAACCTCTCGGTTTATTTAAAGAAGTCTTTTCTGTCATCAATTTCCCACAGATACCAGTGCTTTCATGTGCTTTTATGAATCATTTTCTCTGCTCAGAGCCAGACATGATGAAAGCAGACGGGTTTCACTGCAGGAACATCATTCAACACGAGAGTCTCAGGAGAGCGCTTGCAGATATATCAAGATCTTCACTTGTGACCGTTTAGTATGAATGATCTAGTAAGGCATGTGCACAACTAGTCAAAGACTCGTTTAAAAGACTAGTTAGACTTCACCCTATAACCCTATTGTATCAAAGTTGATTTGCAAATGTCTGTGCAGTATGACTATTAAAACATCTTTCTGTTTGCTTTCTCAGTCAGACATGCTCTGAATGAGTCACAGTGAACGCAGTCAAATCTCCTGCCTCGAAATCAATCAAATCTGAGGGAATATTCATGTCTGAGGCAGCAGGAGTCTTATGATCCATTACAAACACGCTGATCATCTGAACTGACAACATCGACCGTCTTATACTGTCCCGTCCTGCATCAGATTCACTTTAGTTCTCTTTAACCTCTCCTGTAAAACAAGTTTCTTGACACTGAATGTCCATGTGATTCTTTCTGAAAAGACTGCAGACTGTCTTTAAAGTATTTATGAACATATTGGTCAGCAACAAATAACTGTAGAGAGCAAGAGAAATAACAGGAGTAAATTGATATGCATGCAGCAAGTTGCATCAGTCAGGTTAAACTATATACTGAGAACTATTTTTAACAATATTTAACCAGTAATGTGCTGCATTGCTGTCACATGACTGTGCGTGTCTTGAATTGTAAGTGGCATCTGGTTATTATCTTCGAAAAACAAACAGTTATTTTACATTTAGATGCAATATTGTATAAATTCTTGGCAGTCTGATCAAACAGGTCAATAAATCAAAAGTGTGTTACAGTGATTCTGCCAGGAGTAACAGCAATAAAAGACACTAAAGCTCAATGCAGGTGCATTTAATAACTGTAATAATTCCTTTAAGTGTCTAGTTCTTTAACCTGTTTGCTCTTGTTTGCTCTTGTCAAGCAACTTGCTGCATTCATTTATGCAAGCCAGAGTGGAATCAAGCACGACTTATCCAATCAAAACCATCTGATTTATAATGCGCATTTTAACAGTGAAGTGTTTATGCATAAACACAATGAGTGTACAGCATACAATACCCCAGGGTTATTATAGTTATACCATAAAAACATTCAATTACTTAAAATTAAATAATAACTGAAATAATTTTTTTTTTAAAAATATATACGCTGTATAAATAAAAAATAAATATAAATTAAATATATATATACTTTTGAAGTTGAGTTTCATTTAACTAAAACTGAAATAAAAATGGGCGAACAAATATATGGACAAATAAAAAAAAATTAAAAATAAATATAAAAACAAATATATATATATATTTTAAATATATAATATTAAATATAAAAATATTTGAAATAAAAATGAAAAAAACTATATATACATATTTTTTAAAAAATGAATTCAAATTTAATCTAAAATTAAAATGAAAACAGAAAATTTAAAATTATTAGAACTGAAAAAATGAATAAAAACTAATAAACAATAAAAATGAATAAACATTACTTAATTAAATCATTTTAAAATGAAAATCAGAAAATATAAAAATATGTAAAACTGAAATAATCATGAATAACTAATAAAAATGAACACCTAATAAAAATTACTTTAACTAAAATTAAAATGAAAACAGAAAATATAAAAATAAATAAAAACGAAATAAAAATGAATAAAATTACTTTAAACTTGAACTAAAATTAAAATGAAAATCAGAAAATATAAAAATAATTAAAAATGAAATAAAAATGAATAAAACTTTATAGACATTAAATAAAAGTACTAAAAATTATATTACATTTTAAAATCAAAATGAAAACAACATAAAAATAAGTAATACTGAAATAAAATTTCATAAAAAGTCATAAAATAAAATAACCTTACAATTAAAATGAAAATATAAAAATGACTAATTTAAAATATTAATAAAAGCTTTAACAGTATCTCACTGATACTCACACTGATGGATACTGGAGAAACAGTGAGAGTAGATGATAGTGTGCTATTCTGAACAGCCAAAGTCACAGGACACACAGCATGATAATGATTTACGCTTTGAGGAAAGCTGCGTATGCATCAGAATCAAAGCAGCGTGTGCTGCTGTAAGATCAGCCGTGTCACGCTTCTGATGGGACTCGACGTCTCTTCACACTCTTTAAATTTAATGGCAGTCAATTATTTATTGCGTTGTTGCAACAGCTTCACACATCTCTTTCATGTGAATACTAGAAGCCTCATCACCGTCTCAACCTGCTACTGGATCTGAAATGTGCTTATTGTTTTTCCTGAGGAGTCGATATTTTCTTTGGCATGTCCGAAAGCCCCAGAGAGTCTTGA
This sequence comes from Hypophthalmichthys nobilis, assembly GCA_037950665.1. Classification (NCBI taxonomy): domain Eukaryota; kingdom Metazoa; phylum Chordata; class Actinopteri; order Cypriniformes; family Xenocyprididae; genus Hypophthalmichthys; species Hypophthalmichthys nobilis. Next base: position 30,951,599 of record CM075477.1, on the reverse strand, counting down.
TGGGTTTCATCAGCGAACGAGACGCGGAACGATCCAGAGCAAGTGAAGCGCAGAAACTTACAGCTGAGCTCCTCTAATGCAAATCAACAACTCCTAATGACAATATGAAATCAAAACTGACTCTATTTACTGTACTAATTCACGATTTACCATGCTGTTCTGAAAGAAATAAAAATGTTTCACTGATTGAATGAAATTAAAATTCTCCTACAACAGGTTTTCATGCATCAAAGGTCAAAAAACACTTTAATTGTCAAATAAAATACATTCCACATCACCTCATTTGAAATGTAACAATAATAAGCAAATAACAAATCTTAGTTTATTTGGAATGTTTTTTTTTTATATATGAGCTGTCAATAAATATTTTTGGGGGAGATAATACAATTGATCTAAAATATTAGGTGCTTAATTTGTCTATATCTATTTTACCCATTAATGAACAGCATATACATATATACTTACAAACACACACACACACACACACACACATATATATAGAACATAACTCAACACAACATGTGACAATGGAAGCTTGTTTCCGCCATGAAATAAAAATATAAACTCGCAATTGCAGTTTATAAAGTCAGAATTGCTTGATATAAAGTCAGAATTGCGAGTTATAAAAAAAAAACTTTTTCTCCCAATTGCAAGTTTGCATCTTACAATTCTAACTTTATTTCTCAGAATTGCGAGATTTAAACTAAAAGTTATAAAATTGTGAGTTTTTATCATGCAATTCTGACTTTATAACACAATTCTGACTTTATAACTTGCAACTGCGAGTTTAAATCGTGCAATTCTGACTTTTTTTCCCCCTCAGAATTGTGAAACCCGCAATTGCATGTTATAAAGTCAGAATTGCAAATATAAACTCGCAATTTTGAGAAAAAGATAATTATAAGATGCAATTGCGAGTTTATATGATGCAATTCTGAGAAAAAAAGTTATAAAGTCAGAATTGTGTGATAAAAACTCACAACTGCAAAAAAAGTCTTGCAATTGCAAATTTAAATCTTGCAATTTTGATTAAAAAAAAAAGTCAGAATTGTGAGATGTTAAGTTGCAATTACCTTTTGTATTTTTTTATTTAGTGGCTGAAGCAAGCTTCCATAAAGAAGCGCTTCTGTCCGCAGACTGAAACAGCAGAGGAAGCTCGACTGATATTATTCTCCTGATGCAGCACTTTCACTGTAACTTCTGTCATGCATTAAGTTTGATTAAAATCACTCACTCTAAAATTGAGCAAAACTAATCAATGTTTGACTTGGTAAACGTTTCTCATCTCTTTTCATTTCGGTAGCTTCGAAAACTGATGCTAAGCAAACTTACTGTCAAGTTTTTGTGGAAGCAGATGAGGTCAGAGGAGTTTGTGTTCTGCAGCTCTGAGGGAAACTCTATATAACAGACCCTTTTCAGATTCTCCTCAAGTCAAGTCAAGTCACCTTTATTTATATAGTGCTTTTTACAATGCAGATTGTGTCAAAGCAGCTTTACAGTGATAACTGGTATATGATCCTCAGGCTGATGTGGCCACAGTGAGGAAAATAGATTTGCCTGGCTTCCTCTCATTTGTCATTTCTGTAGAGTAATTAACTTTTTTATGGCACATTAGCAACTGCTTTAGCACATGCTGCTAGCAAGAGGGAGAAAAGAGGACTGTTGCATGACAAAGCGCCACAAAACGAGTTTAAATAGTAAATTGGAAGAAGAAAGATTATGCAGCTCAACTTCAGAGAATCAAATGAGGTTCCTGAAGAAAGACAGAAAGACAGAGTCTCTACACCTCACTAGGCCTGCTGCTCATTTTGCATTGATTTACATTAAAATTATCATTTGCAATGGAAACACTTTAGATTAAATGTATTTATGGAAATATTTTAATGACAGACAGAGGAATTTTGGGTCATTCCATGTCAACTCAACCAGAGGTCCTCGGCTCAAATTTTTGATTTTGTTAAAAAAACAAACATAAATAGTGATGAAAGTCAAAATATTAAATGTCACAGATGTATATTTACTGAGTAATCCACTATTTTGTAGAGGCGGGACAAAATGACAATTTTCACCTGAGATTTGGAGCCAAATTTGGCCAAAATGGAGCCAAAAGGGGCGTAAAAATGACTTTAGAAGTCGCAGCATCATTATTTTATTTCTACACAGAGTTTGGAAGGTCTATTAGTAAAATCTGTTGACTTTAACAATCTTTGTTTCATTATATGCCAACGGTGACAGTTTAAAAATGGGAAAAAGCACTTCTTGACTTTTATTTTGGTATCTTCATTCTAAAAGCCCTCGATGGTTCAGTCCCAGAGATATGAAGATCTTAATGCGGCTCCATGAGTAAACTAGTCAATTGTACACATTTTCAGTGGTCAAAAACCAAATGTGGGTCACTTTGCATACAGTTAATACTTTTTTCTTTTAAAGAAGAATATCTGAAGAACAAATAATGTTGAAACTAGAAATGTATCTCATGTTTTTTTATCAGCTCAATTGCATAGAATATACCTGCCATAAATATTCCTTTTCCAAAATTTGCATGCCTGTAACTCAAAAAGTATTCAAGATATCTTAATATCCTTCTAGATTCTCATTCTTAATAAACTTTCCTTTTGAAATCTTCATTTCCAAGGCCCTAGTTCAGTCCCATGGATATGGGGATCTCAAATCAGCTCTATGTTCAAATTGTTGAATTTTACACATTTTAAGTGATCGATAACCATCTGAAATTCGGTTGATTTGACACGGAAGGGAAGCATTTCTAAAGTAGCTTACAAAAAGTATTGGGCACTTTTCACTAAACGGCTACTGTATTTTCTAGAAAACAAGCCACTATAGGTCAAAATTGGATTGTTGAACGAAAAAAAAAAGAAAAAGAGATAAGTTGCATTGGTATACAAGTCACATTGTATCATTAGATTTAGAAATAAATAACGGCAAATAAAACAAAACATTTACCAACATTATAAACACTAAATGTATTTTAGTTCCCCTCACTCCACAACAAATCCTTAAAATGGTATTCAGAACAGAACAGGAATAAAAAATGTAAGTATAACACAATGCCATTAGATCAATGTAGTTTCTTAATGACAGCCCTGCTGTCATTTCAGCCTGTTAACATCAGTTAAAATGGGAATTGTTGGTTTAAGGAGATACAGTGCCCTTGAACGCTGGATTAAGGTAAGTGAATGTTTGTCTGTGAGTGTTTTGCACTAGTGTGTGTGCAGCAGTGTCGTTGTCATCGATGCAGCGCTGGGTTTACTGACCAGAATGCATATGTTCTTTATCTCTACGACCTTCCTGCATCCTTCATCCCTTCTCCATCAGCTCACGTCACTCCACATGCCAGAGACCTTCACATACGACACAAACATGCAGCGTATTCTTCAAAATTAAATTTCACCAATACAACCCATCAAATGTCTCCATACTTCTGTTCAGAAACATGAATGCAATGTCCCACACTGTAGGAAATTATATGATCAATAAGTCATGGCAACGTGTTTTTCCATCACTTTAGCTGGGGGTGCGTGAGTTGATGAAAAGGTAATAATGAATTATACTCAATGTAAAAAAGAATAAATAGATTTGGCTGCATGATATTCATGATAAGCATCAAAGACTGCAGTTTAATGAAATAACTGTATGTGTGATGTGCTGCGTGTTTCTTACAGCGCTTTTCATTATTATAATTATCACTTTTTTTTTTTTAGTTTATAGTACAATTGTAATTTACAACAGTAATATATTTCTTTTTTTATATTTAGTCAAAACAAAATACTACTACTACTACCACTACTACTAATAATAATAATAATAAAATAAAAAATGATAACCATACTAATAATTATTATTTTTACTGACATCAGAGAACTGTGAACATGTGAATGTATCATTTAATTTTTTTAATTATTATTATTATTTTTGATATCAGAGAACCGTGAACATGAAAATCTGTCATTTAATTATTGAATTATTATTATTATTATTATTATTGACATCAGAGAACAGTAAACATGTGAATGTCTCATTAAATTAAAATATGAATATATTGAAATATTGTCACAGACACGTCAGGTTCCAACATCACCCAATCACAGCGCACTCAATCCCCAGAGTACTGATCACTTGCACCTGCACCTCATCAGCACTCCAATCTTCACCCACATAAAAGACACTCACACTCACTCAGTCACTGTCCGGTCTCGTACGCATTAACTACCCTAAATGCTTACCTCTTGGACTCCAGTTGAAAGCTACTTACCTGTCTCCATCGTCTCCAAGTCTCCTCGTCTCCTCGTCTCCCTGTGTTGTTCCAGTTCGTGTGTGAGTGTCTCCATTCCTCCTCGTCGGCCATCACAACACCTCTCCACGGATCTTCACTTCTGCAAATCACCCAAAAGACAGTATTACCATTTATCATCACTTCATCATCCAAATTATTCATCTTCACTCACCTGCACCACCGTTAACTCTGCTGTGTGTGTTAAATAAAGTCTATATTCTGTTACCTCTGCCTCTGCTCCGTCTGTATTGTAACAGAAGACCGGACCCGAAAACATCGTCTGCACACACAGCATGAGTCAACCGGATCCCATACAAGAGCTCGTCGATGTCCTTCGGCGAGCTCTTTCCACCACTCCAACATCACCTCTTCCAGCGATCACCTCCGCCAACACCGTTACCTCTCCTTCACCTCCTGTGCACGCCAGTCCCATGGCGAAACCGGGCGCCTACTCTGGTTCGGCGGAGGACTGCAGCGGATTCCTTCTGCAGTGCTCGCTGGTCCTGGAGATGCAACCGCACAATTTCCCCACCGAAACCTCAAAAGTGGCGTTCATCATCTCCCAACTGCAAGGCAAAGCGCTCCAATGGGCTGATTCCATCTGGTCCCAAAATCATCCTATTACTCAGTCATACTCCGGTTTTGTGGCCTACTTCCGCGAAGTTTTTGGGAAACCCATCTCTGACTCGTCGATTGGTGAGAAACTTTATAATCTTAAACAAGGATCGAATATGCCTTGCAGTTTAGAACTCTCGCAGCATCCAGCGGCTGGAACGAACAAGCCTTGATAACAACATATCGCCAGGGATTGGATCCTCGCGTGCGGTTGCATCTCGCTGCATACGAGGATTCCATCGGCCTGGAACGATTCATCCAACTCTCCATCCGTTTCGCCACTCGTATGCAGTCGTGTCTGGATGAACACCAGGGCCAGCCGCTGTTTCCCATCTCAGCACGCCGACCAGAGTCCGTCAGCCCCCCAGAACCAGCCAACGAACCCATGTCTCTGGAAGGTACACGGCTCTCCCCAGCTGAGCGACAGAGACGGCTGACCCAGAATCTTTGTTTGTATTGTGGTTCTCCTGGGCATATCCTCTCCACATGCCCCATTCGTCCTCCGCGACCCATGGTGAGTGCCATCATTCCGTCAATTAAAAGATGAAACCTCACCACTACTGTAACACTTACTGCTTCTGACATTTCCATTCCAGTGGTCGCTCTCCTCGATTCTGGGTCAGCCGGCAACTTCATCTCCGGCACCCTCTGTCGCCAGCTCCACATCAAGACAACGGCCACGCCGACCACCTACCAGATACGATCAGTAACGGGGGAAGCCCTAAGCCGTAAGCACATCCGCCATTGCACTGATGCCATCCAGATACAAGTCGGCCTTCTACACGTCGAACACCTCCATCTGCTGGTTCTGGAGGGATCCACCGCTGACGTGATCCTAGGGCGCCCCTGGTTGGAGCAGCACAACCCAACTCTCTCTTGGAAAACCGGCGAGGTCCTGAAGTGGGGCGAAACCTGTTTCCACGACTGTTTCCCTGGGCTTCCCATTCCACGTTCTCCACGCTCCGAGTCTCTTCCAGTCTGTGCCACGACCATCGAGAGCCCAGTGGACCAGCGTTCCGTTGACATACCTGAGTGTTACGCCCCCTTCAGTGACGTATTCTGCCCACAACGAGCTTCCAAGCTGCCTCCACACCGGCCATGGGACTGTGCCATCGATCTGCTTCTGGGTGAACCAGTGCCTAGGGGAAGGATATACCCTCTATCCGTCCCGGAGGAGAAGGCCATGGAGGAGTACATCAAGGAAGCTCTTGCTCAGGGATACATCCGACCATCCACTTCCCCTGCTGCTTCAAGCTTCTTCTTCGTGGCCAAGAAGGACGGAGGCTTGAGGCCCTGCATCGACACGCGCCTTGAATAACATCACCATAAAGTTCCGTTATCCCCTTCCTCTCGTCCCTTCAGCCCTTGAACATCTCCGTGGTGCCACTGTCTTCACCAAACTGGACCTCCGCAGCGCGTACAACCTCATCCGGATACGCGAGGGGGACGAGTGGAAGACCGCCTTTGTGTAACCTACCGGCCACTATGAATACCTCGTTATGCCGTATGGCCTGGTCAACGCCCCTCCGTATTCCAGGATTTCATACATGAGGTGCTCCGGAGTTTCTCCATCGCTTTGTCCTGGTCTACATAGACGACATCTTGATCTACTCCCGGGCCTGGCCGAACATCGCCACCACGCTATGCGGAGGTCCTCCAACAACTCCGCAAGTTTCACCTGTTCCTTAAAGCAGAAAAATGTACATTCCATCAGTCATCAGTCCATTTCCTCGGGTACATCATCGACAGCAGTGGCATCCGGATGGACGAGGGGAAGGTGGAAGCCATCAAGACCTGGCCAACTCCCTCATCCATCAAAGACTTACAACGCTTTCTCGGATTCTCCAACTTCTACCGCCGATTCATACACAACTACAGCTCCCTAGCCAGTCCACTCACCAACCTGCTCCGTAATAAGCCCAAGTCTCTGTCCTGGACCCCTGAGGCCACGGAGGCCTTCCAACGCCTGAAAGAAGCCTTCACCACCGCTCCTCTCCTCGTCCACCCCAACCCAGAGCTGCCCTTCGTTGTCGAGGTGGACGCTTCCACCACCGGAGTAGGAGCGGTGTTGTCCCAGCAGCAGGGGAATCCCAGCAGACTCCATCCATGTGCCTTCTTCTCCCGCAAGCTCAACCCGGCGGAGAGGAACTACGATATCGGTAACCGGGAACTCCTAGCCGTGAAGCTCGCCCTGGAGGAGTGGAGGCATTGGCTGGAGGGAGCCAAACATCCCTTCCAAGTCCTTACAGATCATAAAAACCTTCAATACTTACGCACTGCAAAAAGACTCAACCCTAGACAAGCCCGCTGGGCCTTGTTTTTCACCAGGTTCAACTTCACCATTACTTACCGCCCAGGACCCAAAAATGTTAAAGCAGATGCTCTCTCCCGTCTCCACGCTCCTGAGGAAAATACCGAAGATCCTGAAACCATCATTCCTGATAAACTCATTGTCAGTCCCATTTCCTGGTCAGAGGAGACCTTACCCTCCTCCAATGCCTCCACCAATGCTCCGCCGGGTTGCCCACCAGGCTTGTGCTACACCACGAGATCACGGCGCACTCCTCTCATTCACTCAGCCCACACGTCACTTGGCACTGGTCACCCGGGGGCCAATGAAACCCTCTCACTGCTGAGGGAACGCTTCTGGTGGCCCAACATGGCAGCTGATGTCAGAAGGTACGTGCAGGGCTGTAAGGAATGCGCCATCTCAAAGAGCCCACGCCACCTACCATCCGGCAAGCTCTTGCCTCTGCCCGTTCCCAACCGACCCTGGTCACACCTAGGGGTAGACTTTATCACCGATCTCCCAGCCTCCAACAACAACACCTGCGTCCTTGTGGTAGTGGACCGGTTCTCGAAGTCCTGCCGCCTAATACCCCTAAGAGGCCTACCCACTGCCATGGAGACGGCTGAGCTTCTCTTCAACCACGTGTTTCGATACTTTGGAATCCCAGAGGACATTGTCTCCGATAGGGGACCGCAATTTATCTCCAAGGTATGGAGGGGGATTTTTCTCGCTCCTAGGTGTGACCGTCAGCCTAACATCTGGTTACCATCCGCAGTCGAACGGGCAGACGGAAAGGAAGATCCAGGAGATTGGTCGCTTCCTCCGTACCTTCTGTCATGACCACCAGGACTCTTGGAACCAGTACCTGGGTTGGGCCGAGTACGCCCAAAACTCTCTCCGTCAGCCCTCCACCGGCCTTACACCATTTCAATGCGTGCTCGGCTACCAACCCCACTGTTCCCTGGTCTGGGAACCCTCTGACGTACCATCTGTGGATTACTGGTTCCGAGAGAGCGAGAGGGTATGGGACTCAGCGCATCACCAACTGCAGCGAGCCCTGCGCAGACGCAGGATGACAGCAGACCTTCGCCGGTCCGAAGCTCCCTCCTACCAGCCCGGTCAGAAGGTCTGGCTGTCAACCAGGGACATCCGCCACGTCTGCCCTGCCGGGAAGCTGAGTCCCAGGTTCATTGGTCCATTCACCATCAGCAAGCAGATCAACCCAGTCACGTATCAACTTCAACTACCACCTCACTATCGAATTCATCCTACATTCCATGTCTCACTGCTTAAGCCTCACCACCCTTCTGTTTCTCCCTCCACAGGACCTGACGTGGCAGCCTCCGAACCCCCCCTTCCACTCATCCTGGACGACGGCGCCGCATACGAGGTTCATGAGATCTTGGACTCCACGCCGTGGTGGTCTATTAGAATATCTAGTCGACTGGGAGGGCTACGGCCCGAAGAACGCTCATGGGTCCCCAGGGACGACATCTTGGATCCAAACCTCCTCCAAACTTTCCATTCCAATCACCCTGACAGACCAGCCCCCCGTGGAAGAGGCCGACCACCGCGACGTCGGGGTCCTCGGCCCTCAGGAGCGGGCCGTGGAGGGGGGGGTACTGTCACAGACACGTCAGGTTCCAACATCACCCAATCACAGCGCACTCAATCCCCAGAGTACTGATCACTTGCACCTGCACCTCATCAGCACTCCAATCTTCACCCACATAAAAGACACTCACACTCACTCAGTCACTGTCCGGTCTCGTACGCATTAACTACCCTAAATGCTTACCTCTTGGACTCCAGTTGAAAGCTACTTACCTGTCTCCATCGTCTCCAAGTCTCCTCGTCTCCCTGTGTTGTTCCAGTTCGTGTGTGAGTGTCTCCATTCCTCCTCGTCGGCCATCACAACACCTCTCCACGGATCTTCACTTCTGCAAATCACCCAAAGGACAGTATTACCATTTATCATCACTTCATCATCCAAATTATTCATCTTCACTCACCTGCACCACCGTTAACTCTGCTGTGTGTGTTAAATAAAGTCTATATTCTGTTACCTCTGCCTCTGCTCTGTCTGTATTGTAACAAATATGAAGTTAAAATCTCAAATAAATATTGTATTAAGTTTGGCCAACCCCTTTAACTCAACCAATTTGAACATAAAAAATTAAGTTATACAAGATTCAACTAGACAAGATTAAAAGAAAAATTTGAAATTACTTTTAAAGCCAATTTGATTATATTTTAAAATATAAGCAGCAACTAAACATAAGTGAAGTATAGGTGGAAATGTTTTGCAGTGCATGATAAATAAAGATGCTAAATTAATTAATAATTGCATGACCCTTAAAAAATTAGTCTGACATATACAGGTGCATCTCAATAAATTAGAATGTAGTGGAAAAGTTCATTTATTTCAGTAATTCAACTCAAATTCTGGAACTCGTGTATTAAATAAATTCAATGCACACAGACTGAAGTACTTTAAGTCTTTGGTTCTTTTAATTGTGATGATTTTGGCTCACATTTAACAATATCTCTCAGTAAATTAGAATACTTCATAAGGTCAATAAAAAAAGGATATTTTAAACAGAAATGTCATGCTTCTGAAAAGTATGTTCATTTCTATGCACTCAATACTTGGTTGGGCCTCCTTTTGCATGAATTCCTGCATCAATGCGGCGTGGCATGGAGGCAATCAGCCTGTAGCACTGCTGCATTGTTGGGTCTGGTGTCTCTCATCTTCCTCTTGACAATACCCTCATAGATTCTCTATGGGGTTCAGGGCAGGCGAGTTTGCTGGCCAATCAAGCACAGTAACACAATGGTCATTGAACCAGCTTTTGGTACCTTTGGCAGTGTGGGCAGGTGCCAAATCCTGCTGGAAAATGAAATAAAAAAAAAAGCTTGTCAGCAGAAGGAAGCATGAAGTGCTCTAATATTCCCTGGTAGATGGCTGCGTTGACTGTGGACTTCAGAAAACACAGTGGACCAACACCAGCAGATGACATGGCAGCCCAAATCATCACTGACTGTGGAAACTTCACACTGGACTTCAAGCAACATGGTTTCTGTGCCTCTCCACTCTTCCTCCAGACTCTGGGACCTTGATTTCCAAATGAAATGCAAAATTTACTTTCATCTGAAAAGAGGACTTTGGACCACTGAGCAACAGTCCAGTTCTTTTTCTCCTTAGCCCAGGTAAGACGCTTCTGACGTTGTTTTTGGTTCAGAAGTGGCTCGGTACGTGGAATGTGACAGTTGTAGCCCATTTCCTGAAGACGTCTGTGTGCGGTGGCTCTTGATGCACTGACTCAGTCCACTCCTTTTGAAGCTCTCCTAAGTTCTTAAATCGGCTTCGCCTGACAATCTTCTCAAGCCTGCGGTCAATCCTTTCACTTGTACACCTTTTCCTACCACACTTTTTCCTTCCAGTCAACTTTCCATGAATATGCTTTGGCACAGCACTCTGCGAACAGCCAGCTCTTTCAGCAGTGACCCTCTGTGGCTTACCCTCATTGTAGAGGGTCTTGATGATCGTCTTCTGGACAACTGTCAAGTCAGCAGACTTCCCCATGACTGCTGTTGGGATTACTGACCTAAACCCAGTATTTATACCCTGAGAATGGTAATTTAATAGAACTTGAAATTAAATATTCTAATAATTTGAGATACTGATTTTTTGGATTTTGATGAGCAGCAAGCTGTAATCACCAAAATGAAAACAAAAAAAGTCTGGGAATATTTTACTTTATGTCTAATAAATCTAGAATATATTTAAGTTTTACATTTTGAATTAAATTACAGAAAAAAAAAAACTTTTTCATAATATTCTAATTTAATGAGATGCACCTGTATATCACAGTACTGGTTTCTCTCTGACTATGTTTCTCAATATAACACAGCATATCATCCATTACTGCTTAAATGGTACTTTATTCAATAATTGGTACAACATTTGCTTGTATGTGAAATGAATGAATCAATTGAGTCATTGAGCATTATCTGTGATTCAGAATCATGATGCAAGAGCAGAGCAAATGCAATAACCTTTTAATATGTTTGATCGTCATCCAAACATCATCTGACGCTTTTTAAATAAAACCCACCATCACCCCGCCTCCTTTATGAGTCTGTTATGAAGTCAACAGCTTATCTCGTTTTACTACACATCATCTGAGGGTCCTCATAAACCCTGCCTCAATCCCACAATCCTCCTCTCCTTGTCTCGCTTTCAATACAAACAAGGCCAAGATAAGTGTTGCCGACCCCGGGGCTTGTAAAGCAGGCTTTGCCGATCGATTTCCCAGGAGAGAGTGTGTCTGATTGATACAAAGGAGCCATACAAACGTTTCCATCCCTACATTGACAGATTCATTAGAGCGGCTTCCAGCTAATACATCATTCATGCTTCCAGTGTCGCCTCACACGGCCAAAAGTGTACAAACACACACAGACACAGTCCAGCACGCTCCACAACACAAACACTCGCTTCAGACCTTGAATGTGTGAGAGAAGGTCTAATGCATCTGTTAGTTGTCAAGGTGTGAAGGTTTACAAGATCAAAAAAACAACAACAACAAGAACAAAAAAATTTGGATTTAAAGAAATGTTTATTAGATATTCAAAGACTTGTTTAAATGTTATGTACAGTACAGTACAGTACAGTATACACGGCTAGTCAAAAGTTTGGGATAATTAAGATTTTTAATGTTTTTGAAAGAAGTCTCTTCTGCTCACTAAGGCTGCATTTACTATATTTTTTGACGCATTTACTATATTTTTAGTCTGCATTTACTGTATTTTTTTGACAAAAAATGAAAATAGCAGTTTTCTATGTGAATATATAGTAAAATGTAATTTATTCCTGTGATCAAAGCTGAATTTTCAGCATCATTACTCCAGTCTTCAGTGTCACATGATCCTTCAGAAATCATTCTAATTTGATGATTTACATTTACATTTACATTTATGCATTTGGCAGACGCTTTTATCCAAAGCGACTTACATTGCATTATACTATACATTTGTATCTGAGTATGTGCAATCCCTGGGATCGAACCCATGACCTTGGCATTGCTAGTGCCATGCTCTAACCACTGATTATTATCAATGTTGAAACAGTCATGTTTTTGTGGAAACAGTGATACAGTACCATTTAAATGTTTGGAGTAAAATCGATCTTTAAAAATATATTCAGCAAGGCCACATGATATTGATCAAAAGTGTCAGTGAAGAGATTTATAATGTTACAAAAGATTCTACTTCAAATAAATGAATCAAAATGAATACTGAAAAATAATTGTATGACAGTTTCCACACAAATATGAAGCAGCACAACTGTTTTCAACATTGATAAAAATCATAAATGTTTCTTGAGCAGATCATCATATTAGAATGATTTCTGAAGGATCATGTGACACTGAAGACTGGAGTAATGATGCCTGAAATTCACAGGAATAAATTACAGTTTACTATATATTCACATGGAGAACAGTCATTTTAAATTGTAATAATATTTCACAATATTTACTATTTTTTTTATCAAATAAATTCATGTTTGGTGAGCAGAAGAGACTTCTTTAAAAAAAAAACAAAAGAAAAAACAAACAAACAAAAAAACATTAAAAATCTTAATTATTCCAAACTTTTGACTGGCAGTGTAAGAGAAAGAATTATAGTGTTTTTCTTTCTATTACTACTAATAATAGAAAGTCAAAATCTATAATATTTTATTCATATGTCATTTGCTTTCTTTCTTTAACAGGTCTATCTTATATTCGGTCTATTTTTTTTTGACAAAACTGTTGAAGACAATAAACTAATAAAGACGGAGAGTGAGTGGCCTTGTAGATCTGGCGCTGCATTCTCAGCCCTGTCAAAATAAAAGTCTGACACTTATTGGCTGATGCGATCATTGAAAAATTACAAATATCGGCCGATATATCGGTCAGCCACTACCTGACAGCAATTTAACATGTGAAGAAGCATTTACAGGTCTTAAAGAAGCAGTCAGAAACACAACGCTATTTAATAGGAAAATACAGTCTTAAAAATAAAGATTCCAAAAGGGGTTTTAACACAGTGATGCCATAGAGGAACCATTTTTGGTTCCCTAAAGAACCTTTCAGTGATCAGTTCTTTAAAGAACCACTTTTGCTTAGTGTGAAGAACATTTTAATAATTTAAAGAACCTTTTTCCACTATAAAGAACCTTTAGTGCAATGGAAGGGTTCCATGGATGTTAAAGGTTCCATCAATGACAATAAAGAACCTTTATTTTTAAGTGTATAAATTACTAAATTGTTGATGCATGAAACTTTAACTTCATAAGCAGAATGAAACGATCCAATATAGATGAGCCTTTTGATTTAAAGAACTTGGGAGATATTTATTTACTCAAAAAACTGAAGAAAAGATCCTTAAAAAAGCAAATCATGAGGCAGACAGAGTCACACTGAGCTTCAGTAGGACAGAGATCTGACTCACAGCCACATGAGGTGATACTAAACTCATGATGACAGCCTTTTGATACAATCTGGTGATTAAACTAAACTACAACTAACTGAAATCAGCACACCATTACACATGCACTGCTTGAACTGCTGCGCTTTGGGACAAGTTCTGTAAATCGCAAGTAAATGCACAAAGCACAAGAGTTTCTACAATAGCTTAACCTGTACCATTTTCAACAAAAAAATGGTACAGGTTTCAACAAACATAATAAGAGCCACTCAAATTCATTGCATGATTGATTGATGACTTGAGCTTCTTACAAATCATTAACAACAACCACAGACACATCCATTCCTGAAATCAAGAATCAAAACCGCCCAATCTCAACCTTTTAAAACAGCTGACATCATTCCCTTCCCTTCCCTTCATATAAACACAGCTTGATCTCATTATTCCCCTTGTCCTGAAATCCTCCAGTTGAGTCCCATGATGAATCACAATATTTCACAAACATGCATGAAAATCCCTTTAGACAGGGTCCATTTAAAATAAATTGAGTGATTGTATTATTTAAGAGAAGGCCTCAAATACCTTTTCCATGCTGACAGGTGTATCAAATTAAAAGTCCATCAAGAAAAGTCTCCATTCCTCACTCCCTCATAAATAAATATTTTTCCTCTTTTATTTTCTTAATTTGACCAGACAGTAAAGCAAATTACACCATTGATGTTCCCAGTCAAAAATGGCCAGCCTTATTAAAACTGCTTGTAAGTCGCTCATTATGCTACATTAACACCAAATACTGGATTCAATCTTTTTGTCAACTTGTTTTCTTTCAATTAGGACAGGATTTGTATTAACTGATTGCAAAATATTTTGGGAAGTTGTTATACCCCCCTGTGAGCGACGTCAGTAAGTTTTGGTCCAATGCGAAAACATTAACATTTTCAGGATAAAGAAAAACCTTTCAGGGTCAAAATGACCTGAACACAACATAAGGGTTAAATAAACACAGATTACTTAAATATAACATTATCTATCAAACTGTGTTTTAATATATTTTCTAGCAATTTCAATTGTCCCCTAGTGTGACCGTTCTCATCCCACAAGACACAGAATCTGATCAACATGAACAGTGTGGATAGAAATACTATATGAATAATGGGGTCTACTTTCAAAAATGACTGGTCATAAATTAGAAAAAGTCATGAATATACAGTATATGGTATCATCTGAAAAATATCCACCCATCACTTTCCACAAAAATCCCACAAAGTCTATCAGAGCATCTCTTGATGTTCCATGAAAATGTTGTGATATTTTTTGACATTTTGAATGAAGTCAGGAAGAGGGAGAGTTTTTCCTCCTACTATAAGTGAATATAATGTTTTATTAATTAATTTTTATGTTAAAACCAGGTCTTTTGGTCAGACAAACCTGAACCAAACTCACACGACAGAACTAAATGAACAGCTCACTGACTGAAATGATTTAAGAAATGCTGTCATTATCAAATTATATATTATACCAAGGCCGTAACCATGTCTTGAACATTGGGGGGGACCATGAGTTGTTTTTTGAGGGGGTGTTATTGGGTAATTTATTTATTTTATTAAAAGGAATTAAATAATTAAAAGATTAAAAAGAGATTTAAGGGAATAATGAAAAATAAATAAGAAGGGTAAAAGTTCCAGGTCTAAGTTATTAGGTAATCAATTTAAACTATTTGCAAATAATATTTTTTTTAAAAAAAGATATTCACTCTTATTTGTACTTCTAATGTCAAAAACGCAAAACGTTTCTTGTCTCATCACATTCAGTTATGAATTACATTAATCATTTCATATTAATGAAATAATAGCATGTTTTTAATTTAAAATGGCGAAATTTCATTAAAAAATGTTGAGTAGTTTGCATCACTGGATATTACTGTCAGTCGCTGAATATTTCAATCATAAAACAGTCGTCAAATATTAAATGTTTAACTACTTACTCACCACATACTGTTTTACTGCTAAAACGATAGCGTCACATTGGAACTCACACTCGTCTTCTGTGAACAGTAAGCCCCGCCTTCTTTGATTTGATTGGCCATTTCACTCATTCTGACAGTGACTGATGAGTTCTGTTAGACCGCTGAGATAGACCAGCCAAAAAATGTTACTTTTAAAGGGGTCATATCATGAAAATCTGACTTTTCCCATGTTTAAGTGCTATGATCGGGTCTCTGGTGCATCTACCAGCACAGAAAATGTGAAAAAGGACAACCCAGTAACTTTGTTTTGGTAAGGCTTTTTCTACAAGGATGAGACAAATCAAGCCGTTCTGATTTCACTCTCCTTGTGACGTAGGAAGGGGATCTTATTATAATATTACTGCCCCCTGATTCTGTATGTTTCCACCCATGGCTCCGCCATTTTGTTTTCACAAGTGACGAGTAACACTGGTCCTGGAGTGCTGCAGCAGCTGTCCCGCAGTTTAGCTACAACCCTGATCAAACACACTTGAATGACTTCAGGATTACTAAAGCTAGGTGAGTTGGGTCAGAGCAAAACTCTGCAGGACAGCAGCTCTCAAGAATGACCGTCCATGAGCTTGTGATTTGTCTCAGCTATGTAAACATTATCACTGATCTGTTAACGGCTATAATAGCAAACATATGAGTCTCCATAAACTCCTGGCATCTGAGCCACTAAGGACGCAGTGGTGCAATTTTATTTATGAAGGGAATGTGGCTAGATAAATTCATATACCAGTATGTCATTAGTAAGTCATTAACACTAGAATGCTTCACATGATCCTCAGTAAAACACAGGATTTGCACAGAAATTGATTCTCAAAGATGGATCGATCCAGTGTCATATAAATTTATTTTGTGATGTTTGCAAATTGTCTTTCTAAATGTGTTTCGTTAGCACGTTGCTAATCTACTGTTAAATGTGGCTAAAGTTACCATTGTTTATTACTGTATTCACGGAGACCAGAGCCATTTCGTTATTTTCATTATTTACCCCAAAAACACTTGCAGTCTGTATAATTCATAAACACATCTTCATTATTGAGTCTCTCCAACAGTGTGTGGCTTTAGCCACGTTAGCCGTGCAGCACACTATCAAACTCATTCAGAATCAAATTTTAGCAAACATCCACAAAATACATGCCATGCCTATATCCTGCATCAAGAATAGTTTGTAATGATCCATCTTGGGAGTTATATTTGCTGTGTGAGCTTCTGTATTATGTATGCCTCAGTGTATTGGAATGACGAGCAAGCTTGGGGGCGGGAAGCACGAGCTCATTTGCATTTAACACAACCAAATCGGGGCAAATTTGACAAGCTATAATAAATGATCTGTGGGGTATTTTGAGCTGAAACTTCACAGACACATTCTGGGGACACCAGAGAATTATATTACATCTTGCCAAAAGGGGCATTATAGGTCACCTTTAAAACTTTTTTTGTCTTCCTAACAGCAAACAGAGCGGTGCATAATGGAGTACAGCAGAGCAGCATCAATAATATCAAATATTCGGGAGGGACAATTTGGGCATTTCTAATTATTGGGGGGGACTTGTCCCCCTCAATGTCTGTGGAGGTTGTATTATACCAGGAAGTGTTATTTACTCTGATGAAGATGTTCTCCAGTAGCAGATCTGCTGAAACACTATAAACTCTCAAACCAATTAAAAGAGAGAAATACTGCGGATGGGTCTGAGCAGATGCTTCAGTCATGCACTGGGTAAAAATGTTAAAAATAACCTTTACTGTTATTCACCATATGCTCAAATCCTTATTTAACAGAGTATGTGTCTAGACTAGAGAGCTCTGAATAATCAAAATCTAAAGATGCAACATACAGTATGAATTATAAAAAGGCTTTTTTTCTCTTGCTTTTCATCTGATTAATTCTGCATTCCCTCAATTTACTCCATTAAACTTAAACATTTTTACACACCTGTTTCTTGGCATTGTGCACATAAATTCTCACATAGAAGCAGTAAATGCCATATATAAAGTGTGTTATGGGTCATAACTAGAGCACTAACTGAATGCTGATGCTTTATTGTATAAGCAGAGATGATACAGATGATAAAATATCAAATCGAGTGAAAGATGATAAACTCATTGAGCGCAGGAGCAGACAGTGTAAGCGCTGCTCCTCCTACTATACACACATTTGAACAACAGTGATTTAAAATGAGATTTAACACTGATGAAATTTTGGGCAATGAACCAACAGCACACTTACAATCTCTCTCCATTGGTTCGTTGACTGTTGCCATGACAAAACCAATGAACAAAACTGGATTCTTGTAGTTTTTGAAGCTTAAATAATGCATTTTAATAGCCTGTTTTCATTGAATTTATGTAAGTGATAAGATGTTGAGAGAATGAAGTGAAGATCATCAGGAGAAAATTGTGTTAACTGAAAAGCCATCTTGATTCCTGGCGGCCGTAATGTTCTTATAAACAGACCGATAAACAGGGCCAAGATGGGAATAAAGCTGGACGAAGAGACAGCGATCCTCATTGCCAAACCATATTTACACTGCTTGTTTATGTGCCTCTGCACTGCAAAAAAATGATGTTCTTCCTCAGTATTTGTCTTGTTTTCCAGTACAAACACCTAAACATTCTTCCAACACCTTCCAGTGTCCCTCCAACCCCTCAATGGCGTGGAGATATCACCATCCATCTGCCTCTGATGGCTTTCGGTAAGACACCAGCCTGCATCCAAGGACCTGGTCACATCTGAGAGCATGCGTAAACTCACCGTCTCAATTCCCAAATCTCTCAGCTCTTCCAACCAGACGACCCTAACCAAAAAATACACAGTGCTCATTCAGTAAATGCACAGCTAAACAGATGTGTTTTGAGTCTGGATTTGAATGTGACTACTGTTGGAGCACATCTGATCTCTTCAGGAAGCTAAAAGCAGACTCCCCTTGCTTTGAGTGAACCCTTGGTAGGCTCTTTCAAGAATTTACCATCTATTGCCTCGAAATCAGACATAGTGGCTAATTTCTGAAGATGTGGACAAGTCTGTCTGACCTCAGCACAACACGAGGATGTGCTGATCGCACTTCTGATATTATTGATCTTCTCAGAAAAAAAGAAAGCAAACTCACTGCATTTGTATTCAGAGAGCAATTCACTGGGAATGTGACTTGGGGGGTTATTTACTGAAAAATATATCAAAATTAAGTGAGTTTATGCTTAAAACAAGAACCAATATCTGGCAGGAAACAAGCTTCCATAGAAAACTAAACTGTAATACTTAAAGCCTTTATACATAATGCATTATTAAAGATTTTTAATGCATTAATTATGCTTTGTAATGCACATTAAAATGCATTGTATGGGTATCAGTTAGTTATATACTTTTCTATTCATTGTTACAGCTTTAGAAAGTATAATGCAATAAAAACACACAACAATCAACCAATTTCAGATGTGACAAGGAATCTGCAAATATCATTATGAATTTTAACTTTGATTACAATTATTTATGAAAAGATATAATGCATTATAACATACATTATGAATAAGTTTAAAATGCATTAGACAAACAATTAAAATAAAGTGTTACCAAATAAACTTGTTTTCCCTTTGAATTAAGTAGATTTTTCTGACCCCACTAGCAGATATTTTTTTCTTGTTTTAAGCATGAAGTCACTTAAATTTGATCAATTTTTCATATTCTCATATTTGAAGTCATTTTTGCTTATAAAGTAAATGTATCTTGATTTAAGAATGTTTAGATATTTGTGCTGGAAAACAAGAAAAAATACTAAGTAATACTTTAGTATTATTTAGCACCACACAATGGCCAAAAATACGTGAAAACAATGACCTTTCCAAAATAATTTACACCAAGTCATTGTGCTTAACTGGTGAGTCGAATCAAGATTTGCAGACAGACAGACACAACACACACACACACACACACACACACACACACACACACACACAGAGCTTAGTCAAGAATCCAACATGCAGACTGTCTCTCTAACAGATTAATACTCTACGCTGCTTCTTGTAATCCTCTATTTCTACATCTGTGGCTGTTAAGATGATCTCATTGTCTGGCTGTCTGCTCTTCTTTCAAAGCGACTGGAGTCCTTTAAATCTGACTGAATGAGAGCGAGAGAGAGCAGATGATGAAGACGTGCTTTTACAGTCACTACATACAGAGGACAACAGTCAGAATGTACAGAAGTTCAAGAGGTTTCTCCTCAGTGAAGTGACTCAGATGCTCAAAGACATGAAGAAAGACTCAGTAATGATGATGTGACTCCACAAGCTTTTAAATCATCTATCTATCTATCTATCTATCTATCTATCTATCTACCTACCTACCTACTCTTCTGGGAAGGCTTTCCACAAGGTTTAGGAGTGTGTTTGTGGGAATTTTTGACCATTCTTCTAGAAGCGCATTTGTAAGGTCAGGCAGTGATGTTGGCGAGAAGGCCTGGCTCACAGTCTCCGCTCTAATTCATCCCAAAGGTGTTCTATCGGATTGAGGTCAGGACTCTGTGCAGGCCAGTCAAGTTCCTCCACACCAAACTCGCTCATCCATGTCTTTATGGACCTTGCTTTGTGTACTGGTGCGCAGTCATGTTGGAACAAGAAGGGGCCATCCCCAAACTGTTCCCACAAAGTTGGGAGCTTGAAATTGTCCAAAATGTCTTGGTATGCTGAAGCATTAAGAGTTCCTTTCACTGGAACTAAGGCCAAGCCCAACCCCTGAAAAACAACCCCATACCATAATCCCCCCAAGTACCGTTGGGGGGATTAATCAGGCAAGTACCGTTCTCCTGGCAGCCACCAAACCCAGACGTCCATCGGATTGCCAGACAGAGAAGCGTGATTCGTCACTCCAGAGCACACGTCTCCACTGCTCTAGAGTCCAGTGAAAGCGTGCTTTACACCACTGCATCCGACACTTTGCATTGCACTTGGTGATGTAAGGCTTGGATGCAGCTGCTCGGCCATGGAAACCCATTCCATGAAGCTCTCTACACACTGTTCTTGAGCTAATCTGAAGGCCACACGAAGTTTGGAGGTCTGTAGCTATTGACTCTGCAGAAAGTTGGCGACTTCTGCGCACTGTGTGCCTCAGCATGCGCTGACCCCGCTCTGTGATTTTACATGGCCTACCACTTTGTGGCTGAGTTGCTGTTGTTCCCAATTGCTTCCACTTTGTTATGATACCACTAACAGTTGACCAAGGAATATTTAGTAGTGAAGAAATTTCACGAATGGACTTATTGCACAGGTGGCAAACTATCACGGTACCACGCTTGAATTCACTGAGCTCCTGAGAGCGACCCATTCTTTCACAAATGTTTGTAGAAGCAGTCTGCATGCCTAGGTGCTTGATTTTATACACCTGTGGCCATGAAGTGATTGGAACACCTGAATTCAATGATTTGGAGGGGTGTCCCAATACTTTTGGCAATATAGTCAGTCTGTCTGTCTATCTATTCTGTCTTCTGATTGGTCAATCTAGTGGTGATCAGCAGCCACTGTATATCTCACTGCACAGACCAACTCTTAACCTTAGCTTACATGACACAAATCCTGACCTACTAAAACTTTGTTTTATGTTAATGTAATGTGGAGGTGCATATGGGACGTTTAGCGCTGCATCAGCAGTAATTTGTGTTTTCATTTAAAGCGTTATTAATAGTTTTTTACCAGAAACATTTGAAGCTGCTTGTTGATCTACATCATAAACTTGTACATATTGCACTGCAATCTGGGCTTGAGATGAAAGCAAATTCATTTTAGAGTAAAACACCATATGGACGCCAAAAAAGGATGTTCGTGTGTGTGTGTGTGTGTAAACATTAAAGTCCTGCATGTATTCGCCTGCCCAGCTGGTACGTGTACGAGTATGTGTGTGTGTGAGTGAGTGGTCAAAATCCAGAAGATTAAACCCTCTCTGGTCATTTTTGGACTCTTGTAGTGACCAGCGGCAGGCCATATGGCGACACTCGTACAGCCGAGAAGAGAAAGATACATCTATCACAGATGGATTTTGTGAAAACCTCAAAAACAGCCTAAAACACGCTCATGGCGGCACACTGAGATGAGTGCTTTTTCATTTGTCAAATACGGCACGTTTAGCCCATGTTAATCCAGCTCTAGGAGCACACATCAATGTTCATAGGTTTGGGTTTGGCAAACAAGACAAATTCAGGTCAAAGCACACTAATCTTTAGTGAAATAATCTTTAGAAGTGCAGATATTTCTGATTTTGTGTCAGTGTCTTCACAATAGACACAAACGCAAGCTTGTTTTACATTAGATCCAACAGTTTGTGTTTTACTGTACTGTACTTAGTTACACTTAGTTAAAATGATATTCTTCCTCAGTATTTCTGTCTTGTTTTCCAGTACAAATATCTAAACATCCTTAAATCAAGATACATTTACTGAAGAAGCAAAATGACTGAAGATATTAAGTCTTGTGTAATGGAAAACTTTAAAAAATTAAAACTGAAAAAATTAAGTGACTTCATGCTTAAAACAAGAACAAATATCTTCCAATGTGGTCAGAAAAAAACAAAACAATTTAAAGAGAAAAGTTTATTTTTCTGATTCTATTAACAGATTTTTAGTTTATATCACTTATTATGTCATTTTGCTTCTCAAGTGAATGCATCTTGATTTGAGAATATTTAGATATTTGTACTGGAAAACAAGAATTATATATTCATTTAAAAGAATTAACTAATAACAACTCAAATATATATATTTTTTGCAGTGTAGTAGTAATTGTTCAAAGTGACTTATAGCACTCAAAGCCGCTCAAACAAATTATATTTTTCTGTATCAAAGATCAGTGTTTATTATTGTTAACTAAAACTATTAAAAATCGTATTCTTTAATTAAAATCAAGCTGAAATAAAATAAAATATAAATTTTAAATTGAAGTACTAAAATGACTAATACTAAAACTGAAATAAATATAAATTTAATTTAAATAATAATAAAAATCACAAAAGCATGCTACAAAATTACTAAAACTAAAATTTACATAAAAACTGAAGACTTGAAAGCTGCAGTCCGGCATTTTTCCTCTTTGTCGCCATCTCTGTTTGAATCCTGCGATTGCACTCATATGCGGAATTGTTATCGTTACGTGCGTTGTGGATCGGTACGACTCCTAAGCAGATGAATCTAATGTTTGCTGTCAATCACTACACCGGTGTGGATACTGTACTTCAGAATCACAGATTCTACATCTTGGAAGTATGACCAATATAAGAATTTTAACCGGAAAATGTCATCTGAAAAAGTAAGTAACATTTCTGACACTTTTGTTCTGACCAACTGAGGAAAAAAGCATTAGCCTACAATAAATCATGCTGCCAATGATGATTAAATCTAACGATCGTTTAGCTCAGATCACGCCAAACCGTGCAAATTATTATTACTGTTATACTTTGTTCTCAAATTGTTCACGTTAACAACATCAGCATTGCGTGACTATGTGTATTTAGTGTGTATTAGAGTTACCTGTAGATTTCAATTTCTGTAGCCACTCCGTAGTCCGAAGTCTTTTGCTTTTGACTACGGGTGAATCTCCAGTTGTCACTGATGATTGTCATTTGGATCTTTCTGAATTACAATCCACCATCAAAATGATGAGTTTAATTATTTCAGCTGCTGTGTGAACAGGCTATAAATGATCCGTTACAAGCGGCATCCTCCTCACATGATAAAGCCGACTAACCTGGACTCCTTCTTTCTGTTTACAGACGTGACGTAATGACGCAAAGATGAACTGCTGCATACTCAAATTTCCCGCGGAAATCCACCAGGTCACTCTTATTATAAAACATTATTACAAGCTTACCGTTGTGAATCGAGCTAAGATAAGGAGATAGTTTTGAAAACTGGCTGGTTATGTACTTGCTCAAAAATTGATTTTGGATAATTTTTAACCAAAAAAAGTTACGGACTGCAGCTTTAGGAATAAAAGCTAATTCATCAATAAAAATATAATAATCAATAATAATAAAATAACACTTTAAGATTTGCTGCCACTATCCTGGGGGAATATATATGTGTATATATGTATGTATGTCTGTATAATCTGTTGGAAACAGGATTAGAAACGTATATATAATGTGCTGGAAACAGGACAAACAGGCAAGCGAAAAGATCTGAATGACTTTGACAGGCCAAATAGTGATACTAGACAACTGGGTCAGAGCATCTCCAAAACGGCAAGTCTTATGGGCTGTTCCCAGCATGCAGTGGTTAGTATCTACAAAAAGTGGTGAAAGGAAGGACAACCAGTGAATCAGCATCAGGGTCATAGTCGCCAAAGGCTTACTGATACACATGGGGAGCGAAGACAAGACCATCTGGACCGAACACAGAGAAGAGCTACTGTAAAACTTAATTGCTGAGTGCTACTTTGACATGTGCCACCTACCTAAAGATTGTTGCAGTTGCATTAGAGCTGAATCACTATCCCAGCATATAGTGGCATATAAACAACCACATTGTGTGGAAAAAAAAGTTTACATACATAAACTATCACAGACACATGCTCATGAGTTCACGGCTCTGACACGATAAAAACATGGCCTGTGATAAAGTGTCATTCACAGCAGTTAAACGTAACGAGGTGTTACTGTAATTAGCATCCCTGAAAGCTCCTGCTCCGGCGTATGGCAGCGCTACTGCTTCTCAGACGCTCCGATCGTCTTCATCTTAGCGTTTTAATTGAAGCCCACAGATGGGCCGCATGCACACAAATTGCAGGGCAATTAGCAAGCGTCCTTCCTCTTTTTTTGGGACTGTGGATGAGAAAAGTAACTTGGCTGAGATCACGTAGATGACTGCGGTGGAGACCTCATTCACTGACTGTAACAATTAGCACATAATGAGATTTGGGGTTTGAACAGTAGCCATCAAGGGAAATAAGAAACATGTGTGGAGTCACTGTGATCTGTGTGAAAAGATCTGTGCTCCTTCTGAGAGACGTGTGATGTGTGTTTGTGTGTTCTTAACTGTATTTATAGTATTATGTTGCTTAGATTTGATCAAGCTAAAATGAGAGAGGGAGATAACAGAAAATGATAAATAAGAACCATTTAATACATTCTCAATGTTTTCTCTCTTAATTTGATTAAATTGAGAACAAATGGAGACATTTGCTAAAGTGTCCTGCATCTCAGATGTTCTTCCTGAGAAAAAGGCCCCAGTAATCTCACGCGTTTTTCCTCTAGAGCTCATGTAACCCCTCCTGTTTGAACCGTCCGCTCTAAGAGGGACTCGAACCCGGGTCCATGGCATGGGAGACGGGCACTCTAACAAGGAGGCTAAAGACCTCAAAAAGAGATCTCTACAATTTCTCAACTTAGAGATCTCAATGTGAACTCACATTTCTCATCAAATACTTCTATGATCAAATTGAGCTGCCTTCCACATTATTTGTGTTGATACTATAATTAAACAAGAAGGTGAATCTATCTTTCTATCTATCTATCTAATAATACATATTATTTAACATATAACATAATGAACGAATCAGTTGAATAAATGATTCAATGATTCAATGAAAAATAATGGCTGCATCCGAAATCGCATACTCTCCTGAGTAGGTACTTATTTTGAATAGGTAATTACTTTGCAACTGCTAAAAAATAGTATGCTCTGCATAGTAGAATTCAACCAACCAGAGCTCCTGTCTGCCTCGCTGCTCAGAGTGGTTTGCGTCTGTGTCTCCGTATAGCTTTGTTTTGAATCTCTTACTTTTGTTCATTGTTGCTTATATTATCATTACCTTATATAATACCTTATATAATATTGCCTACCACATTAATCTGACGTCGCTAGCTTGTAATCTTTGAATCTAAATCGCTGTTACAACGCGTTTGCATCTCGCTAGCTTGTTAACTTGTCATCAGTCTCTCGCGCGCTCCTTTTTCAACGCGTTCATCAAACAGCTGTGGTAACTCGGATCAGTCTACAAACACGGTGAGTCATGTCATCCTTTCCCTGTATCGTGTCGTGTTCCATATGCAACATGTTCAGTATAGCTCTCTCTGTCAGCGATGAGGATTTACATGTCATAAATGTAGGGAAATAGTCAGGCTGACAGAGAGAATCTCAGAATTAGAGACACGCATCCAAACTTTGTCGAGGATAGTAAAGAATGCAAGGGCTTCAGATACTGTTTTGGATGCGACTAGCTTAGTGAACTCTGTACATTGTTCGGTTCCGGCTGTAGAGCCCGCGCAGCAGGGCAATTGGGTAACGGTGAGGCGGCCTAGCGCGAAGAAACACCACTCTTCGTTCCAATTAGAACATCAAACAGGTTCTCCTCCCACTCAGTAGCGCACCCACTGAGAATCCTGTTGAAAGTGCCCTAGTTATTGGCGATTCTATTGCGGAACGTGAAAATAGAGACACCAGCCACCATAGTCACATGTTTGCCGGGGCCAGGCACCTGACATCAAAGCAAATTTAAAAGTGCTGGCTAATGCTAATCGTAAATACACTAAAATTGTTATTCACGTCGGCACTAATGATGTTCGACTTCGGCAGTCGGAGATCACTAAAATTAACATTAAAGAGGTGTGTGAACTCGCAAGTACAATGTCAGAAAAAGTAATTTGCTCTGGCACTCTTCCTGTTCGTCAGAGTGATGAGATAGTTAGCAGATTATCATCCTCCAATGGCTGGCTGTCTAAGTGGTGTCCACAAAATAATATAGGTTTCATAGACAATTGGAAAAGTTTTTGGGGCAGACCTGACCTGTTGAAAAGAGATGGTATTCATCCCTCCCGGGATGGTGCTGCTCTTCTCTCTAGTAATATGGCACATAGTCTTAGAACTAAAACATGACAAACTGGGGTCCAGGTCAGGAAGCAGACAGACTGGCTAAACCGGACCGTCTGCTAGCTGCCTCACGTTACAGAAGTCAGATAATTCCCAACACATAGAAACTCTTACACCTAGATATTATCACATAGAGACTGTGTCTGTACCCGAATTAGTAAAACAAAAAACTTCCAAACCCATTTAATGGTAAAAATTTAATTGATGTTCAACAAATAAAAATAGAGATAAAAATGATAAACAAATGATAAAGCTTGGGTTGTTAAATATTAGATCCCTTTCTTCAAAAGCACTTATTGTAAATGATATTATCACAGACAATAATCTAGATGTGCTGTGTTTGACAGAAACTTGGCTAAAACCAGATGATTACATTACTTTAAATGAGTCTAGCCCATAAGGTTATGATTATCGACACAATCCTCGTCAGAAAGGCAAAGGGAGGTGTTGCTGTAATTTATAGTAATATTTACAGTATTAGTCAAAAGTCTTCCAAATATAATTCCTTTGAAGTGATGGTGCTTTACGTAACATTATGTAAGTTGACATTTGTGCTGGCTACTGTATACAGGCCACCAGGGCACCATACTGATTTTATCAAAGAATTTTGCTGCTTTTCTTTCAGAGTTAGTACTAACTGCAGATAAAGTCCTTGTTGTTAGTGATTTTAATATCCATGTAGATAATAAAAAAGACTCATTGGGATTGGCATTTACAGACATTCTAAACTCTATTGGTGTTAGACAACACGTGTCAGGACCCACTCATTGTCGTAATCATACTTTAGATCTAATATTGTCACATGGAATCGATATTGATGCCGTTGAAATTCTGCAGCAGAGTGGCGACATCTCAGATCATTATTTAGTCTCGTGTATTCTACATTTAGTCAAGGCAGCTAAACTGCCTCCTGCCATAAATATGGTAGAACCATCACTTCTACCACTAAAGATCGCTTTCTAAATAATCTTCCTGATCAGTTTCATCGCCTTAGCATACCAGATAGCTTAGAAGACCTCGATGTTGAAACAGAAACTATTGCCTCTGTCTTTTCCAGCACATTAGACTCCTCGGTTGCTCCTTTGCGTTTAAAAAAGATTAAGGAAATTAATCCAACATGTGCGTGTACGATGAGCACACACCGGGCCCTAAAGGTAGCAGCCAGAAAAATGGGCGCAGCTGGAAGAAAACAAAACTAGAAGTTTTTCGCATCTCGTGGAGAGAGAGAATGATTGAGTACAGAAAGGCCTTAAAACTGCTAGATCTGCCTATTTTTCAAAACTTTTAGAAGAAAATAAGCACAACCCTAGGTATTTATTTGATACAGTGGCTAAATTAACAAGAAATAAAGCTTCAACTTCTGATGTTTCCAAAGAGCACAGCAGTAATGACTTTATGAACTTCTTTACTTGTAAAATTGATAATATTAGAGAAAAATTATAACCATGCAACAGTCTACTACAGTATCGCGTCAGACAGTGCATTGTAGTGTCCCTGAGGAAAAATTAAATTCATTTACTGCTTTAGGAAAGGAAGAATTGTCTAAACTTATTAAATCATCAAAATCAACAACATGTATGTTAGACCCTATACCGACTAAACTATTGAAGAGAGATGCTTCCAGAGATCATAGATCCTCTTCTTAATATCATCAATTCATCTTTATCACTAGGATACGTGCCAAAAAGTTTTAAGCTGGCTATTATTAAACCTCTTATTAAAAAACCACAACTTGATCCTAGAGAATTAGTCAATTACAGGCCGATCTCAAATCTCACTTTTCTGTCAAAATACTAGAAAAGGCAGTATCATCACAACTATGTTCCTTTTTAGACAGAAATAGTATCTGTGAGGATTTCAGTCAGGTTTTAGACCGTGCCATAGTACTGAGACTGCTCGTTAGAGTTACTAATGATTTGCTCTTATCATCAGATCGTGGTTGTATCTCTCTATTAGTGTTACTGGATCTTAGTGCTGCATTTGACACTATCGATCACAACATTCTTTTAAATAGACTCGAAAATTATGTTGGCATTAGTGGAACTGCATTGTCATGGTTCAAATCATACTTATCTGACCGTTATCAGTTTGTAGTAGTAAGCGAAGAGAGGTCATATCGATCACAGGTTCAATATGGAGTACCGCATAAGGCTCAGTACTAGGACCGTTGCTTTTCACTCTGTACATGCTACCCTTGGGAGATATCATTAGGAAGCATGGCGTTAGTTTTCACTGTTACGCTGATGATACTCAGCTCTATATTTCTTCGCCTAATGAAACTTACCAACTCACAAAATTAACAGAATGCATAGCTGATATAAAAAATTGGATGACCAGTAATTTCCTACTTCTAAATTCAGAAAAAACAGAGATTCTAATTTTTGGACCAAAAACCTCTTCACGTAATAACCTAGAATACTGTCTAACACTTGATGGCTGCTCTGTTAAGTCTTCGTCGTCCGTTAGGAACCTGGGTGTGCTCTTTGATACCAATCTTTCATTTGAAGGCCATGTTACTAGCATCTGTAAAACCGCATTCTTCCATCTTAAAAATATATCTAAACTACGACATATGCTCTCAATGAAAAATGCAGAACAGTTAGTTCATGCGTTCATGACCTCAAGGCTAGATTACTGTAGCAGCTCTACTGGGTGGTTGTTCGCTCGCTTGATTAATAAACTACAGCTCGTACAAAATGCAGCAGCTAGAGTTCTTACTAGAACTAGGAAGTATGACCATATTAGCCCAGTTCTGTCAACACTGCATTGGCTTCCTGTTAAACATCGTATAGATTTTAAAATCTTGCTAATTACTTACAAAGCACTAAATGGTTTAGCTCCCCAGTACCTGAGCGAGCTCTTAAAGCATTATAGTCCTTCACGTCTATTGCGATCTCAGGATTCAGGCCAGCTGATAATACCTAGAATATCAAAATCAACCGCAGGTGGTAGATCCTTCTCCTATCTGGCACCTAAACTCTGGAACAATCTTCCAAGCATTGTTCGGGAAGCAGACACACTCTGTCAGTTTAAATCTAGACTAAAAACGCATCTCTTTAACCTGGCATACACATAACACATTATCAATTTATATTTTCAAATCCGTTAAAGGATTATTAGGCTGCATAAATTAGGTCAGCGGAACAGAACACTTCCTATAACACCAGATGTACTCGTTACATCAGAAGAAGAATGGCATCTACGCTAATATTAGTCTTTCTGTTTATCCCGAGGTCTACCGTAGTCAAGCAGATCCGGGCCGTATCCAGGTGAGACCGAGGACCGGCGCCTTGACGCGACCACAACGTAGCCCTGAAGTATCAGCAGAGATTGAGTCAACTAGATCATCCATTGTGAAGGCCTCATCGACACAACAGCCAGTGGCACAGCTCCTCAACAAACCGTCCATACCCGGTGTGATGAATACGATCCTCAACTGGACTGAACTGGAATAAATACTTTGAATGTTGCGATCCTATCAGACATAAGATAGCA
Source organism: Hypophthalmichthys nobilis (assembly GCA_037950665.1). Classification (NCBI taxonomy): domain Eukaryota; kingdom Metazoa; phylum Chordata; class Actinopteri; order Cypriniformes; family Xenocyprididae; genus Hypophthalmichthys; species Hypophthalmichthys nobilis. The sequence goes on along the minus strand of CM075477.1, from coordinate 30,921,576 downwards.
ACCTGAATCGTAACAAAGCACTGTTCGCCAGAGGAGAACTGGCCCCGACTAAGCCTGGTTTCTCCCAAGGTTTTTTTCTCCATTTTAACACAGAAGTCTATTTGCCACCTGTTTGCCATCTGATGTCACCTGTTGGAGTTTGGGTTCCTTGCCGCTGTCGCCTTTGGCTTGCTTAGTTGGGGACACTTGACATTTGATATTCAACAGTGCTTTGATCTGCCGACATTGACACTATTCTTTAAGAGCTGCTGTGCAGCCTAAATTATATACCAGTTATCAATGTTAAGCTGCTTTGACACAATCTGCATTGTAAAAAGCGCTATATAAATAAAGGTGACTTGACTTGACTTGATAGTATGAATGTATGAATTATGAATGTAATCCAGCAGTACTATATCTGCCATGTTGTCATTATCATGTGACCTACCAGTGCCACTCACGAATTCTCTCCCGTGGCCTTTACTATGGGAAAGTAAAGGTCATCTGAGTAGTTTTTGCCTACTCTTTTATGAGTACTGTAAATTTGGACATACTTCTTTTGTCACATACTGTTTTTTGCCTACTATATATTATGGAAGTATGTGATTTCGATTTTGGATTGTTTCCTTCCTGAATGAATCAGTGCTTTTAAATGAATAGATTTAGTACATTAATCAATGATTCACTCATGAAGACAATCACTTGGTAGCACCTACTGGTGTGTTGATGGAACCTGCAGAAAGTGTCTGAAAAATGAGAATTTAAGCTGATCAAAATTACAGTAAAAAATCTATTACAGTAATGAGAGTCACCCTAAGAGAAATGAGCAAACAAATTTGGGGAAAAAAGTGGTTATCATGAAAGTAATCTTAAAAAAAAAAAAAAAAAAAAAAAAAAAAGAACGGTCCTGAAAATAGGCTTCATTATTAATTTATGCAAATTGTAATTTCTTTTTCATTTTTCATGGGGTGAAATGTGACCTAAACACATTTTTGTGAACCTTGAGAACTGAGATGTGAAAGACCAGCATCTGAGCGATAACATTTTCACAAGCAGGATGCGCCGTATGCAAATGTTCTGTTCATTTAGTGTTAATTAACTCTCACAGCAGACATGTTTTCTGCCATTCAGAGATGAGCGGACAGTGGCCGAGATGAAGAGAAACAGCTAATTGAAATCAACAGCTAATTTCATGAATGTTTTCTATACAATTATCTTACACTGAACAAATTATAAATGCAACACTTTTGTTTTTGCCCCCATTTTTCATGAGCTGAACTTTTTCTATGTACACAAAAGGCCTATTTCTCTCAAATATTGTTCACAAGTCTGTCTAAATCTGTGTTCGTGAGCACTTCTCCTTTGCTGAGATAATCCATCCACCTCACAGGTGTGGCATATCAAGATGCTGATTAGACAGCACGATTATTGCACAGGTGTGCTTTAGGCTGGCCTCAATAAAAGGCCACTCTAAAATGTGCAGTTTTATCACACAGCACAATACCACAGATGTCGCAAGTTTGGAGGGAGCGTGCAATTGGCATGCTGACTGTCCACCAGAGCTGTTGCCCATGAATTGAATGTTCATTTCTCTACCATAAGCCGTCTCCAAAGGCGTTTCAGAGAATTTGGCAGTACATCTAACCGGCCTCACAACCGCAGACCACGTGTAACCACACCAGCCCAGGACCTCCACATCCAGTATCTTCACCTCCAAGATCATCTGAGACCAGCCACCTGGACAGCTGCTGCAACAATTGGTTTGCATAACCAAAGAATTTCTGCACAAACTGTCAGAAACTGTCTCAGGGAAGCTCATCTGCATGCTCGTCATCCTCATCGGGGTCTCGACCTGACTGCAGTTTGGCGTCGTAACCGACTTGAGTGGGCAAATGCTCACATTGGATGGCGTCTGGCACTTCAGAGAGGTGTTCTCTTCACGGATGAATCCCGGTTTTCACTGTACAGGGCAGATGGCAGACAGCGTGTATGGCGTTGTGTGGGTGAGCAGTTTGCAGATGTCAACGTTGTGGATCGAGTGGCCCATGGTGGTGGTGGGGTTATGGTATGGGCAGGCGTATGTTATGGACAACGAACACAGGTGCATTTTATTGATGGCATTTTGAATGCACAGAGATACCGTGACAAGATCCTTTTTATTATTTTAAAAACGCTTTTTCTTGGTTATACAAATGTTAAGGGAACATTCCATCTTATTATTCTTCAAATATTATTGGAATTTTACTTTTGGAATGTTCTTTGAACATTCCGAAACAAGTAGTTACATTTAAAAAAAAAAATAAAAAATGTTTTGAGAATATTTTTAAACACCAGATAACTTTGAATGAATATTCTATTAATGTTACTGGAAGAACATTTGTGCATAACTTTGGGAGAACCTAGCCAGAATATTCTGAGAACTTTCCCTGTTCGCAGGGTAAGAGCCGCTCTAAAGGCCAGTCAGTGACACGTCAGAAACATGCACACGCTCACCGATTCACGCATCACTCCTGCAGATCACAAACAGTCTGTAGAGAGAAACACTGAACCAACGATAGACGCGCAGAAACGAAATCAACACCTGGGAGCCTGAAAGTCACATTAAAGTATTAGTTCACTTTCAAATGAAAATTACCCCAAGCTTTACTCACCCTCAAGCCATCCTAGGTGTAACAAGTTGTGAAGTAAAATATCTAGCTTCTGCCAGACCACCTTCTGTATTCAGCATATGAAGAAATTGTAAAACTCTCGCAGTTCAAAAAGCTTACGCTACATCCTACGCCTTCCCTATTCAACTTACGGAAAAAGCTTAACTGACCCGACGCCAGTTTACACTTTCTTCATAACTTCAATATGGAAGGCGGTCTGGTGGAAGCTAGATATTTTACTTCATAACTTGTTTAAATATGGATATTTTTCTTACACAAACACATCGTTTCACTTCAGAAGGCCTTTATTAATTAGTATGTTTATGATGGATGAATGCACTATCTTCAGCTCATACTCGTTCATCCCGTTCACTGCCATTATAAAGCTCGGATGCATCAGGATATTTATTAAAATATCTCCGATTGTGTTCATCAGAAAGTCATATACACCTAGGATGGCTTGAGGGTGAGTAAAGCTTGGGCTAATTTTCATTTGAAAGTGAACTAATCCTTTAAACTAACTGTGGTTACTTCAGGGAAACTACTCACTGCTAAAACGTCTCTGGATGTGAATTATTCACTTCTGGAAATATCGTGAAATGAAGACAATATCAAATTTGCATACACAAATGGACTGGCTTATGGCTATGTAATTATCAGCGAAAATAAATACACAGACCATGACCCAGTCAAAGTGACAGATAATGATTATAGAGAAAGTTCAAATGAACGAGACGAAGCTCTACATTTTTCTTGCACACTCATGTTTAATTTTGCCCTCACAGGTCAGATGGATCAGATATGCTTGATGGTTTAGCTGTCGATGGAAGAGTGTCTTTATCTTTACTTTTATTCACCGTGATAATGTAGCCGAGTAATTTACAGACTCAATTCTCTCTCTCTCTCTAGCGCAGTGGAGATGAAACGCTTCCAGTGTTTTAGCATTCAGAGGCATTTCTCTGTTTGCTTCACACAGGTGAGTGAGTGTCAGAGAGCTGTGCAATACATCTTTAATGCAGCTCTGCAGATGCAACGGCCTAAACACAGAGACATGGAAACAAATGGAGGAGATGAACATAAGCATGAGAAAATCTCACAGGTGGACACAAAAAATTACAAAAACATGACAAAAATTGTCCTGTTTTTTTTTTTCTGGCCAGAATATATTTCAAATATATGTTAAATACTGTCTATGTATGTTGTAAACAGCATCGCTTCATGAAATATACATATTTTTCATATGTACACAGCCACAGCCACCAGGAAATACCGTTTCCATGAAAGGGTATACATGGTCTGCAACAATGCTTAGGTAGGTGGTACGTGTCAAAGTAACATCCACATGGATGGCAGGACTCAAGGTTTCCCAGCAGAACATTGCCCAAAGCATCTCACTGCCTTCGCCGGCTTGCCTTCTTCCCATAGTGCATCCTGGTGCCATGTGTTCCCCAGGTAAGTGACGCACACGCACCGGCCATCCACGTGGTGTAAAAGAAAACGTGATTCCTCAGACCAGGCCACCTTCTTCCATTGCTCCGTGGTCCAGTTCTGATGCTCACGTGTCCACTGTTGGCGCTTTCGGCGGTGGACAGGGGTCAACATGGACACCCTGACTGGTCTGCGGCTATGCAGCTCCATACGCAACAAACTGTGATGCACTGTGTATTCTGACACCTTTCTATCAGAACCAGCATTAACTTCTTGAGCAATTTGAGCTACAGTAGCTCGTCTGTTGGATCGGACCACATGGGCCAGCCTTCGCTCCCCACGTGCATCAATGAGCCTTGGCCGCCCATGACCCTGTGTCCGGTTTTCCTTGGACCACTTTTGATAGATACTGACCACTGCAGATCGGGAACACCCAACGTGTTCCCGATCTGCAGTTTTGGAGTTTTGGAGATGCTCTGACCAAGTCGTCTAGCCATCACAATTTGGCCCTTGTCAAACTCGCTCAAATCCTTACACTTGCCCATTTTTCCTGCTTCTAACACATCAACTTTGAGGTCCAAATGTTCATTTGCTGCCTAATATATCCACCCACTAACAGGTGCCGTGATGAAGAGATGATCAGTGTTCCTCAAACAAAGAATCACATGATTTCAGAAGATCTGAAATATAGTGCACGAGTCATATGCCATTTGTGGAGTTGAGTAAGTAATGGATTTTCATTTTTGGCTAAACTATTCCTGTAAGAACAGACCGATGACAAAATGGTTTTTGTAATATTTGATTTAAATGTTATATTAAAACTGAATGTGAATGATTTGATCATTATGAAACATCTAAATCTCCCAGAGGCAACTGACACACAGCAGGCAAATGAAGACCTGATCAAAATATATTTCAAAGAGAAGTCAGCGGGTACTTCACTTGTTAGTGTGCACTAGGGCAGAATGATGATCAATTATGCAGACCCCGAGACTGATATATGTGATTAGCCTCCAGCGTTTATGTGAATTATAGTGAACTTTACTGTTGCTCCTCATTAGACCAATGTTCTGCGTTCTACTCGATTATGTGCTCAACAGTTCTGCATTGAGCCCTAAGGATAAACTTAATCTATATGTTTTACAAGCACAAAAAATTATCATCGAACAATCCAGAACTATGCAGCATTTCAAAGAACTGTTCTCAAATCTGACAGCCATTCCGTAAACCAGTGATTCCCAAACGGTTTTGTCAGCTGAACCCATTTTAAGCAAAAATATTTTAAGCTAATATTTTAATAATTAAAAAAAAAAAAAAAAAACATAAAAAAAAATATTTGCATGTTCACAGTGCTAAGTTAATGGTCACATGATACGCAGGTACTTTTTTTTTAACACTTGTGGGCAAAAGTTTGGAATAATAAGGATTTTTTTTTAAGGATCTGTTCACAAAGACTGAATTTATTTGATATAAAGCTTGTAATATATTTATACATTTAAACGTATAATATTTAAATATTTAAAACTAAATATATTATATATTTAACTTATAATTATAGAATTTTAGAATCATGTGACACTGAAGACTGGAGTAATGATGCTGAAAATTCAGCTTTAATCACAGGAATAAATTACATTTTACTATATATTCACATAGAAAACAGCTATTTTAAATTGTAATAATATTTCAATATTTTTACTGTATTTTTGATCAAATAAATGGTGAGCAGAAGAAACTTCTCTTAAAAAACATTAAAAAAAAATCATAATTATTCCAAATGTTTGACCACCATCGTAAGTGTTTTAATTTTATTGTTTTTATTATTTTATTGTTTTACAATGAGGAAATATTCTATTCTATTCTATTCTATGTCTGCTGATGGATGGATGAGTGAAGCAGTCCATCAGTCAGGTAAACAGTGAGTCTCGATGTGATTGTGAGTTGGAGCCGTTCCTCAGACTGAAGCCTGATCTCCTCATCAGAGCTCCAGAACTCACAGCTGGACGTCCAGAACAGGCACACAGATATTATTAACACCTTCATCTCTCTCTGTTCTTTCCTCCAAACATCACACAAGCTTCAGCCCATCAAACCCAAACTCCTGTTTTAGCTTGATCTCATCACAACAGCCTTGTGTTATCAAGTCACATAAATTCTGTTTGTTTCTATTGTCACAATCGCATTGGATGGTCACTGTCAAAAAATACTGTCTCTTTAAATGGATTTCAGAATACTAGTGTGTTCAATAACAATAACATGCAGTTATAAAATCAAACCATCAGTAGAACTGAGCTCTGCTGCCATGTGAAAGAATCTTTTAGCATATACATTTAAATATAAAGTAAATATAAATGTATTTATTTACACACATAAATGTACATGTACAGTCTTTCTCATCTAGGAAAGCAGATGAAAAATACTGATGACTCATGATCTCGCTCTCAGGGGTGGATACAAACCTTCGTCCAATCAAATGCTGTCTAGAATAAGAATGCCCCGCCCCCTCAGTTATAAATACCATCAACTTCTGACAGGCAGCGCTAGTAGTAAGTCACAGGTATTGGCTGTGACTTAAACTGAAGACTAAAAACATGCCAACTTCCTGTTTCACTAGGAAATTCATCAACACAGGAAGAAAAACTATTTGACCAGAGAGCGAGAAACATAAAGACATAATAACTGCTCATATAACCCTGTGAATAAAATATTCAATTATAAAATATTTAAAATTATAACATTTCAATAAAATATTTACTCATTAAAGCGTTTAGAGAATCATAATTAGATTATTTAAAACAAAGACATTAAAACCATTTCAAATTTATAAATAATTAATTATTTCAAGGAAAGACACTACAGGTGAACAGATGTGCAAATGAGGCATTAACTACTTAAATATGCACTAATTTGCATACATTTCCAGAACAGAAATCTGAACATTGTATAAAGCCAGATTTAAATAATAATAATAATAATAATAATTTTGTTGACATATTAGAGTTGAAGTTTTTGACGGGGGGGATTTTGGAAATAAATCAGAAAATACTGTTAACAAACAGAAAACAAATACATTTTCATCATGATTTTAGAAAATAAAATGTTATATAAACATGATATAGAATGATATATGAACAAACCTTCAGAATATAAAACTGTACAGTTTGGTGTGTGTAAAGCTGCTGAAGTGGAGATTTCTCACTCAAACTCACCACTTTACATTGAAATCTAAAGATGCAAATCAATAAACTGTAATAAAATAAACACTTAAATGTGTATTTTAGAAGTTTTCTTTCCACTAGTCTAAAATAAGACATGTTATGGAAGCAAAATAGACCTAAAAAACTGACCAGTGCATGAAAAAACAATGCTTTTGCCTGAAGTGTCTTGCCTTGATTCAAGTAACTTGGACAGAATAACTGGTTCAAAGGTTTTTGGACACATTGGTTGGTTAGCGATGACTCTCACCTGGCTGAGCTGACCCATGGGTGACCCCGAGACATTAACCGTGTGACATCTGAAGTTGAGCAGGGTGTCGTGCTGTGATCCGGTGCTGCTGATGCCCTCGCCGTGACCCGCGTCAGCCACAGGGGGCAGTAGAGGTGGCCGCTGCACCACGGTACACAATAAACCCATCAGAGCGGCCGGTCTGACCATCAGGGCCTCCAGAGCGATGTTAGCAGAAACCTGCCGAGAAACAGACAGAGGACGTTACGCGACCTACTTTCCTCACACTAATTGCTTGTTGGAAAATAAACATCATTCATTGTACGAGGGTTCTGCTGTGTGAGTCAAGGACTGATTATGAAAATATAAAAAGACTAAACAAAGACTCCATTAACGATCTGAGTCTGTACCCTACATTATCAGAATAACAACAGAGCAGCAGCTCAGAAACGGATGAAGGCAAATGCGTTTGTGATTACGTCAATATTTACACACTTAGAGTAGAAACCCACCTGAGATACAGTATTATCTACAGTATTAGTCCACAGATTAGCAAACGCAAGGATCCCACGGCCCACAATGCATCAGGGAATAAATCAGCAGCACACAAGCCCCTTTTCTTTAGTGTTTAATGAGCAAATCTCAAGAGTAATTCATGCCAATTCACAAAATAAATGTTTTTAATCAAAAGAAGCATGCACTTCATTAAAATTAGCTACTTATACATACATTCTGCCTCTTTTTAAAGTGCATCTTTTAATAATGTACATTTTTTTATTTCTCAAATCAATAAATCGTATGTGTTTTGTATGGAAGCTTGTTTCTACCATGGTATAAAAAAATAAATTAAAAAAGTAACTGCGACTTTTTATCTCGCAATTCTGACTTTATTTCTCACACTTATATCTAAACTTGGAACTGCGAGAAATAAAGTCAGAATAGCAAAATATAAACTCGCAAGTGTGAGAAATAAAGATATAAACTTGATATAAAGATAAAGTTATAAACACATGACACGATACCTGCTGATAACCGGCTGCTTTCAAACACTCCCGGCTGTATTTGTGTTTGCGCTCTGTGAAGCGCATCAAAGATTTCTATTTACAATGTGTTTTTGCAGCGTTGAGCTTTGTAGCCAGTCACAGACAGAGAGTGTGAATGCAATGGCCAATCAGTGGTGTTTAAAGGGCACCTATTATACAAAATCCACTTTTACATGGTGTCTGGACATCTTGTAAAAAGGGGCATAATAGATGCCCTTTAAGTCAGAGTTTGTTCAGAGTGAGCTCTGCATGCTCGCGAATCATTTCATTATAACCAACAAAGTCTGAAGACAACGTAAATAAGAGATTAACTGTGCAGCATAGACAGATTATTTTGATTATAACGGGAGTTTTCACCTGTGCTGCGGCTGAACTGAAGTGATATCAGCTTCATTGATTATAAAGGCTGTGCTGTTTGATCGCTTTCTGATAGTATAACCTATTCATAATTTTAATAAAAGTTTTATTTTTCATGCTGCAAAGTTTCAGGAGTGACAACTGTATAAAATGAGGGGCTGAATGTGAAACTGATGTTTGACAACAGATGGGGGAAAAAATCATATATATTAAAATAGATCTGTGCATTAAATCTTAAAGTGTAAGTGCAACAGACTTGCCACTTGTTCTGTTACCTTGATTTTCATATTAATACTAGCTTTTCATTGGATTTGTTTAATGCAATGTTTATTTAACTGAACAATATTTTAAAGGCTACATGCTAATGTTTTAATGTATTATTTACTAATCATTAATAGCATTAAAAATGAACTAATTTCATTTATTTAATTTTCAATTAATTACATTTAAAAAAAGAAAACAAAACAATTACAAAACTTTTTGCTATGGTAACAAAATTGGTACAAAGAACTGTGAAATTTTACTGGTTTTGGTACCGACAACTGAAATGTTTGTACTTTTTGTTGTTTTGCTTTTGTCCTTTTTTTCCTTAACCTGTGCAAAATTCATTACCAAATAAGATTGTGAATGTCACTGTCTGCTTCTAGTACAGTTTAGATGAACTTGAAGAGTAAAAATAATGTGAAAGGCATCTGATCCACAGTGAACACCCGAGTTAAACTAATTACATTAGATTCAGCTTTATTGTCATTGCGCATAGTGCAGCACAAAGCCAACAAAATAATTCAAGCAAGAATATAAACACTGAATGCATTTCAATATCAACTATTAGGTAGAAAAGGTTTTTTTCCTTCTCAGAAAAGTAGAAAAAAACATTTATCCCACATAACGAAATCTACCTGAATGAAAGCCAGTATAGAGCATCACCTTTGAGATGACGGTGGTGTTTGTGTTGAGCACGAGATCTGCGATCCGCTCCACGCACTGGACGATACGCGTACAAGCGCGAGCTTCATTCTGAGCCATCCAGAGAACGTGTTCCTCCACCTGCATCATGTTACTGGCGATGACAAACACCTGGTCACCCAACTACAGAGAAACACACAATCACAGATAAGTGAGAAAAACTGATGTCCCTCCTCAATTTTTTTAAGATGTATGTGTTTGAATTGCATATCAAATTTCCATCCATTTGGATCACACAGCTTTGAAGGGGTCCTATTATGCTTTTCTCCATGTTCATCTGTCTTTAGTGTGTAATGTTGCTGTTTGAGCATGAAAAATGTTTCCAAAGTCCCTCCAGCAGGAGTTATTCTCTATATCAGTGTCACTGTTTCTGAACTCCCTGAAACGAGTTTTCTTCCAGGAACGAACACGTCACAATATTCCTCATTTAAATAATTAATATGCAGAATAAAGGGGCGGGGCCTGGTTGAGTTAGTTAGTAGTGTGTTGAAACTGGCGGTTATGGTAAGGGGCAGGACATTTCCTAAACACGCTCAAAGCGCTTGACCAATCACAACACACCGCTCCAGCCGACCAATCAGAGCCCATTGTGCTTTTCAGAAGGAGGGGCTTCATAGAGACAGGAAGAATGAAAACCTGTTCTAGTAGAGGCATGAGTATGAACATGGTTAAAATATGGCTAGATGTGGAACAAGCAAAATTCAATTAGTTAAAATATATGAGATTGAAACAAATTGGATTTATTGATGATAAATATAAACCTGGTTATTGTGTATTTAAAACACATTGAGTGTATTTAAATTGAGTATTACACAAGGTCACCAAACTAAAACACAATTACAGGACTATTCGTTCCTTCAGGGAACGAGGGTTTCCTTTGTAACCAAGACGTTAATTTTTCAGATCCCACTGGCAGATGTTTGTAAACTCACTTCTTTTTGATCAATTTTTCCAGAAAACAAGACTTAATATCTTCAATCATTTTTCTTCTCCAGTAAATGTATCTTGATTTAAGAATGTTCAGATATTTGTGCTGGAAAACAAGACAGAAACACTGAGGAAGAACAACATTTTTGCATTCTCCATAAATGGACTGTACTGAACTGAATTTCTCTCTTGTACAAGCCATCAAAAACTATAAGAGCACTGAGATTCATGATTAAGATGAGTCTCTACAGCAGAACCGAAGGTTATATCTCATTTACTTACAATATTCACAGCTCTTATGTGAACTTGAAGCTCTTAAATGACCTTTGAACCATGACTGGAATACATTATTGTTACTTTAACTTTAAGCTCTCACTAGGCAGTGAATGAGCAGCATTAGTATTAAATCTGAGTGTTTCAAGAGGGCTGTAAATGAAGTGTATGCTTAACACACAGTTAAAGTCATGTTCTGTTTTTATTTACCCATAAAGCAGCTTTGTGCTAATCATATACAACAAGCGGCTTTAATCACGAGAGCTGTAGATTCAGCACTTCAGAAATGCAACAAAAATCATCAACATTAACGCCTCAAGCATTCTCTACACAAGTACATGTGCATTGTTGCTTTCCAAAGGGTTTGATTCCCAGTCAATGCCCATACTTATAAAATGCAACTTTGAATGCACAGTCAATAAAATGTGAATGAAAACCTCTTCCAAATGCATGCAAATGTTTGCATATTTAGCGTGGAGTGTGTGTCTGGCCTGAAGGTCACATATGGAAGGAACAGCTCTTCTTCTGTTATGTAATTAATACAAATTTCCCCAAAGCGAGTCTGTTTTCTCCTCATTCACACATTCAACCCCTTCAAGAGCACTTCTGGTGGAGTCTGCCAGTGTTATTAAAATGCTAAACGTGTTCACTGAACATGTGTACATAACACTTAAAGCTGAAAATAGCAGATAACAATGTGCCGTGACTCAAATTGCACCTAAATTGCACAGTAGCAGAGTGCCGCCTCAATGACAGTCGAGCAAAACAAGCGTGCGGAACAGACTGAGTCACACATGCAGACAAATCCATCACTCGCTTTAATCAGACCAGCATATCAATACAGTCTTCATCTCATCTGACTGGACATCATTTAAACAGGTCTCTGCACTTCTTCCTTATTAATATTTAAGTATTTGAATTGCATTTAACATTTCCATTCATTTGGATTACACAGTTTTAACATAAACAAACTAATAAACTCAAAGTGTTGCATATTTGTCATTAGGAATGGGTATCGAGAACCGGTTCCAAATTACTCTGAACTCTGAGCTCTCTGTGCTGGACTGACTAAATATAGTCAGAATCCTGATGGATTGAACCGGTTGAGGCATGATGGGATCTGATTCTCACCTCTCTGACATGATCCACCAGGCGTGTGAGTCTTTCTACCAGATGAGTGACAAATATCACATCCATCATGTCTCCAAACAGTGCCGCCCTGCTGGTGAGAGAGGAGAGCTGCTGCGCCAACGCCAGCGCATTGGAGATGTTCACTGGCATCTGGGTTTGCAGAGAAAGAGATGATAAACTTTACAAAAGATTATGATAACTTCAGCATATATATCTTAAAGAAATGAATACTTTTATACAGCAAGGATGCAATAAATTGATCAAAAGTGACATTAAAAATATTTATAATGCTACAACAGATTTATATTTTAAAAGAAAATGCTGTTCTTTTGAAGTTTGTATTCAAAGAAAAAAATATCAGTTTCCATGCAAATATGAAGCAGCACAACTGTTTTCAACACTGATAATAATCAGAAATGTTTCTTGAGCAGCAGATCAGCATATTAGAATGATTTCTGAAGGATCATGTGACTGGAGTAATGATGCTGAAAATTCAGCTTTGATCACAGGAATAAATTACATTTTACTATATATTCACACAGAAAACAACTATTTTAAATTGTAATAATATTTCAACATTTTACTGTATTTTTGATCAAATAAATGCAGCCGTGGAGACATCTAACCGACCCCAAACTTTTAAGCGGAAGCGTAAATGCGCTTTACTAGTTAAAACCTGTGTTTTGGCTGCTAGGATTGTGCGTCAGATTATTGCATGTTGTCTGGGACATGTCTGGATGCATTAGTGGTTGCTAAACTTAAAATAATAATTGTGAAGATTATTGAGACATGCATGAGGAATTAAAAAGAGGGCCTGAGCCAATCACATCTCAAAGAATCCCTTAGCTGTGGATGTTCTTGGGCTTTAACACACAAGTGATTCAGTAAATCAAGGTCTAGTTGAACATCTGCTCAGTATAATCAGGTGTATCGTGCCAGAAGCGATTGCAGCAGGATAACGGCCCTCCAGCAGCATCATTTGGTGCCCAGACGTCCAAAGACTCCAATAAAACTCCACGTGCTGTTGATGATAATGATGATGATGATGATGAAGTTTACAGACCTGTGTGAGTTCATGCAGGCTGCGTGTGAACTGGCTTGCATATGAGCACTGATTATAGTCATGCTCCGCCCAGCGGCCTGTGCGGTCACACCTCCGCCATGCCCTTTTCTCCTGAGGGGTGGAGCTAACACTGGTCACCGCACACGGCAGGAAGGCCATGAAACCAGCCAATGTCTTCGGCCACCTGAGAAAGCAACGTGTGAATGTGATTCAGCAGTTTGTATTCTCTTCACTGTTTGAGGTCTCAGTGTTTTGAATCAGTTTTGGTGATTTTAGTGGATTTATGATCAACATCATCCACTAACCACCAACAAACACATTATTGATTTTTTTTAAACATTGATTAGAACAACTTTTTTTAAACATTGAACAACTATCAACATATATTGATTTAGCATTTCAAACCCAGCAAACTTTTTTTCTCAAATGTTTTGTTTGTAAAGTGTGCTTGAGCATCTTTCTTTACAATAAATGCCACTTAATGGCTCTTAATGCACCATAAATAGCTGTGATATTTTGCAATACAACAATAACATTCAGACATTTTACACTTCCATTCAAAGGTTTGGGGTGGGTAACATGTTTTAAATGTTTTTGAAAAAAGTTTCTTATGCTCACCAAGGCTGCATTCATTTGATCAAAAATGTTGTGCTAGGTGGTTGACAGGATGTTGCTACGTGGTTGCCAGGGTGTTGCTATGTGGTTGCAAGTGTGTGCTAGATGAGGGCCAGGGTGTGCTAGGAGTTTGCAAGGGTGTTGTTAGGTGGTTGAACGGTGTTGCTATGTGGTTGTTAGCGTGTGCTAGGTGGTTGCCAAGGTGTTGCTATGTGGTTGCCAGGGTGTGCAAGGAGCTTGCAAGGGTGTGCAAGGAGCTTGCAAGGGTGTTGCTATGTGGTTTCCAGGGTGTTCCTGTGTAGTTGCTAGTGTGTGCTAGTTGGTTTGATGTTGCTATGCAGTTACTAGGTTGCTAGGGTGTGCTAGGTGGTTGCCAGGGTGTGCTAGGAGTTTGCAAAGGTATTGCTAGGTGGTTGAAGGGTGTTGCTATGTGGTTACCAGGTTATGCTAGGTGGTTGCAAGGGTGTTGCAATGAGTTTGCCAGGGTATGCTGGGTGGTTGCAAGGGTGTTGCTATGTGGTTGCCTACTCTAGGTGGAAGAGTTTTGCTATGGTGTGGTTGCCAGGGTGTTCCTGTGTAGTTAGTGTGCTAAGTGGTTGCAAGGATGTTATGTGGTTACTAGGATGCTAGGGTGTGCTAGGTGGTTGCTAGGGTGTGTGAGTTTGCATGGGTGTTGCTAGGTGGTTTAAGTGTGTTGCGGGTGTTGCTATTGGGTTTCCAGGGTATACTGGGTGGTTGCAAGGCTGTTGCTATGTGGTTGCAAGGGTGTTGCTATGTGGTTGCAAGGGTGTTGCTAGGTGGTTGCCAGGGTGTTCCTGTGTAATTGCTAGTGTGTTGTAGGAGTTTGCAAGGGTGTTGTTTGGTGGTTGAAGGGTGATGCTTTGTGGTTGCCAACGTGTTGATATGTGGTTGCTAGGTTGTGCTAGATGGTTGCTAGGGTGTGTTAGGTGTTTGCAAGGGTGTTGCTATGTGGTTGCCATGGTGTTCCTATGTAGTTGCTCGTGTGTGGTAGGTGGTTGCAAGGATATTGCTATATGGTTATTATGGTGATGCTAAGTGGTTGCCAAGGTGTTGCTATGCAGTTGCTAGGGTGCTAGATGGTTGAGGTCAAACTTTTGAATGGCAGTGTTAAGTGTGACTTAAGTGTCTTTTTGGGAAATTGATCATGTTCTGAGTTTCACACAACACATTTTTGGGTTTGTGAACATGAACAGTGTCCATTTGTTGCTGAAGCACAAATACTCAGTAATAAATGACACTAATTCCTCTGGTAACAACAGGCTAATTTTTCAGCCCATTACAGACATGTCCTGCATAAACGCAGAACATGAAGCTATAGAAGCACCAATCAGAGGACTGACTTTAAAATACAACAGAGGAAAAAAGAGGCACTGAAGCATCACAATTACAGTGATGGCGTAATGGCGTCTGTGTCAGTGTGTGATGTTGCTGACGGTTCACTGGGCTTCTGTAGCTGCGGACACACCTGAAATCACCCTTGTTGCTACTGACCCTCTCGGCCGAGCAGTACAGCGCTGTTGTCTCCAGCACCACGATCTCCATGCCGATTGAGCTGTTGCCACGGGAACTGGTCACGTGACACTGCCAATTACCGGAAACGCCGACATCAATGTTGGACAGGATGAGCTCGCTGCGAGACGGGGGTGAGACGACACTGAGTCACACTTGAACATTAGCCAGTTTAACAGACGGACAGAGTGAATCTCACAAAATCAGTCGAGAACATGTCTGATGAGCATTTGTGTTGAATTATCATGAACATAATGGAAAAAAAAAGAAATGTAAATGTTTTCTCTCTTTATGAAATGATTATGGTGATCTGGACATGTTTTTGTAAGATTCAAGTTCTATGCATCTATTCAAATAACAGTATCACTTTACAATAAGGTCTCATTAGTTAATATTGGTTAATGCATTAACTAGCATTAACAATGGGCAATACATTTGATGCAGTATTTATTAATTTTTGTTAACATTAGTTTATAAAAACACTACTGTTCATTTTTAGTTCGTGTTAGCGAAGGTTCATTAAATAATTAACAGATGCAGCTTTTGATTTTAATAATGCAAATGTTAAAATTAACATGAACTAAGAATAATAAATGCTTTAGAAATATTGTTCAGTGTTCGTTCATGTTAGCTCATGAAGTTAACTTAGGTTAACAAATGGGACCTTATTGTGTTACCCAAATAACACTGACGTGATAAATAAAAGATGCACATTTTGACACTATTTGGGTTGCTGTTTAATTAAAAAAAAAAAAAAATATCCATCAACATTTATGATACTGAGCACCAACGAACACAAGATCTAAGGTTATTCAGTCTCATTCAGCTTTGCATTATTAATATGCTAGAATTTCCAATGGTTTTTGTTCCTGCGCTTCTACAACATTTTCGAGGGAAACATTGAGGGACGTGAACGATTCATGCATGCAAACGCTAGCAGAGGAATAGTAAGTGGCTCAGTGAGCGCGCTCAAATCTTTCACAGTAAAAATGATTAGAGGCTCAGAGAGAGAGACAGTGACTGCTCAAGCCCGTAATCCCTCACACACACACACACACACCGGCTCTCCTCAGGAAATGTTTACTGTCTTTCCCTGATATAATGATTGTCAGTTCTCATTCTGCATTTGAGTGTGTGGAGGCTGATGTTTGTGTCCTTAAACAAAGATAAAACTTTTTCACAGCAGACTGTTCTTTTTTAATCGTCAATTTTGTAGTTGAGTATTAGATTTACATTTAGCTCAAAACAGCGTTAAAGCAGATATCTGTAATTCTGCACAAAATTTGAAGGCACCAAATAGAATTACAGAAGTAACTAGCCAAGGTGTTGCTATGTGGTTGCTGGGGTTTCTTGCTAAGTGGTTGCCAGGGTGTTGCTATGGGTTTGACAGGGTGTTAGGTGGTTGCCAGGCTCTTGCTATGTGGTTGCTGAGGTGTTTCTATGTGTTTGCTACAGTGTGCTAAGGTGGTTGCCAGGCTGTTGTTATGTGGTTGCTAGGGTGTGATAGGTGGTTGCTAGGGTGTGCTAGATGGTTGCTGCCTAGGGGGTTCTAGGTGGTTGCCATGTGGTTGCCAGGGTGTTGCTAGGTGACAAGCAACATGTCATAATTATAAAAGACATACTTCAGTAGAAATGCACAATTTTCTATGAAAAAATAATACCTAGAGTGCAAGGTAGCCCTGTTTAGTGTCTGTTTGGGAGATTATCCAGGTACAAAGCATCATTAATCATCCTGATGTGCTGATGACGTCTGATTATGGCACATTATTCTTCTCTGCTGTGGTCCGGCAACACTTAGATCCCTGATTAACGACCTCAGACCCTCGGACCAGCCCGTGGCAGCACTAGAGACTGACCCATCTGTAGCGCATATGGCTCAGAGACTAGTCTGAAGAGCATGCGGTCTCTGTGGCGCGAAGCAGAGCTTTGTGGTCCGGCAGCTGTGCTTGTGCCACGTTAAACTCATAACCACATGCCAAAAATAACAGAGTGCTTCCCCTACAGAGATACGAGTGATGACAAACTTATGACACGACAAGCAGAAACACACAACAAACACAAAGAAAAGACACTTGCTAAATGTCTCCTGTTGTGTTACACAAAATCAATAAAGTCATTTAGGATTAGAACAACATGCATGAGGGTGGGTAAAATCAAATCATGATTTTAAATTTAATCTCTTTAATGTTTTAATTATTAATTATAAGAATGAAACTAAATATAGAGTAGACTGCATAGCAACAACTTGGCAACCACCCACAACACAGTCACAACCACATAGCAACACCCTGGCAACCAATCCATAACATATTAGCAACCACAGCAACACTGTGGAAACGACCCACAAAACAAACACATAGCAACATCCTGGCACCCACCAATGACAAATTAGCAACCTCATAGCAACACCCTGGCAACCACACACAACACATTAGCAACCACATAGCAACATCCTGGCAACCACTCACAACACATTACTAACCAAATACCAACACCCTGGCAACCACCCACAACAAAATCACATAGCAACATCCTGGCAACCATCCACAACACATTACTAACCAAATACCAACACCCTGGCAATCACTCATAACATATTATCAACCACAGCAACACCCTGTCAACCATCCACAATAAATTCACAAGCATAGCAACATTGTGGCAATTAACCACAGCACATTACCACCCATATAGCAATACCGTGGCAACCACACAAAAAACACATTTGTAACAGCATAGCTACACCTGGGCAACTTCACACAATACATTAGCAACCACATAGCAACACACTAGGAACCACATAGCAACACCCTGGAAACCACCCACAACAGAATCACATAGCAACATCCTGGCAACCACCCACAACGCATTACTAACCACATAGCAACACCCTGGCAATCACCCATAACATATCCACCACAGCAACACCCTGTCAACCAACCACCAAAAATTCACAAGCATAGCAACATTGTGTCAATTAACCACAGCACACCCATAGCAACACCCTGTCAATCACACACACAAAACATTTGTAACAGCATAGCAACACCTGGGCAACAACACAAAGCACATTTCTAACAGCATTGCAACACCCTGGCAACCACCCACAACACATTAGCGACCACATAGCAACATATTGGCAACCACACACAACATCTAATCATAATGGTAGTGAGTTTTGCACACAGTACTCACATTTTCTTCAAAATAAAATGAAATTCTGTATGTGTCCAAACAAGAGTAGAACAAGCATCACTGAGAGAACACACACACACACACACACACACACACATTGACCTACATTCACACAACAGAGCTCCATTGTCCAGCTGTCCACAATCGTCTCCAAAACGCTTCATTAGCAGCATTCACAATCATGCTCTGATATTTCACAATCGGAGGATAACAACAGGCCTGTAAAGTGTTGAAGTCAGGGGGCTTCACTGATGAATATTTCAAAACCCAGAGCATGAAAATAGTTCTGCCCACTATAGAGGCTCTCTTCCAGTCAGTATCACTGGAGCTTGAAAAACAACAAGAAAAGGTAAATAAAAGTGAAATATTAATGAAACATTGAATACTAAAAGACCAGTAAAAGGACACAAACGCACTCAGGAACACTTTTTCATCACTCTAGTGTTTGATAAAACTTATTAATTTAGTAGATCTAAAAGCAACTTACAGTGCATTCATGCTATAGACCTACATCTTATCAGCATGGGAATCAAACCCATGACTTTAGTGTTGCGACAAACCTTTGAAAATAAGTTCACATAGTTCTTTAAATTGTCACAATATTTCACAATATTACTGTTTTTACTGTATTTTTGATTAAATAAATGCAGCCTTGGTGAGCAGAAGAGCCATCTGAATAAACCAGTCTTCTGAAAGTTTCTACACTATCAATTTAGAGAAGTAATAAACAATCAGTTCAAACGTTTACATTTTAAATTCTTCCATGCACTTCATAATGAGTTGAACATTTGAATATATTTCTTCATTTCCTCCATCAGCAGTTTCAATTATGAGGTTTATTTGAGGATGATTTAAGGTTGATCTAAGGTTTGTCTCTGGTTTCAGCTCAACACATGAGACACTCATCATAAAATTCTCAATGTTCCTCTAAAGGTTGAACAAATATTGGCTGCTTATGGAGTGTGAGGCGCCATTAGATCAGGATGATGAAGTGAAATCTGGGTTTATGGGATTAAAGACGAGTTACATACTTGTCTGTACTATATAAACAGCAGGTTACGTGAGACAGTCAAGAGACTGGAAAAACAATGAACTTGACAGGAGTTTATTTGAAAGGTTTTACTCATAGAAACACCGAAACATAAACATACTAAAGCAGCAAATGAAATTCACTGGAATAAGTTTGCTGGAAACTGTGAATGTAATTGCCGTTTAGGTCACTCAGGGTGTCTGTCTGTCTTCTCTTAGTCTTTCTCTCATCTGTCTAACCTGAGAGACAGACACAAACCCTCATCAGACAAACAGAGCCATAATGAAAGAATTAAATTCCAGTCGCCATGGTTACCACATCACATCACCCGAGAGCCAATCAGCCCAGAGAGGGCAAAAATCATCAGAGAGAACCAGAGATTGTGTGTGTGAGTGAGAGAGTTAAAAGCAATATTTAAAGTGAAGTCAAGATTAACTCAACATCAACTCCATTTACGTTCTTAATCGTGTAAAGCCTGACATATGAAATAATAGTCAAGATTTTATTTTTTTCATTTCAAATGGAACGATTGATTGAACCTTTAGACAAAGTATAAAACAAGTTTGCATGTGTTTTTGTTGAGTATCATATTTGATACATCAGAGAAAAAATGAAGGAAAAAAGAGCTTCATTCAGAGACTCAAACTGAGCAAAAATATGCAATTTGGCGCAGCTGCTGAAATTTATATGGATTTATATGGATGCTTGTAATGTAAATCAATGAGATTTTTATAACAGTATAGCAGATACTGACATAAAATGCATATGAATATCTGCCAAAAATATGTCTTAGTAAGATGATATTTAAATGCTTAGTTTTATGATCAAAGCTCTGTAATTTTAAAACATATAATGCAATGCAATACAATGATGATTGAGAGATGAACAAATAAACCTTCCTCAAAAGATGATGATCATATTTGATACTCATGATTTTTATATAAAAAAAATGATGTCTGGATAATCAAGTAAACCGAAGTTGCTTCAGCCCAGTTGAAATATTACCAACAATATCAAAGTTATTCTGAGATTTACTTAATAAAAAATAGTGCAGATTTTACAGCAGAAAGACACAAGCTGAAGGTGGACGTTTGTGGGTCAATGACGTGACAGGTCATTTTTTTGTCCAATGGCCTTAATAATAATAATAAAAACAAAGATATAACATCCAAAGTATGTAAGGTAGCACATCTAGATCTCTTTTATTGAATCCAAAGGGTTTTAATTATATTTTGCTTCATATAAAGGTATTTTAAAGATTTTGAAGTGTCAAAAGGTCATTCGGATTAACCGTCCAAAGGCCAATACAGCCATTTCATTTGTGATTTAAATATCTTAAAATGAAATAAATGTATATATTTTTTATTCTGGTATGATTTTATAACATCATATATCAACATACTGGTTTTAAAAATTGTGTGTAGAATTTGTTGATTTGTTATGAGAAAGAATGTCCGGAAAAATGAATTTCATTGATGTCATTCGGAGTAACCAATATAAAGATACCATTTCGGATCAAGTCATGCGGTCAGTATCATGTGACAGGATGTGACATCATTCAGACGTCTGCAAAGGACCACATGGTCGTGAAGCAAAGTAACTAACTCTCTTTTAACTATTTGAAAAATTCATGTTTTCACTTCCTCATACGCATGTCCCGAAACATCAGGTTATTCGGTACAACTGCTATAAAACATGGAAAATGTTGCAATATTTTAAAAAACTTGTACTAAATATAAAATGTTTGATTGTCCTTTTGCTAGCTAGCTAGATATCAGCCTGTTAGCACTGTTTGAAAATATCGTCATTCAGTATAACCAAAGGTGTCATTCGGTAAAACCGAATTTTGGTTAAACCGAATGACTTTTTTGGTGACAAATTTTGTCCATCTTGTAAAAAAATGACAAAAGCAGTGTTAATTGATTATAAAAACCACATAATCTCACTGTTAACACTTAATAAAACTTCAAAATTCATTATATCTCCATTATGTTTTTTTTACACTTTTAAAAACCTTTTTCGTCAATGACCCTTGTACAATTCTAAAAATACTAAAAGACTTTAACTTGATAAAACAGTCTAAGCTATCAATCAGACGACAGAAGGACTGTAGGAGATTGTGTGCGACAGGTTTACCAGCAAAGTTTGATCATTTAGAGGCCTTAGAAGTTTGTGTATCAAATCTGATACAGTAGGTTTATGGGGTTAATTCATGTTTCTGGTCTTCTTGTGAACGATTCAATTCAGTGCATGCAATTTTATTGAAAAAAGTGTATATAATAACAAGCAGATTTCTATAACAGAATCCTAAAGTGTAATTTGAAACATTTCAATCCTTAGGTCAAAAACACAAACGTCGAACCTGCAAACGGTCCGACCACAATCTGGTCTTAAATCAAACAATTAGTGCTACGGAAAGAACTGTGTGTGTAGACGTAGGTCATGTACATTGACAGTTTAATAGCTGTGTAGGGCAAAGCTTCATAATGGAGGCTGTATATTTTTACTATAGTACAGCGTCCTGTGGGATCGACCACACTAACTCACTCCATCACTGCCGACGTGCACGTTTACAGCTGTGTGTGTGTGATTCTGCTCTGATTAAGGGACTGGTGTTTTGGTTGGCCGGTGGAGTCAGACGGGGCCGTTCCCGTCTCTCTCTCTCTCTCCGTCTCTCTCCGTCTCTCTCGCCAGAGAATCTCCACGCTGCCAAGAGCAACATTACCGTATAGGTTCCACTCGTAAAATAGAGCAGCACCGTTTGTATGTACAAGGGGAGAGCGGCGATTAATTGAGAGGCCTAATCAGAATGAGAATGTCAAGAAATCCATCACATCCCTGCAGGAACAAGTCTTGGAATGAGCGACGGAAAATAGAGAGAAGAATTAGAGTCGGACACAAAACAACAGCAGATAACAACCAGTTAGGAGTGTCCTCATACTCACCTGAAACTCACCAGGACAGCTGTCAATCAAACATATCACATGACCAAATACAGCACAGAAAGAACTAGAGCTGCACGATTAATCAAAAAAACAAAATGGTGCAATTATCAAATCCCATTACTGCGGTTCATTTAAATAAATATATGTGCTGTGTGTTTCAGAGTGAAGCGTTTGATTATTTGATTATTGATCAAATTACAGCCCTTCAAAGCAGTGTTATTTTAGTATCATTGAGATACTATACTTTTTTTATATTTTGTATTTTCATTTTAATTCTTGTTAAAGGGATAGTTCACCAAAAAATGAAAATTATCCCAAAATTTACTCACCCTCAAGCCATCCTATGAATTTCCGTCAAACACAATCGGAGTTACATTAAAAAATATCCTGGCTCTTCCAAGCTTTATAATGGGAGTGAATCGTAACTGAGATTTTGAAGCCCAAAAATGCGCAGAGAGTCGAGAGATCACGAGAGAGTCGAGTTCCGCCGTATGACGTAAGATGTAGGAGTTTTGTAAGCTTTAGACGTCTCTCGCGGTTCAAACAAATAGAGCTGGGCAACAAACTCAAGCTCCGACGACATTTTTCTATAAAAATTCTCAGTGACATATCACAGATATTGTCCTTCCTTCAAGACTTAATGGTTAGAGGCCGTACTCCCTCTACCCATAATGTCTATGTCGCAGCTATAGCAGCCTCTCATGCTCCTATAGCAGGGCAGTCGATAGGGAGAAACAACTTGGTTGTTCGCTTCCTTAAGGGATCCAGGAGGTTGAACCCTCCCCGTCCCCTCACGGTTCCTACCTGGGACCTATCCGTGGTTCTTAGAGGTCTTAAAGGCCCTCCCTTTGAGCCAATCCAGACTGCCAACTTACATCCCCTGTCGCTGAAAACCGCTTTACTGCTAGCTTTAGCATCGGTTAAGAGTGTGGGAGATTTGCAGGCGCTCTCTGTGAGCCCCTCCTGCCTTGAATTCGGGCATAGCGGTTCCAAGTTCGTCCTGAAACCAAGACATGGATACGTCCCAAAGGTCCTATCCACCCCCTTTAAGGCGCAGTTGGTTATTCTCTCTGCTCTTCCTCCTTCTCAGGATGATCAGGAGTTGAACCTACTGCACGAAAGGTCTTCAGGTCACGAAGCCCAGACTTTCCAGATGGATTGTCGATGCCATAGCGCTCGCTTACTCCTCTTTAGGCCTTCAATGCCCTTTAGGCATAAGAGCGCATTTTATGAGAGGCATGGCCTCCTTGTGGGCATGGTCCTGTGGCGTTTCCATCGCCGATACCTGTGCGGTGGCTGGCTGGGCCTCGCCGTCCACATTTGTCAGGTTTTATAACCTGAACGTTCTTGCGCTTCAGACACAGGTCCTTTCTGCGTAAGCCTCACTGCTGTGACTAGCTTATGTTCTTTTCTGTTATGTCCCCAACCATGTCCGGGTATAACTACATTTTATGCCCACTATATGCATCCTAGTATCGGTGTAGTATCGAAAGGGAACATACTTGGTTACTGACGTAACCTCGGTTCCCTTAGATACGGAACGAGTACTGCGTACTTTGCCGCGCTACTCGCGGGACGCTTCAAGCCATCGCGTCGTCATTGGTTACATTACTTTTTTTTTTAAATTGCAATCACAATTTTTATCAGAAAAAATAAAAGAAAATTCTCAAATCTTGCAGCCCAAGAAAGAACGTGAGGTGATGCATCAAGCTGACTTTTTACAGACTTTAAAAACCGCTTTACATATATTTCTATTTAATTGTGTCTGTTTGTGTCTGCTGTGGTTTTAATTCCGACGCTGAATACATTTGGTGTGTATTAAAAACCATCTGATTATGGAAGCATAAAGCTAGATCAATTCAATTTGAAATGCAATATGCAAAATGGAATATGTAAAGTGGCAACGACAGGGGAATATGTGAACATGTTAATGCGATTCCCTCAGAATGCATTCATTGTGCAGTATGCAATTTCAAATGTCTTAATAGTGAGTATA
The DNA here is from genome assembly GCA_037950665.1 of Hypophthalmichthys nobilis. Classification (NCBI taxonomy): domain Eukaryota; kingdom Metazoa; phylum Chordata; class Actinopteri; order Cypriniformes; family Xenocyprididae; genus Hypophthalmichthys; species Hypophthalmichthys nobilis. The sequence continues at coordinate 30,897,006 of CM075477.1, read as the reverse complement.
AATGAATTAAAAGATCTTGCCATCCATATTGCATTAACAAATTAAAAAGTTCCCTTCATTTCTGCTAATAATTTTGCTAATTATAATGTGTACACCTGTATATTTAACTTTAATGTTAATACCAGTGAAGGAAATGGAAAATGTAAATTACATTATAACTTTTGAATTTTCAATTTAGCACCAGATGTCACACAAATGGCTATATGGGAAATACAAAATCAAACACACAAATTTTACATATTATATTCCCCTTTTGTATAATACATTTGAAATTGAATTTATCCAGATTTATGCTTCCATATACCATTAATATATAATTTTGTAAGAGTAGTTCTAGCAAAACAAAAGATTTTATATCCAGTGAGGCTATTAAACAAAGCATTAAACTAGATGTATGGTAGTATTTAACTAATCAATCTGCTTCGTCTCACTTTCTAATCAAACTTCAGGAACGACTCGCTCAGCTAGTCCTGAGATTATGGGTGAAATCCGAGAAGGAATTTAGTCAGAACAGAACGAGGCCGGACTGCAGAGCAGATGACTCATATGACGGCTGAATGAGTCAGTGTCTCCTCTGCATACTAATAAACAAGTTTACTAATGAAGGGAAATTAGCGCTCGTGTGAAGTTGAGGAAACACCAGCACTCCTTCGCCAGCACGCAGCGCTCCGTCCTCCGCAAAAAGGACTTGTTGACACAGGGAAACATATTTCTGTCAGCACTTCATCAATATTTATGCTCAGACGTTACTGCGTGGTGAGAGCTAGTTGAAGTAATTAACCGCCACATGGTTCACTTTCACACAAACAGACTCGTGTGTGTGTGTGTGGGAAATGGAGAGCCAGAGGAAGAGGCACGGTGGTCTGTGAAGTGCTTGAGAGTCGGCATGTGGCGCATTATTGCCCTAATTACCATGCAGCATATGTTTCTTTAAGCGCGCTAAACCTGCCCAACTCTTAGATGACTGCTGAAGCACGCCTGCCAAACCTCTGCAGGGACTCACGGACACACAGAGCCGCTTAAAACCGGCCAACACAATTCAGTCATGTCCTCTCAGATCACTATCAAGGCCGCTGATAACAAAAGGTAAACCGCAGTTACTGTACCACTCAGCACACAGGATGAGTGTGTGTGTGTGTGTACCTATTTAACCATATTTTGGGGACAAATTTGTACCCAGAAGTGAGCTAAACATGACAAATACTCCCAAAACCTCCTTTTGGGAATGTCCTGATTTGCAATAGAAACAATAGAAGTCTATGCAAACCCATTTAGATAGCAAAGTATGTGTGTGTCTGTGGCCCATTTTTTAGGAAATGGCCTGCATGCTGAACTTTCCAAAAAAATACATATTTTCCACCTCATGCCTAAAGCACCAGACCGTAACCATCATAGGATGACATTTCCAGTGGCTGATTCTTAACTATTATTCACAATACGGTGCAAATAACCAGCAACCACAAAGAACACACTAGCAACCGCCAAGAAACAACCTAATGTGATAACGTATAATATATAATAATATATTTTTGACCAGGCAGTCATACAAAAATGTTTTTCCATAGACATAAGATTCGGGAAATCTTTGCGTCATCATCATTCCCTCATTGCATAAAAACATCTCTAATCTTCAAAATGGACAAAGAGAAGTGTTCCAGCTAAAAGACCTGTATCTCTTCTGCTTTAATGTTTAATAACTGAAACTGTACATCATCAATTGACAAGACTGTTGATACATTTTGGAACTGACAAAAGAAGCTTCAGGTTCACTTCAGATATTCTGCTAAGATGACAATAGTCTGAAACTGCCAAAAAAAAAACAGCTGATTAATTGCCCTAAACCAATCAAGTGACTGTCTTCATGAGTGAATCATTGAATTGTTCATTCAAAGGATTCATTTAAAAGCATTGATTCATTAAGTAACGAAACAAGCAACCGATTCATTCATGAATGTTGATTGGTTCGTTCAACAAATCCATTAAAAATACTAGCTGTGTATTTTCTATTCCCTCATTCACTATTCCCTACATTAGTCCACTAATATAGTAAACTTGAAAGAGTGAATGAAAACAAGTGAGTGAATCCGGACACTGAATGCGCCAGAAGGGCTGCTGCTTTTGCATAGTTTGTGCTTGCTGTTTAATAATCATTTGAAACTCAGCAAACTGGCAGCTCCATTAGTATAATGAAAACATTTATATTGAACTCTGTCATGGAAACTACCATGAATATGCCTTAAATAAACAATATAATGATAGTGCTATTTTGCTGAACCCACAATTTGGAAAATGGATGGATGGATGATTCAGCTGCGGGCGCCATCTTCTGGCGAGACGCGGGAATTCATTCGGCATGACCGTCATTATGGGCATTATGGGTATTGTGTAGCTGTTGAGCGTACATCAGTTGTACACTCGTTATTGCGGTGCATTGTGAGATTGAATGAGTGCGCTCGATAACGTCCACTATGGTTTCGGACACCACTGTAAATGGCTGTCCTCTCAAATAGTGCCCTATTAAAGGGCGATTTTGGACAAAGCCACTGATTCATTCAGGAATATTTATTCATTCAGGAATGCTTATTCATTCACACAACTGATACATTAAAAACACTAATTCATTCAGGTACAAAACAAGCGACTGTCTTTATGAGGCAGTCATTGAATCATTCACTCAACCAATTCATTCACCAACACTGATTCATTCAGAAACGCCACTATGGCTTGTTTGAAGCAATTTCGCTGTTGAAGCAAAAACAGACCGGATAATATTGTGTCTAAAATATTATCATCTCACCTGGTAACGAGGCAGCAGTCATGAATGATGCTGTCTTCCACATACAGGCCTCTCTCCTCCAGCGCATGGACGGGACGCTGTTCGTGGCTCCAGGACAGTCTGACAGAAGGGTCGAGGTATGAGGCGGTGCACTGTAGGGGCAAACGGTCCCCCCGGAACACCAGCTGCCTCTGGGTGGGAATGAGCTGCAGGACGGGCAGCTCCAGCGGTCCATCTGAGAAACAGACACAATGATGGATAACATCAGTTGACATGAAATAGACATACTAAACTCTACCTGAAACTATTTTTATCAGCATTTCCTTTACAATAATTAGATTCAGCCAAGAAAATACATTTAACCAATAGTCTAAAACTGCCCAATTAATCACCTGCCACTCACATTTACTTAATCCAATTTAGTGTTACTAATCCTAAAACCGTCAAATTAAGTTTCATAAACATCCATAAAAGTTGCATATAATTATAACTACCTGAAACTATTTTGAACATCATTTCTTTTAAAAGGCTACATGAAATATTTGTTTTTTTTGATAAATTTTGGAATTTAATTGTCACACTGCAGGATTATTAAAATCAACTAGTGAAGACAAAAAGTTTATTAAAATGTTGATCAGTTACAGTTTCCTTTTCATACAGTACATTTAAACTAAAATTATGCTAATTAAAAAAAAAAAAGTCCATGGACATGTCAGACATTTTTTATCTTTATTTTCCAATAAAATGACAAGCAATAAACATGCTATTAATCATTTATATATCAAATACAGTATATCGTTTTGTTGAACAGATATACAACAAAAACAACAACAACAACATAAAAATAAAGGAAAAGAAAAAAAGGAACATCAATCAATTAAACCATCACAATATGAGGAAAATATTATATATATATATATATATATATATATATTTTTTTTTTTAATGTTTTAAATATGAGGGAAGAACAAAAAAAAAAATGGCAAAAAAGGCAAGCTACAGATTTTATTTTATGCAAAATGAATAGAAAAACAAAAAGCTGACACATCATAATCAGTTATTTATATTTCAATGGTTCTCTCTCATTTTGCATGTGTTCATAAATTCTTTGTATGACAGCCTGGCCAAAATTTATGTCTGCACAAATAATTTCATTGAGTTATTATCACAAATAAAATAATTGACACCAAGTAAAACATATAAAATCATTTTTAATAATATTTGAATAAAGAGTGAAGAGTCAATTTTCCTAAGCCGGACATCACTTTTGGCCACTACTGTAAATAACCCTAAAGCTTCACAGATCTAGTGCATCTAATTATGTGTCAAATATATTTGTAATCTTTGCAGTGTAAAAAATTTTGTTGCAATTAGCTATTACAACTTAAAAGTTTGCATGAATAATTTTCCTGGATTTAACTTGAGATAACTCAAATATCCAAGCTACAACTTTATATTTTGAGTCAACTTAAAATTTTAAGGCAGCACTAATACTTACTATTTTAAGTTGAAACAACTTTTCTATTTTGTTACAGTGTACTCTGATGCTGTGTTGGAGGGGTTGCTCATCTGACTGGACTCTCATCTTGAGCTCTGATCAGATTAACCGCTCCTGCTGGAATAATGCTCTCCACAACTAACTTTTTAATGACCCTCTCTGTTTACCCGACTCAGATTCCTCATGACTCAAGACTGACTCACCATCTGACGGACTCAGCTGGATTAAAATAGTCAGACAGTTAGATGGACGCAGTCTGAAGCAAAAAATTAGATGGTGTTTTTCTTCAAATATCTTGTGGTTTTATAATGCCATGACACAATCTGGCTCATTTCTGGACATTTATGTCAAGCAAAGTGAACAAAATGAGCGCAAATTAATTTTAGCTTGTGAGTGTGCATGTGGGTAAGAGCTTGTGTGTGTGTGTGTGTGTGTGTGTGTGTGTGTGTGAGAGTGTGTGTGTGTGTGTGTGTGTGTGTGTGCATGTTTTCTTTACAGAATGTAGTGAAATCTGACAAAACATCCTCTGAGAATGTGAAACATCCTCAAAATAAAAAAAAAAAATCATACAGATGACAAAAGTTTTTAATAAACTTTACAATAAGTTTCCATTAACATTAGTGAACTACATTAGTAACATGAACTAACATTAAAAATATGCGTAAAGCATTTAATTAATCTTAGTTCATGATAATTTTAGCATTTACTAATACATTATTAAAATCAAAAGTTGTTAATATAATTTAACGTTAATACATGAACTAACAGTGAACAGCTGTTTTGCTACAGTAAAATTAAAATGAATAACTACGTTTTTTTTTTATTTAATTCATAAAAAGTAATTTTTCTGTTGCAGTTTATCTAAACAAGGCTGCTGTGAGGAGATGCATGCAGTATTTGCAACACTTTAACCGGTGCGTCCCTCTCTGAATCTACACATCTTTCGTACCTTCTTCAGGCACTCTTGGGCAAATAAATGCGTGTGGGGATCATTTTGGCCCCTGAGCGGCCCACGGCAGCTCCTCCAGACCGCAGACACACCAGCAGCAGCTCTGAGCCAAAGTAAATGAATCAGTCGGCCCCAGGGCCGCATATATCATTACAGCACCGCTCCTGAGAGACAAGGCCAGCAGAGGCTGCTGTGGATCCCAGCGGAAGAGCACCTGATCTGGGCAGAGGGACGCCGTCATGCCGCCTGCCCACCCTGGAGGACGAGCCACAACCGCTAATAAAGTAGGGTGAGTCTGTGTGTAATTACACTGAGCTTCTGCTCCATCTGCTACTCAACAGCAGGGAATAACAAATAAAAGAGACAAAACGTGTCAAAGAACGAAAGAGAGACAGAGAGACTAGAGCTAAACTAAATTTAAAAGACTTTAAAATGTGAAATGTTGCCTTGGCAACTAACTGAAATGAATTAACTAATTAATGAAGTTCATTAAGTAAAATTAAGTAAAAATGAAATAAAAAAATTAAAGCTAACAAGAGATGTTAAAAAACTAATTAAAATGACAAAAGCACACAACAAAAATCACAAAATGAAAACTAAAATGAAAACTGGAAAGAAAAAAAATATTAATACATTTTATAATAGCATAATTCTAAAATAACAATGAAAATGGAAAATAAAAATAAATAAAAAATAAATTCAACATATTAATAAAGATCATAATAGTACATAAAAAATACTGAAACTAAAATTGAAATGAAAACTGAAAAGGAAAAATAAAATAAATAAAAATATAAACTACATTCAAAATATGAATAAATACTATAATGGTATTTATAATACTAAAATGACAATGGACTGTAGCAAAACTACTCTGAAACTGTAAATCTTACCACCCTATAACTACACAAAGTAAATGTAGTTAAACTAAAGCTTTTGAAAAACCGTTTGGAAAAGTAGTTGGTTAACAGTTAACTAACAAAGTAACTGAAGCTGTTTAAGGGGAAAATATCTTTGACTACAAAATGTCTAGAACTACTAGAAGATGTCATGATCTTTGCCATCAGATCAGTATTTATGTGGAACAGAAACAATAAGGGTGGTGGCATTAAACTTGAACAGATACATATACACTAAACATAACTAATAAAATTAGCAAATGAATCTTTTTTGAACCAGTTTACTGAACTGAACCATCTGATTTTACCGATTCACTAAAATGAATCATACTTCTCTGATATACAGACGAGAACCAGTAGTGCTCCTAATGTGAACAGCACTATATGATGCCTATGTAGTGTGTCTTAAATGAAGGCAGCTGCCTATGTAGACTGTAGGACGCACACTAGGTCTTGGAACAGAGTTTCTGAAACACACTGCCAATGTAAATTGTACATGTAATAAACGTCCCGTGAGCGCTTCTGTTAGTGATCTTATGTTTCAATAATACTTCACCCAAACACACAGCACAGCACACTACAGAAAACCACACAGACATAATGAGCGTCAAACTGAGCCTCGGGACGGCGGATCCAGTGGATGAGTGAGCTGGCATGAGTTTTAGTGTGCTACTGAAGCTCTGTGAAAATAACTGCTGTAATTCTGTAAAAGATGATTCCAGCGGTGCCAAAAATCACAAACACTCTCTGCGATGTGAATACGTAGAGTAATGCTGGCAATACACTTATATGAAACGAGCCAATTCATTTAAACTACACGTACCTCTATATGACACACAGCATTATGAGCTGTTCTGTTAACATAAAATAAAGCAATAAGCCACAAGGGGCCATGAGATACAGATACTTAAGTTTAACAGCGCGTCTGTCAGAATGTACAGCACAAAATAGCATCATAAAGCATCTATCTAAAGTATTTTTAAATATTTACATGTATTTACAGCTAATGTGCAGTTGGCTATATACAGTATATGATATTTTACACAAGGTTCATCCAAAAAGATCTCAGAGTTCAGACTGTTTTCTAACATTACATTTTTGTCCATTCATCAATGAAAATTTACTATGACTCCAGCTATGCAAATGAGGCTTATTGTGAATTGCATGCCAAAATAACGCACACAACAAACGCATAATTCAGAATTCATTCTTACTAAATGAATTCTTACAACAAAAAAAAAAATGTGGGCGTGTTTGTGCAATAATAATATATATATTTTTTTATTATAAAAATGCAAAATGTGAAAAAAATGAAGGTTTTCAACAGTAAAATTAAAATAATTGTATTTTTTTTATTATTTATTTAATTCATAAAAATAAATCTTTCTGTTGCAGTCTATATAAACTTCAAACTATGCAAACATCAGCTATGCAAATGAGGATCATTGTGAATTGAATCGGGTTTGTGGTTTACCCAATTTTCATTTAGCGAATTTGAGTGCACTGCATGCTAAAATAACACACAACTAGAAATGCACCAATACTAAATTTCTCTGCCGATAACGATAGCCGATTATTCAATATGATATGTATTTCAACTGTATTTCAGCTGTTGAAACACAGATTAATGATTACATGAGGCATGATACATTCTGGTAAGTTGTACTGTATCTTTTAATATACCTTTTGATGTTCATGCATGTTTTTCCAGACGTAACTTGTATTAATGTGGAAGAAAAGACTTGTGCTCCGCACTGCGCTTGCGCTACACCGATGTCACGTCACATTTAAGAGCGTCAAAACAGCATGTATTGTTTGAATTTCGTGATAAAATGGACAGAATTTGAAAACTGAGAATTTGTTTCTTATCAGGAGTAACAAAGCACAAAGCTCTTTGTTATTATTGGATGGGAAACGCTACAAATAACGTTTGATGTAGCAAAAAAAAAAAAAAATGTAGACCTGGCAATCCTGGCTTGAACTACAGGTGATTCATAGGGTCAAAAAGAGCTAAATTCAACACAGAAAAGGAGCTAAATTCCCCTCCTTTTGATTGACAGATATAATCGGCCCTGATCATCAGCTCTTTTTAAACAATTTGCCGATGGCTGATAGTGTTGATAATAGCTTTTATCGGCCGCTACAGATTGTTGGCCGATAAATCGGTGTATCTCTACACACAACACATGCAAAGTTTGCATAATTCTTTCCTCCTCAATGCATTCTTACTAATAAAAATGTAGGGATGTTTTTGCAATATATATTTTTTTAATTTCAAAAAATGCAAAAAATAAAGGTTTGCAACTATAAAATCAAAATAAATTTATCATTTCATATAATTTATTAAAAATAATCTTGCAGTCTATATAAACAAGTCTATTCTATTAACTTTTTTTCACTTCAGAGGAGATGTACTTGCAGGACATGTATTTGCAGCACTTTAAATTGCAAAAATATTTTTAGAGTTGGATCTCTAAAATCATTACATTTTTGTCCAATAATCAATGCAAACTTCAGCTATGCAAATGAGGCTTATTATAAATCGAATCGGATTAACAGAAAAGTGTGGGCATGTTTGTGCATCACCTGTTTGCATAATTCCTTTAGTGAATCGCATGCTACAATAATACACACAAAAAAGTAATCAGTGGGCATAATTGACTCTTACTAAATTCCTACGTAAATTTGATCACTCAAGATAATAAAATTCACCAAATATATATTTAATCTATTTACATTATTTTAGCATTGCAGAGTAATATTGTATCAAGTCTTACCACAGGTGAGCTGGTGTTCCTGAAGGCTGCGGAGCTCCAGTCCATGAAGACGACTCGGATACACACATACGGATTCATTGCCCACACGCACAGACTGATTCCTGACCCACGACAACAACCAGCGCAGCTGACAATCACAGAACAGATAGTCTGTGCCCATGCTCCTGGAAACACACAACAACAAGCTTTAAAAGATCATTCATATTCAGTAATATTATCAATTTAATGCACTGACACTATTAGATAAGAACAGAATTTGAACTAAACTGAGCAACAACACTAACTTTGCAACAATGACACTGTTATTGAGCTGAACTGAATCAACATTTAACTGAATTGATCTGAATAATGACACTACTATCATCTTAGAGCTGAAATTTAATGTTTCATAATTGATGAATTCTATAACATTATCTTTGTGGGGGTTTTTATGCAATATCCCAAAATTTGCATCAAAAACGTGTGTGGGAACTCATTTTTGCAGTTTAGCTTCAATTATTGTTCATCTTGGACTGGAAAGAGAATTTTGAGCTCTGAAACTTTCAGTAGTTTTTCATAGTACAATCAAATCATGACCCATTTTAACAGATTTACACGTACAAAATAGTGCAAATCTTACAGCGCTTTGAGGGAAGGCACGTGTGTGAAAAGCCCCTCCGGCAGTGTGGAGAAAATATTCCCAGACAGATTCCTGAAAGACACACAGACGTTACACAAAAACCTCTAAGACAATTCATGCCAAGGCATTAAAACACAACTAGAACATAAATTATTAGCGATAAACAGCTCCCAGTGCTCATAAAGAGAGGGAGAAAGAAACTGCACTCACAGTTTGGAGAGGCGGCCAAGGTCAAGAAACATATCAGCAGAGAAGCAGCCAATCCTGTTGCTGGAAAGATCCCTGAGGAAACACACACACACACACACACACACACACACACACACATACATACACACACAGTCTGTCAGCTGAGATAAATGATCTGACATCAAACACCAGCATCAAAACCTTCAAACTGTATTCTGAATATATGAAAATCTGTGTGAATGTTTGAGCATAACTACTGGATCCATTTCGATTTGATTTAGTTATTTCTTTCGATACCAGTGTTGACCTTTCTTGACCTGACTTCTGGATCAGCGAGATTACTAAACAACACATTAACCCAGACAAAAACACTTAAACAACTTCACAGAATAGAAAAATCTAATTCTTCCCTGTGCAAAGCTCACTGCAATAACTGGTGGTTGTGGTTGTTGTTGTGGTGATCTAATTGTGCAGGGGGTTGCCAAGGCGTTACTATGCAGTTGCTGTGGTGATCTAATGGTTTTAAAGCTTTGCTCAGGTGGTTGCCTAGGCGTTACTATGCAGTTGCTGTGGCTATCTAATGGTTTTAAAGCATTGCTCAGGTGGTTGCCAAGGCGTTACTATGCAGTTGCTGTGGTGATCTAATGGTTTTAAAGCTTTGCTCAGGTGGTTGCCTAGGTGTTACTATGCAGTTGCTGTGGCTATCTCATGGTTTTAAAGCATTGCTCAGGTGGTTGCCAAGGCTTTACTATGTAGGTGCTGTAGTGATCTAATGGTTTTAAAGCATTGCTCAGGTAGTTGCCAAGGCGTTGCTATCCAGTTGCTATGGTGACCTATTGGTTTTAAAGCATTGTGCAGGTGGTTGCCAAGGCATTATTATGCAGTTGCTATGGTGAACTAACAGTTTTAAAGCATTACTTAGGTAGTTGCCAAGGTGTTACTGCGCTGTTGCTGTGGTGATCTAATGGTTTTAAAGCATTGCTCAGGTGGTTGCCAAGTTGTTACTATGCAGTTGCTATGGTGACCTAATGGTTTTAAAGCATTCCTTAGGTGGTTGCCAAGGCGTTACTATGCTGTTGCTGTGGTGATCTAATGTTTTTAAAGCATTGCTCAGGTGGTTGCCAAGGTGTTACCATGCAGTTGCTGTGGTGATCTAATGTTTTTAAAGCATTGCTCAGGTGGTTGCCAAGGTGTTACCATGCAGTTGCTATGGTGATCTAATGGTTTAAAGCATTGCTCAGGTGGTTGCCAAGGAATTACTGGTTTTAAAGCACTGCTCAGGTGGTTGCCAAGGCGTTATTATGCAGTTACTATGGTGATCTAATGGTTTTAAAGCATTGCTCAAGTGGTTGTCAAAGCATTGCTATGCAGTTGCTGTGGTTGTTCAAGTGGTTGCCAAGGCGTTGCTATGCAGTTGATGTGGTGATCTAATAGTTTTAAAGCATTGTTCAGGTGGTTGCTAGAATGTTCCGTTATTAAAACCACTTTAATATCTCTCTAATAAAGATTAAATGGAAAGCAAATTGAGTCTTTTGTTGAAGTCTCCTGCTTCTCATGAGAAACAGACCCCAGTAATCTCACATGTGTCTCCTCTAGAGTTTCAGAAGAGATCTCAACAATGTCTCAAATCAGGCTCAGATCCCAATATCTGGAATCAAAATGAAAACAAAATAAACTCAATATGAACATTTCTCATCAAATTCTTACTAGCAGGGTTATTTTAGAATTATTTATTTGCTATTATAGTATTAAATTAATATTCATATTATTCACTTTTATTTTCATATTTTCAGTTTTAATTTTAATTTAAGCTTTAGTAATTGTGTTATGTGTTTATGTATTTATATATATATATATATATATATATATATATATAGATATATTTCTATTTAGGTTTTATTTATTATTTACTGGAATTTTACTATTAGCAATTTTAGTACTTATACTTTCAGTTAGTTGCCTTCTCTAACTTTCATTTAAGTTTTTTAAGTTTAAGTGTTACATCTAATATTTTTTATTGTATTTGATTTATTTTTATTTTTATTATTTGATTTTAAATTTATGTCAGCTTAATCATTAAAAATTATTTTTTTAAGTTTTAGTTAACAATAACAGCACTGCTTCCAAGACCAAATGATCTGACTATTAAATGACTATGTGAACTATTGACTCATTTCTGTATTTTTATTTCTGCTGTTAAATTAGTGGGAGAAACATCTGAGACAGAGATTACATTAAACACAACCGAGTCTCCATTAAATCACTCGAGCAATAAAAGAGCAACCGCCGAGCACCCGGTTTCTGCATCCATAAATGAACCGGTTACTCTTTATCAGGCACATTTCATCTAAAGAGACGTTCATTGAGGTAACGGGACCCTTGAGGAAAATAAGGGTTAAGTGCTTTAGGAGCTGGACTCTAATCTTAGTAACTCGCCAATTACTCCTACTTGAGACTGAACCCAAGACCGGCGCAGATCCTGAACATTTGGCAACCGCAGCGACGAACCTCCAGTGATACAAACAAACCTTCCATTCAATAACTCGACGTGAAACATAACTCGGCAGCTGTGGTGTGTTGTGTGTGTGAGTCCGTGTGTGTGTGTGTGTGTGGTTTCATGCCCGCTGTAATGAGAAACATGCGCTGCTGCGGTGCAGTGGGAGCGGTTCAGTTCAGTGCTGTAATCATCGGTTGCGAGCTCTTAAATTAGACCTGCCGCTTAAATTATACGCGTACAGCAGCCTGGCACACACACATCCACAATCAGCCGCTCAAATCCACCAATCAGTGTCACATTAAACCGTCCACACGGCTCCCGTTTCTCCTGCCACATCTGTGCGTCGAGATGCTAAAAGCCTCTTCACAACAGAATTAACCTTCAGATCGGCTTCGGCTCTGATTCTGAAGGGTGTTGCATAAAGATGTGACCTAATATTCACAAATGGTAGATCAAATGTAAAAGTTTAAGAACATATTTTCCCAGCTATCCCAGCTAACAGGGAATGTTCTCAGACCTTTAGCTGAAGTTTTCTCAAAGGTTCAAACAAACATTCTTTCAGTGGTCTTTAATAATGTTCTCAAAACGTTAGCACAAAACACATCGTTCATGGAATGTTTTCATTTGAAACGTTTAGTTGGTTTGTCTAACTGTTTTTAAATGTCACAACTTTGTTTCGGAATGTTCAGAGAACATTCAAAAGTAACATTCCAATAATGTTTGCAAAATGATTAAATGGCATTTTCCCTTAATGTTATATAACCAAGAAAAGACATTTTTAAAACTTTTTGTTGTCTTGAACATTCACAGAACATTCAGAAGTAACTTTTTTTAATGGCAACTTTAGCAAAGTGTTCTAAAAACATATTGTTAGCTGTGGTGCTTCTGGCTCTGCTTTTACTTTTACTACAAATACTTCTGAAAAACATTTTTATGCAAATTATTTCCATTTCCTGTCAAATTAAACAAAAATGTAATAATGACTTGCAGTTTAGAAACAATGCGCTCGGCCACACTTAACAGTTATAGCCAATCATATGAGTAAATTATTCAGTCACATGACTCAATGCGTTCAGAAATAAATGTTTCCATCATAGTTCAGGAGTTATTTTCTGAGCCCCAAAAGTTTCAATAAGACCTGAAATCACCTATACTGTGGGTAACTTTCACACTGCAAAAAAATCATGCTCTTCCTCAGTGTTTTTGTCTTGTTTTCCAGCACAAATATCTAAACATTTTTAAATCAAGATAATGACTGAAGATATTAAGTCATAAGAAGATAAAAAAATATATGAAAATTAAATTAGTTTATGCTTTAACAAATATCTGCCAATGGGAAAGGTTATTTTCCTGACCTAATCTGGCCTAAAAATGCAATTTTTAAGCAAAAACTCACTTAATTTTTATAGAAAACAAGACTTAATACCTGAAGTCATTTTGCTTCTCAGTTAAATATTTCTTGATTTTATTAATGTTTAGAAATTTGTACTAAGTGAAGTAAAAAATGATGTTTTTAACGCAACAGCCCCCATGACCAAAATAGTTTCATAATGTTTTATATAATATAAATAAGCACTTAATGTCTTTAAATCTAAAGGGTTTCTGTTTCCAGCATCAAGTAATTTATCTGTTATCACAGCCAGTCAGAACATATTGGATGTGTAAAATATGGGATTATGGACAGTGCATCTTTAAGGAACGGTTTAAGGAATCCGGTGATTACAATAAAAACTGTTGGTCATGTGATAAGAGATTCTAGTTCTAGAAACATTTCTAGAACATTGTAGCATCAAGGAAACACGATGATTGCAGGTTTTCATGCACTTTTTCGAGGTCATAATCATACTTACAATCTCTTCAGAGCCGTCAGGCCATGAAACGCACCGGGGGCGATTCTGCTGATGAGATTACTTCTGAGATCCCTAAAGACAGAGAGAGAGAAGAGAGATATCAGCGAGAGAGACAGAAAGATACATGACAAAGCAGTCAAACTATAAGCAAAAGAACAGTTCACAATATATAAATACACAATAAATAAATACTACCATACAAAAGCCTGGGGTCAGCAGAATTTTTTTTTTTCTAAGAAATTAATATTTTATTCAGCAAGCACAAATTAAATTGATCACAAGTCACAGTAAAGATATTTATAATGTTACAAAATATTTCTATTTCAAATAAATGATTTCTGGAGGATCATGTGACACCGAAGACTGGAGTAATGATGCTGAAAATTCAGCTTTAATCACAGGAATAAATTACATTTTATAATATATTTTCAAATACAAAACCCTTATTTCAAATTGCAATAATATTTCATAATATTAACCCAAACTTTTGAACGGTAGTTTGTGTAAAAAAAAAAAAAAAAAAAAAAAGAAAAAAAAATGCATAAAAACACACATAATTGTATATCATATATAAAAATTATAAATTTTATATATATATATATATATATATATATATATGTGTGTGTGTGTGTGTGTGTGTGTTTACGAGTTTATAAGTGGTTTAATTCATAAAATGTAATAAAAAAATAAAAATTAATTAAAACTAAATTAATTAATTAAAACTAAGTCCATAAAATGATCACATGATGGAAAGCCCTAAAAGGTTCTATATATGAAGCGTGTGACGGAACCCTTTAAGATTCCATATAGAACTTTTCTTCTTAAATTGTATAACTCCACACTTCCAACCACACATAAACACCTCAAACCCCTGTGTTCAGCTCTGACTGACTGTCTCAGTCCAAGTGCACTAAAAATACATGACACGATATCATGATATGACTCCTGGCTTTCCTCTAAGGCCAAAACAAACTTCCTGAAATTGTGTCGCAGTGTTTCCTGTGTCTGAGGGGAGTGACAGGTGACCCTCCACACGTCTGTACACAATGAGTCCAGCTCACACACATCTGCGGACAAGCCGTGCAGGAAAAATGTCACAAGACAGACTTTTGACCTTTCATAATGCTTCTTTCTTGGAAGATCAGAGGCCGTCTGGTTTCCTGTTTGGTTATTTGCGAAGCAACTAGCAACAACTGAATGTTTTTAGAAGCTTTTCAAAAACAAAACACCCAAAATATGCATTTCAAATCATTCATCTGCTTATAAATCACAGTTCTCAGCGTTTTTGGATTGATTAAATGTGGTTAATGTAAAATATTTAACGCTCAAGTGTGACGGTCATTACTGCTGATAAATGGCTTCTGTCCGGCTCAAATGGTGTGTGACTCCAGTGAAACGGTAAGTTCGGAAACACTTTTGTTCAGCACCATTAAACTTTTCTGTTCATCCCACTTGTTTCCAGAGCGTAAAGGAAGTTTGCATGCCATCTTTCAAAAACGCTCATACGCAATATTTCATGGTCTTAAAAGTGCCATCTATCATCCGATATGCATCTGTGTTGATCAAGACGCAAACACAAATGCCATGCATATTTAAAAAATATTTGCATAAAATAGGGTTCCTTTAATTCATTTAACTCAGAATAGAAAGGACAGTTTACTACAACTGCAAAAAATTAGCTTCTTCCTCAGTGTTTCTGTCTTGTTTTCCAGTACAAATATCTAAACATTCTTAATCAAGATGCATTTACTGGAGAAGCAAAATGACTGAAGATATTAAGTTTTGTTTCAAATTAAAACAAAATTAAGTGAGTGTATGCTTAAAACATATCTGATAAAAATAAACTGAGGGAAAACAAGATTTTTCTGTCCTCAGTTTTTTTTTTACTTGTTTTAAGCATAAAGTCACTTAATTTCTTTTTTGTTTTTTGGAAATAAAGAATTAATATCTTAAGTAATTTTGATTCTCAATAATATGCATATTTATTCAATAATGTTTAGATATTTGTAATGGAAAAAAAAACAAAAAATACTAAATAAGAAAGATAAAAAAATAATAAAAAAAATTGTAAGCATAAATTCACTTAATTTTGATTTTTTTTTTTTTTTTAGAAAACAAAACTTAATTTCTTAAGACATTTTCTCAATTAAATGTATCTTTTTTTTTAAATAGATATTTGTAATTTAAAACAAAAAAATAATAAGTAAGAAAATCACGTTCTGCAGCATAAGAGACTCAGATTTGTGTTGTGCATCTCTTAGCTGTCTAGACTCACTGCTGTAAAGTTTTTCAAATTAAAGCCTGTTTGACATCTAGATGATTTCCTCATGTCTGTACTGACTTTATGGGCTCAGCAGAGAGTTAAACACCTGATAAACTTCACCAGCCAGTAATTATCTTCCGTAACCCATAATATCTACAGGGGAATCCGTTCAGCCTGAGCTAAAGGTGGCGGCGTGGCTCGCACATGACACTAATGTGTAGATTTATATCCTAATCGTCATGCTCACATGTGTTGGCCTTTCAGAAACGAGCCGTAATGGAATGAACGTGTGTTTCTTCAAGACAATTAATGGAGCGTACGAGTGGTTTAACCTAAAC
This sequence comes from Hypophthalmichthys nobilis, assembly GCA_037950665.1. Taxonomy (NCBI): domain Eukaryota; kingdom Metazoa; phylum Chordata; class Actinopteri; order Cypriniformes; family Xenocyprididae; genus Hypophthalmichthys; species Hypophthalmichthys nobilis. Next base: position 30,880,351 of record CM075477.1, on the reverse strand, counting down.
TAACAAATGACAGACGTTGTGGAAGAGTTTGACAGAGAGCAGAGCTGAAAGTCTCTCATTAGTGAGAATCCAGCAGCGTTTTAATGACACTTCTGAGGGGGATGATTTCACTAAAACACCACGTCTTGTTGAGAAAGTACTACATGTTTAAACAATCTACGTCTGTTGAGAAAGACTAAATGCCTAAATGTGCTTCTGTGAAGTGTCACATCACATCCTGTACAACATTATAAAACACAAAGGGAGAAAACAGCGAGCACATTCAAATGCTGCTTCAACAACCAGTAGGAAAGACAGATCACAAAGGAGGCAGGGCTAGGGGTGGGGCTGAACTCTGATTGGCCCCTTCAGTGATTCTGAGCTGGACAGTGATTGGTTACAAAAAATGAGCAACTGTAAATGGTTTTAAACAGCTTTTAAGAAGGCAAAATTATGACAAGAGACTTCTAAATGTCTCATAATGGGCTGATTACAAAATATTTTTATCTCATAATTAAATTGATGACCAAAGTTGACGTGCTTTTGTTCTTAAATTGCTTGAAAAATAAGTAACATATGATTGTCTTGAATTAGCCAATAGAAATCTTGAAATTAAAAAGAAATCTTGTAACATTATAAATGAGTATCTCAACTGTTTCTTTTACAGTGAGATTAAACAGAGCAAGTGGAGTTTTAAGTTCCTCTAAAGTTTCAGCAAAAACCTCAACAATCTCTCAAAATGTCCTCAGATTTGCCAAGAAACTACATCTGCAATAAAAAGTCTTAATATGAACATTTCTCATCATATTCTCCTGAAGCTAAATGGTCTGAGCTGCTATACTTTCACTGTATTCCTTACTGGGGAATTTTTAGGAGAAACATCCGAGACAAAGTTTGTACATTCATGAAAACACTGAGAACTTTCTAAAGTTTGCTAAAGTGAATGAGCAGACGGTGAACAATAAAGATTTCCTCTGGGAGAGTAAAATAAAACTTTCAGTCACAATGGCACAAGCACTGAAAGGGCTTTTATTGTGTAATGATGCTGAGTTACTGGAAATGACGGTGACACTAAAGCAAGACTGGGGTCAGAGCTCCGGTGTGTGTCCTACTAACTGAGCCAGTTCTCATCAGTCTAATTGTGACTGTAAATAAAGATGCTATTCAGAGACTAAAAGAAACACACACACACAGACACACAACAACAACGTCTACAATTGTTGCTGCTGTTTTGAGCTGGACAGGAAACCAAGCTGGTGTGAAAAGGTCACCTATGAGTCCGTTGTGACATCACTGTCTAAAAGTCCACTTCCTGTTGCAGTTTCCTTCCAATAACAGGGTCAGCCATTATAAGGAGCTCTCAGTGGAACTGCTTGAGTTGAGAGCCAGATTTATGGTGACTGATGACCTCTGATACATCACTGTCTCTCAGGCCCAAACATGCTGTTTCACCACTAACTCAAGGAACGTGACAGGAAGAAGGAAAATAATGTAAAACACTATATGCATGTGATTGTGGTCTGACAGTTTTCTGTTGTTGACATTTCAAATTAAATTCTGCATAGAGCCCTGATAGATCAAGTCAACATGGTAAGAACGCTAGCAAATGTTGGTAAGTTCCCTGCAAATGTTGATTTACTTTGCTGGAATTAATGCTAAAAACACTTTTGAAAATATAACACAGAGTGGATGGAAGGAGGGTTGGATGGAGGGATGAAGGGATGGATGGAGGGAGGGAGGAGGGAGGGAGAGAGGATGGATGGAGTGAGGGATGGACAGAGGGATGGATGGATGATGGATGATGGATGGATGGATGGACAAAGGGATGGATGGACAGAGGGATGATGTATGGATGGAGGGAGGGAGGGAGGGATGGATGGAGAGATGATGGATGGACAAAGGGATGGATGGATGGATGGATGGATGGGTGATGGATGGATGGATGGATGGATGGAGGGATGATGGATGGATGGATGGATGGAGGGATGATGGATGTATGAATGGATAGATGGAGGGATGGATGGATGGATGTATGGAGGGATGGATGGATGGATGGATGGATAAGCAGTCTGCTTAGATGGATGGATGATGGATAGACAGAGGGAGGGAGGGAGGGAGGGAGGGAAGGAGGATGGATGGATGGATAGAGGAAAAGTTGGATGAATGGATGGATGGATGAATGGGTGATGGATGGATGGATGGATGGATGGATGAATGGATGGATGGATGAATGGGTGATGGATGGATGGATGGATGGATGGATGGATGGATGGATGGGTGATGGATGGATGGATGATGGATGGATGGATAAGCAGTCTGCTTAGATGGATGGATGAATGGGTGATGGATGGATGGATGGATGGAAGGATGGATGGATGGATGGATGGATGAATGGATGGATGGATGGATGAATGGTGATGGATGGATGGATGGATGGATGGATGGATGGGTGATGGATGGATGGAAGGATGATGGATGATGGATGAATGGATAGATGGAGGGATGGATGGATGGATGAAGGGATGAATGGATGGATGAATGGATAGATGGAAGGATGGATGGATGGATGGATGGATGGATGAATGGATGGATGAATGGGTGATGGATGGATGGATGGATGGATGGGTGATGGATGGATGGATGGATGGATGGAGGGATGATGGATATATGAATGGATAGATGGAGGAAGGGATGATGGATGTATGAATGGATGTATGGAGGGAAGGATGGATGGATGGAGGAAATGGTTGGATGATTGGATGGAAGGATGGATGGATGGATGGATGGATGGATGGATGGATGGATGGATGAATGGGTGATGGATGGATGGATGAATGGGTGATGGATGGATGGATGGATGGATGGAGGGATGATGGATGTATGAATGGATAGATGGAGGGATGGATGGATGGATGTATGGAGGGAAGGATGGATGGATAGAGGAAAGGTTGGATGAATGGATAGATGGATGAATGGGTGATGGATGATGGATGGATGGATGAATGGGTGATGGATGGATGAATGGGTGATGGATGGATGGATGGAGGGATGATGGATGTATGAATGGATAGATGGAGGGATGGATGGATGGGTGATGGATGGATGGATGGATGGATGGATGGATGGATGGATGGATGGAGGGATGAAGGATGGATGATTGGATGGAAGGATGGATGGATGGATGAATGGGTGATGGATGGATGGATGAATGGATGGAGGGATGGAGGGATGATGGATGTATGAATGGATAGATGGAGGGATGGATGGATGGATGGATAAGCAGTCTGCTAACTAGAAAACATTTTGGTGAGTTATTAATGTTAATATTAATATAATCACATTGTAATGAATCATAATTAAATGAAATTTCTGCAGTAGATTTAAAGCATCAAATCTGCATTTACTTTAGAGATTTTATCATAAATTCCTCTTGACAGCTCTGTTCTGATTAAACTGACCTTCAAATATTAAACAGGGTCTTTTTTAGTAATTAGCAACAATTTGCCAATGACCCAATTAACTGATATAAATGCAAATAAGAACATGCACATATTTCCTCTCACTGAATCCATTCATCACCTCATGACAGACGCTGAGCAGCTCGAAGCATTAAACCAGCAGCTGGTCTCAAACAGACCCTGTCAACAGCAAAGACAAAAAAACCAGCAAGAGCCACAGAAGGATCCTTGAGAGGCTCGTCTGACGGACACATTCAGACAGGAAGTAGCAGCTGAATGAATACTGAATACTGCGGCTCTGGAGAGGGACTGAACTCGCCTCAGTCCAAACGGCACCTCACTTATCAAAGGCAGACAGTCGAACCTCCTGCGAGCTTCACGCAGGAATCTCACACGCCGCACTTCCTTCGGGGAAAACTAAACTGTCGGTCCATTTGAAATGAAGTGAAAACAAGTTTAAGAAAACAACCATGAAAACCACTTTGTGTTTCTGTAATGATGAGATCATTCGAGTCACTTTTCAGCTAGTTTGAATCGGCATATCGACAAATTCCTGCGACTGCGATCACGTCTCAATCACTGCATTCATAAAGTGCTGAAGAGTTTTAAAAGCCTGCAATACATCAAATACATTTCCAAACAGAAGTTTCAGTTTATCAAGAGATGAAAATATTCTGTAAACTATTGTTGTTGGCGAAGTCCTGTTGCCTCAGCAATGCCGGCGCACCGGTTCACGTCTCATGCACACAAATTTCAATGTATATTCATAAAAGCTGCTCTCATCAGACCATCAGAATGTCCTGAGTAAATCTCACGCACCAAGAAAATAGCCCTGCAAAATGCACGATTTTAAAAACGAGTCGCTTTTTCCAGGTATTTCATTGTTTTTGTGACATGATTAGCTACACTGTAAACCCCAACAGTATCATTTATTTATATATAAGAAGTACCTGTTACTCAAAATACTTCCACTAACTTATTATAATTTTGTTGTTGTTGTTGTTCAACATCTATGAATGATTTAAAAGATAAATAATTACAATATTTAAATAATAATAAATTATATTAATTAAATTATATGAATAATTAATATAATTTCTATATGAATATTATGCATTAATATTAATAAATTATATGAATTTGAATATATTAATATTACTTTAATATAATAAATATACTTGTCCCACCAGAAAACTGTTGCTATGATATATTATTAATATTAAAATATTATTATATGAATTATACTATATTACTTTAATATATTATATATACACTCATTCCACTAGAAAACTGTTGCTGTTATATATTACTAATATTAATATTAATATATTATTAAATTATATTAAATATAATAAATTGTATTACTATATTAAAAATATTATTATTACTTTAATATATTAAATATACTTATCCCATCAGAAAACTGTTGCTATTATATATTATTAAAATGAATTATATTATATTAATATTACTTTAATATATTCAATTTACTTATGCCACCAGATAATTGTTGATGTTGCGTATTATTAATATTGATATATGACTTACAGTATATTATATATTAATATATTAATATTACTTTAATACATTAAAGATACTCATCCTACTGAAAAACTGTTGCTATTATTAATATTAATATATTATATTAAATATAATAAATTGTATTAACATATTAAAATATTATTATTACTTTATGATAATAAATATACTACATACCATTATATATTATATACCACCAGAAAACTGTTGCTATTGTATATTATTAATATTAATATATTATTTTACTGTAATATATTAAATATACTCACACCACTGGAAAACTATTGCTATTATATATTATTAATATTAATATATTATTCAATTAATTCTAATTCATTATATTAATATTAATATTACTTTAATACATTTAATATAGTCATCCTTTTGAAAAACTGTTGCTATTATTAATATTTTTATTGATATTAATTTATAATATATTGTTATATTAATATTACTTTAATATATTAAAAATCCCACTGTAAAACTGTTGCTATTATATATTATTAATATTGAAACATTATATTAAATATTTTGTATTAATATATTAAAATATTATTATTACTTTAAAATAATAAATATACTTATCCCCCCAGAAAACTGTTGCTATTGTAAATTATTAATATTAATATATTAATTTTACTGTAATATATTAAATATGCCCACGCCACTGGAAAACTATTGCTATTATATATTATCAATATTAATATATTATTCTATTAATTCTAATACATTATATTAATATGACTTTAATACACTCAAATATATTTTTCGGACCATAAAACTGTATGATGTAATCATTCACCCAAAGTGACATCCAGTGCATGAAAGTGATCTCTGGCTCGGCTAGTGAGACTGACAGATCACGGTGAAGTTGGGATGAATTTAGCACACAGAAATGGCACAGAATTCACACACATCCAGCTGAACTGCATGGAAGCGTCTCACATCAGTGACACAGCAACTAAATAAAAGCCTCCTGCCCTTTGCATGTATCTGATCATTTCTATCTGCTTTAACTCTGCATGGTGAAACTCACGGAAAGCAAAATATCAGCAGCTCAATGCAGCGCGTCTAGAGGGATGATAAGAGCTTGAATAAAGGAGTGATGAAGGACGAATCAATCGCTGACCTCAGACAGGTTCAACCCAAAGACTTCTTTACCTTGAAACGTACAATAGAGCTGTTTTTTCCTCCATATTCTCTCTCTCTCTCTCTCTCTCTCTCTCTATATATATATATATATATATATGTATGATGTTGTCTAAAGGTTCAAAGGGAACAGTTCCATTTCAAAACATTAGATTTTTCTGACTATTATTTCATATGTCTGGCTTTATAGAGTTAATATCAAGCGTTCAGGTGAACTGTTGCTTTAATATGCCACATGCTTCAGGTGGCTCCTCTGGATATCTGGATAATACTGATATATGTGTGTTGAAACACAGGCCTTTACACCTGATAATCACCTGGAACTAGAGGCAGATATGAAAACACATATTTCTAGTGATTGACGGGCCTCATTCCAGTCCCGCTACGTCTCCTCTACATAGATCTATAATGGGATGGAAATGGTGATTGTACTCACAGTCTCTCCAGAGCTCTCAGGCCGAGGAAAGAGTTATTCTTCAGCGCCGAGATCTTATTGTTGCTCAGGATCCTGAGGAGACACAACAAGACAAAGCCATAAATACAGGCGAACCGCTGCCATCTGAGGATTTACACACACACCGTCATCTTTACAGCCGCAGGGAAAATTTATATGACTGTAAATCTCCTGCCTGCTTTATATTGTTGGAGTATTTGTGGCTGTTTGTGGTCAGAGCAATGAAAACAAAACTTCTCCAGCAACACTTACTGTGGATATGAAGTTGTTGAAAGTTTAAACTAGTGATGATGACCACTGTTCATAAAGGGTCGAATTTATATCATATCAGACACTTTTATCCAAAGCAACTTACAATGTATTCAAGGTGCACATATTATTAGTTCATGTATTCCCTATGACCTAATGTGGCCTTGTTATCGCTAGTGTCATGCTCTACTGTTGCTACAGAAACACTATGAGAAATCAACTTTAGTTAGATCTTTTTAACAATATCCCTCAACAGAGTATTTCACTCTGATCAGAACAGTTTAAGCAAAAATACAGGCATTTACATAGAGATAATAAAGGCACGGTTGCAAAACAAAAAAACTTTAATTGTAAGTGTCATTGAGACAGTGGAAAATGGTTATGAAATACTAAATTCTGATTTTGGTCATAAAAAAGACATTATATTATATCAGCATGCGTGGGTCTACTTTAAATGCATGACAAGACCCTTGTGTGATTCTCAACGCACACAAACACATGTAATGAAGGTCCTGCATCTCTCATGGTGATCATGTGTGAATGCAGTAACGCAGCACAGATCACCTCCGTCACGCATTCAATGCAGCGTTCGAACAGCTGATGAGGCAGTTTCAGTCTCACGTGGCCTTCAGGACACAGCAAAGACACATGATAAAGACAACGCAAAATGATTATAAATATTGATCAAAGACAAACCCCCTGTAATAATCACATATAAAACAAAGTAATCACACGGATCTCTGAAGAATCAGAAAGACAAAATCAAGAAATGCTCTTTGCATGTCACTCACAGTGTGTGTTTAGGTTTGCTGGCATCAGATTGGCTGACATGTCTGTGGAGGGCGGGGCTTTGGAGTGAGAGACATATATATATATATATATATATATATATATATATATAAGCATGGAATGGTTATATATACACTACCGGTTAAAAGTTTGGAATCTGTAAGATTTTTAATGTTTTTAAAAGAAGTTTCGTCTGCTCACCAAGGCTGCATTTATTTAATTAAAAATACAGTAAAACAGTAATATTGTGAAATATTATTACAATTTAAAATAACTGTTTTCTGTTTGAATATATTTTATAAAGTAATTTATTCCTGTGATCAAAGCTGAATTTTCAGCATCATTACTCCAGTCTTCAGTGTCACATGATCCTTCAGAAATCATTCTAATATGATGATCTGCTGCTCAAGAAACTGTAATTACAGTTTTTCTCAGTTGCTTTGGCACATTTCTCAAATCATCCATAAAATTTGCAAAACGGTATGTTCATTTCTCGAAACAATTCGTACAAACAGCACAACATATTGGATTACCTGCAAAAGCCTGTAACTTGCTCAAAATCCTTAGTTCATCTCTCAAAAGCAAGTATTTATGTCAATGAACATCTCAGTGCCATGAGAATCACAAGTCCTTGTGTCATTGTTCTCGAACAAGATAGCCAAAATGCTTAGCCATGTTGTCAGTATAACAGTGATGAATATTTCAGATGTAAACTATGGCTATGGTTTTTATGACAGTGAACAAATTACTGTAAAACGTCCTTGTGATAAATGAAAAACACAAGACTATATATACATACACTTTATATATGTATTCATGTGTACGTGTGTGATGTAGTATGTATCTGTATAAAGTTCATTTAGCCTACTATGCTACTGTAAGTGTGAAATGCTACTGTAATATTAAGATTATAGCCTGTATACCATATTAGAGTACAGTGCAAATAATACATGCCTGTTATGTCTACAAAATGCTTGAATGATTGAGGAAAAGGTTTTTTTCTCCAAACGTTCGGCTGCACATTTAGACCCGCATAAGCCATTGTAAGGTCATGATTGAGAACATAGTTCACAATAGTGGCCCTCATTTCACCAGAAACGTGCCTGCGCCCTTTGCCTTATCTACCTCTTCCTCTGGTTGCCTCTCTACCCTTCTACCACACATCCTTACTCTTTTTCTTCCCAGCTGTTGACCCTGTTTGTTTCCATGTTGTTCTTCCATTATCAGAAATTGTAACTCTTGTGTTGTGCTCTGTCTATATATGCTTTCCAGTTGAAGATTCATGACATGCATCTTTCAGCTGTTTTAGAGAACTGGTTGGGTCATTGGTTGATCTAATGCTTTACATTCCCCTGAATACATTAGTGAAATTCAGGATTCACCTGCAAAATTCATCAATTCAGGACACATTTACAAAAGTCTAATAGAAGTGTATAGATAATATACTTGACACATTGTGATAACTAGGTCAACCATTTTGCATTTAATGACAATGAACTAATGACTAGATGTTTTGAGGGGTAAGACTATTCAACAGAGAACCACATAATAAATTTTGAGCAACATGACATATAATACATTTTGAGCAACATGATAATGTAGGAAATAGCAGACAATTGTACATAATCAATTGCCTGAATGTACTAAAGCATTTGCAATTTGTTCAAAAGAATGAGAAACTGCTTTTATGATGTGCACAAGTGACTAGATGATGTGGAGGTTGAACAAGTAGTTTTGAGAATTTCAGTTCTGATCTGAGAAAAGCGACTGAGAAAAACTGTAAGATGCTTCCAGCTGCACTGAAATTAGTCCAGAAAAATGAGGTAATGTGAGAAGACCGTCACTAGTGATTTCCAGAATACAACCTGTTAAAATATCATTTTATGGTGTTGTGAAAAGCTGTGTGAAAGTCAAATGGCACAATAAGATATCTGAAATGTTATATTTTTTAACAAGAACTACTTATAAAGTTTCTGATGCAGAGTTTTGATGCTCGGTCTGTGTGCTGCAGATTCAAGCACATTGTTCCTCTGCGTCTCAGCCTGTAAGCGCATGTACTGCGGCACTGACAGCCAGTTCAGTGTTTGTGCAAAACTGAGTATGTTGTGGTGCAGAGCACGAGGTCCTTCGCTCCCCACATGCCTTTTCCAGGCCTCTGTCTAACATCCAGGAAATGGCAGGCAAAACATAATTGTGCATTATGTAAACAGTGCATGCCAAACTCTACAGTATCCTTCCAACTTTCTATTTACAATATCAATTATGTTCTCCAAGGATAAGCAGAGAGAGAATGCGGGGACAAATTAAATATCGTCTTTCTTGAACCGCTGGAGCAAATGGTCTATGTCATTGCACTCTTTGTGTGTGATTTCTTCCAGCAGCTAAAGGTTATGACACACACACTCTATTGCTGTCTCATATTCCCATATACAGTATGCAAAGTCCGACATCAGGAAGACCCTCCTTTTTAAAGACAAATGTGCACGTGACTATCAAACCACTCTTACTATTTTAGCAGTATTCAGTGAACTGTGCACAATATGCAATATTTCTGTTTGCATAAAATATTTATTTGCCAAAACATGCATTATTAGGGTTAAAAATTAAGGTTCCAAAATGGGTTTTTTGCAATGCCCAAAGAACCTTTCAGTGAACAGCTCTTAATAGAACCATTTTTTTTTTTAAACTTGAACATTTTGATAATCTAAACAACCTTATTCCACTATAAAGAACCTTTTGTGCAATGGAAAGATTCTGTGGACGTTACAGTTTTTCTCAGTCGCTTTGGCACATTTCTCAGATCAGAACTGAAATTCTCAAAACTACTTGTTCAACCTCCACATCATCTAGTCACTTGTGCACATCATAAAAGCAGTTTCTCATTCTTTTGAACAAATTGCAAATGCTTTAGTACATTCAGGCAATTGATTATGTACAATTGTCTGCTATTTCCTACATTATCAATTGCTAATGTCATGTTGCTCAAATTGTATTATATGGTTCTCTGTTGAATAATCCTACCCCTCAAAACATCTAGTCATTAGTTCATCGCACAAGTCATTAAATGCAAAATGGTTGACCTAGTTATCATAATGTGTCAAGTGTATTATCTATAAATTTCTATTAGACTTTTGTAAATGTGTCCTGAATTGATGAATTTTGCAGGTGAATCCTGAATTTCACTAATGTATTCAGGGGAATGTAAAGCATTAGATCAACCAATGACCCAACCAGTTCTCTAAAACAGCTGAAAGATGCATGTCATGAATCTTCAACTGGAAAGCATATATAGACAGAGCACAACACAAGAGTTTCACTTTCTGATAATGGAAGAACAACATGGAAACAAACAGGGTCAACAGCTGGGAAGAAGAAGAGGAGTAAGGATGTGTGGTAGAAGGGTAGAGAGGCAAACAGAGGAAGAGGTAGATAAGGCAAAGGGCGCAGGCACGTTTCTGGTGAAATGAGGGACACTATTGTGAACTATGTTCTCAATCATGACCTTACAATGGCTTATGCGGGTCTAAAGGTGCAGCCGAACGTTTGGAGAAAAACCTTTTCCTCAGTCATTCAAGCATTTTGTAGACATAACAGGTATATATGTCAGCAGTGTGCACTGCACTCTAATATGGTATACAGGCTATAATCTTAATATTACCGTAGCATTTTTACACTTACAGTAGCATAGTAGGCTAAATGAACTTTATACAGATACACACTATATCACACAAGTACACATGAATACATATATACAGTGTATGTATATATAGTCTTGTCTTTTTCATTTATCACAAGGTCATTTTACAGTAATTTGTTGACAGACCAACAGTAAATACAAAACTGTGAATCCTGTCCAGTCTTTTGCAATCAGTCTCCCATATACAGTGTCCATTTGTACTGTTAAAATTGATATGCCATACAGAAAAAGTGCAGTCTCAGTCTGTGCAGTTTCAATCACTGTCATAAAAACCATATCCATAGTTTACATCTGAAATATTCTGTTATACTGACAACATGGCTAAGCATTTTGGCTATCTTGTTCGAGAACAATGACACAAGGACTTTTCATTCTGATGGCACTGATATGTTCATTGACATAAATACTTGCTTTTGAGAGATGAACCAAGGATTTTGAGCAAGTTGCAGGCTTTTGCAGGTAATCCAATATGTTGTGATGTTTGTACGAATTGTTTCGAGAAATGAACATACTGTTTTGCAAATTTTAAGGATGATTCGTGAAATGTGCCAAAGCGACTGAGAAAAACTGTAAAGATTCTTTATGGAACCATCGAAGTCAACAGAGGGTATGCACGTGACATCACAGTAGGCGGAGTCACTGCAGTCACACCAACTGAGTGACAGCATTAGTGTTCAGTGAGAATGCAGTGAATTACACAGATAACACATCTAAAAAGGGAAAGAGCTGTGCGATTGACTACAAACAGATTCAACAAGAAATCTGAATCTTTTTTACAGACTGCTGAAAGCTAAAGGAAAGAGGAACTAGATTGATGCAATTCACAGAAACAACTGGAATCCAGGCAGAGAAACGTGGATTTGCAGTTACAATTTTGTGTCAGATATGTTACATTTTGGGGTAAAATCAAACACTAGGTTATCATCCATTATGATGATGATCCAGACAGATATAGATAGATAGATAGATAGATAGATAGATGATGGATGGATGGACAGATGGCCAGATGATTGGATAGATAGATGATGGATGGATAGATGGATGGACAGATGATTGGATAGATAGATTGATAGATAGACAGAAGGACGGATGGATGATTGGATAGATAGATAGATAGATAGACAGACAGACAGACACAGACGGACGGGTGATTGGATAGATAGATAGACGGATGGACAGACGGACAGAAGATCTCTGTCTTAATTCTTTATTTGATATAATAATTCATATTCATATTAATTCATATTCAATGACAACATTTACATGCTGTTTCTTATGAAGCTTAGAATTCAGTAAGCATTTGACTCTAAAGGCTGTGTTTGTGTTTAGTGTGTCCAGCAGCTCGTCTGTGGGTTTGTACACAGTTTTGACATCAATCACACACACAGTATTAACTCGACGCTCCCGTTGGCGATCTGAACCCGATCTCCACACACCCTGCACCGCTCTATTATTATAAGAGCGACAGAATAAAAATACTCTGAATTACGGCGGTCCGCAGGCACCAATCACAGGGTCCACGTCGAGTAAAGATCACAATCTCAACTATTACAAACATCCCGAGCGGACAGCTCCATGATTTCCAACCTCCATGGCTGAAAAGCTCCAGCCCCTGTGTTTTTCTATAATATCAGGTTACTAGGAACAGCTAACCAAAATAACATATTTCATATGGACTAACATTGACCTTGGACATGAAGCAGATTTAGCTCTGGAGCTCAAGTGTGTGTTAGCAGAGTCTTGAAGCGACGACAGGCACAATTACACAAAAACAAGAATGAGTCTGAGTCCAACAGCAGCACGAACACAAAAGCAATAAAGAGCCACAAAGATCTATTGGTTTTGGACACATTCCACAGTATGACTTTCTTTGAGGTACTGTACTTTAAAGTACCATGTAAACACCAAGGTAAAGGAAAATGGTAATCATGTGCAGTAGTACTATGGTTCATACCAAAATAACAGCGCATTTCAGTGCAAAAGCAAAACAAACCAACCGCGGTCCAACTTAACCAGCCTGTGTATGTGCTGGTTTAGTACAGCTCCACACATCATTATTTTTTATGTGATCTTGCTGCTTTACACTACCAGTCAAAAGTTTGGACACGGTAAGATTTTTAATGTTTTTAAAAGAAGTTTCGTCTGCTCACCAAGGCTGCATTTATTTAATTAAAAATACAGTAAAAACAGTAATATTGTGAAATATTATTACAATTTAAAATAACTGTTTTCTGTTTGAATATATTTTATAAAGTAATTTATTCCTGTGATCAAAGCTGAATTTTCAGCATCACTACTCCAGTCTTCAGTGCCACATGATCCTTCAGAAATCATTCTAATATGATGATCTGCTGCTTAGTATCATAACAAAGTGGAAGCAATTGGGAACAACAGCAACTCAGCCACAAAGAGGTAGGCCACGTAAAATCACAGAGTGGGGTCAGCGCATGCTGAGGCACACAGTGCACAGAAGTTGCTAACTTTCTGCAGAGTAAATAACGTGTGGCCTTCAGATTAGCTCAAGAACAGTGTGTAGAGAGCTTCATGGAATAGGTTTCCATGGCCGAGCAGCTGCATCCAAGCCTTACATCACCAAGTGCAATGCAAAGCGTCGGATGCAGTGGTGTAAAGCACGCCGCCACTGGACTCTAGAGCAGTGGAGACGTGTTCTCTGGAGTGACGAATCACACTTCTCTGTCTGGCAATCCAATGGACGAGTCTGGGTTTGGCAGTTGCCAGAAGAACTTGCCTGACTGCATTGTGCCAAGTGTAAAGTTTGGTGGAGGGGGTTATGGTGTGGGGTTGTTTTTCAGGGGTTGGGCTTGGCCCCTTAGTTCCAGTGAAAGGAACTCTTAATGCTTCAGCATACCAAGACATTTTGGACATCCAGGCCTTCTCGCCAACATCAGTGCCTAACCTCACAAGTGCACTTCTAGAAGAATGGTTAAAAATTCCCATAAACACACTCCTAAACCTTGTGGAAAGCCTCCCCAGAAGATTTGAAGCTGTTATAGCTGCAAAGGGTGGGTCAACTCCATATTAACCCTATGGATTAAGAATGGGATGTCATTGGGATGTGCACGTAAAGGCAGGCGTCCCAAAACTTTTGGCAATATAGTGTATAAAGGTATTTATAAGTGTCAAAAGGTCATTCGGTTTAACCATCCAAAGGCCAATACAGCTGTTTCATTTGTGATTACATTATCTTAAAATGTAATAAATGTATATATTTTTTATTCTGGCATGATTGTATAACATCATATATCAACATGGTATTAAAATTGTATTAAAATTGTGTGTAGAAGTCGTTGCTTTGTTATGAGAACGAGTGTCCGGAAAAATAAATTTCATTGATGTCATTCGGAGTAACCAATATAAAGGGACCATTTTGGATCAAGTCATGCGGTCAATATCATGTGACAGGATCTGACATCATTCAGACACCTGCAAAGGACCACATGGTCATGAAGCAAAGTAACTAACTCTCTCTTAAGTATTTGAAAAATCCATGTTTTCACTTCCTCATACGCATGTCCCGAAACATCAGGTCATTCGGTACAACCGCTATAAAACATGGAAAATGTTGTAATATTTTAAAAACTTGTACTAAATATAAAATATTTTATTGCCCTTTTGCTTGATATCAGCCTGTTAGCATTGTTTGACAATATCGTCATTCGGTATAACCGAAATTTTAGTTAAACCGAATGACTTTTTTGGTGACAAATTTTGTCCATCTTGTAAAAAATGACAAAAGCAGTGTTAATTGACCACATAATCTCATTGTTAACACTTAATAAAACTTCAAAAGGGAGATATAATTAATTATGTTTTTTTTTACACTTTTAAAAACCTTATTCGTCAATAACCCATATATATATATATATATATATATGCTGATTTGTCTTGTTTTCTAAAAGAATTATCAAAATGAAGTGACTTTACACAAATATCTGGGGTCAGAAAAATAAACTTAATTTAACAAAAACAAGTTTTTCTGACCTCCATTTGCAGATATTTGTTCTTGTTTTAAGTGCGAACTCACTTCATTTTGATACATTTTTCATTGAACAAGACTTAATATCTTCAGTCATTTTGATTCTCACAATATTTTTACTGGAAAACAAGACAGAAACATTGAGGAAGAACATGATTTTTTGCAGCGTCTCACAGTAAACCCTCTCAACACGTTCTCAACTTTCCGTCTCTTCAGGGTTCGTGTGGATTCGACACATTCAGCCGCTCCAGAGATCAGAAGCTGTTTTATAATATTTAGGAAAGCAAGCGAAGGGTCCGGCCATCTTATGACACTTTAAATAACCCCAGTATTGACTCGCCTTGAGAGGGACGCACCACTAATGTATCCTTGGCAGACACTCTGCTTTCCTTTCTTAACATTTTTAGAGAGCTGACACTCCAAACGCGCTCAGACACATTCTTTGGGGTTTCTGCAAAGTCCAGACGGATTCATTAGCGTCTATGAGACGGAGCGTATCAGTGTGTCACGGAAATAAAAATTCATTTACTGGTCCATCTGACGAATGACAAGCAAAACTTTTACGTCACTGAGCACAAACGCCATCACAGGTACAATAAAACAATCAACAACAGCCTCTCCTGTGTTTGCAAGATAATAAAGGAAAAACGTGACATTCACCTACAAACATGTATGACTTTCTTTCTTACGTGGAACATAAATGAAGATGGGGACTGCGGCTGTAGAAAATACAACAGTTTTGGATCAGTAAGCTCATATTTGAAACAACATTTGAAGTTTACACTGTATCGTCAGCTATGAGGAAACCTGCAGTGATTTCTGGGAAAGATTGTCATCACTCACTGATATAAATGACTTCTCATATCTGAAGATGACCATATCGATTTCTTAATCTCGAAGCCATGCGAACTCAAAATCAACGCTTTATCGTTTTTTTTTACATGAAAAGAGTCCAAAGCCGCAGGGCTGAAGTGTATTATGAGATCATGTGGTTGTTTCTATCTGTTACTCTGCTGCCCTGCAGGTTTTCCCACTGTCATTTCACATCATGTGATGACAGACACTTCACTGTGTTGACCGATGTCCTTCAGTGACTCTCACAAAATCACAGACACTAAAACTACACACAGAGCATCAAGACAACGGATGATGAAGCGGCAACACAGTGAGAGACGAGACTGATTGACAACAGATGTAATATTGCACAAAAACCCACAAAACCAAATCAGAGGAATAGTTCACCTAAAAATAAACCCTCACCCACATCCACATCCGCATGTCTTTTCAAACCTTTATGACCTTCTTTTTTCTGTGGAACACAGACCAAAATATGTTTAACAAAATGTTCTTATCTATTCAATGAAAGTGAATAAGGACATATGCTGTTAAACTCCAAAAAAAATTAAATTCAACGTCTTCTAAAATCCAAACACTACCGGCAGGAAAGTCCCTTCCAAGGAAAGTCTGTTTACTCTGAGCAGCTATTTCGGGCACCCAAGACCAAGTCCTATTTGAATGGGGGAATAGTGAAATCTCAAAAACTGCTTGGCGAACTCATAATTAAATAACAAATTTAAATCAGCAACGAAATCTGACATCAACTGTCCCATAAATGTTGTTTCTTATGCTCAAATAGTGTTAAAAAAGCTTATTTTTCAGGCTAGACGAGCCAATGCGCATGTGCGGTCCTAAGCATGAGTCTCAGGTTTCTATGGGAACTGGAGCTTCTAATAATAATAATAATAATAATAATTTATAATAGCTGTTTTCTATGTGTATATATATCAACTGTAAACTGTAATTTATTCCTGTGATCCAAGCTGAATTTTCAGCATCATTACTCCAGTCTTCAGTGTCACATGATCCTTCAGAAATCATTCTAAGATGCTGATTTGCTGCTCAAGAAACATTTCTGATTATTATCAATTTTGAAAACAGTTGTGCTGCTTTTTATGGAAACTGTGATATTTTAGGATTCTTTGATGAATAGAAAATTCATAAGAACAGAATTTATTTGAAATAGAATCTTTTGTAACATTATAAATGTCTTTATACTGTCAATCTGATGCATCCTTGATTAAAAAAAAAAAACTTACTTGCGACAAAGTTTTGAATGGTAGTGTATCACATTTTTCACAAAAAAAATAATATAATAAAAAAACAGCTTTGCATCACAGGAATGAATTACTTTATAAAATATATTCAAACAGAAAACAGTTATTTTAAATTATAATAATATTTCACAATATTACTGTTTTTACTATATTTTTGATCAAATACAAGCAGCTTTGGTGAGCAGGTACATTAAGGTAGAGTTAATGCCAGGGTTTAGTAATAATTGAATTTGAAGCCACTCGGTACACATTTCACCTGGAAAATATGATCAAGCGAAGCAAGCTTAATGTTTCTAATGTTTCTGAATAGATACGTTTTTTCATGACATCACGTTGCAATTTTAAGTCACTGAAAATCTTCCCTTTCCATTTTTTTCCCACCAACTTTGATCATGAGAAAAAGAAAAAAGAGGCTTGAGAAATGCTGTGAAGATTTTCTGCGAATAACACCTCAAATGTCCTCACACAATCATATGACTTCAGAAGACTTATAAAATATAGTGCATGAGATATACGGGTTAATATTATGATAACTTTTTAATGCTTTTATACTTTTTTGAGGCTTAACAGTAAAAATCCCTTTCCACTTTCATTGCATGGAAAACAGCGATTCAGACATTCTGATAAACATCTCCTTTTGTGTTTGACAGAAGAAAGAAATTCATACATTCATACACTAAAAAAGTAATTAGTTACTATTTAATTACATCTTCAACAGGTTTGGAAGGACATGAGAATTAACATTGCTGAATTATCGACCCCTTTAAGATGCAAATATTTAGAAATAAAGATAAACCCACAACCATAAAGACTAAAAAATGAGAAGTGCCCTAAATCAGTTTATATAAAAGAGGCTTTTAATGAATAAAACAAAATGAATTAAACATGAGTATCTGCTCCGTCTGTTGCACTTGCAGGGCGAAGCATCTTGCCCAAGATGTTTAATGGAGAAATGGTGCCAGAATGATAATGAGGGTTGAACTGAACTACAGTACATATCATAATACAAGTGTCTGAGGAGGAGAAAATATGTGAGCTGAGAGCGGTTTATTTATCCTGAACTCAGAAACAAAAGTGAGATGAGGGAAGTCACAGCAGAATTATGAATGTCATGCTTCCTAGAGCAGGAAAAAGGCTTCCTGACAAACCAGAACCAAAACAAGCCACGGATCAGAGTTTAGAAGACAACAATCATACACTAGCAGTCAAGAATCTGAACTCGTGCTCTGTATAGAGCGCAACAATCCGATCTGGAAGTCAAAACTCCATTCATTCTGTCCATAGGAAAATTTATTTTTAACAATAACTTATAAACCTTTAAAGACAGCACTACTGTGAGCTATGAGGTTTTTAATTGATGGTATTTTCTTCTGTTGAAGCCATCAGCACACGTTATTTCAACTTATTAATGAAATAATCATGTTTACCAGTGGAATTCGTAGTGAAAACTACATTACCCATGATGCTGTACAGAAAATTCCACCCATCAGAGAGTCACAGTGAGCAAATCACTAGTTCCGCCCACTCCCATGAAGCACCATGAATGACGTAATCGAGTCGATCTCTACGCTCTCTATGCAATATATATATATTGCAATAAACTTTAAATGAATAGTTTTATGTTTCATTGTTTTTAATTTGATTATGTTGTTCGCAATGCTTCATGGGATTGTAGTTCTTTCCCTCATTAACGTCGTTAAGTTCATATTCTTGTATATTTGCATTTCTGTCCGATACTTTCTTGCTTCAAATCAAAGCTTGTAGTGTTGTGCTTCACCTCGTCGCGGTTGATGATGAATTTTTGTAAGTTCGCATCACCCTTGTTCCCTCAACTAAACCCAATCTTCCATTGGCTTTTTGGATTATTGCAGAAAAAAAAAACTCTGCGAACAACAAAAGTTTATGATTCTTGCACATTTTGTTAATGAAAATCCTCACAAATTAACACAACTCTCGTGAATTTTGAAGCCTACAGTAAATACAATCGGCAGAAGTCAAAAGCTAAACGATTATAAAGGAACTACTCCATGGTCACATGACCTTAACATCACCATCAGTCTTTATTAAAAAAGAAAATCCCTGAGTTAGAATAGTTTGTAAGAGTGGATTAAGGACATATTTTTGCAACATTGAGATAGTTATTGAAGTGAATTGAGCTATAGAAATAAATTTGACTTGACCTGTTCAGTGTGAGACATTCAATGTCCCTGACAACCTCTGCAGTCCCATTTAGACACTTTTCGAAACAAGTAAAAGCTTTAAAAAGATCTCAAGGATGTATTATTAATGTATTTTATGTCATAGAATGAAACAAGAAAATATTTTGAATACCTACTAAAATCCACTGACTTCAGCTCAATGAAACCAGAAGTGCTAAAATGCAACTTGTTTCCTGGTTTGACCTACAAAAATACATCATCCCTGCAGAACTCTATTATGAGTAGAATATAGTGCAGTGATGAAAACTCTGAAATAACACAAAAGGAAATTAGAGATCAAAACCTCTCTTATATTTGAGCTTCTTCTTCATCTAGTTTCCAGCTCTGATCATTCATGAGGTGCTTTACCCAACATTGTATTCAAAAATCATTTCAAGTCTTTAAAACGTTTAGGAGAAAATGTGTTACAATCGTGAGAAAGAAATTCAGTGAAGTGTCCAAACTTTTGACTTCTAGTGTAATTTCTCCCTCGTGGCCTGTGAAAGATGTCTGAATGGAATCAGAGGGAATAGCTGAACATAGATTTACGAACAACAGTCTTTGGTCAACAAGAGCTGTGATGTATAAAAACACAAAAGCAGCTTCACGCAGTAAACTTCACTCCAGCAACACATTTCATTATTTACAAACAGAAACCATTTTATCACTCGTTACAGCCGGCAGCTAAAACCATTATAATTAATTAAAACACGACTCACATGTATTAAAGTAATGCTTACTACAAGCCCTCGTTGCAAACGCAGGTACGCCAGGGGAAAATTATTTATGCAATTAAAAATGCATTAGGAGTTTTCAGAGGGCGAATCACAGACGCAGCACTATTGCCCAGAAATCACAATCTCTCTCCTCAGATTCAATATGGTGCTTTAATGAAGACTATCTCTAAGAAAAGTTCTTCAAGAGTTCTTCGCAGCACCTTTGGGTTTTTTCTTTTCTTTCAAAAACCCTCTTCTTTTCAAAAGCATGTTTAGGGATTCTGAAGTTGCAACAGTTTTTTTTTTTTTTTAATAAAGTTCTTAGTGTTTCTTTGTAGTTCCTCAGATCAGTGTTTTGGTCAATTAAAATCACATAAAACACAAATATTTAAATGGTTCTGATATCAGATTCTAATTATGACAATTATTGACTGCAGTGTTGTATTATTCTAGAAATCTGTAGCATTTCTTGCATGATTTTCTTCCATGGATTAATCGCTTCTACTCCTGTTTTTCTCTCACTAAAGATACAAGCATTTGCTGAATGAATAAATGTAAAAATAAAACTGATTTGACTCAAAATAATATGACGGGCAAAAAATTGTATGCATCAATGCATGGGTCGTCCATAGACTCTAAAAAATGCTGGGTTAAAAACAATCCAAGTTGGGTTGAAAATGGACAAACCAGCAATTGGGTTAAATGTTTGCCCAACATAATGGCCAGTTTTATTTAACCTAACTACAGTGCTGTTTAAAAATTACTATATGGCTGTTATAAAAATCAGACACATAATTATAGAGGAAACAATAATAATCAGAAGGTGAACATTTATTAAGCAATTTAACAAATGTTTGTTGTTTAATTATTATTCATTAAACTTATTAATAAATGTCCATTTCCAACATACTTTGGGTTCATTTTAAGCAAGCAATACTTGAGTATAAACAACCAAATTGCTGGGTTTGTCCATTGGGTTGTTTTTAACCCAGCATTTTTTAGATTGTAAGTCAATTCAATATTTGAAAGAGACAATAACCCTAAACTTTAATTGATCTGAAAGAATTTAAGCACATGACCGGCATGACCATGAGTATTAAAGGGTTAGTTCACCCAAAAATCTCTTCGGAACACAAATTAAGATATTGTTGATGGCTCAGTGAGGCCTCTATAGACAGCAATGCCACTGTAACTCTCAAGATCCATAAAGGTACTAAGAACACATTTAAAACAGTTCATGTGAGTTCAGTGGTTATTATACCTTAATATTAAAAAGCGACGAGAATACTTTTTGTGCGCCAAAAAAACAAAATAATGACTTTTCAACAATATAGTGTTGGGCTGATTTCAAAACACTGCTTCAGAGCTCTGCGAATCGATTCAGTGATTCGGATCTCCTATCAAACGGCTAAACTGCTGAAATCACATGACTTTGGCGCTCCGAATCACTGTTTCGATTCGTAAAGCTCCGAAACAGTGTTTTGAAATCTACCATCACGAGATGTTGTTGAGAAGTCGTTATTTTGTTTTTGTTTGTTTTTTGGCGCACAAAAAGTATTCTTGTAGCTTTTTAATATTAAGGTAGAACCACTGAACTCACATGAACTGTTTTAAATATGTTTTTAGTACCTTTATGGATCTTGAACGTTACAATGACATTGCTGTCTACAGAGGCCTCAATGAGCCATCGGATTTCATCAACAATATCTTAATTTGTGTTCTGAAGATGAACGAAGGTTTCACGGGTGTAGAACGACATGAGGGTGAGTAATAAATTACATTAATTTCATTTTGGGTGAACTAACCCTTTAACACACATGAACACTGAAGTGTGAGAGTTACTCACAGTGACACTGTTGTGTTGGGTAAAGAGCTGGGCTGCATGGTTTCCATCAGGTCCGCATCATCACACACAACCTTCACGCGCACGCTCTGCCTATTAAACTCCTTTGATCTCTCTGAAGTGCAATGACAGCTGTCAATCATCAAGTCAGGACAGTATCTGTTGCTGCACGCGCTTCTCCAGCAGCCCGCGAGCGCCGCGCACAGCACGAGGAGCACCTTCATTGCGCACTTGAGGATGATCTGTACAGCGCACTGTCACGTTACTTCCAGCCAATCCGGGATACAATTATTGATCATCTCAGGGTAGATCAAATACAGAGGACTACTGGTCCCTAATGATCAGTGACAAAATATTACCAGTTCTGCATCATACGCCAGTTTAGATGTAGGTTTGCATCCTCATTGCACGCGCTTCTGTTCATTCTTATTATCCAACAGTGAAGAAAAGTTTTGTTCCAGTGCGCGTCTCCGCGTTCAAGCGCGCACTTCTGCGCATTAGAGCCAGTTTGAGTAACTTCTGCAAGTATGTACTGCTGTCAACAGGTTGCTGTAGGTGGATGAAGTAACTTCTAGCGATGCGCGTCCTGTCACACGCGTTCCTCCTCCCGGCGTCGCGTCCTACTATGCTGAAGGCCTGACTTACGAATATTCAATATCGAACTGTGACGTTTCCCAGAAGGCTGACCTGATTGGCTGGTGGGTGGAAGCTACGGTGAAGGGCTGGCTTATGAATAATAATTAGGCTAACAGACTGGCCGTTCCAGAAAGGTTTCGTCAGCATGCCCTCATTAATATTCATAAGCCATGCCTTCGCCATAGCAGGATTTATAATTGTTCCTCCTGGTGAATAAACTTTCTCGGTAATTTTATTGGCTCAAAATCCCACATGACCGCAATTCTCCTTTTAGTCTAAAGAGGCGTGGCGATGTGGAATTCCACATTTCTTATGACATTATTATAAGTTACCTGGCATACTGCACACTTAATGTCATTACCACAAGCACTTGAACAAACCCTTGTTGGGGTTTTGTCCCTCGTACAAATGTAATTTTACCTTTAAGATATTCTTATCTCATATGATGGACGATAAGTGCTATGCATTTTCTTGTAAAGGAAAAAAAGAGAATAAGAGTGTTTTTCCCTATAGAATTGCCTCTTTCTGTAACTAGGTTACGGTCTGAATGCCACGCTGAGATTGACGTCAAATAGTTGCTTGGTCATCAGAGACAGAAAAGACTAAAGCAGCACATCTCATTTTGAATTTGCAATTAAATGTTTTACCTTTATTTCCAGGTACATTAATGGTCTTCTTTATCCCCTGACAACCATTCAGATGAAAAGGAGTGGGGATAAAGGACTTGAGCAGGACATCAACACAATCCAGCAGGAACAGCGGGATCTGGCCCCAAAGCCCAAATAATGATCAAGACTAGATCCTGTATTAAACTGACCGAAGTCTCGTTACATCCAGAATTCAGTTTTCACAAAGCGAGTTTTTGACAAGGAAAAAAAATGCCACGAAGGCACAGATATTTCTTAAATGCCACATTATGGAATTAAAATGGGCTTACATTCAGAAAAAAAATCTTTCCCTCACGTCCTCTGAGTAAATTCTTAGAGCAGATTAAGTCCAATCCTGAAACAGCATGATGGTAATGAAATAATCTATGCACTGTAAAATATCTTTATCCAGTTGGTTCACTGTTTCTTTAAGGGTGTTGAATGTATATGATTATACCTATTCTAAGAACATTTTGCTGGTGTTCCCATCAAGTTATACAAACCTTCCTTGTTTTAAAAGTGTTTTTTCTTGGTTATGCAAACATTAAAGTCAATAATTTTATCCTTTAAAACACATCTTTGATCACCAAAATGACATTTAAACATTTTCCTGTGGAAAAAAAAATTCTTCATGCCTTAAAATAGCTTGAATGTAACTCTACACCCTTGCTTCATTTAGTATAAGTGGATCTATGAATATGCTAATTAGCCCCGCCTCCACTCACTCGCACGAGCTCAGAGATCTTGGTCAACTTACTGAGGTAAACGCTGCACAATAGTATCATTTTATACAACGTCGGACACAACGTTAATTAATATGATTAGCCTTTTGCTTAACAGCTAATAATGTGTTGCTAATGTTACACAAACCGTGTTCCCGTTCGCCATCTCAGAGTCAGACAGCTGTCTTCTAACAATTAGTATCCTTACAAACAACTAATAAGTGGAGAAAGGCATGTAGTTCATCATAACATCATAATATACATCATGCACCCGCTATATTGCTAAATCTACTCAATTTTTCATAACAACAGAAAAATATACCGTTATAACCTGGCTGGTAATAGGTAATGATATGCTAAAACCCGCCTACATGTTGACGTGATCGGTTACGAGGTAGTTTGTGACGTCACAGACACCAGCGATTTCAAACCGTGGGTCTTTTTTTCACTGCAGTTTTAAAGAGAAAATACTCAGCAATGGTGTTGACTTATGAATATGCACATGGTTTGTCTTAAAGCATATTAAAACACCATAGACATATAGATGACATTAAAAACTTGATTTTCACCACAGGGGGACTTTAAGGGAACATTCCATTTTATCATTCTTCAAACATTATTGGAATGTTATTGTCTGAACATTCCGAAACAAGCAGTTACATTTAAAAAATGTTAGATGAACGCCAACTAAAACGTTTCAGGTTAAAAAACGTTCCATGAATGATGTTGTTGTCCTAATGTTTTGAGGACATTTTTAAACACTGGATAACTTCGAACGGACGTTCTTTTAATACTTGAAGAACGTTTGTTCATAACTTTGAGAGAGAAGGTTCTGAGAAGGTTCTCTGTCAGCTGGGTAATGTCTCTATGAGACAGAAGCTCGAGCAGCTGCTTCAGCTCTTATAGAGCCGAGAGCGAGACAAACTTCCCCTCGAGCCACGCTGAATCTGCTCTCATTATTTACTCTGAAGCGAGGCGCTTCCTGACCGGCTGACCAACCCAGAGTCTCTCATATTTCATTGCATGACAGCCAAACATGAGGCAGCTCTTTTCCCCTCAACCACTGACAATTCCTCATGATCTCTCCCTTTTTCTTTCTCTGGATCTCTGGGGAAAGGCAAGCAATAAAAAACACGGTTGGGTTTTGCGTTCCTTTCAGGTTTCTGCCTGCAGATGTTGTTTAGACAGATGTAGCTTCACCTCGGTGCTAGAACGTGAGAATCTTCCCTCGTGAGACCGAGCCACGCTGCTCTGACATCATCATCTGAAATGATAAATCTTTAAATGGAGAGTAAAAAGCAGGCGCACAGATGCAGTCCGTCTCTCCTGTAATGAGAAGCAGAGATCTTCAGCAGCCTCTTGATACTGAGTAAATATTTTCTCAGTGGTAAAGAAAGAGCGTTCAAACCTCCCTAAACACCGGAGCGATAAATAAACGGATGGAGAATTACAGACTGTGAGTCAGTGTCTCAGATTAAACACAGGTGGAGATTCACATTTCAGAAGTTGAAGTTGTGCGTCTTGAAGGTAATTCAAGATTATGAGATCTCAAAAATGAAAACTAACAAAAAATGGCCTTGGCAAGTAAATATCTTCATCTGGATCTGCAACAATACATAGTTTCAGTCAAACAGTGACCAGTAATACATTATATGTGAGCAAATGACAAAAAGTCACCATTGCCCCCAATCTCCTGTACTAAACACACATCATATTCTTATCTTGAACTTTACTGGATAAGAAAAACAGATGTGTGACAATTATAAACTCTCGTTATGGTATAATTAGGAAGCATTCACAGCAAACAAACAAGTAAACAGCTGTGTCTTCTGCACAGGTGAGCCATCAGGTGTTCAAGAAGTGTTCAAATACTCTGGAGGGCGTCCCGACACGTCAGGAGTCCCGTCTGACCTAATGAGTGCACTTGTTCCTGACTGCTCTGACTCTGAATCAGCAGGACATGCATTACAGATGCTGGCGGGTGCACATGAACACGTGTTCAGGGCAGATGGGCAGCGGGACATACAAGACACTGTCTCTTCCTGAAATATCAAGAATATCATTGATGAAGAACACAACAGTGAGGAACTATTCCTACAGCCAAACTAATTTCACAATCAATAAATGGGCTCATAATTAAAAATAAAATCAGAACAAGGTAGGAAAAAGAAAGACAGAGCGAGTGTTTTCACTCAAGGAGGCTGTAAATGTCATTGTGAGGATAAGGGCACCATCTGCGTCTGATCCAGGATCTGTTTTGGTGTGCTGTCCGCTCCTCATTCACATGGTTCTGGTACCAGGGCGGGTCCACAGACCGCCAGCTACTAAACCTCACCAAAAACTGTGGTTTGGCTTCTCATGAACACTGACTCTATGAGAATCAGACTTTAGTCTTCATGCATGCACTTTACAATCTTCTTTGTAAATGCATATTATTGCGAGTTACGAAATCAGATTACTTTTTTCAAGTAATGAGTAAAGTACACATCTGAAAGGTTTGTTTAAGCGGCGCCCTCTACTGTACAGGTGTGAATTTGCATTTCCTTCAGCCTGAGGCTTATTCATTTCACATTTGGTGTAAACAGGCCTCGATTTCCCAGAAATAGAACTTTTTTGTAGTCTGTTTTTGTGGTCTGTTTTGAGGAAAAAATAACACAAAAGTAACATAATGTATTACTTTCCATAAAAAGTAACTTTTCTCAATACTGGTTATTAAATTGTTATAATATTATATCATTAAATATTAAAAATATATAACAAATAATATTTTATATATTAAATCATGACCTTAATTTTTTGGTTCTCACTATATATATATATATATATATATATATTCATTTTATATTGTTCAATTATATTAAGTTATTAATAATAATAATAACAATAATTATTTAATATATTATATAAAATAAAATAAAAAATATTCATGGCCTAAATTTATTTCCACGTTTAAATGGGAAAAAATCTAGATTTCCAATGGGACCTAAAATTTTACATTAGTACAATTTTAGTATATATGTTTCTTGTTTTAAAACAATGCTTATAGATTTGTAATCTGTGACTATTATGCATTATATTATTACACTATTTATATTATATTAGTAAATAATCATAATAATAATATTTGACATTATATATAATAAATAATTTATATTTATTAAATTATTTCATTATATATATTACATGATTAATATTATATCAATAAATAATAATAATAATAATTATTATTGTTGTTGTTATTACTAAACAAATTAATAAAACATTAGTTTATTTTGTGCAATATTCCAAAAAAATCCTATTGGGTGTGTGTCAAGGGAACCAGGGTGATGCCTACAAATGACTTTAAGATTTTTTTTTAACCCATTTCTATCTTGCAAAGAAACCCTTGTTTTGGTGCAGTGATGCTCTTCACTGAAGTCAGCTACAGTTCTGATGTGATTTAACGGAGGCAGAAGCTTCACATCAGGAGGTTCAACAGCACAATCTTACAGGCGCTCGAATAACGAGAGCTGTTGTCTTATTCTCCCCTCGGGGAAACTGCAGTGGATTCTGACCTGTTCGACACGAGCCTTCAGCAGGAGCGGCTGGGCCGCCGTAACTCGCTCAGATCCGGCTGGGATAATTAGATGTTGTCTGGATGGAGGGTCCATGTGGAGTTCTCCCATGAAGGAGATTTCATGCTATGTTACGCAGCTGTCTGAAGGTTAGGAGGGCGAGACGGAGTCTCTATTAAGAGGGCACAGCGGTTGAAGCGTCATATTGTCAGATGTGTGAGTTTCACAGTTTCACAGCGTTCTGATCTCCAGCTTTCCCGGCACATGACCATCATGGTGAAGAGACGTCCTTTGTTCAGTGTATGAAACCGTTTGATTTTCCTTGTCCTGTGAAAACAACAGAAGTTCAGCACAATTTTCCATACAATAAAAATGAATACAGATGGTGTTGAGCTCCAAAATGTACATAAGCACCACAGAAGTATAATAACAGTGGTCCATATGATTTGTGTGCTTTATTCAAAATCTTCAAAAGTCATGTGACAAAAAAAAACCCTCTAAACTCCGCACAAATTTGCAATGGCGTGACTGGTTGAAACAGCGATTCGCAAACTTTTTTGTTATCCAAATCCCTTTGAGATAAAATATTATCTTGAAGTCCACCTGAGATTTTAAATTAATATTTCAATAATTTAACATGTTTGCACGGTCACGGTTCTCTGATGTCGGTTAATGGTCACACGACAAGCAGGTAAACAATTAAAATATTTAATCTTTTTTTAATGTTTTATTATTTTTTAATGTTTCGATTATTTTTATTTTAAAAACATTATTTTTTAACTAATTTTAAATCAGTTTAATGTAATTAATATTGATTTATTTAATTAATAGCCTTTTATCAGCTCTCAAACCCCCTGAAGTTTCCTCACAGTTTGGGAAACACTGGGTTAAAAAAATAACTGTTTGATAAATAGCATTTGCTAGTGATTTATGTAAATTCAGCGTGACATATACAACCGAACGTGTTAAAGGTGCAATATGTAAGAATTTTGCAGTAAAATATCCCAAAAATTCAATTCAATTCAAAGTCAATTGCGTCATACCCGCGTTACCCTCGGTTTCCGGTTTTATTTTGTAGACACCATGGAAACACCAAAGATGCTTTAATATTTAACATGTTTTAATAGGCAAGGGAACAACTGTTTGGTTACGTTTATATACAGAAAACTAATTATTGTTATACAGCTCAGCATGTTTAATCTTATTGTTTATATCTAATTTTCTTGATTTTTTGCGAGTACCATGCTTTACCATGCCTCAGAGAAAAACACTATTTTATGAAGTAGCTAACATAGCATAATCAGATGCAGCTTTATTTTTAGTAACAGTAATACAGAATTTTCTCCATCATACAATACGTTTTAAAATGAATTGCATGCCATTTATCAACATAAGCCATCCAGCATTTAATATGATATTCTAAAATCGATCTTACTGCAGTGTGTAACAAGTGTCTCACAGCAGCCGCCACCTCATAGTCCTGACCGGAAAAGCGGAAGCAGCGCCGGCGACTGTGTCATAATAAAAGTTCCGCTGCTTGTGAGGCATGTGTTGCATTCATCTCTCGTTAACAATCGCTCCAGTGGCCCCGTTCAGCTCCAACAACACTCTGTCCTGCTCTGCTTCATACTACAGTAACGTTAATAATCGCATCCATGAACATGATTTCTTCCCGAGTCCTATCCCGATTATTTTCCACTGGCTGTGGAAAAGGTGAACACCACATGTTCCAAGATTCCGCGCTCAAACTTGCCATCATCAAGTTACGCCTTTGTTTTGAATAGGCCTCTAGCGACCTCTAGCGGCAGAAAATCTTACATATTGCACCTTTAACTAAACTAAGACTTTAACTATGTAGTTCATCACGTTAAGTGAACACATTAAAAATAATTTTTCAAAGTTGTAAATAAGGCAAATATTATTGACGTAGTAGTAGATTTTACAAGAAAATAGAATTTTCTTTTACTTCCAAAATGTCACATTTAATTCAATGTTTTACCTTCAATTTCTTTGTAAATATTAGAGAAATTAACCAGCAATTGCTTCTACACTCCATTTTTTCAGTGCATGTTCCACTAACAATTCTAAGACGCTAATAATTTCCTTCATTTTCTCCACTAGATCTATTGTTTTATCATTCCAAACCGGACAAACTTCATTGTAGCTCTGTTGGTTGATCTGGGTCATAGTTTACTGTGTTTGTGTTCTGCTATTTTCCCATCACACATCTGCTCCAGCTGGAGTGTTTCACTGGATCAGGACCACAAGAGTCCCTCAGAACCTTCCCTGACCACAGTAAAGTCCCAATGGCAAGGGCACACAATCCCACAATGCAACTGCTGCTACAACAACCCTGGAAAAACCTGGGGTCGAACACACACACACACACACACATATTGATGCAGAGGCACTGGAGGCGATTGTAATAAACAGGGTGTGTAAGAAAGAATAAAAACAAGTGAGGGTGTGGAAGAAATGTGCAAGGCAAACAGATGTGTGTGACTGAACCTCTGTGTTCCTGTGAGCAGCTGCAGTGTGTGTTTGTACTGAAAGGCACCTGCACTGTGGGACGTGGGACCACCAGCGTAAAGCACCTGACTCTCTATAGTTACAGGAAGGGTGCAAAATTAACACTCAACCAATGCCAAATAAAATAAGAATTGGCTTTGGAGAGTAAATAAAAGTAAAGAACTTGTAAGTTGGCTGGTAACTTCATTAGGAACTGCAATAATACAAGGTTTATAGATAGAAGGAAAAAAATAACATTATTATTTTTCAGTATATTACTTCTACTTCCTTAGATTGTTTCAGTTTGTATTATTCTTCTCACTTTGGTGGACAAAAGCATCTGATAAATGAATAAATGTAAATTTAGTCTGATCCTCACTGCTATAAGTCAAGCAAATGATTGAAATAAAAACGCATACAAACTTACAAATCTGTGTGACTTCTTACTTCAGCATAAAATTTACCTTCATACAGTATGTTCACTTTGGATGTTTACCTGTAGAGACAAAAATGTGGAAATTTTGTCATATTAAAGACAGCAAAACAAATAATGAACAAAATTACAATGTGTCTTGTGTTGTTGTGCACTGCTTCATTTCAGAGATGGAGACTGAATCATCTTATATATACTGTATTATGATTGACACTGCAATGAAATGGGACTGAACTGGTTAAACTGTAATGACCGATGTCTCAGTCCAGTTCTCTCTCTCTCTCTCTCTCTCTCTCTCTGGGAAACTGAGTCACTGTTTGGGTCAGAAGCCACAGTGGGTCTTTACAGACATACATGGACCGAGATGCAGCTGTGTCAACATCACACACTTCTGACATATACACAAAGATTGAAAATGAAAAATATCATCCTTACTTCATACCAACACAGCAGAGAAAACCACCACATCTCATTTTAGTGGAATAAGAAAGCCATCAGTGTTAAAGAAGCTACTTTAAAACTAATTTGTAAAGTGTAAATGGTCACTACAGTACAGCTATACTGTTTTAGTTTTATATATATATATATATATATATATATATATAGCTTGTACTATAGACAATGTTTGAAACTTTAGATTGCTAGCACTTCTTGAGAATTGCTTGTGTTACTCATTTGTAAGTCACTTTGGATAGATGCATCTGGTAAATGAACAAATATAAATGTACAATACTGCACAGGAACTTGAAAAGGTGAATCCTTTAAGGAATGGATTCACTTAAAACAACCATCCAAACAAATTGATTCACTATAGCATGAAATCAGCCTTTGATATAGGACAGAACATTTTTTTTAGCAAAAAGTCTGCATATTGCAATGCTATTTGTTTGCAGTGCAGAAAAAGTTATTGGTTTTAAAGCAGCTATAAAGAAGAAGAAGCCATCAGATTGCATTAGAAGAGACATACAGGGTGAGAATCAGTGAATCAGCAGGTCGAGTCTGTTTCGTGCTCGATTCTTTCGTCAAACTGCTTCAGTTTCTTATGTCAATGACCCACTAGTGGAATTAAATGGCCTCTGTTTCCTCTCTCTCTCACTGAAGCAGTTTGGCCATGTGTCTGGTGAATGCTGACCTGAAGCTGCAGATGGTTTGAGCTCAGGACAGCTGCAGTACGCTGGTCCAGAGTCAGGCACATATGAAGGATAATCGCCTCACTAAAATAATGCAATGCTCAGTGCAACGGTTAAAGTCCTGAACACCAGCTCAATGTCAGAATTAAAAAGAATAGATATAGCTGAAGGGTCAGTGTTTGGCTGGATGTCATGCACTAGTTACAAAGTCTAAAGTAGGCCATTTAAAAATAACATTAGTTTCTATTTCTGCATCATTTCACACTCACAAAATCTGCACAGAACGGCATTGCCAACACTCACGCTCTCAGGCCACTATACTAAATCTCTCTCTCTCTCTCTCTATATATATATATATATATATATATATATATATAATATGACTTGCTGGTACCCCTCAAGTTTTTTAAATGTTTTAATAACATTTTTTTTCTTGGTCATACGAAGGTTAAGGGAACATTCCATTCTTCAAACATTATGGGAATGTTACTTTTGAATGTTCTCTGAACGTTCTGAAACAAGTAGAATGTTGATGCCACTTTTGTTCCATGAATGATGCTTAAATAACGTTTTTGTGTTGACTTTTAGAAAACATTATTAAAGACCAGATAACTTTGAAAGAATGTTCTATTAATGTTACTGGAAGAACATTTGTTCATAACCTTGAGAGAACCTTTCCAGAACATTCTGAGAACTTTCCCTGTTAGCTGAGCTGTTTCTAAAAATTGTATCTTAAACAAACCTTAAGATTTAAGTATTAAGATGAAAATAAAAATGAATGAAATCTCACTCCAGCCAGGAAGCCAAAGTTGGCAACCCTGATATGCAGTAATATATCATCACATGCTCTGACTGACTGTACTTCAGTGTGAACAGATGAATTACTCACTGGAATCTTGTTTGCGTTGCACATGCACATTTATTGCATGAGGTGTTGTGTACTCGCACAATTCGCTGACACTTTCATGAACCATAAACGTGTTTATATTTAGAGCTCGGGTTTAGATTCGTGTGCATGGGCTTTTAGTGCACTGTCATTCTTCATTGGGGTCACAGCCGTATACCAACACTGCATGCTGGGATATTTTTATCAGGAGATGTGCACTTCGTCAGAGTGCTTCTCTCCTGAGCGTTTGTCTGGGCCCTGTTTTCACTTTTACAAAAAGAACAGACAAAAGCCTTGGATGAAAAAAGTGGACTAAAATGTTGATGGGTCTGTTCCAAAACTTGGGGGGCTGCCTACATAGGGAGCATCCTTTTAATGCAGCATGATCTACACATAGATAGCAGCTTGTAGTGTTCAACACCTGAAGAGCAGTGGAAACTGATTCCAGTATGACTTTGATGTTATGTTGCTAAACTAAAACACATGATGGGTGAAATAGCCCATAGCATATACTTTTTTTGTATTTAATAAAACCTACACTACTGTTAAAAAGTTTGGGGTAAGTAAGATTTTTTTTGTTTTGTTTTTGGTAGAAATTAATACTTATATTCAGCAAGGACGCATTAAATTGATCAAAAGTGACAGTAAAGACATTTATAATGTTACAAAAGATTTCAAATAAATGCTGTTCTTTTCAACTTTCTATTCATCAAAGAATCCTGAAAAATAAAATTGGTTTCCACAAAAATCTGAAGCAACATTTTCAACATTAATAATAATCAGAAATGTTTCTTGAGCAGCAGATCAGCGTATTAGAATGATTTCTGAAGGATCATGTGACACTGAAGACTGGAGTAATGATGCTGAAAATTCAGCTTTGATCACAGGAATAAATTACATTTTACTATATATTCACATAGAGAACAGCTGTTTTACATTGCAATAATATTTAATATTTTTACTGTATTTTTTATTAAATAAATACAGCCTTGGTAAGCAGAAGATTTTACTGATCTATATATATATATATATATATATATATATATAGATAGATAGATAGATAGATAGACAAGTCAGTTTCACTGAACTTGTCACAATGCATTTTAACTTCACATTATGAACACATACTATGCCTTAAAATGTTGTCATTGTAGGAAGCTCTCTGGGTTTTGGAACAGTCTGTTTGTATATGTTCATGTGTGCATTTGTTTGTGATTTACACAACATGAGTGAGTGCTGATAAGCCATACCATAATGCTCCAAACATAAGTTTGCCTTCATCTATAAATATTTCATTTGTCTGTCTGGTTTCTTCAATCACTTTTAAAATACTCATGTGGAGCTTCCACTTCATGAATTACTGGATGTTCCGATCATTCCAGACGGAAGAGTAAACACATATCCATTAAGCATCTTCAGACCCGCTATGAATTCAAATGTGCTCCGAGCATCTCTAACTAAATCTGATGTTCACCGCCATCTAATGACTTCAGAGCTGTTGTTGTGCCCCCAGCACTGAATATTATCAAAATCATTCCGTGTTCATATATGTGTGTGAAAGACCTGAATCGGAATCTTTAATGACTTATAAGAGCTGCCCATTTATACAGGAGGAGTTTTTAAAGTGACCAATCACAGTTCATGTTATTTTTGTATGATGTTTAGGAGCAGAAATATCTAAAATATATGAAACTCTGAACTCAGCATACTGTATGTGTAGCAAAAGATTAGAATTTCTGTTTTCAACATTGATAATAATCATAAATGTTTCTTGAGCAGCAAATCAGCATATTAGAATGATTTCTGAAGGATCATGTGACACTGAAGACTGGAGTAATGATGCTGAAAATTCAGCTTTGATCACAGGAATAAATTACAGTTTACAATATATTTACATAGAAAACTGCTATTTTAATTTGTAATAAATTAATATTTCACAATTTTACTGTATTTTTGATCAAATAAATGCAGCCTTGGTTAGCATGAGAGGACTTTCAGAATTTCTGTCATCAAAAGTATCAATTATTTAATAGACATAACTCTGATCAGGCAACTATTAGCTCTACTGTAGCAGAATATCCACCAGAGGTCAAAGCTGGCAGCGTGAGAGGTCAACGAAAGGTCACAGTTTTACACAGTCTGAAATACCATAAAGGCAAATCGCTTATTATGGCACTAAACTAGTTCACTGTTAAAGGGATAGTTGACCCAAAAATGAAACTTACCCTCATGTCGTTCCAAACATGTATGACTTACTTTCTTCTGTGGAACACAAAAGAAGATGCTTTGAATAATGTCTCAAGTGTTCTTCTTCTCCAAACAATGGAAGTGAATGGAGACTGAGGCCTTTAAGCTCTGATAAAGACAAAAAAAGCATCATTAAAGTATCACAGCAGTCGTCCATATTTCTTCTGAAGTCATTTGAGCAACATGCAGACTTTAATTTTACTACATTATATATAAAATATGTTGAAATAAATATTTTTTGCAGTATATAAAATAGTTGATACACTTTACACATATATACAAATACACATTTGAGTGTAAAATAGAATATAAAATGGTCAAATAGTGCAATTTCTAAACTTTTTTATGACTGGTTAAAATATATATCAAATGCATTTGTGCGCTGAGTTGTTTTTTAACTTAACTAGTAGTGAATTTTTGCAACCCTAAACACCCAGCGTTCAATTTTGCAAATTTAAACAAAATGGTTTTTATAACTAAATGCTTCCTAAAGACAAAGTTAAGTTTGCATCAAAAATATCAATGTTTGGGTCTCTAAATCCTAAAAGTCTTGCATAAAATTCATAATATAATGCACTGTGAATGGACACTTTACAGGTCAAGTCTGTGCTTAATGGCCAGAATAAGCTGCAATGTGTTCGTACAAGCCTGTCTGCTGTGTGTTTGAGTGTTCATGGTCATCTGTGTGTGTGACATCATTCATGACTCATCAGACAGATGAAAGATGAAAGACTGAATGAATCAGTGAAAGCAGCCACAGGCATCACAGTAGTATCTGTGTTCTCATGCTCTGAACTCTAATTGAAAAGTTTTTAAGGGCTTCTAGGCACAACCGCACAGAACCCTATGATCATCTTCATCATCGTCATCCACAACACAACAGTTACTCACACTTCTTCAGCAGTCTGGCTTCTGAAACCATTTTCTCCACAGGGAGATTCGTGTAAGCCTTGAACAAACCAACCAGCTCTGTGATAAATCTTTCATTTGAAGCAAAAAATATGGGAAAATCAAAAAAAAAAAGAAAGAAAAAAAAAACGAAGAGAAAGAATGAACGGCATGAAGTCATTCATTTATAGTATTTTGTTTTTGTCTTTTCCAGAGCAAATATCTAAACGTTCTTAAATCAAGACACATTTATTGGAGAAGCGAAATTACTGAAGATATTAAGAACAATATTCAAATTAATTCAAAGGGAAAACTAGATGATTTTTCTTACCCCACAGACAGATATTTTTTTTCTTGTTTCAAGCATAAATTCACTCAATTTTAATAATTTTTAACAGAAAACAACTCTATCATACACCTGGCGCAATGCAATACCAGTGTTTTTTGCTAGTTTCAGCCCGAAGCAGTTATCATTTTCACGTCCAGCACCACGTTGTTTAAATAGCAAATGCACTCGTGCCCATCTGTTCGCCCATGGGTGTGCTGGTCTGAAAACGAGGTGTGTTCAGGTGCATTGTTGGCGTGTTGCTATTTTGAGGCAACTGAAAACAACTGCGCCGTTGACCAACAAAGACCTGGTTTAAAGTCAATGACGCAGTATTTTTTATTTATTTAAAGGGCGCATTAGTAATATGCGCCTATAGGCTCTGCTTGTTACACACACAGGGATGCGCAGCAGCACACAAACATGCCAAATATTACAAATAAAAGGATTACAACATAAAAGATTATTATTGTGTACATAAAGATAAAAATGCCTACATGTCATAATGGATAGTCATTGCATGTATCACAATTACCTATTTGCAATAATGACAAATTAAATTGGCTAACTATTTGACCAATCGTGGCAACACACACATGTATTTAAACTGACTCGTCAGGTTGAAGGTGTCTATGAGTGTCTTGAGATGAGACTCTGATTGGTTTATTGCATATTACAGCCAAAACACACCCCTGACTAATTAAGAGACTAGGTACAACCCTTTTGGACCATGCGCCTGGTGCGCCGACCATTTTTTCTGTTGTTAAACTAGCAAAAGTGGATTCAGACACTAAGTGCATCTGCGTCATGCGCTTCAGACCATAAGCTTAGATTGTTAAAATAGTGCCCTTCATAAATTAATTTTGCTTCTCAGGCAAATGTATCTTGATTGGGAGCTGCACCAATCAAAAGACTGTATAAAGCATTAATACCAATACTACAAATAATAATAACAACAACAACACAAATGCTTCACTGTGGATGGATTATTATTATTATTGTTATTATCATCATCAATCCATCCACAGTGAAGCATTCATGTTCAGCAGTGACACTGACGCTGCTTTCTTTCCAACAGCGACACCCGCAGGTGAAGTTTCAGCGGGAGACTTGCCTCCTCTGTCCCCATTGACTTTAAACAGACACCCTAATGTGTGCCGTGGGTTTAGTGTGGGGTAATTGAGAATGAATGGGGGAAAGTCACATGAGAGGAGGCAATGCCTCTGTCGTGCTTAGTTTGGATATGATCGGTTATGGTTGGATATGATTGGTTCACGCGATAAATCCTGCCTCTTGTTTTCAAGTGTGTTCTCATCAGCCTGAATGAAGGCAATGCCATTAATGGGAACACTAATTAAAAAGTAAGTAAACAACTCAGCCATTTCACCGCGTTATGTCACTCAAAATCAAACTTAAAATGGCCTGAAAACATGATGACTGTGGGGTCATGTGGGGTTTTAGAGAGCAATCAGCTTAGGGAAATTAAAGGTACATCTTTGTGTCTTTGACCAATGTGTACAAGTTTGATGACTGCTGAAAATCAGTTGACTATTAAAAAGAAAAGCTGAAGACACACACACACCCCAACACACACACACACATATATAATTATTATTATTGTTTCTGTCTTTAGTTATTATTTATAATAAATGTAATTTATACTTGGTATTATAAATAAAACATTACATAGTTATTGCAAAAAAAAAAATAGAATTGTATTTGGTCTATCTTTTTTTATGTAATGTTCATTTAACCAGGAAAATTTAGAACAACGGACATAAAATAACAGACATAATTTTACATTTGATATACAGTATATAAAAACATTTGAGGACTTTGCTTCCTCATTTTAAAACACCACCGCACACCACTGATGTACAGGTTGTTTGAAGAGGATCTGAAAGCTTCCTGTAACAACAAATCATTTACACAAAGTCCTGCAGGATCCACAAAGAAACATAAAACAGCACCACAGCAAGGATGACGGGGCAGACCTGCGGCATACGGCTTTAATCCACACCGATGTGTCAAATAATTCAAACACGGAGTTTGGGAATGTAAGCAGCTTAAAATGCTCAGAGATGTTTTCAGTCGCGTTTCTCATGGTCTGAGTGACTGCAGTGGACGTCTGCGTGTACAATCATGTTTCATAATCGCATTAGGCTGAAGCCTGAGGAATCATAATCTTACTGCAGCACAGTGAACTGTGAGTGAACGGCGCCACCTGCTGGACACAGACGCTCAATCTGCCTGACTGGCTGGGGAATAATTTTGTGTTAGTGGGGTTAATTGTCTATTGATTTCATTTGCTGACCTGACCGCCTTCCAGAAACACAGTGTTTGATTAGGCACTTTTGGCTGCTCTTCATTTTGTACCGCAGCGGAAAGAATCAACCAGAGACGACAAAACATGAGCTGCAAAAATGATGTGCTTCCTCAGTATTTTTGTCTTGTTTTCCAGTACAAATATCTAAACATTCTTAAATCAAGATA
This sequence comes from Hypophthalmichthys nobilis, assembly GCA_037950665.1. Taxonomy (NCBI): domain Eukaryota; kingdom Metazoa; phylum Chordata; class Actinopteri; order Cypriniformes; family Xenocyprididae; genus Hypophthalmichthys; species Hypophthalmichthys nobilis. The sequence continues at coordinate 30,841,700 of CM075477.1, read as the reverse complement.
CATTTACTGGAGGAGCAAAATGACTTTTAAAAAAATTAAAATGAAGTGACAGCATGCTTAAAACAAGAACAATATCTGTCAATGGGGTCAGAAAAATAAACTTAATTCATAGGGATAACAAGATTATTTTTCTGACACCTTTTTTTTTTTTTTTTTGATACATTTTTCAGAAAACAACACTTGTTATTTGAAGTCATTTTTGCTTCTCCAGTTAGAATGTTACTGGAAAACAAGGCAAAAATACTGATGAAGCTCCTGTTATCATCAGTATGAGAGATTTACAAAATAATTCATGAACAAAACAGGAAGAAAGATGGAGCCCAGAACAGAAAAATCACCAATAAGATCTTATCAAATGATCTGAGCTTCTATCCATATTATAAGACTTCTACCCAAATATGAGACTCACATGCCTGTGCGTCTGAACGTCACATTAACACAAACGCTGTAAGCGAGATCATCTGTCTTTATCAAACTCGGTGATGTTCAGCAACAGATTCATAATTAAAATCCAGTAGAGGAATGATTCTTCAGGTGATGTTTGTCTATAATGTGATTACGACATCAATACGCATAATATCAACAGTTTTATGCTCATTATCAGGATCGTTATTCAATCTTGTTAGTGTTTAATTAGGCATAATGAGTGATGCTGCAGTCATGTACATCCCATTAAATTATATTGATACTCCATGATCTGAGGAGAGACTTAATTGAACAAATCATTCTGCGCTCAGAGACATAAATGGCAAAACACACACACACGATTATCGGTAACACTTTACAATAAGGTCTCATTAGATAACGCATTAACTAACGTGAACTAACAATGAGCAATATATATTTACAACATTTATTAACCTTTGTTTACTAACATACAACTTTGATCTTAAAAATGTATTAGTAAATGTTGAGATTAACATTAACTAAGATTAAGAAATGCTGTAAAATGCTGTTAGTTCATTTAACTAATGTAGTTACTATTATTAACAAATGAAACATTATACTTAAAGTCTTGCCTGTTCATCTATCAAAACAGACTTCCTGTTTTTTTGTTTTTGTTTTTATACAAAGCTAAATATAGTGAGAAACTGACCTAAACCTTATAAAAGAAACATTTATTCATAATGTCCAATGCATTTGAATTGACACAATTACAAAGTTACCTGAAATTTAGGAAGTAATGCATGCAATATATACTGTGTGTGTATATATATATATATATATATATATATATACAGGTGCTGGTCATATAATTAGAATATCATCAAAAAGTTGATTTATTTCACTGATTCCATTCAAAAAGTGAAACTTGTATATTATATTTATTCATTACACGCAGACTGATATATTTCAAATGTTTATTTCTTTTAATTTTGATGATTATAACTGACAACTAAGGAAAATCCCAAATTCAGTATCTCAGAAAATTAGAATATTGTGAAAAGGTTCAATATTGAAGACACCTGGTGCCACACTCTAATCAGCTAATTAATTCAAAACACCTGCAAAGGCCTTTAAATGGTCTCTCAGTCTAGTTCTGTAGGCTACACAATCATGGGGAAGACTGCTGACTTGACAGTTGTCCAAAAGACGACCATTGACACCTTGCACAAGGAGGGCAAGACACAAAAGGTCATTGCAAAAGAGGCTGGCTGTTCACAGAGCTCTGTGTCCAAGTACATTAATAGAGAGGCGAAGGGAAGGAAAAGATGTGGTAGAAAAAAGCGTACAAGCAATAGGGATAACCGCACCCTGGAGAGGATTGTGAAACAAAACCCATTCAAAAATGTGGGGGAGATTCACAAAGAGTGGACTGCAGCTGGAGTCAGTGCTTCAAGAACCACTACGCACAGACGTATGCAGGACATGGGTTTCAGCTGTCGCATTCCTTGTGTCAAGCCACTCTTGAACAACAGACAGCGTCAGAAGCGTCGCCTGGGCTAAAGACAAAAAGGACTGGACTGCTGCTGAGTGGTCCAAAGTTATGTTCTCTGATGAAAGTAAATTTTGCATTTCCTTTGGAAATCAGGGTCCCAGAGTCTGGAGGAAGAGAGGAGAGGCACACAATCCACGTTGCTTGAGGTCCAGTGTAAAGTTTCCACAGTCAGTGATGGTTTGGGGTGCCATGTCATCTGCTGGTGTTGGTCCACTGTGTTTTCTGAGGTCCAAGGTCAACGCAGCCGTATACCAGGAAGTTTTAGAGCACTTCATGCTTCCTGCTGCTGACCAACTTTATGGAGATGCAGATTTCATTTTCCAACAGGATTTGGCACCTGCACACAGTGCCAAAGCTACCAGTACCTGGTTTAAGGACCATGGTATCCCTGTTCTTAATTGGCCAGCAAACTCGCCTGACCTTAACCCCATAGAAAATCTATGGGGTATTGTGAAGAGGAAGATGCGATATGCCAGACCCAACAATGCAGAAGAGCTGAAGGCCACTATCAGAGCTACCTGGGCTCTTATAACACCTGAGCAGTGCCACAGACTGATCGACTCCATGCCACGCCGCATTGCTGCAGTAATTCAGGCAAAAGGAGCCCCAACTAAGTATTGAGTGCTGTACATGCTCATACTTTTCATGTTCATACTTTTCAGTTGGCCAAGATTTCTAAAAATCCTTTCTTTGTATTGGTCTTAAGTAATATTCTAATTTTCTGAGATACTGAATTTGGGATTTTCCTTAGTTGTCAGTTATAATCATCAAAATTAAAAGAAATAAACATTTGAAATATATCAGTCTGTGTGTAATGAATGAATATAATATACAAGTTTCTCTTTTTGAATGGAATTAGTGAAATAAATCAACTTTTTGATGATATTCTAATTATATGACCAGCACCTGTATATATATATATATATACACACAAACACTGAACAAAATTATAAACGCAACACTTTTGTTTTTGCCCCCATTTTTCATGAGCTGAACTCAAAAATCTAAGACTTTTTCTATGTACACAAAAGGCCTATTTCTCTCAAATATTGTTCACAAGTCTGTCTAAATCTGTGTTAGTGAGCACTTCTCCTTTGCCGAGATAATCCATCCACCTCACAGGTGTGGCATATCAAGATGCTGATTAGACAGCATGATTATTGCACAGGTGTGCCTTGGGCTGGCCTCAATAAAAGGCCACTCTAAAATGTGCAGTTTTATCACACAGCACAATGCCACAGATGTCGCAAGTTTTGAGGGAGCGTGCAATTGGCATGCTGACTGCAGGAATGTCCACCAGAGCTGTTGCCCGTGAATTGAATGTTCATTTCTCTACCATAAGCAGTCTCCAAAAGCGTTTCAGAGAATTTGGCAGCACATCTAACCGGCCTCACAACCGCAGACCACGTGTAACCACACCAGCCCAGGACCTCCACATCCAGTATCTTCACCTCCAAGATCGTCTGAGACCAGCCACCCAGACTCTTTAATATTGTTAGTGAATAGTTTTGTTAGTGAATACTCATTAAAATATGATGATGACGAGCTTATTATAGCGCTGTCATGATAATATCTTCTTCAGCGTGTGACAGAGCGTTCAACAGCGTTGTCGTTCTTTAATGATTTATGCTGAACTTCCATCTATTGATCCGCAGAAAATGCACAGGAAGAAAAATATCACTCATGGGTTCTTGTTTGTCTTTTTTATTTGAATTATAATTTGTAGTGTCATTATTAGCATCATGAAGTAAACATCAAGTAAACATGCAGTATTTACAGTCGCTCTTCTATTACCCTCCATTGTCTATATGCAAATGTCACATTATACACACATATTAACATCAGGATGTTCAAGGGCTTCGGCTTCAGCAACACAAACTGCGAGATCAGCATCCCGAAACACTGAAATTCACTGGGATGTCATTATGATTGATAAAGTGATGATGATGGAACTATATAAATGATGGGAAAATGGAGAATGATCAAATATGGGTCAGTTTGCAGGTTATAGTTTCAATAGAAGAGCTAAACAAACAGGTTATTGTGCAGGTAATTGTTGTCTGTTTTAGGTGAATTCTTTGGCTTACTTGTTTGGCACTGTCATCATCGTCCTGTTTACTGGAAACAGAGATTAATTATTTTCAGAAATGCATAAAGATTTCACATGAAGTGTGTTAAGCTGCTTTCTAATATTGGTGTAAATATAATTATACTTTGCAAGGATGCTAATAAAATCAAAATAAAGTTCATGAACGTGTCTTACAACAGGAATCATTAAAGAAATCTTTTCTAGGAATTCTGAATATGCATCAGCTTCATTAAAATACTATTATAGTTTTTTTATCTTTTATTTTAATTTTATATTTTAGTAATTTTGTTGTGCATTTTTGTCATTTTTATTATTTTTTTAAATGTCTATATAGTTTTTTTAATTTTTATTTTAGCACATCACATTAAACTAAATCAAAATGTGAAATGCTACCTTAACTAGCTGAAATAAAACAATTACAATTATTTTATTTCAGTTAACGTTTATTTTATTTCAAGTACTGAAAATGTTTTATGGTTTTAACTATAATAACCCTAATATGCATAATTAACTAACATGTTATTGCAATTCTCAGCTTGCCAAATTAAAAACAACCTATGAATCAACACAAAAAAGTCCCATAAATATGTCAGTATTAATGTAATATATTACCCTAAAGTGGTACAGAAACATGCATTAAATTGAAAATCAAGCACTTTGTAGTTTGAAATTTTGAACTGAAGGCATTCGGCGAGAAATGAAGGATCCGACTGCATGCCAGCAGCCAACGCCCAAAACATCTAAATGAAGCCGATTTAAAGCCATAACTTACAAAAACAGCAGATCCATTTGAGAGCATCAGCAATCCTAAATGAAAAAAACAGTTTTCAAAAACCTAAACGAGGTCCAGAGAGGAAAATTCATTCATTCATCTGACCATTATGACATCAAATGCTAAAAAAAACCTCAATCACAAATAAAAGGTGAGCATTCACAGCTTAGAAAAGAGTTCTTGATCATGTCCGAAGGGGGCGATAGTGTGGTTTGTTTGCACTGCCTGTACTTATTTTAAATAAAGCAAAATTCAAGCATCAATTTCATCAACACATTAAGAGCATGAACATCAGTTTAGATAACCATAACCCAAAGTGTTTAGTCCAGTACAGTATGGGCCATTGACACACAATCCATCTGACGAGAGCTTTAATGCACGTCCCAAAGACATTTAATGTATTCCAGATAGTTTAGCATCAGTCACCACATGCAGTCCATGGCTTTTGGTGATTACGACTTGGTCTGGTCCATATCTGAGTCCACAAACACCTCTGGTTCAAAGCATGAATCATTAAAGCCAAGTCGCATAAAGAGTTTACACGGCCCCTGCTATCCATCGATCCCGTAATGTGCAAGAAAGCGGCCGAGGCCGGAGGATTTATGGAAGCAATAAACAGGGTGCGATGGCTTCGGTCTGCCCTCAACACTGCAACTCTGCCATAACTCATGCTCGTGAACCACAGACACGCGAGGAAGACACGCCGTTCAGAGAGAGGAGGTATTACAGTGTATTAAGACAGACACAAGTGAAAGAAAGCAGACTGTGATGTACTAAAGGAGAGAGAGTCGGTCTGCTTCACCTAAAAATCACAATTCTGTCATCATTTACTGACCCTCATGTCTCCAACGGCTCTCAAATCTCATTCATGCTTGTGTTTAATTCACAAATTGCAAGTCAAGGTGTATTGAGCTGGGCTAAAGCTAAAAAAAAAAAAAAAAAAGTATGAAAATGTCATTTCTGAACATCCAGTTTTTTAAATGTTTAAAAAACTTTTCTTGGTCATATGAACGTTAAGGGAACATTCCATTTTATTCTTCAAACATTATGGGAATGTTACATTTGAATGTTCTCTGAACATTCCGAAACAAGTAGTAACATTTAAAAAATGTTATATGAACTAAAATGTTTCACGAACGATGTAACAATAATGTTTTTGTAATCTAGGGATGCACCGTTATGGCCGTCACGATAACCGATAATTCTTTATATTTGAAAGCCGATAACCAATATATTGGACAATAAATCTACATCCAAATTTTTATATAATTTTTAGTCTCACCATTAAAAGCCCTGTCCCAAGCACACAATTATAATGTTCTTCTCATTATAATTTTATGTAGTCTATTTGACAGACTTGCACTGCACATGTTGCACTTAACTGTATTTTTCTTTTTGAAGTGATTCCAATCATATTTCAAGCAATTCAACCATCATGGTGAACAATGCACATCTGAAGCATCTCAGCTGAAGGAAATAATCCATTTTTTTATCAGCTTTAATATATCGGCCAGATTATCTTATTGGGCCGATAATGATAACGTTAAAAATGAACATATATCGGCTGATACCGATATGGTGGCCGATATATTGTGCATCTCTAGTTATTAAAGACCAGATAACTTTGAACAATTTCATATCATATTTGAAATAACTGCAAAACTGAGATTCGAAAGAAAGTAATTCCTATTTGGAACGACTTGAGGGTGAGTAAATGAGTTTTTCTCTTTTTTGGCGAACTACACCTTTAGGACATCAACTTGTTAGGCCCTTTTTGAATAACATTTTACTGCATCACACTATTTCTGTTAGACTTCTGGATGGGTCAAGCCATCCAGCAACAACTTACAGCCAGTGATGATCAACACACATGTACACAAACGAAAGATATTCACTGACAGTTTCCAACAATCACATTCACACACCTTCAAATATTAAAATGTTCCCCAGAGCATCTACATGTATCCCAGCGGTGACGCTTCTTTGTCAAAATCCATCATTTGCCATCATTGCTGTAACCTCTATTACATTAACATTCACCAGCATTAAATGATTTATTTCTGTTTAATCTCGGTTAATTATTGTCAATATTTCAGACTGCATTAGCTACAACAGCAGCCTGAAACAATGACTAAATAGCTATTTAACCACTGGTTAACATTAACATTATCCTATAGCCCACACAACCTAGGTGACGTCAAAGGGAGAGGAAAGTTGATTAAATTTTGATTTCATGTTGACTTTAAGATCTAGTCTGCTCATCTTTTCCACACATCAAGTCAAACTCAGACTTCCAGTAATCTGTTGCTAACCAGTATAACTAACGACATAAATGTCACATGCATTTTCCTCAATTTATCTGTAGTTATTCAGAGGATTTAATCACCATCAGTCACAAAAAACATCCGACCTGATGCTACTATCATTGAGGTTCATATATATTACACGTCTACATCATACTCATCGGGTTCAAGTTAAACTCTGTCAACAGCATCTGTGGCATTTTAAAGCTGGTAAATACACCAACTTTCACACAATAAGCAGAAGGACATTTTACATAGAGAAAAAGCAACTCACGGAAATGATGTGAGTAAGTTTATCCACCTTGAAAAGTAATCCACTTACAACACAAATAATAACAGGGATTTTACTGTATAATTTAAAAAAATATGAGCTTCACATTTGTGCTTTTAAATGCTCTATTTTATTTACTATAGCACAAATGCTGTTGATAGATCTTAACTTCTCTGTCAAGTCTCTATTGGTCTTTCAGACAAACACACGCACACTATCATACTTACACACACAGAACGCACAGAAATGACTCAACATGAAGCGCTGGTTAAAAGTACAGGTAGTAGGTCCAGTAGAGCAGATTAATGAAGACGAACGACAGTGGGAAGGTTAACCGGGAGTAGTTGTCTATATAATGCGGGTTTTCCACATGACAGCAGTTGATTGATCTCAGGATCTTCCTCAAGACGGAGATGTTTTTGGCACAGCGGCTGAAGAGCTCCGGCGGGACCTCGGGGGTCTTGGCTTCGCTGGCGGTCGGACTGGAGGGCACGAGTCCAGGCTCTCCAGCAGTGGTGGACGCGGGCGCCGAGGCCAGAGAGTCTCTGCGTCTCTTTACCCGGGAGGAATTGCTGGCGATGGTGGTGACGATGCCGTTCATCTCCTCCTCGCAGTCATGCATGTGATGACCGTACTGACAGAGACCAAAGAAAATGAGCAATAAAATTCAACTAAAGGCCACAATTATGATAGTACATTTGATGAGATGATGATGATGTAAACAATAAATGATTATAACGATGATCACGGTGATTATGACAATAATGATAAAGACTATAATTGACATTTTATTAAGAAATTGTTTTTTACTTGTGCAAAAATCACATTAAATCACATATTTAACACACAAATAAAGGAGTGACACTTTAACAAATCTACAGTGGAGCACATATAAACACACACACACACCCATATAACATATAACAGCATGTTCAGGTTTGACTGTAATATTGTGACTATTGCAAAATACTTTAGTACAAAAAAATGCTACACTTTGACAGTCATTTTAATATTATAATAATGACTTTATAATGTCTAAACATAAATCTAAAAGAAAAACCATTGAGTAATCCTCTGCAGCCATCTAGTGGCTGTAGTTAAAAAAGTCATTTTATTATTATTTTCAAAAGTGTTTGTTTTCCAGTAGATGGCAGCAATCCTCCACTAAGGATCACCATGAATGAAACCGAGAAATGTAGATCTTTTCAAGTGGATTTTACATAAAATGTTGCTATTTTATATAAATGTATATTTTTAAATTATTACAAATTGAGGCAAATAAATAATAATAATAAAATAACATAAATCCCCCAAAATTGCACAACTTTACGGTAAAACATTAAAGCTGCATTTTTCCTCTTTGTCGCCATCTCTGTTTGAATCCTGCGATTGCACTCATATGCGGAATTGTTATCGTTACGTGCGTTGTGCATCGGCACGACTCCTAAGCGGATGAATCTAATGTTTGCTGTCAATCACTACACCGGTGTGGATACTGTACTTCAGAATCACTATGACCAAAATAAGAATTTTCACTGGAAAATATCATCTGAACAAGTAAGTAACATTTCTGCCACTTTTGTTCTGACCAACTGAGGAAAAAAGCATTAGCCTACAATAAATCATGCTGCCAATGGTGATTAAATCTAACGATCGTTTAGCTCAGATCACGCCAAACCGTGCAAATTATTATTACTGTTATACTTTGTTCTCAAATTGTTAATGTTAACAACATCAGCATTGCGTGACTATGTGTATTTAGCGTGTATTAGAGTTACCTGTAGATTTCAATTTCTGTATCCACTCCACAGTCCAAAGTCTTTTGCTTTTTGACTACAGGTGAATCTCCAGTTGTCACTGATGATTGTCATTTGGACCTTTCTGGATTATAATCCGCCATCTAAATGATGAGTTTAATTATTTCAGCTGCTGTGTGAACAGGCTATAAATGATCCGTTACAAGCGGCATCCTCACATGATAAAGCCGACTAGCCTGGACTCCTTCTTTCTGTTTACAGACGTGACGTAATGACACAAAGACGAACTGCTGCATGCTCGAATTTCCCGTGTAAATCCACCAGGTCGCTCTTATTATAAAACATTATTACAAGCTTACCGTTGTGAATTGAGCTAAGATAAGGAGATAGTTTTGAACACTGGCTGGATAAGTACTTGCTCAAAAATTGATTTTGGATAATTTTTAAACAAAAAAAGTTACGGACTGCAACTTTAATAAAGTGAGTGACATATTAAATTTGCTTAAAAAAGTTACATCACATTTTTCTCTCTGGTTATGTTAGCAGAAAAAGGAATACTGTTGCCCTATGTGTAATAGCACAGCAAGCAACATAGCATAACATAAGTGATATATTAGCCTATTTAATACATGAAGAGTTCAGATACAAAAACCTCTAAGTCTGTCTGACGTTTTCTTTTAAATGAGCATTTTTTTATCAGGCTCCTATTAGGTTCAGTAATTTCAATTTAATGGCAATGAAAAAGGTTATTAGTCAGTTATTGAAATGCCTTATTTTCAAAAATGTCACTTCAAAAAAATAGTCAATTCAAAAACTAGTCAATTCATTGTGACTGTCTTTTGCTGCAAAACCAGTTAAGTCTATGTGTGCTTTTTTTTTTTGCAAAGACATCTAAGTCCACCTCTTTGGACATCAAGACATAGTAAAACGTCCGTTTCTGTCAGTTTTACTGCAGCAAAAGGAACACTGTTTGAAGTCCTGTCATTGCCAGTGTAACGACGGACAAAACATGATAAAAACTTGCAGCTTGGCAACTGAAAGCCGGCTCACATGCACACCGACATTCATCTTGAAATCATATTATTCGATTCAAGTCTTCCGATTGGTTCTTCTGTGGACTTAGAGGCTTTTGCTGACAAAGGGAAGTGGTGTTTAGCAGTTTCTGCCAACAAACCGGTGTTTCTGAATGGGCTGATGGTGGGATTTAGCGGATTTGAAGCGAAAGCATTTGATGTGCGGAGAGCATCCTCTCAATATCATTGTCTCTTTTTTGACGGAGGTGGTGTTTAGCAGCTTTTGCATCTGAACTCTTCATATGCATAATATTATAACGAGATGATAGCAGCATACATGCTTTTATCTTTTGCATGTTTACCCTCCTCCTTTTTCCTCTTTTTTTTTCCTAAATGGAAAAATGGGCTTCTGGTGGCTTAGACCCTTTTCTTTCCATAATTTCAATTTGTTATGATTTAGAACGTCTCCCACTCCTGCTCTCCCTAAAGACGTCACATGCTTAAATCCACCACTATTGCTAAGGTGTTCTTGGTGATTGCTACGTGATCGTTAGAATGTTCTGCGTGGATGCTATGTGCTTTCTAAGTTGTTCTGGGTGGTTTTGCTAGATGTTTCCTTCATATCTAGTGTGAAAAGCATCTCTGTGATCTTCTGGTCTGTAGATGTGACTCGGGTTCCTCCTTCAGTGTGCGTCTGTGGGTTTTTCACCCGTTTTATCATTCAGTGGGTGAATGGAGCACCTGATGACTTAGTGAAGTAGAACCGCACTCTCCTCAACAACACATGATTTGAGGAATCATTCATGTCTGGAGCACAAACACTGCGAGACAACGCATACCCCTCAACTTTAACACCCAGTACAGTATGAGCAATAATAGTGCTGCTTACCTTATAAAACAAAACAGATGTTGATGAGCACAGTATGATGATGATGATGATGATGATGAAGGCAGAGCCCTCGGGCCTCTCTTACCATGAGTGCGTTGTTGCAGTCGGGGTGATGCAGCGTGCAGAAGTGGGCCACCGCATACTCGATCAGTGCTCCAAAGATGAAGCTGAAGCAGATGCCCAGGTACACGTCTATGGCCTTAATAAAGCAGTTGGCATTGGGCAGAGACGTGCGGGCACCCATCATCAGTGTGGTCATAGTTAGGACAGTGGTCACACCTGGAACAAGCACAGACAGCACACAGTCCGCTGAAACATCTGCCAAGTGTTTATAAGTCATAAACTGTCTTTCCAATGTATTGGTCTAAATAGGGTCTAAATATTAAATCTCCACTTAGTATAAGGAACTAATTTATGTTTTATCTGCATGTCTTTTCTTCAGTTTAACATTCTATTGGAACAGTTTGGGGATCACTCAAACTATTTTATTTTAATAAAATAAAAATAACACAGCCAATGAAATGCATAACTGTACCTATGCAAATGCGTGCGGGGACAGATGATTGGCTGATCCAGAAAGAGACCCAGGAGAGAACCACCAACAGGCTGGAGGGCACGTATGTTTCCAAGATGAAGTACAGGATGCTCCTCTTCAACTCGAAATGAAAGACCAGCCTGGGATAATTTCCTGGGAAGAGAATCAGAGAATCTTTTCTCAGTGATATAAAACATTAATGCTAAAGTAAAAAGTCTTCTGCTTCAAGACCATCAATAAATCAGAGATTTAGAAGTTACTGGAGTGGTTTCTATATGTCACTCTTAAAATTATGGAAAAAAGACCACATCCAAATAGAGGGTATGCACGTGACGTCACCGTCGACCGTTATGACTGCGGTTACGCCCACAGAGTGGCAAAAAGACTGAGTGGCAGCATTGTTTTTCAGCGTGAATGCCACGAAAAAAACACAAAACACATCCAAAACGGGAAAGAGCTTTGCAATTGACTGTACAAATAGCTTTGACACAAAATCTGAGGTATATTTTTACAGACTGCCAAAAGTTACAGAAAAAAAGAAGCAAGTGAATCACTGCAATTCACAGAAACATTTATATATTCTGCATAATTGGGTGTTTTTAAATAAACACTGACAAAAACTATTCAAGTTTTAGGGCTGGACGATATGACGATATATATAACATTGATATAAGTGATCACTCCGATTTAGACCTACCTATATTGAAGTTATATAAAGCGTTCACTGGCAGATTTGCTTTATGTATTTCCCCGGCGTCGAAATCAGGCACATATACAGTGCACAGCATAAATGAGTACACCCCCTCTGAACAAATATAAAAGATGTATTTCTTTATGATCACTAATTCAATTCATGGAAAGATGGCAAAACTAAAATGTATTAAACATATAGATAATAAAAACTGAATAAAAACATAATAAAAACAGTCACTCTTTTCATAGCTTTTGCTGGCTCTGAGACACTCGCTTGGTATTTCTCCTGCTCTTTGTCTAGAAAAAAAATCCCTCATCACTAAATGAAAGCTTAAAATGAAGGCCTGATTATTTCAGGGGCCTTGTCACAGGTCCATTGTTTTTGAATTCCTGTGTTACTTTTGCTATATTTTCACACTTAAAACAATGATTTGTTAATCCTCTTGTACTACTGTCCTCTTTTGTGCTAAGAAATAAGTCTCCTGACAGTTCTCTCTCAAGTGCTTCCATTGTTGTCAGCATTAAGTCTGAGAATGATTCAGTGGGCTATATAACAGTTTTAATTGTCAAGAAATTACTTCTCTTTAAATGTTTTGGTTCAACATACTTAACTCTTGATCAAACATTGCCTTAAACTAACACAAAAGTTATTTAGTAACTTTTAGGAGGGTGTACTCATTTTTGCAACAGAACATTTTATCACCTTGATAAGAAAATCTTATTTTCCTGAATAATTTTGACATGCTTCTTTGGTAATTGATTAAGCAGACTTGCTGGAACATTATATCTCTAAAGAACCCTAACATGTCTTCTAAGTAATTGAGTAATTGTTGACTTTCAGAAGTTTCTGAGGGGGTGTACTCATTTATGCTGTGCACTGTAAATGTCAGGAAACACAATTCCTGGCTGCATGTCAATATCCATGGATTAGGTTTATTTGATAAGTTATAAGGAACACTTTCGAGCCCAACCTTTAGTGTAATTGTTTGTTTTACTCATGTTTTCGCAGTTTCCCCTATTAAATCCAGTCATGCAGCAGGTTCTTTTGCCACTCAGTCCAGCTGAGGGAGCGTGTTCTGGCGGGAAAGTGACGTCAATGCATACCCTCTATACGGGAGTGAATCCACCAAATTATTTTTCAGGAGTCACACCTGAACTCACACTGATCATCATCCCAGCTAGCAAAAATATGTTTATATATTACTTTGCTAACATTCCCAATATGTTATAAAAATGTTATTTCTGAATGTTCTCTGAATGTTCAAAATGTCCAGTTTTTTAAATGTTTTAAAGTTTTTTCTTGGTTATGTGAACGTTGAATATTCAATTTTGCAAACATAATGGGAACATTAATTTTGAATGTTCTCTGAATGTTCTGAAACAAGTAGTAACATTTAAAAAATGTCCAACTAAAACATTTCAGAAAAACATTTTATAAATAACGTAAATGAGCTAAGGTTTTGAGAACATTATTTAAGCCTGGATAACTTTGAACGAATGTTCTATTAACGTTATTAGAAGACCATTGGTTCATAACTTTGAGAGAACCTTGCCAGAATGTTTGCCAAAGTTCTGAGAATGTTTCCTGTTAGCTGGGATAGTGATAACAGCAATAGTCTGCCATAAACAAGAAACATGGACACAGACACTTTAACCTGTTTTGGTGCTATTTTTTATGAAATTATGATCTGCCATATTTTAGTAAACTGCTCATCAGATATTTGACTACCGTATTTGTGGCCTTGTGTACCTGTCTCATATACAGCCTCAGACACTGAGGTGTAATGATCCTCTACGGTGTACTGGGCCAGCCTCAGTGTGTCCAAACCGCTCACAGACTCGTTCCCACGCGCCCAGTAAAACATCACGTCATTGACATTATAACCCCCTGTGGACAAAGAAACAGTTCTGCTATTATGACAGTATGAACAGCACATGTAAAGATCACACTTTCATACGTGGGAAATAGATCTGACATGTCTCGTCATATTCACCATAACTGCATGTAAAATTCACCCTTGTAATGTATGAATTACACTATAAGTATTACACAGAAAAGCTATTCAAATGTTTGGGGTCGGTAAGATTTTTAAAAGTTTTTGAAAGAAGTCTCTTCTGCTCATGAAGGCTGCATTTATTTGATCAAAAATACAATAAAAACAGTGAAATATCATTACAATTTAAGGTAACAGTTTTCTATGTGAGTATATTGTAAAATGTAATTCATTCCTGTGATCAAAGCTGAATTGTCAGCATCATTACTCCAGTCTTCAGTGAATAAATAAACGAATTGTGCATCAGATCTCACGTTATGATGAACAGGAGAAGAGAGTTTGATATGTGAAGGTTCATTTTCAAGTGTCACCACATTGTGAACAACCCTACAAAATAAAATGATTTAAGCATAAAATCAGGCTTGAGGTGTGAATGCATTAATTCATATTTATTTACATATTCAGTTATTATAAATATTATATATACACACATATATTGATGTGTAAGCGACTGTATCAGAAAACTAATTAATTAAGATAAATGTCCACATGTGTCAGTGTGTAATATCATTATGTGTCCTCTTGGTGGCTCTGTGTCACAGTAATCAGATAATATGCAGCTGTAAGATCTGTTTTTTTGCACCAGATGCATGTGACGTTCATTAATGTGTATTTTCCCATGTGTTACTCAGACTCCCTGAGGACAATAATGGCACATGACCAAGGAAGAGAGCAGGAGTGTTTATATCACTGCTGTTTGTGTGACACTCTCACATTATATATCTGTACTGTAACCTGTGATTTAAGAAACACTGCACTGCAGAAACAACAGCAGGGTGTGAGTTTTGTGTTAACTGAATGCGATACTAACACAACAAGACTTTAAAGACCCTCGTTTGAAACAAAGCCCCTCAATCTACCGTGTCTCCATAAGAAACGATCAGACACAAAGATGGAGAATCTCTCAGCTCCTGTCACCATCAAATAAATATTTGAGCTCAATTTCAGATGTCTTCGAGCGCTACATCGATATGAAGCTGAATACTGTACATTTCCAAAAATAAAAATCCCTGGAGGAAGTCAAGATTGCATAAGAATGGGTGGACTAGACACATCTTTCATTCATCACATGGTTTTATGTTCAAAATGATTGTATTTGGCATTTGCGTTCAGACAAGTGATGTACAAGTAGTCAAGTTTAAGATTAATTTGTGACAACCTGCTGGATACTGTCATGTGATGGTATTTACTTCATGCTGCCATTTCTGGGTGTTTTCTAATAAAAGCACAACGCAACTGAAGCGGTCAAGTGAGCAAAAGCCATTTTATCTGAGCTTATTGTCTTTGCTGAAGTTTCTACAGCAAGAAATGTGCCCACCATCACTAGTAGATGTATTTAAATGATCTTTTTGTGGAAAAATACACTTTAAAAATTCCAAAAGAACTGAATGTTCATATGAAAGATAATTCTCAAAAAAATCTTTGCAAAAATTCTGGCCTTTTCAAATTTGGAGCAAAATGTGCTTAAATCATCTTTTTGAGAAAACACTTAAAAATTGCAAAAGAATGGCACATTATATTTATATGAAAGATTGTGCAAATCATGGATCGCGGAACCGGGGGCGCCCGGGCCTGGGTAACTTTTGAGGTCTGGTACAAATATGATATACAAAAATACAGAGGCTACAGGTTCATATATATGCATGATTAATCATTAAAATATTGCAATCTCGATTCAATCACACACGCGATCTTATTCCTATATGACAACGATTCCTCAGTCAAACCTTTAAAGTTACGAACATGCCGGAATATTAATTTAAACCTGCTTTCACGGAAATTTGCGCTGCCGCCAATTTTTATTATTTAAAAGTTGCACATTGCACTTTTAAATAATATTTTCATGAAAAATACACTTATAATGGCAAAAGAACTGCACAGAATGTTTATATTAGGGCTGCACAATTTATCACGATTAAACTGCACGCGATTTGGCAAAGGCTGCGATTTTTTCATGCGCAGCTTGTCAGAGTTATACGGCTCTGTGATCAGTAGTAAATGGTTCTCCATCTGAAAGTCAGAGGGCGCTCTTGCGCAGAAACTCTAAATATGCCCTGCCACAGAAGAAGATAACACCCATTATATTGCTGCAGCTGAATAAACAGAAGATTGAAAAGCTTTGATTGAACAAACATGACTAATAAACACACGACTGCCTTATTCTGTGTAAGAAGCCAAATCATCTCAGAAGGATGCTCAACTGTCGTTATGAAGTGAGTGTGGAGTAAAAACATATTAAATGTTGTTTTTGTTGGACAAGATGTTAATAAATGCTTCTCATGTCTGGAAAGATGTTTGACGCGTGTAGCTTTTTCAAATGTACATTATAAGCGACTCAAACTCGCAGTGCTTTCAGATGAATTAGCATTTGGAGCCGTACTTCATTGACAAGCCACGCATAAAAAAAACAATCGCAGTGTTTGCGATTTTATAATCACACTAAGATTTGCGTTTAAGCAATAATCGCATTTAAGTTCAATGTTATTTTTCATATTGTGCGATAAATCATGCAGCCCTAGTTTATATGAAATATTTTGCAGATAATTCTCCTTAAGAAAATTTGAGGCAAAATTGTCATGAAAAGTATGTAGTATGTAGGCTTCAGATTGTGCATTAAGAAACCTTATTTTGCCTTTTAATTTGTGGAGTGTGATACGACTCAGGCATATCTTGAAATTCACCCATGGGCGGCCGCTAGCAGCTTTCTGTCGTGTCATTAGAGAAAGACTCTGCGGATTGTGGGCGACTCTGAGACAGACAGGCAGACTTCAGAACCTCCTCTAACCCTCCTACTCTTCATGCCGCTGCGCTCTTATTTAAGCATAAGCAGAAGACGTGGAAGAGAGCCACATCCAAAACTCACAGGCGTCTAAATAAGAACGAGAAGATCAGAGAACGACAGACGGGCGGAACGATAAAGACAAAGATAAAGGCAGCAGCTTTACGGCCCAAACGACAGCAAATCAGGTTTCATGGGACACAAAATTGACCCAAATCTAGTGGCTGTCACACACATATCATGCCAAATGCTTCTCAAGGGCAATTTTGACAGATTTCTGCCTGTCTGTATTATTCATTTATATAAATGACCTTATGCAACTACACATTTGCATTGCATACAAGTGCAAGGAAAATTAACATATTTGAATGCGACTTCTACAGTTGTGCAACCCCAACATGTTCTTATAAAATATGAATATGAAACATTGTCCAGTTATATGAGTACAGATGTCACAAAAAAGAGCCACAAAAACATCAGCTTGTTGCCAGAGCAACACTTAGTAAAAGATGGAAAATGCATGAGTTTTCTTACAGCTCTCCAGTTGTAATGTGCACGTCTGTTTGTCCATGGGATATTTGGTCAGGTCCATGTTACAGGCCACAGTGGTGGTGATCCTACAGAAAACACACGGTTTAGATGTTTTCATCATTTCTGATCATTCAAAGAGGCACAGGCTGCATAACATCCTATACTTAATCAGTATCTTAGTCTTGTTTTCCAGTAGAAAAATCCAAACATCTATAAACCAAGACATTTAAGCACGATGCAAAACATCAAGACCGCTTAAACGGATTCACAGCGATACATCTGTGCTACAGACCCTCACCGGAGGGCATAGAGAACCGTCCCGTTGGGAAAGATCCGAATCAATCGGTTCTCCACTGTAATGTCATGGAGGAAGGACTTCTTGGAGTCCACTATAAAGGTGTCTGGGACCCACAGCAGCTCCACCAGTCGCCCGTCCAGACTTAAACTCTTATTGCCTTCAAACACCAGCCTCTCATCCGTCCAGCGCTGCCGTAGGAAGATGGTGGCCGTGTAGTCCTGCGGACAGGATTTAACCATGCAGGTTAATCATGAAGGAATGAAGTACTTGTAATACAACAGCAGAGCATCCTGGGATTTAGCAAAATATACAAACATTTTATGAACAGCGTATTAGAAACTGTGTGGGATGAGCCAAAGTTTAATACTTGAGGTAAAGAATTAGAACAAACCCTTAACTTTAAGTACAAGCAATAATAATAATAATCAATGTTGAATTATCATTATTTACATTATTATTATTAAACAAATAATACTACTAATAATAAATATTTTTTGAATATTATTATTTATTTTTACTATTTATTATTGATGTCAAAAAAATAATAATACATTTGTAAATATTACTGTTTATGTTCAATTAATTTATTATTAGTAGTATTATTCTTTTGTATTTTTAAATGAATAATAATAATACATGTTTAAATATTATTTTGAATTATTATTAATATTATATTTAATAAAAAATAACAATAATAATAATAAATGTTTTTTAAAAATTATTTATTTTCCATTATTGTTGTCATTAAAAAATTAAAATTTCAGTAATAATAATAATAATTAATAATAATAAATGGTGATTATGTATATTACTATTATTAAACAAATAATAATAATAATAATTTTTAAATATTATTATTTATTTTTTTATTATTGATGTCATTACAAAATAAACATCATCAATAATAATAATAATAATTTGTAATTATTATTTATTTTTATTCATTCATTATTGGTAATATTATTCTTCTGTATTTTTAAATTAATAATAATAATTAATGTTTAAATATTGTTTTGAATTATGGTTAGTATTATATTTATTAATAAACAAAGAATAATAGTAATAATAAATATTTTTAATAATTATTTATTTTTCATTATTGTTGTAATTTAAAAATTAAAATATCAGTAATAATAATAATACATAATTTTTAAAATTATTTATTTTCCATTATTAATTTTTTGTAATATTTTTGTTTTTTAAATTACTGTTGTTAATAACAATAATAATAATAATTGTGTGGGATGAGAAATGTTTATTAGCAATAAATAAATAAATAAATAATACCCACTAACAAGCACATTAGAATGTTCAAGTTATTATTCATGTAAACTGCTGTATTTAAAATATTTTAATCACAGATGTGTGAAGTTGCACTGATCCTCTCACCATGTTGATCTCTGAAATCGTATCAATACTGGCGATGTCCAAACTCATGCCCACCGTGACAGGACCATCTAAAAACAGAGATGAAGAGAAGGCATGTAAATGTCATGTGCATTTCAATAATGCAGCTCTGCAGCACATAATCATTCTTAGAAACGCTGTTAAAGATGGAAACCCTGGGAGCGAAACTCCATGCTGCACTCTCTGCTCATTAAAGCTGATAATGTGGAAAGCATATATGTTTTACTTCTTCGAAAATCTTTACATTTACAACGTAACACAGTGAGTCAGAGTCATGAAGATGATTTGCGTGAACATGTGGTGAACAGTTTTGCGCACAAATTAACGAAAAATAGCAATGACTTCAGTGGAACACAACAAGATTTTGAATATTTGCTGAGGTAATAATCAAAACTGCTCTCATCATTGTTTTCAATACACATGCTGCTCTTTCTATGGCTGTTTTTACATTTGGTTTCGCCGTTTGAGCTGATTTAATTCCACTGTACTTTGGGGTCCGCAATACGTGACTATCAGAGTGAATACAAGCAGCAGCTGTTTACCACTGAAACTAGGCAATGACTTTCACTGTTATTGAAGTGTTTGTCCCTTTGGATTCACCAGTAAATCACACACAGAGCGGCGCTCGTGTTTCTCTGCCACAAATTCACTGCAAGAGATGTGAAGGATGTGAGCAGAAAACAGCAATTTATTCTGAGACAAGCAGCTGTGAGAAATACATTATACTGTATGTGTGACGGGGAACATTGAAGATGCAAATTATTCGCCATCAACAGCAGATTGCTTTCATACCAACTGCAAACTGTACTGGAGTTAACTGGAGCTTTGTCTCATTAAACAGCTTAAGTCAGCTACTTTTACATTTGCATTCATGCTTTTGGCAGATGCTTTAATCCAAAGAGTCTTAACATTGCATTCAAGGTTTACACTTCATTAGTTCATGCATTTCCTGGGAATCAAACCCATGAATTTGGCATTGCTAGCACCATGATCTAGTGTTTACAGGAATACTTCTGTTAGTTGCTTATAGTTATCTTCTAAATGGCTTAAAAAAGCACATAATTATTGTTTTAAATTCATGTGTCTCGTAATCTTGAATCAGAATAACTTCCCCTCCCTCTTGACAACTTGTCACTCATATGAGATCCACTAATAGCAAACCACAACCATCTAATCAATTCCCCACAGACAAAATCAAGCCCCGCCCTACATTTGTTCTTGTTCCAGAAGCCGTTTCTATGGGGAGAAAAGACTACAGCAACTTTTGTTTCATGCCGACTTTAAGTTATGAGTTGACAAACTATAGTTTTAAAATAGATTCCTGTTGGAGAAACAGTGGAGTAGAGAGTAAAGTGATGCTGGTAAGAGACCAGACTGCTGGGGAGGCAACAGAAAAACATCATTTACAATAATTTACAACAGGAGCAACAGGAGGAGACAAGGAGAGACACACAGACAGCAATGAGTTTCTCTAACCTGTGTGTGCTGGATTTATTTCCTAAAGTTTATTTTACATTAGTAAAACAATGCCGGTGTATGAGCATTAGGGCTGCACGATTATGACAAAAGTCATAATTGTCGAATTATTCCATTAAAGCTGCAGTCCGTAGTTTTGCCTCTTTGTCGCCATCTCTGTTTGAAACCTGCAATTGCAGTTGTTTGCAGAATTATTATCTTTACGTGCACTGTGCATCGCACGACTCCTCAGCGTGGATGAATCTAATGTTTGCTGTCAATCACCACATCGGTGTGGATACTGTACTTTGGAATCACAGATTATAGTCTTGGAAGTATGACCAAAATAAGAATTTTCAACGGAAAATGTCCTCTGAACAAGTAAGTAACATGTCTGCCACGTTTGTTCTGACTGAGGTAAAAAAAAAAGCATTACGGTGATTAAATCTAACGTTCGCTTAGCTCGGATCACGTCAAACTGTGCAAATTATTATTATTGTTATACTTTCTCAAATTGTTAATGTTAACAACATCAGCATTGCATGACTATGTGTATTTAGTGTGTATTAGCCTTACCTATAGATCTAATCTCTAACATTTATTTGTCATACCATACAATCCGCCATCAAAATGATAAGTTTAATTATTGCAGCTGCTGTGACAAAAGGTTATAAATGATCTGTCTCACATGCCTACTAGCTGGGACTCGTTTACAGACGTGATTGATTATTAATTATGATTATCACAATTACATTGAATGATGTTTTGAATAGCTTTATACCATTGTTTGAAACAACTGCATGCCATATTTTTATGTAAAAAATAACCCAAGCTGAAAACACTCTTCATGAAAATTTGTATTGCTTTTCTATAGCATTAAGCCTCAAATGTCAACTGTACAATGGATTGGTTTCTTCTTTAAATAAAAAAGTAAACATATTCATGTTATAATAATAGGGGCTTTCACACCATGTTGTTCTAGGAACTTAGTTATAGGAAACAGCCACCAGGCCACCAGAACTAATGTTTCTCTAGGGCCATTTTCTTGGTTGCATTTGCACCGCCAGTAGGAACTGTGAAGTTATGAAAACTGCACTTCTTGTTGTGACTTTTAATTTTGACAGCGTGGCGGACTTTATTATTTTGATGGCGCTGAGAACAGCTCAGCCAGAGACTGAGCACACAGTGCTCGCATTCTCCTTCTTCATTAGTTTACGATCTGTTTAACAGTCCTGTCTAATATGTTATTAGATAGAACAGTTATAAAAAGAGTAGACAGTGTATGAAAAGGTTTTAGCTTTTGCCGTGTGGTTGATCCCCATTGTCGCTAGCTGAGGAGAAATACATAATCATGTTTCGCCTGGTCCGCTCAAAGTTGTGCTGGATTTTCTCCTTAGCATGTTTGCAGAATTAGTTCATGGAGTAAATATATAGGCTGTGTACACGTTTTTTAAAAAATGGCGGGTGCTGGCGTTTCACGTGCGTTCGACCAATCAGCGTACTCTTACACGGCACTGGTAGTTCTTTTTGTGCTGGGTTAGACTTTTCACACTCTAAAGTAGTCATGATTCGCCTCTCACAATGTAACATGCTTTAAACACACATCTTAAAGGATTAGTTCACTTTCAAATGAAAATTAGCCCAAGCTTTACTCACCCTCAAGCCATCTTAAGTGTATATGACTTTCTTCTTTCTGATGAACATAATCGGAGATATATTAATAAATATCCTGACGCATCCTAGCTTTATAATGGCAGTGAACGGGATCAACGAGTATGAGCTGAAGAAAGTGCATCATAAACATACTCCACACGGCTCCGGGGGATTAATAAAGGCCTTCTGAAGCGAAATGATGTGTTTGTGTAAAAAAAATATCCATATTTAAACAAGTTATGAAAATATGTATGAAAAAAGTAAAATATCTAGCTTCCGCTAGACCACCTTCCATATTCAAGTTATGAAGAAAGTGTAAACTGGCGTTGCGTCCGTTACACTTTTTCCGTAAGTTTAATAGGGAAGGCGTAGGACATAGCGTAAGCTTTGTGAACTGCAAGAGTTTTACACTTTCTTTGTACGTTGAATACGGAAGGCTGAAAGTGAACTAATCCTTTAAGCACACAGAATAATGTAAGTGGATATTTTTTGAAATTGTGGATATTTTTTGAAATTACGAAATCGTGGCATCCGTAATCGTAATCGCGATTAGAAATTCGATTAATTGTGCAGCCCTAGTGAGCATGCATATTGCATGTGTCATCGCAATAAATAATGCAACACAAGTGCACTGCATCCTCAGAGATGCCATAAGAAGTGCTATAATGGGCATTAACATTAACAGTCTTCTTCTACAGTCAGATTTCTCTGTCAGGTCAACTACAGCTTAAAGAGATTCTTGCTGAGAACCGTTGACATGTTTTGCATGTACAATGAAACAGTGTCCTTAGTGATTTCTGTGTCTTTCTTTCCCTTTCTGATTGATGATGCTGTGGCTTAATTACATTTAGAATTCACATCTGAATGTATAATATAATGGAGCATCAATCAATCTGTTTTCAGATGAACATGTGAGGGAGTAAAGCACCTACAATATACACATGCAAAACATTCATTATGTCCTCACTGTCAAAGAAAGGCCGGAGGTATTTGTTGTATCCTTTCATGAGCTTCTGGATGGTCGGAGGAAGAATCTCTCCCTCTTTCACCTCGGCGCTGAGCAGAGAGTTTTCCAAAAACCTGTGGGAGAAAAACAGAGGAATATGAATGAAGAGAAAGAAAGTTTTCACCAAATGCTCTCTCACGTCCTCTACACATTTATGAGCTCATTATTTCAGGGCAGATTGCTGATGGACGATTTTGCTTCAGCTTAAAATCGGCAGCCCACAGAGTGTTCAGAGAACCCAGAACAACTTTAAATTAAGACAGAGAGAGAAAGGAGAGAGGGCGAAAATAAGCTCATTTTCATAATTGGATTACTTTGATCTGTTAGTGTGGAAGACTTGAAAACGTACCATCAGCACTCGGATTTCATCACGTTTGACTTTTGCGCAGAACAGCAAAATAAACCACTGCACCTTCAGCAGAAACTAAAGCGCATTTACGATGCCATGAAGTGACATGTACAGTAAATACACAGAGACATACTAGATGAGCATGGTAAAAACTGTCAGTAAAAAGTAAAAATTATCTACTGTATTACTGTACTTGTCATCAGTATCATGCACATTACATAATCAGAGGACATTTGTTTACAATTTAAATTAGTTCATTTAAAAGTAAAAATGACAAGGCTTCTACAGGGCTGCACGGTTTGTGGAGAAATTCTAATTGCTATTTTTCTGAAAGAAAAAAATGCAATTGTGATTTAAAATGCAATTTAAAAAATTACAGGCTTGCTGTGCTTGTTTGTAGGGTTACATAATTTGACCAATATTTTGTGATTGTATATCAATATAGCTATAAAATATTATTAATAATAATAATAATTATTATTATTACTAAAAACAAAATAATAAATGTTATTACTATTCTAATATTAACTATGCATATTCAACATGCAATATCACAGTAAAATAAAATAAAAAGTTAGAAAAATAAGAAAAGCAAACTAATATAATAATATTTTATTTAAATATAATTTTTTCAATAATTATTCTTTTTATTATTATCATTACTAAAAAACAAAATAATACATATTGCTATTGTGATATTTACTATGCATATTCAACTTGCAATATATCACTGTAAAATAAAAAAAAAAATAGTAAGAAAAATAAGAAAAGAAAATATAACAATATTTTATTTAAATATTTTATAATCTTAATATCTTCATTTTAAAAAATTAAACCATCAAACTTTTATTTTTAGGGAAATCCGAACACTTTTCTATGGACAGGCATATTTGCAAATTAATTTAATTATATTGCAGGCTTTGCGATTTGATAAACGCACTATGCCATATTGAGCTTTCGGGTTTTATTTAGATTAATCATGCAACTCTACTAAAGACATCATCTGTATGACCATAAATGAGTATTTTAAGTTGCTCTTATAACAAAACAAACAAAAAAAAAAAAAAATCCAAAATCCAAAACGCCTCTGTCAAATCCTGAGGGATAAAAGGAAATAATGCAGAAGATGTAAATGATTTTATGCTCAAGTATTTAAGGAGGAAACAGGCCACTCACTAAAATCAAACATTTATATTTGTTCAAAGATCAAAACATCTCCACATTACAATTCAACACATTACAGCCACATTGTACTTTTAACAACCGTCTCGTTAGTGTTTATATCTTCTACTTCTAAAAATACATTTTAGGACAAACATCTGAGAAACTCCATCAGTCTGCTGAGCTTTGAAAGAGCAACATCTGAGAAGCTGAATTTCCAGCTGTGCAGCTAAATACTGGCTGAAAATAAACTACAAACAGCCAAGAGACACAATCCTAACCTCTCTCATTACAAAATCAACCCTGCTTCGTCTTGAATGTTAGGTATGATGCCTGACATCCATCCACACCAGTGTTCAGTAGGAGGAGTGTGTGTGAATGAGTGACAGCGGTGGCGCGTGTTTTATCATACGAGCGGGAGTGTTTGTGCATGTTTGTTGTTCTGCCAGGCCTGTGAGGTCGTGTGTGGGATGAGAAGGAACCTCTCCAGCTCAGTTTCTGGCAGTGTTTGCCTTTGATTTCACACAGTCAAGACACTAGAAATCCTAACATGACCTTCAGTTTCCCATATCAGGGTGAATCTCACATAACATTGTCCAGGTCACAATTCACTATACAAACAAATAGCAAAAAATATGAATAATGTAAGAAATAATATTTATATTTTTAAAATACCTCGTATTATATTTTTCATCCCTCGGTTGTCTCATTCAACAGAAAAGTGTTGGGAATTATTCCCTTCGGTCTCAAAATAGTTATACTCTTTCTGTTCCATTTGTCAGAACTGAACTGGGAAAAAGAGCTTTTATGTATGCAGCTCCGTTTGACTGGAATTTACTCCAAATTGAAATTTAAAGAGATTTTTAATCTTAGAGAAATTATCCTGGTTAAGTAAAGGTTCAATTAGAAAGAAAGAAAGAAAGAAAAAGAAAACCCTAAATTAGCATAATTCAGTTCTCAATGATGATTCTCAATGGATTCTCATTACTTTAATAGTTTTTTAATTACATTAGCATAAAGCTTATTTTACCATGATATAAAAATTCTTTATAATTTAAATAATACTGTATAATTACAGTAATAAGCATGATGTTTTCGGCATTACAATAATGAGAATTGGGGGAAATATGCTTAAATTTCAGAGAAAAAGAAAGTCACAATGCAGAAAATCCTAAAAATACTCTTCATCTTCTTCAAGATAACTTAACATAACTAAACATAACTTATGCACAAAGTGCTTTTTATCTTGGGTAAAATATGTGCCAGACTTTGTGACAGGTTTTATGAGATGCACACATTAAAATAAACAGACTTCTAAAAGAAAATGTGACAGCTGATGTTGTTTCTTAATGATTAAATTTAGAAAAGAGGGGGATGAAAAAGAGAAACGGTTGATAACTTTGGACATGAAAGAAGCATTTCAGATCAGACTGGAAATCATGCAGCAACAAAATACAGATCATATCAACTCATGTCTGTCAGGATGATGAGATTCTGAGATTGACAGCACCTCATCGGGGTCACTTTCAGATTGAATTGGGAAGGATCCATCTGCAAATACGACTCATTCCTCCAAAACTTGTTGGAATGATTTGGCAGACGGCATTAAAGGGTTAGTTCACCCAAAAATTAAATTTCTGTCATTAATTACTCACCCTCATGTAGTTCCACATGTAGTAAGACCTTTGTTCATCTTCGCACACAAATTAAGATATTTTTGATGAAATCCGTGAGCTTTCTGGCCCCTGATAGACTGTACCGCAATTACCACTTTCAAGGCCAAGAAAGGTAATAAAGACATCGTTAAAATAATCCATGTGACTACAGTGGATCAACCTTAATGTTATGAAGCGACGAGAATACTTTTTGTGCGCATAAACAAAAATAACAACTTTATTCAACAATTTCTACTCTTCCATGTTAGTCTCCTATGCTGATCATGTAGTAGACACAGCCGACTCATTATTAGCTGGCTCCTGTGTCAGCATCACACCCACGCGTCGTGGTGCTCACGTGAACAGCGTCGGCCAATACGGAGCCGCCGCTCTGATATAAAACCCGGAAGTGGTGGATTCCATCAAAAATATCTTAATTTGTGTTCCGAAGATGAACAAAGGTCTTACGGGTTTGGAACGACATGAGGGTGAGTAATTAATGACAGAAATTTAATTTTTAGGTGAACTAACCCTTTAATGCCATCTGCCAAATCATTCCAATAAATTTTGGAGGAATGATTCGTATTTGCAGATGGATCCTTCCCAATTCCATCTGCAAAAAACAGGCATTACACAAAAAATGTAAGTGTAATGATGCACTGTCCGTCTGCAGCCACTTCTGGACACATAAATCACATGCACACGCCAATACTGGCTTGAATACATACAACATATGTTCTTTGTTCTTTTATACTTTGGAAACTGTGCACCCCATCTCTACTCATTCCCACAAGTGAATGCCATTGACCTCTGTCTGACCTGAATCCCATCCATGCTTTAATAAAAACAACAGACCAGGGTCAAAAGTTAATAGAGATTTGAGGCAAAAATGCCACCAAAATGAACAAAAATACTCCCCAAATTCAAGATAAGGGGGCAAAAAAAAATTCCCAGCACAATATAACTAAGTTTATTACAACTGTTACAATTAAAGTGAAATGTGAAAATGAATGACGTGTAGATTGCGCATTACATTTAGATCTACACACAATGCATCAAAGATTTATTTTTGCAGAGTTGAGCATTAGAACCAATCACAAACATTTCTGTTGAGCTTATGAATGCAGCAGCCAATCAGAGATGTTTACATTAGTCACCAGTGATGAAGAAATTCTCTTTGTTTTTCGTGCTGCTTAAATAACCAATGTGAAGTCTTGATTTTCTAATATCCAGCGTTAGCGTCAGTTCTGGCAGGTCACGTCAGTCAAGCTCGCATCAGCTGACTCCCAGGTGACTTACGTCTACCTATAGGAATACGACACCTATCACAGCATCCATATATAAGCTCCTCAGTATTATCAGCAGCTATTGCATTTCTCAGGAGCTAATTACCCTCCTCCATCCCCAGCTCCTCCTCTCTTCAGTCAGGATTGGCCTTATGATTCCCCTGAATCAGACTAACTCTTGAAATATATGTACATGTTAAATTATTGACATTAATTATATCTGCATACGTTGGTTCTGTTCTGTTTACCCTAAGGGGGGTTATTGCTGCTTTCCCTGCTCTTATCCATGCTAGGCTGCATGAATGCGCAGGGAGTTCTTGCCTAGAACAGAACCATACCACCAATACAAACTCTATGCAATTATCAATCATATTTGATGATAGTGGTCCTTACAGAAGTGTAAATAAATGGATCTTAACTTGTTTTGTCTGTGTTGCATACAAAAATATGATGCCGTTTCCCCCCAAAAACTGTTTTATATATTCTATTAATCAATAGTAATAATCATTATTACTATATCAGGAGCAATAATCAACAATACTAATTATAGCAATAATATTGCAGCACTACCCTGTAATGAATTCATGTTTTTTTTAATGTAATAATTTATATACTTCATGTAGGATTTTTACATTATACAACATAATGCAATAGTTGTGTAAATGCATGTAAGCCATGTGAAAACTGACCTTACCAAAGTAAAAAAAAAAAAAAAAATGCCCCTGGAAATAAATTCCAGAGGGCAAATGGAAAAGTTCATTTCTGACCTTACAAAAGACTTCATTAAACACTTGAGCATAAAAAAGGTCAATGGTGTAATTTGTCTGTATGTTAAAACACTTTGTTTAAGGTTAATGTTCAGAGTCACTATAAGTCAGTTTGACTTCCTGAAGAGTGAAATACTGTGAATATTTTAGGAAATGTAGTTAAAGGAAGAATGCATTGATTCCCCACATCTGACCTAAATCTCCAGCCCAGACATGTAAAACAGAGCAGCATTCTCCTCACATCATTATTCTCTTTCATCCCTTCCGGTCCTCTTACTTTCTCTCTTCATCTACGACTACCAGGCTGGTTTGATCTTCGAGGTGCTGAGGAGGTCATGAGCATCAGCGGTGACACACTGACAGCCCTTTAAAAACACCTGCGACAGCCAGACACATACTTTAACATGCAGAAACCTCAAAAACAGTTACACTGAATAAAAATTAGGTGTAGAAAGAATTTTCACTCAGAAATTGCTAGTAAATTTCACAAACAATTACAAAGAAATGGCGAGTAACATTCATTTAAACATGAAATTCTGAAGTAGAAAAACTGACATATTTACAACTTCAAAAAATCATTTTTACAGCATACTTATGCACATGTATTATGTATTTTTTCCTTAAAAAATCTCTTTATAAAATGAAATGCCTTAAAAAATGTATTTCAAGTTATTTTGCCCCACCCAGTTCTGAAACCCATTTCAGATGTACAACCTGAATTCCGGAAAAGTTGGGACGTTTTTAAATTTGAATAAAATGAAAACTAAAAGACTTTCAAATCACATGAGCCAATATTTTATTCACAATAGAACATAGATAACATAAATGTTTAAACTGAGAAATTTTACAGTTTTATGCACAAAATGAGCTCATTTCAAATTTGATGCCTGCTATAGGTCTAAAAAAAGTTCTCACAGGGGCAACAAATGGCTGAAAAAGCAAGACATTTTGAAAAGATTCAGCTGGGAGAACATCTAGCAACTAATTAAGTTAATTGATATCAGGTCTGTAACATTAGCTATAAAGGGATGTCTTAGAGAGGCAGAGTCTCTCAGAAGTAAAGATGGGCAGAGCTGTGAAAGAATGAGTAAAAAGATTGTGGAATACTTTAACAACAATGTTCCTCAACGATAAATTGCAAAGGCTTTGAAAATCTTATCACCTACAGTGCACAACATCATCAAAAGATTCAGAGAAACTGGAGAAATCTCTGTGCGTAAGGGACAAGGCCGAAGACATTTATTGGATGCCCGTGGTCTTCGGGCCCTCAGACGACACTGCATCACTCATCAGCATGATTGTGTCAATGACATTACTAAATGGGCCCAGGAATACTTCCAGAAACCACTGTCGGTAAACACAATCCGCCGTGCCATCTGCAGATGCCAACTAAAGCTCTATCATGCAAAAAGGAAGCCATATGTGAACCTGGTCCAGAAGTGCCGTTGTGTCCTGTGGGCTAAGGCTCATTTAAAATGGACGGTTTCAAAGTGGAAAAGTGTTTTATGATCAGATGAGTCCAAATTTGACATTCTTGTTGGAAATCACGGACGCCGTGTCCTCCGGGCTAAAGAGGAGGGAGACCTTCCAGCGTGTTATCAGCGTTCAGTTCAAAAGCCAGTATCTCTGATGGTATGGGGGTGCATACATGCATACGGTATGGGCAGCTTGCATATTTTGGAAGGCATTATGAATGCTGAAAGGTATATAAAGGTTTTAGAACAACATTAAATGAAAAATACGTCAAAGACGACCATGAACTCTTCAGCAGCTGGAAACCTGTATCAGGCAAGAATGGGACCAAATTCCAACACCAAAACTCCAGAAACTCATAACCTCAATGCCCAGATGTCTTCAAACTGTTTTGAAAAGAAGAGGAGATGCTACACCATGGTAAACATGCCCCAGTCCCAACTATTTTGAGACCTGTAGCAGGCATCAAATTTGAAATGAGCTCATTTTGTGTATAAAATTGTAAAATTTCTCAGTTTAAACTTTTGTTATGTTATCTATGTTCTATTGTAAATAAAATATTGACTCATGTGATTTGAAAGTCTTTTAGTTTTCCGTTTATTCAAATACATTTTCACCAGTTCTGACGTGTGTGCAACGTTTTGTGAGTTTTTGAGCATATTTAGGCCTTCAAAAATGCGATTTACTTTGGAGAAGAAGAAGAAGAATAAACTGGGCAATTACAAAAGGGTCCTTGCACCTTGGTGCTCAGCACCTAATGAAATCAGGTGTGTAATCTATGCGAAGACACTGGTGATGATCTTCTCTTTGCAATGAGCACTTTTGTATTTTTATGGCCTCTGAACAAAGACTTTTGCAGATTTCTCTCAAATGACGGTGATTAGTTAAAATTTTATTGTAAATGTTTGTAAGGGAAACAAATATTTCATAGTTCCATGACATATTTATCATGACTGACATATTGGTACAAAAACCCATTAAGGTCTATAACACCTAGAGAAAGATTAGCGTCAGCATTCCCATTCATCTCAATAACAGATGCTCAGCTGGGGTTTCTAAAATAATAAGGCACCATTAAAGAATTGTGTGAGAAACAAGTCACAACTTAAATTGATGTTATTCAATAAAAACTTGTTCCAGAGAGAATACTCTTCAGAATATATAAAAACCTAGTTAGATGTTACACAAGAGCATGCTTAAATGTTGTAATTTGGCATATCTGACAGCGTATATTAGAGTAAAACTGTGATAGGGCCACACAACACAACTCAAAAAGCTTTTACTCTCATCCTCTTCCTCTCTCATCACTCATTCGATTCACTACAGAAAGCACAGGACACCTCCATCTGGTTTTCATTGTTCTCAGCAGATTCACTCTTTGGGATTTACTGCGCCATCCTTTCTCTTCTCTTACACACATTCTCGTCCGTTCTCGTGCCACGATTCCCTGCGGCTCTGAACAGGTTACATGTTCCCGAGGTCATGGATGGATGGGTCTGATGAAGCACTCATTCTGCTCTGTGTTCAGTGTTTCAGCAGTGGGATGTGATTTGATGAGTACATCTAATCAATGTAGTCCTGAATATTACTCCCACCGGCAGTGAATGCTTCACAGACCCTGAATTACAGACTATAGGCTCTTCAGCCATGATATTACAGGCTCTTCAGACATAAAATAGCCATTATTACGTACCATTAGGGTGATATATAATTTCATATTAATCCTTTCTTCACCAATTCAAATAACATGCATCTGAGATTCACTTCAGAGCATTTAACCATTTCATTTGATAAAAGACATTTTCTGAGTGTATCTGCCGATAGTTTTCTCTAATGAAACGCTTGTGAAGTGACTCTTAGAGCAGCTCTGAAGATGAAGTTCAAGTGTTCATGTCCTCATATAGTGAGATGACACACTCACAGTCTTTAATATTCACACACACACACACACACACTAGTCCATATCGCCATTTGATCAAGTGTACAGCCCTGCTTCTGACTTCAGCCAAATTCTGTGGCATTCCACACTATTTACTGTAGTAAGAGGAACACAAAGCTAGTTAAATGTTCAAATTAAAAACATGACCATAAGAGAATGTACATTCACTCAATTTAACTCGCATTTAGTGTACCAGTTAGGGCTGCAACAACTATTAGTTAAAATCGATAATAATCGATAATGAAAATCACCGACGTTTCTCATTATTGATTAGTCAGGTCTGCCCACCGTGCACAGAAAACTTTTGCCAGTCCCTTCAAATTACAGCACTGAACACATTTCTATGGACAAAAATGCATCTAAAAATGGAGGAAACCGATTGATCTGCTGCAGGAAAGGTACGTGATTCCAAGCTGCCCAAAACATGAGAATTCTTTATTTTAAGCTACAAGCTAATGCATTAGCGTAATGGCTTGCCCTTTGACAGATGCATGTGCGTTCTCAGCGCAAAACGTTCATTCTACGGCTATATGCTTATCTGTAAATGTTACAAATTCATGCGATCATTTCTATTTTGCATAAAGTCTCGTCATGACAGTCTGCGTTAAACTTCAAACTTTACTGATCGAGCGCCGGCGCGCGAATCTGCGTCACACAGAAGGAACGCGGTAGAGAGGGAGACAATTAATATTCAGTGCAAATATATTAATTTTGCTGAAATATCTGTTGTTTAAAGTTAAATTTAAAAGTCAACATGTCATTCAAGTATTTTATGAGAGTAGTACAACATGTAATTGAATATAAATGTAAGACGTGGTTGTAAGAGGTGATTGTGTCCACAGTTGTCCTAAGCTATCAGTATTGGTCATTACTAAAATCATGTTTCTGTAATGGTTAATCCACCAGT
The DNA here is from genome assembly GCA_037950665.1 of Hypophthalmichthys nobilis. Taxonomy (NCBI): domain Eukaryota; kingdom Metazoa; phylum Chordata; class Actinopteri; order Cypriniformes; family Xenocyprididae; genus Hypophthalmichthys; species Hypophthalmichthys nobilis. Next base: position 30,808,719 of record CM075477.1, on the reverse strand, counting down.
ATGTGTAAGCTCTTTAGTCACAGCAGTATTTCTAATGCTACAATATAATTATTGCTGTTATCCATGAATTTTCGATTTTACTGTTTTACAAGAAAGGCAGGGGAAAAAAGTAAAGCACTTTATAGTTTTTTTTTTTCTTTCAGATGCCCAATTACAGTCAATAATAACAGAGACTGTTATTACAATTTTTTTTTTTGGGATATTATGTGTGAAAAATGACTATTTAGTTGTTTCAGTTTGTTATTTGCCTAATAAATAGCAATAACATTTTTTGTTTTAAACATGTTTTTGATAGATTCCTAAAAATATTTGTGTTCTCTTTATATTATGACAGGTAGCCTAATAAATTAAGCACTGTATGTTTTCATAACATTCAATTGACACATTTGTTTGAAGTACAATGGGCAGGATGTGCAATAGGGTGTTTTTTGTCAATAAAATAAAAAAATAAAATTAGTATTTTTATCTGATTAATAAAAAAAAAAAAAAAATCGGCCAACTAATCGATTATCAAAATAATCGTTAGTTGCAGCCCTAGTTCCAGTCTTTTTGACCTGGAGATGATTTTCTTTTCCCCAAAAATTCTAGTTAATGTTATTACACTGGACTGAAACTTACTGAATTTTCTCACACAAGGTATAACAACTTCCCAAAAATAACTGGATATTTTTTGTACTTTTCTTCCCCCACCTTGTTACACTTGTGCTGTTCCTGGTCAAAAAAAAAAAAAAACTACTCGTAAATCTATCAACTTTCAATATTATCATTAAATATTGGATTCAATCTTTTTGTCAACTTGTTTACTTTCAATTAGCACAGGTTTTGTATTTCTTTTTGGAGCTGATTGATCGTTTTGTTGAGGTGAATAAGCACGTGAACTTTTTTCAATCAAAAACGGAGTTGCATAAGCTCAGATCAATGAGGCCTACAATCAATCAGATCCAAAAAGAAATGTGGTCATTGAAAGAAAACAATTTGACAAAAAGATTTAATCCACTATTTGGTGATAATATAGCATTATGAGAGATTTACAAGCAATTTAAAAGTCCGGTCATTTTTGACACATTTATCATATCCAGAACAAACTGACAAGTGAGAATGAAATGAAGTCAGGCTGCTAAACACTTCACATGGTTTTTCAGTGACAGTCGCTGTGTTTTTATGCTCTAGAGGAGAGACTGTCATAAAATGGTGTGTCAGTACAGACAGTAATCTTCTGTAATCTGAAAGTCTTGGAGCATCTGAATGGTATCAGTGAATAACGACAGCACAGGCGAAAGCGAGGGTGGTAATTTTTGGACGTGCACCAAACAGTCTAATGTGTCCACAGCCCGCGAGTATCAAAATCCACATATGTAATCAATCCATTCCACCTGTCTAAGTGCATTTGCAGCAGATTTATTCTTATCTATGTGTGTTTGTTCACTGATTCCCCGGCAATTCAAATTTAATTTCATAGCTGTCGCGCTTGAGAGATGTTTCTGGGCCTGTTGACTTACTAAAGTACTCATGAACACACTTTACTGAGAGTTTTCGTTATGCAGCAGAGATCTGAGCTGTAGAGATGTTCAGAGTGCACACGTGTGGTCATTTCTGATGCAGATGGATGGATGGATGGATTTAAACAGAAATGGGGAAAAAATAAAATGGATTTCAGAAGGCCCAAGGCACTTCAAAACTCTCAAATATTATCCTAATATTGTAATATTGTCCTTATATTGTAATGATTACGAGCAAAGGTTGTAATTAATGCCTAACACGTTTGTTGTGTCTGCTTAACGAATACATGACATTAACTAACCACATAACGTATGGCTGCATCTCACAGCCATAAGGACATTAAAAGGTTAGTTCACCCAAAAATGAAAATTATCCCATGATTTACTCACCCTCAAGCCATCCTAGGTGTATATGACTATCTTCTTTCAGACGAACACAGTCAGCGATATATTTAAAAATATCCTTAGTCCTCCAAGGTTTATAATGGTTGTGAATGGGGGGCTGTCTCTCACGGTTCAAACAAATAGGTCTGTGCAACAAATTTAAGCTCCTCTTCTTTTATATTGAACTCTGCCGACAATTCTCTTTAAAATTTCTCGTTTTAGACTTCTAATTCATGACCAGTGTTTTGTTTTGCTCCGTGTTCGTCATTGCGTCCGGGTCAAAGGTTGCTCTTTCGCCCAAATCGACTTGCACATTCTGCGTACAGTCGTCCGGTGGAAGCTAGTTATTTGAATTTATAAAGTTTTAAATATGAATAAACCTTGGAGGACTAAGGATATTTTTAAATATATCTCTGATTGTGTTCGTCTGAAAGAAGATAGTCATATACACCTAGGATGGCTTGAGGGTGAGCAAATCATTGAATAATTTTCATTTTTGGGTGAACTGTCCCTTAAAGGTCCAGAATAGTAGTAAAGACACTGTTAAAATAGTCAACATGACTGCAGTGGTTCAACCTTAATGTTATTAAGTGACAAGAATACTTTTTGTGTGCAAAAACAAAACAAAAATAACTGCTTTATACAATTAAACAATTTCTTCTCTACCCTGGCAGTTCAGCACTTCCGTGTTTATGTCCGAACGACACAAGGGTGAGTACTTAATGACAGAAATTTCATTTTTGGGTGAACTATAACCCTTTAACATTTAACACACTCATCTCTGGCTAATAACAGAATACTTCCTATATTGAAACAAGCATTTTCTGTAAAGGTGCTTTGAAACATTATGTGAAAAGCACTATACAAATAAGCTTGAATTGAATTCTGATATGATCACACATTGATTAAAGCTACGGTCATTAATGAATTTAAAGCTCCACTAGTGGCCCCAAACAGAATTATGACAAATAAAGGTAAAGAAGGCATCAGAATGATCCAGGTGATTCATCTCTAATGTATCTCCATTTACAGTGAGGCTACTGAATAAAAAATAAGCAGTAGAATAAAACATTAGAAGAATAAAACATGAGTAATGAGCGAGTATGAATCCGTGGCTGTTTTTCATAGTGTCAGAGCGGTTCTCGGACTGTGTTGGCATCCAGCGCTTCTGCACTTCTGCACACATCTCAGCTGATGGCCAAAACATGTCACCTGCAATATTACATGTCCTCTAGGACACAGACAGGGATGAGGCAGCTCCTCAGGACAGTCAATAGCAGGAAAAGTTTCAAATCTGTTTGCAAAATTGAATTCAGTAATAGAAATCACGGCACCACATTAATCATCTGAATGTTTTAACAAGAGTCACGAAGCAATATTGCATGGAATGACCTACTTAACAATTACACAAAGTACAGGCATCACCCCATTTCTGATTTCTAAGGAAAGCATCACTATATTGCTTATATTCAGAACAAGTACAAAAACTAGTGTGCAACCATCCTATAAACACATGCAACACTTCAGCTTTTGCATGGCCAACATTAAATAAAAAAATTTAGTTTGCAAACTACTGTGTAGAGCAAATAACACAGACTAACCGACCTCCAAATGACATTTATAACAAGTACTGAAAAAAACAAAACAATACAATCATGTTGCTCTGTTAGTGAGCATTCAACTAAAAGCCTATTAACAGAACCCAGCAGGAGTGTCACAATAAATCCCTTTGTGATTCACTACATATATATAGGAAACAATAAACGCCTAAATGCATTTCCGCACATGCTGAGCGCACTGAGTTTGGACACACTGACAGCTCATTTTTACAGAGCCAAATGGAAGATGGTGTGCAAGAGAGGTCAAGCATTTATTGGGAATATTTTCTGCTTATTAATTCAGCAATAACAGCCTCTTTTATGTCAGTAAGTGCACCTGAGAGAAACCATTACTGCATTCAGCAGTGTAAATATCAGCCAGCTCTTCAAATATGCCGAGGACAGTTTGAGCTGCATAGGGGAAAACGCCTGATGATTTGTCTTCATGCTTGGACTACATTTGTGAGTTTATTCAGTACAGGTTTCTTTTAAGTTGAGGAAATGTTTCAGCACAGGGGATGGGAAGTAGAAGTTTTGCTCAAATGATGTGGAGAAAGACAGTACAGAACAAAATGCATGATATATCACACAAAAAATATATATACCATATACCTTGTGCTCTTTTCAAACCATCTAGCTGGTGGCATGATCTGCTTTAAGAAATCACAGAACAATAAAAATTTGAGTGAATGAAAACTATCTATGTTTGGCTATATCTGTGTAGCGCATTAGATAATCCCGCAGGATGGTTGCTATGGCAACTGCTCTCATTTTAAAAGTTTCTGATGGGGAAAAAAAGTTATTCACACATTTGTGGATAATTTATAGAAATGGGAGCTTGGAACTAATTGGATCAATTTGGTTCAATCCTCCAAAACACAGGCAGTTCAATTAGTGGTGTTTGCCAAGTCAAGCTTTACTATTACTACTGCTCATACTGAGTGTTATGATTTCATCCTGCACCCTAGAAACTCCCTAGCAACAACCTAGAACACCTTAGAAATTGCATAACGGCACACTGACAACCACCCACAACACCCTAGCATTTTAACAGCGACTTTTGCATGAGCAAACAACTTACGTTGCCTTTAGAAAATGTTCACATAACATGGATGATTTTCTGAAGAGCTTAATATAAGAATATAGAGAATTTGCAGGTCAAAATGCGATGAAACCTATTGCATCATGAAACCCTCTAAGCAGGCAACACTGGTAACAATAAATCATCACATATAATCTCAGAGAGAGCCTTCATGTGAAGCCATACGAGTTTCACTTTAATATGTCTGTTTATCCACATTTTAACATGTCTGATTCCTATTTGAACTCATCTTTTAGAAATAAAAATCTTCTGTTTGATTTGAATAGAGTTGTAAAAGCTTGTTTCTTAAAACAAACTTCACTAAATATATTACAGGTCAAACTCCATTGAGTAATTTTAAATGTGATAACTGCATTAATTGTCAATTTATAAAAAATAAAAAAATATAGTTTTAAAATGTGATTTAGACCAGAGAACTGAATAAAATGAATGTTGGGAAACATCTCGCTCATTAAAAGAGCGGATAAAAGAACACAGCAGTTTATTAAATAGGATCCAAATAGTTCTTTTGCAAAACATTCTAATTAATTTGACTATAAAATGTCATCTTTTTTTCTTTTTTGGCATTGAACAGATAAAACCAAGTGGTGGTACTACTGATTAGATTACACAAGGGAACAAATGAGTGGAATTTTGTATTTTTAGTTTATTTGCCAAATAAAAAGATTTTTTTTTGTGTACAGAATGTCATTCAATATACTGTATATCATGTTGCTTTGGTGTCGATGTGTTCTCAATTGTGGAGTTTTTTTCTCTTTGTTGGTGTAATAAGTTAGAAATGTGAAAAATATGTCATTTTGATGATGCACTTTGGATGACTGAGTTAATTATCTAAATTTGTAGTAATTTTGCTTCTCCAGTAAATGTATCTTGATTTAAGAATGTTTAGATATTTGTACTGGAAAACAAGACAAAAATACTGAGGAAGAACATAATTTTTTTGCAGTGCAGCTGTTTCTAATCTCCTTTAATCCTTCTTATTATTAATTGGTTAACTCAGTATGTAGTTTTATTTGTTATATACCCTGAAGAAGGCTTTCAAGCAATACTGCGTTTGTATACTTTGATATATAATAAAATTTGCTTCACCACAAGTGTAGTTAATCCCTCTTCATTAATGTAAGACTTATGTAAGAGGGTCAAACATGTCTGCTCAACTCCTGTTTTAATCACACAGACAGGTGGAAACACTTTACTAGTCCCACATCACTTATTACATGACTTCATCTGTCCTCTGGCCTCCAGTGAATTCGCACATGTGTATGCTAGCATGCGATCGAGTGTATGTTCATGTTTTTGTGTGTTACGCTGCACACAAGAAGCTTTTAAGATTTCCTTTCACATTAATCCACCTTATCTTTGCCAGAGATGATCTGAAATCCCTCGCTGAGGCCGCTGGCAGTATTTGTGAAGCGCATTCTCGGCCTGTGGGGAAACACGCTCATGACGCTCACGCTCATCAGTAGCATGACAATGTACAGTACATGATATCACTGTGGCAAACGATAACATATGATAAAAATCAGTTGACTGAAGACTGAATTTCCTACACAGAATTAAACATTTGTCTGCAAGCCAGCAAGAAAAATTTCAGATCATCAAAGCAAACTGAACTGCGGACTAGAATTTCCACAGTGCTATTCATTTCACACTGGTTGGTGTACACGTTCCCAGCAAATGTAAAGTAAGTTTCATTCATAATGTTTTACCCAAAATAAAATGTCACATTGTTATCGTCCTTTGTTCAGAGTATAAATGTATATACCGTGGTAAGCCTAAACCAAGACCATACATGAGACCTATATAAAATGCTGATATCATAAGTCTCATGTTCGGTGTGTTACTGGTTGCATCTGTCTGGGCGTTTTAAACAAGACTCGAGGGCCAATCTGTGTGGCTCTGTTTTTACTCTTGGATCTTCTCCTGCTTTGTTCTTTCCCAGCAAATGGAAAGTGGGAGATGAAAAGGGAGGGAAAAAAGATCATTCTGTCCCAGAAGAGTGAGAGAGAGACATAAAATAAGGCACAGGCGTGTTACTCAAGTACGCCTGTAGCCTCCATAACCACGCATATACATTCACAACACTAATAATATAACATAAATAATAGGGCTGGATATTGACACAAATTTCACGATTTGATTTGGATTCACAAGCTTGCAATTCTATTCGATTCCGATTCAAATCAATTTGATATCAATTCATTTGGATATGCATCATGTACAGTACATGGAAAATTTTCTCAAGGAAAAAAATCTTTCAACTAATGCTGTAAACTATACAGGGAGTCTGTTGGTACTACATTACTATATCATATTGAAGGTTAAAATGAACTGATTTGTATACAAACATAAATCAAATATTAAAGAACAGTAAAAAAAAAATACAATAAATATGTAATATGGTGCACATATTTAGCAAAATGCTAAATAGCAAATTTATGGTCACTGAATGGCTTTCCTGAGGTAAATATAACGTTACGTGACATTGTTTACAAGTTTTATTGACGTCTTTCCACGGTTGAAACACTGATTGAGCGATTACATGAGATATTATATGGATTTCGGTAAGTTGTATGTTTTAACATACCCTCTGATGTTCATTCATGTTTATTTCGTGCTATAACTACAAGGCTCGAAACTGCGACGATTTTAGTCTCATATGCTCCCTAAATTTAATGTTTGCCACCTCAAAATATATTTGGGAGCATTTCTGCGAGTGCAAATAATTGTTGAGGTGTGACCTGTTTTATTTCTCTACAAAACGTTAGCTAATTACTGCACAGTATGTGCCTGCTGTGAGTTGATGCAGTAACCGGTCCACCGTTCTGTCACATAACCAATTAAACTTCATCTTTACGTTCTTAAGTTTAAAGCAGATTTTAGTTTGGTTAATATTAGCAGTCATTCACTCCCTTTCATGGCACTGTGTTGTCACGTGACAGGGAGCTAACTATCGCGCAAAATATAAAGAGCTGAAGAGAGATGATGAAAAGAACACTGTTACACAGGGCTCGACATTAACACTTGAGTTTTTATATATAAAACATATGATACAGTTAAGCAACATTACGCGACCAAGAGTAGACCTACAGTTTTCCTGAATATCCTGAATAAAACCATCACGATTGAAAATGTAACACTGGTTTCATACAACAGTTCAATAAACCGTAAAAAGTAGTTAAAATTAAATCACTCACATTTTAGACGCAATAGTGGCTGTTTTTGTTGTTTCAGCAGCGAAAATAGCTCCAAACAAAGAACACAGCAGAACCATCGTGCATTTCATGACAACACAATCGTGTTTTCATTACTGAATGATTCAGCATTTTGAACGAATCGGTTGAGTCAAATTCAGGGACCCATTCATCAACAACTGCCTCATTCTTGAATAAATCATCCGTTTGAACGAATCGTTTGAACGAATGACTCACTCCTAAAGACGGTCACCTGCCGCCACCTACTGGCGGTTTAGTTTCATGTTTAAAAGTATCATTCTTTCCAACATTTCTTATTTGTATATTCAAAAAAAAATTTAAAACAATCTCATAACATTATTTAATTCTGTTGTAATTTTTCAGTGTAAATGATTTAATTTACACTGATTTTCACTATAACAGCCATATAGTGTCTTATGATTCTAACTGAATTTACTGATCAAATTTAAGAATTTAAAATGAAAGATGAAGCATACATTTAATAAGATTAGAGGAAAAAGCCCTTTATAAAGGTAAAAAAATGCCCTCTGACTAAATATCACAAATATGCCGATTTAAATGTCAAAGCTGAATGAACACTGACGAGAATATTGCTTTAGAATACATTTTATTTACAACACAAGAATCCTATTTTTTCCAGCCAAACAACTTTTTTATTTAGACAAGCGAATGACAAGGCTTTTTAGTTGTGGTGCTCCTAAATTTTTGCTGGTGCTCCTAACTTTTTGAAGTTAGGAGCACCAGTGCTACCAAGTAAAAAAGTTAATTTCAAGCCCTGAACTAGTAGTAAAGAGGAAGAGAAGATTCGTTCACATGTGCTTCCCTTGATCTGAGGCACTACAGCGATCGGTCATGCCACATTAAAGAATGCCAAAATGGTATTTATTGTTTGAATTTCATAATGAAATGGACAGTAACAAAATTTGAAATCGGAGACTTTGTTTCATATCAAAACTAAAGCACAAAGCTTACTGCGATTTACTGGATGGCATGCGCTCGACAATATTCTGTTCATTCATCAACTGAAAACAGCAAGATCGATTCTTGGGATTTAAGAATTGATATTGGTTCATAAAAATGAGAATTGATTAAAATCGAGGAATCAATATTTTTTACCCAGCCCTAATAAATAACACTGCATGGGTATCAGTGCTCTCACTAGACATGGATCTACTTGTCTATCCAAACGCTTATATTTAACTTATAACTTATTACAGACCTGCAAACGCACAAGATGTAAAAAAGGTGACGTTTACAAATTAAATGCCTGTAGGGGTATCTGCGATCATCCTCCCTCAGAAGAAAATTGTGATTCTGGCATTCTGCTGCACCGTGCAGAAAATAAAGGGAAAATACACCACTTGAACTTTTTTGGCACACCAGCCACAACTTGCTTGTCAAAAAGTTTATTTCTTCAGTCTTTTGGCCTGCACAAGTCTTTCAAGTGCCTGTTTTCACTTCTTAGCAGTGTGCCTCTTTCTTACAACATTTTCTTCCTCTTCAGGTTCAAGCCTTTTCTTTACAGCACTTGAGGATGCCTGGCAGTCGAACTCGATCCTCCTCTCTCGGACTCTGAACAACTTCTAATGTCGCTGGCCCTTGTCACTTGTTCCTGCCGAATTGATGTTGCCGCAACAGCCTCCTGTCTTCTGGACTGTCTACTCAACCTTTAGCCAGGACTAGCTTCATCTGCACCTCAACCCTGACTCAAGCTGGGCTACATAAATAATGTCTTCCTCTCTAAGCTCTTTCATTCTGCAAAAGAATTGTCCAGATATCAGCTGGCTTCATGGCTCCTTTTTCACCATCATTAAAGTTTGTTAAGACTGACCCCAGCTGCATCTGTCAACTTTAAATAATCTGCCAGAGCCGGTGTTTCGGTTTAAAGCAAAGACTCCAGCAGGCTTGCTGATTGAAAAATAGATGTCCTCTGCCCTATATGACCTAATGTTGTGGCAGCTAAGTACATGATATATGACCAAAGTAAAGCTCACACGCAAATATTAAACACCCAATTGTTATTTTGCGACTTGAAGGAAAAATGCTTCACTACTTTTACATATCTGAATTGAATACATTAGCAAACAACACTGATCATGTTAACACGATCACACATTAAAACAGTGGGTCTTGTTTCATTATGTTTTCGTTTTTATTTCCCTTGTAACTTTCGACAATGACAGACATTAAAATCAGATAGAAATATGAATGCAGTGGGAGTTAGCCTTAAACTCAGCAAAATGTATTCCAATTCATTCTGAAATGGCGTTGTAATACACTGAAGTTGGCTTATGTGCTAACAAGATTGGGAAAAGTTTGATAACGTTAGGAAAAATGTATCATGACATGCTTACTTGACTTACTAACAACAAAGTAACTTGATTTGGCAAGTTAACATTACTGTAGCAACTAGTTACCTAAGGTTAAAGCATTACATTGTTGGTAGCAAACTTACCTCAGAATTGTTGGTAAGATGCTGTTATCTTGATTCTTATTAGCAAAAAGACTTGAGGTGCCACACCAAAGATGTTTTATTGGGGAAAAGATTGTGACAGCTTGAGAGAGAGTCTATGTTCTCACTCCAGTTTATGGGAAATTAGCCCATTTCCATGACCACCTAAGACCGTCTAAAATGTATGTCAATGAATTGACAGCAAACTTGCAGCCCACAGACATGCAGTGAACAACATGAATGACATGAAATCAGAGATCAGAGAAATCTAAGAATTTTTTCCCTCTATAACCTGCAAGGACAACTAAACATGTTTCTCTGTTTTCTGAGCATGTTCAGCTGAATTACAAACCACTGGATGAGGTTAGAATAATATCAAATTTCACTTAAATTTCCAACTTTATTTTGTTCTATTTGTTGGTATTTCAATGAATCTAACTGCTGAAATTAAGCTGCTATGACAAAGACACAGAATATGAGAGACAATGAGAAGTTTCAGCTCAAAGAGTCAGAAAGTTCCTGACATAATCTGACAAACGTGTAATCCCAGAATTATACAAATCATGAAGAGTTCCCTGGACTTTTTATATAATCCCCATTTAAATCAATCTCTTCCAGACACAAAAACAATCACATTATCCTTAAAGATCTCATTCATGAACATGCTGGCAAGGCAGAGCTGAACTAGTACTAAATTACTGGTATCAAGTACACTATGTGGCGATACAGTTGTTTATATTATGCTCTTTCTGTTGTAGGATGTAAACAATGTGTTTGAGATCAGGATAAGTGAGATAAAAATGCTTTTCTTTCAGATTATTTCTGTATCAAATCAACTGGCAAATTACATGCTGAAGATAAACACTGCCCGTTTCTTTAATCTCACACGGATTTAGTCTGATAATCAGGGGATGAAAAGACACACAAACGCAGCTCAGTTTCTGTATTCGTCTGTGTGTCCATAATAGTGTTTCCTGTAACACTGCAACAAAACACATGAGGCAGTCTGAAGTGAATGTAATGAGATAAAAACAAAATAATAAATAAACAACATATTTGGTTAATGCAGTATGCTTGCTTTTTGCATGCACTAACAAACGAACAGCATGACCAATGTAGACTCATGTTGATTCATTAACAATGTTGATTCATGAACAATAGAGCAAATCTTAACTGCCTGATTGTTACATTGTCGAAGAATGTAAACTAAATTAAACACACAGCTCTAATCTGCTAATTGCAACGCTAAAGCAATGAAGATATTATTAACATTAAAGGGTTAGTTCACCCAAAAATGAAAAGTCTGTCATTAGTTACTCACCCTCATGTCGTTCTACACCCGTAAGACCTTCGTTCATCTTCAGAACACAAATTAAGATATTTTTGATAAAAAGTGCAAGTTAATTTACACTTTCAAACGCCCAGAAAACTACTAAAGACTAGGGATGTGCGCAACAACTAATAAAAGTTGTCATAAGAACCAAGTTGTCCTAAGAAGAAGGTTTTAGGACAACTTTGATGAAAGGTTTTGATCCACTTCAAATGTTGACTATTGTAGTTTGACATGACATTGAAGGAAACAGAAAAGTTTTTTGTAGGCTTTCAAAATACTCCCTCACCTTGCTCATCTTCCGATCGGACATTTCTCTGAACCCGCCGCGAGCGCCACTGAGAAAACCAACGCATTCAAAATCTGAGGTAAAATTAAATGATTTTGTTTTCCGCTGCAGGTATACACTTTTCAAAATAATATACTGATTTCAATATGTAACATTAACATGATAGTAATTTAAATGTAGCCTTTGTAAAAATATAAAGCAAAGCGACTATTGTTTTCCAAGTCGACTAGCAGCAGCAGTATCGTTTAATCGACTAGTCGGCTAGTCTCGCACATTCCCACTAAACACATATTTAAAACAGTTCATGTGACTACAGTGGTTCAACCTTAATGTTATAAAGCGATGAGAATACTTTTTGTGTGCTAAAAAAATAAAATAACACCTTTATTCAACAATATCTAGTGATGGGCGATTTCAAAACACTGCTTCATGAAGCTTCAAAGCTTTACGAATCTTTTGTTTCAAATCAGTGGTTCGGAGCATGTATTAAACTGCCAAAGTCACTTGAACAATTGAAATTTCAAAACACTTATGACATAACGAAGCATTGTTTACTGAAATCACGTGACTTTCACGCTCCGAACCACTGATTCGAAACAAAAGATTCGTAAAGCTTCGAAGCTTCGTGAAGCAGTGTTTTGAAATCGCCCATCACTAGATATTGCTGAATAGTCATATATTTTTTTTACATTTTTGAGAATACATTACACAAAACACACACACACACATCTATCTTCATAAATATAATTTTGACTGTTAAAGTTTTTTTTAATTTGACCCAATTGAAAAATGTCACTACACCTGCTCAAAAGCATTTTTTTAATTCATAATTAATATTGCATTGCATAATGTTTGCTTATACAAACTGACAACCACAAGTGAATCACATTCAATTATTTAATATGGACTATTGTTTGCAATTTCAAGTAGGCTATATTTACATACTACAACTAGCCTGACAGTCGAGTCATTTATACAGGTTTTGTAATGAAAACTAGTCTAAAATTAAGAAACCCTTAGAAAACAGTAAAAACATTGAGTTTATGTGTGATTCGTTTAAAATACTTAATTTATTATTCCAATATCCAAATATAATACTAAATCCCACAGAAAAAAAAGGGTTTCTATTTGTAGCATGCTGTCTTTTAATTTGATCATTGCACATTATAAAAAAAAAAAACATTCGCTGAATAAAGGTTAGCCAATACAAACATATTTATAGAAAACAGTTGACAATGAATAGAAAGGACCAATAAGAGCAAAACGTATTCCAGTATTCAAGAATATCAAGTAGAAGTTAATCCGACATATAACGAGGGGTTGTTTTATCTAAAGCGTCCGTCATTTAACAAATCTTAAAAACATGGATGGATAATTCAAAATGTTTTCTGACAGAAAAAATAACACAAGCAAGAACAAATTTTAAAACAAGCGCGGCAACTTTCATTTTACAATGATCTTCCCTCTCTCTGTGTGTGCGCGCGTTTGTGTATGAGAGAGAGCTCGCGCAACACTGAGACAACGGTCATTTTAAGTAACTATTGTGCTAGTTTTCATACAAAATAAGTAGGCTATGTAACAAAAATTAGGTACTTTAATTAGTATTAACACAATAACGCAACACATCTAGGCTATACGTTTCTCAACACTGAGAATAAATAAATAAACGTGCAGTCACACATAATCACTAAGCCATATTTCAATTTTATTTAGATTTGTTATTCAACATTACTTGAGCATTTTATACCCGTTTACCTTAAGGAGTTAAAAGTGCGTGACTACTGTACTGTACTGTCCTCGCTTGAGAATTCAGTCACTGAGACGGCGGGAGTGGAAGGAGGGATCGAGCGGGATTTTGTGTTGCTGTCAATTTGCAGTCTCTTTTTATTGATAGGCCATATGCATTTGTTAGTCATCCCCTTTTGCTATTTGGGGAAATGAACACAGCGCTATGATTGGTCGAACTCTTTCTTTTGCTGGATTTGAGTACTACATGTGCACAGAGCCAGGTTTTTGCATAGTATAGAGTGACAAATCATACCAGCGTACTTTGAGGTCAAAATGCGTACCCGCTACGCAAAATGCATACATGTTGGCAGGTCTGCAACATGCAATGCCGTCCGACGTTCCCTCCAGAATTTCTCGTATCAACATACAGTTCGTCTTCAACATTTCATTCATGCCACCACGACAAATCTGGAGGTGCTGGATGAGAGATTTGATTTGTGCCTTGTTTTTTGTCATCAAACGGTAGACCACTGCGTGTGTATGTGTCCTATTACAAAATGCAACGAAAACTCCCTCACAATGTTAATAGTGTGATTAAGGTGTGTACATGTCTATAATGCACTTCGATAATGTGACTAAAATAGGAATACTCCACGTCTTAATTTGATTTGTGCTCACTTCGAGTATGACTTTAGCCGGATTAGGGTAATCAGAAATCGCTGTTTACATGGTAGTTTCTTAATCAGAGTATTGTCTTAATCGGGTTAATTTTGGAAAATTGTTGTCCATGAAAACGTACTGACTGAATTAACATTCTGCAAACACTGATGCATGTGTGTTTGTTCATGTACAGAAGAATCTGCATGGCCACCACATGTGAAAACTGTGCCTACGCTTACTCGTCTTCATTATTGATGATAATCAGAGGAACTGCTCGAGTCTGGAGCTCAGGGACCGACAGGCACACGAGCCATGAAAGCATTTGATTCAAACGCTGCGGGAACTAGGTGAGTGTCAGAATATATAAATCTCCCGGTTACTGTATCATGCCTAGAGACATTCCTCATTCCTCATGCACGCACATGTATGTTTGTTTGCGTGGGTATATGTTCATCACAGTCTCTGTAAACGTAACCATCAGGCAGAGAATCAGACTGTGAAAAAGCTCTCATCATTCCTGCTGCGTGTCCCGGCCTGTGATTTGCTAACATTGCACATAAGATCTCATTAAACATGAATCTTATCTCCACTACACATCATCCTTTTATTTATACTGATAACCAGCCATAGTTAATATCAATATTTACTAATACATTTTTAAAATCAAATGCTGTATCTAACATTAATTAATGCACTGTGAACTAACATGAACAAACAACGAAGAATTGTATTTCTGTTAACATTAACAAAGAAAAATTCATAAATGTATTGTTCATTGTTAGCTAATACATTAACTAATGGGATGAGTTTCAAATTCATTTTTATCAAAATATGCATTTATTGTGGATGAATGTATGAATTTTATTTCTTGGGTAAATTTTCCTTTAAAGAAATTATGAATAATTACATCCTTTACTTGGAAATGTACTATTCTAGAAGCACATTCACCATTTTATAAGCTTGATTTAGAAACATCAAACATGATTAAATGGGTTGAACCATGACAGAATCCTCTTACCTGCTGATGAAGAGGAGGGCAAATAAAGAGCTGGTGAAGGTCATGGTGAGCAAGTGAGAGCTTCAGTCCGCTGGAGTCTATCTGAAGAAGAACAGAAGCAGGTCATTGAAACGATTGCCACACATGCTCTCGTTCTGCATGCACAGGGTCAAGACATGCTTTGACATTCTCAGCAGAATGACTGTAAAAGAGTATTTTGAACTATTGAAGCGCTGGCTCTTTTGACAGTCAGTGTACTTATGTGCTTGCTTACAGGGGTCATATTATACATTTTTTTATACATCATTTTATATTATAAGGCCCATTAAAGAATGGTAGTGTGGCTAAAAAGTCATAATGCATTTTAATGACCATTTTCCACACACTCAGATTATTAGAAATAAATAGACACAGTCATTTTTTAGTCATTTTCTCAAAAAAATCAAATGATATACTTTTCACCATCTTGCATGTATAATCATTAATCCTAATAAATTAAATGTCTTCTTTTGTGTTCAGCAGAAGAAAGAAATCCATAAGGTTTGGAACAACTAGAGGGTGAGTAAATGATGACAGAATTTTCATTTTTGGGGGAACTATTAATTTAAGCTACGCTGCTAATTTCCAACGTATGAAACAATTGCCTAAAAAAACAGTGAAACCGACTCAAAACCTGTGTTATCTCCAAACTTCCTCCCAGTAGGCATCACAGATGGCATCAGCCATCTTCTTCAGAGCAATACTCTCCGTTTGAGGGAACTACTTGCTCTTGAGAGCAGACAGACATATTTATTTACCCTTTAGACCAGTGAAATCTGCTCTAATGCACTGTAGAGTTCAACACACCTTTCAAACACCAGCCTAACAAGTCAGCAGCTGATACAAAAAGAAGGTATTCTCAATCAAGCGAAAGTCATTCCACTGTAATGACTTTCCCAGAAACAGCTCCACCACTTATCTACACTTTAAGGTAATTAAAAGAAATCTTAATTCTAAGATTGCTGCTTTACGCTGGAGTCGCATTCTCTTTTTTTTGTCAAATGCACCTTGCTAGGAGGATGAAAGAGCATGAAACGTCTTCAGAGATATCAAACATCCAGATGGCTCATCCAGAAGGGTCTGACTCTTGCCATTTTTCAACTAGGGAAGCAAAATGCATGCTTACGACATGCTGAGCGTGCAGTGGAAATATGCTATGAAATGAATAAAGAACACAACATAGAGCACAAAAGAGTATATATATAGTGTAAAAAGTGTGAAATTTTGTCACTCAATGACCCAGAAATAAATACTAACCCAGAGTGAAATATGAACCATTTGAAACATGGAACGCATTTAACTGTTTGGAACAAAACCATTTTTAACAATTTTAAACATGGAAATGCCAATAATTCTAGTATCTTGTATCTAGTATATTCAACTGCATGTACATTCAATACCAAAAAGTAATTGTTCAAGTAATAAAAACGTTTTCACCCATTATATACAACCTGAATTTCGGAAATGTTGGGACGTTTTTTAAATTTGAATAAAATGAAAACTAAAAGACTTTCAAATCACATGAGCCAATATTTTATTCACAATAGAAAATAGATAACATAACAAATGTTTAAACTGGAGAGTCTCTCAGAAGTAAAGATAGGCAGAGCTGTGAAAGAGCGCATAAAAAGATTGTGGAATACTTGAAAAACAATGTTCCTCACCGTCAAATTGCAAAGGCTTTGCAAATCTGATCATCTACAGTGCATAACATCATCAAAAGATTCAGAGAAACTGGAGAAATCTCTGTGCGTAAGGGACAAGGCTGAAGACCTTTATTGGATGCTCGTGGTCTTCGGGCCCTCAGATGACACTGCATCACTCATCGGCATGATTGTGTCAATGACATTACTAAACGGGCCCAGAAATACTTCCAGAAACCACTGTCGGTAAACACAATCCGCCGTGCCATCTGCAGATGCCAACTAAAGCTCTATCATGCAAAAAGGAAGCCATATGTGACCATGGTCCAGAAGCGCTGTTGTGTCCTGTGGGCCAAGGCTCATTTAAAATGGACTGTTTCAAAGTGGAAAAGTGACATTCTTGTTGGAAATCACGGACGCCATGTCCTTCGGGCTAAAGAGAAGGGAGACCTTCCAGCGTGTTATCAGCGTTCAGTTCAAAAGCCAGCATCTCTGGTATGGTATGAGGGTGCATAAGTGCATACGGTATGGGCAGCTTGCATGTTTTGGAAGGCACCATGAATGCTGAAAGGTATATAAAAGGTTTTAGAGCAACATATGCTTCCCTCCAGACAACGTCTATTTCAGGGAAGGCTTTGTGTATTTCAGCAAGACAATGCAAAACCACATACTGCAGCTATTACAACAGCATGGCTTCTTTGTAGAAGAGTCCGGGTGCTGAATTGGCCTGCCTGCAGTCCAGATCTTTCACCTATAGAGAAAAATACGTCAAAGACGACCATGAACTCTTCAGCAGCTGGAACCTATATCAGGCAAGAATGGGACCAAATTTCAACACCAAAACTCCAGAAACTCATAACCTCGATGCCCAGATGTCTTCACACCGTTTTGAAAAGAAGAGGAGATGTTACACCATGGTAAACATGCCCCCATCCCAACTATTTTGAGACCTGTAGCAGGCATCAAATTTGAAATGAGCTCATTTTGTGCATAAAATTGTAAAATTTCTCAGTTTAAACACTGCTATGTTAGCTATGTTCTATTGTGAATAAAATATTGGCTTATGTGATTTCAAAGTCTTTTGGTTTTCATTTTATTCAAATTTAAAAAACGTCCCAACATTTCCGGAATTCAGGTTGTATGTGTATATGCTTATCAGAAAATTTCATTGTTAGCTTTGCTTGAACATCAAACTCTGCTGTGTCAATTGTGAACTGATTCAATTTGCTAATGATATTTGTGTAGCATGTGGAGTTGCAGGTAAGATGCTGCCTTACCTATACAGATAGTAAACCAAAACAGCTCACTAGGTTTGGGAACAGAGCTAAAGAGACACACAAACACACAACTGTATACATACACACTTGGCTTCACTTACGAACACACATGCATCACTCTGATTTGATGCACAGATGCAGCAGATACCGATAGTCAAAGTGGCTGTATGTGTTTGCAGTCGTCTGGCCAAAAGCTCTATGTTTAGATAGCACAAGAAATCGTGCCATATCTGCGTCCTTGATCATAATCACACAGCCTTTGGGTCACACACAGTCATCAGATCCGGGCTAATGTACGTCCGTCCAGCGGATCCTCCGGCTCAACAAGAGTTTGCAGCAGATTGTAGCCAGAGCCTGCGGAAATTGGATTGGTGCAAGTGTGACTTTTGAGTTTAAGTTGCCATGAAAAGGGCGAAAGGAAGTGGGGGGGGGCATCATGTGACACAGATCTAATGTCCTGTCTTACTCTTTTCATTACTCTCTTGCTGTTTCGTCTTTCTCTCGCTCTTTGCCTTAAAGAGCAAGTGACTAGACCATATGCAACATGCAGACCATGATATATTCCAATCCAGCCGATATGTGTGAGGTGAGAATAATCAATGCTTCTTCAACTTTATCACAAACACATGATATTAGGGATGCTCCGATCAGGATTTTTGCAGCCGATACCAACTACCGATTTCTTGTAATCATGATCGGCTGATCCCGATCATTCAAGCATTATATAAGTGATATGCAAGCGCTCTGTTGACTGTAACTGTTACACCCTGAAGACAATTTCAATGATTTCATGCTATTTCAAGTAGGGGTGCGACAAAATATCGACAGGGCAATATATCGTTGTCCTTCTCCATGCGATATGAGAATTGATACGCTGGCCCCAAATATATATATTTTAATTCACAAAATAAGGTGGTCTAAATAACCTGCACTTATTCTTTTTCATGAGCATTTTGTTTTCATAGTTAGATGTCTAGCAATAATATTAACGCAGAATTGCTGTATCATGATATTATCTGTATCGTGAGCCAAATATCATGTATTGTATCATGAGGTACCCTGTGATTCCCACCCCTAATTTGGTCATTAGGGTGAGTAAATGATGACAGAATGATCATTTTTGAGTGAGCTGTTCATTTAAGCATCCATTTTGGGTAAAATATGCTAATACTTTGTTCACCTCATCCTCTGCGAGGATAATATAAAGGCTAAGACAGATTCCTCACTGAAACATTTAGTAGGGCCTAGGGGTGGGCGCTATACCGTCATGAAAGTGACTACCGGTATTATGTTGTGCCATGATATCGATTTTGCTATATTCATGAATTTTAATGTTGCATTTTTATTGTTTTGTTAAATTTTGCACTCTTTACAACTTTTAACACTAGTGATGACGGTGCGTGTGCTTGCTGCGTGTCCACTGGCACGAAGCAGAGCGAGCGTTTTCAATTAATTCCTACTGAAGTTGAGCGTGAAGCTCGGAAAGTTTGGAAAAGCTGAAGAAAATTACATTCATTGCACAAGGGTATGAGAGAGCTAGGAGAAGCGCGTGCTTTGCTTGACGTTATGCTTGCAGTTTGTAGTCTCGCCCGCCGATAGGCCTGTTTTCCTTACAAATGCTCTACGAAGGCATAATTTATGACGTTTGGAATGCCGTGGGCTTATATATTAAAAATATGAAATTCACTGACAGAAGGCTGCTTTAGATTTCAAATTCTCATGTGTGCTTTGTTTCAGAGCGCTCACGCATGTGGCTGTGTGTGACTAGTGCTTAAATGTACTTGCTTCTCAAAATGCTTTTATGACATGAAATTAATATAAACACAGTTATGTCTTAAAGTATTAAACAGACAGGACAGAAACTTCTTATATTTCAAAAGAGATCTGTGCATTAATCTGGATGCAGCTTATTAGATCTCCCGCTATGGCATCAGTAATAATCAAACAACCGTAAAGCTGAGAAAGTGAAAAATCACTCACAGCTCTTGAATGGAAAATTGCTTGTAATGTTTCATTGTTCCTCTTTATTATTTACTAGGCAACTCATTTGCTTTTGTTTTGAAACTTTATGTCCCTATATAAAATTCTTAATATACAGTTTTATTAATGTATTTTTTAACTTGTAATTATTTAAAAAGTAGGCTACGTATAATTCCATATGTAATTAAAAAAATAATTAATAAGAAAAAAAGTATCAAGAATCCCTTTGGAATCAGATCATGACTCCTAGAATCAGAATCGGATCGTGAGGTACATAAAGATTCCATTTCCCACCCCTAGTTAAGATAAATACATTGCCTGTAATTTAACTAAGGTCTACTAAAATGTGATTCCAATTTTTTTTTCTTCTCATATCATGATATAATATCGAGATCGTCTGGACAGTGGAAAATATTGTGATATGAATTTTAGCTCATATCGCCCACCCCATCTAAAATAGGCCTGAATCCTCCAATAATCAGTCATCAATAAAATTAAGAGCATCTTTATTTCAAACACGGACTTTCAAAAACAACTTGTTTAACATGAAATACTTCTCTTTTCATTTTTTAATTGATTAGAGGTTTTTGTTTTTGATGATTAAAATTTAATTAAGCCATTAAAATGGAATTCAGAAAAATTAAAATGGAAAACAAAAACCTGAGGCATTATTTCTCAGCTGCCATCTTTATGAAATTATGGTAAATCCGACCTGACGGGAACACCTCGATCCAGAAGTTTAGCCTCTTACAACAGTGAAAAATCCCAAGGATCTTTCATTCAAGTGAGGACTTATACACAGGGGAGGGCATATGAGAAAAAATAATGGATCAGCTGTCACACTTTCTGCAAGATTTCTCACTCAAGTTTGCAAAGAACCCAAAGGTCAAGACAGAGGAAGCTAGAAATCTGAAATCAAGACAAGTAAGACCCACACTGCTGAAAATGCAGAAAGAGCCAGAGAGCTTCTTCCATTAGTAGGTGGGATATGGAGAGACAGCCACGTAGAGCAACATGACAACCCTCCCATCGAGCCAGAGATAATGTGATTGATGGCCAATCAAGCCTGTAAGACTGATAGAGTTTCCGCTTTAGGAAGGCTATCAATGATCATATCCCATGTCCCTTGGGTGGCATCACTGTTATCTTGTTTTTGACCTTCAGTAGGACAGAATACTGCAGTCATTCATGACACCAACAGCACAACCTCTCAACCCAACTATTACTCAGAGTTTGTGCTCCAGACATGAATGATCCCTCAGATCATGTGTTGTTGAGGAGAATGTGTTGTCACTTTATAAGTGACCAGTTGCATTATTTTCATCTGCTGGACGATACAACAGGGCAATTAGCAATTGACAGGTGAAAATCATAAATCCCACCAATGACATGGCCTACAAGTGAAGTCAGAAATGTTGTAATTATGAGTGAACCCACGTTATCTTAGTACCATTGATATACTATTAGATTTTGTTACTATTTGGAATTAGACTTCACTTTTTATATCCTCCTGGGACCCAGGAATAGACTTTTGTCCTCTGTAGTGGACATTATATTTTAGTGATTTTCTCTAACATCATACATGTCACAGTTTTAAGTCTGGATGTCCTGTAAAGAGCACATTCAGGGCTTTGCAGAGAGGTTTTGCCATGACAACAACAACTTCTTGGTCTTTAAATATGACTGAAAATGAAAAGTAGCTCTCTTATGGAAATATGATAATATTTTATAATCATCATTTAAATCAGATTCATTTTCCAATTGTTTGTTATAATTCAACATCTCAGGAAAATGTTATGGGGTTAAAATCAAAATATGACTTTCTGTTACGAAATAAGACATTGATTTCATACATGACCTCTGTAGAGGACACCAGGACTTAAATCATGTTTATCAGGCATTTTAGGAGATACAACAAGTGAATAGGGAAAGAAATTATATATCAATATTCCTATTAATTATTAGATATTATTATGAAAATGTTGCCAATTATTACTCCCATTATTACATTTCTTTTTTCATTGCATGTTGCTCCAAGAACACATTAATATGCAAATTAGATACAGTGTATAGATACATTGTATTGAATGGGAAAACCGATGTATGGCCATTTTACCCACATACTGCATAAAGTAAAATGGTATATCAATTAATTCCATTATATCTTTCATAACATAGTTGAGAATCATCTTTATACAAAGTTTGGTTAAAAACAATCCTGAAGCCTAAAAATTTATAGGTGATTTAAAAAAAAATCCCATTGTATATAATAAATATAATTTTTCAGAAATGTTATTTTTTCATTTGTTTCTTATGCTCTAAACAATATAATGACGTGAATAAATACTAAATTCAAAAAACTTTTTTTTCTGGGTCTCAGGAGGATATTTTCTGTTTTCATTTTAATTTTACTTAACTTTTTAGCAATTTTGTTGTGTTTTTGTCATTTTTATTTTTTATTTTTTTAATATGTATTTGTAGTTTTTATTCATTTTTAGTGTTATGTTAGTGCTTCAAACTTAAACTAAATGAAAATTACAAACGTTGCCTTAGCAGCAAGCTGAAATAAAGTAAGAGTTTACCATATTTCAAGTAATACAATTTTTTTTTTTTTTTCTGATTTTAGTTTTAGTTAACGATTATAACCCTGGTTGGAAGTTGGAACCTCTGAATTCCAGATGATAATTATAGGCGTGTCGATGTGAAACACTGCAGCAAACAAGTCTGTTGTGAATGGTAGCTAAGTGATAATTTGCAACATAATTTTAATATTCTGTGCTCTATTTCAAAAATATTTATACATCATACACAAAAGAGCTCACAGACAACAATGTATATTTCATGGTTGGCTTTATGCAAAATAAATGTTTTGTTAAAGGGGTCATGACATGTTTTTTATTATTATTTTAATATGTTTCTTGAGTCTCACTTATAATGTTAATAAAAGTTTTTTGCACAAAAAATGACTGCTGTCAGATCTAATACAGTTGCTGCTTCATCTTTCAACAAAAGTTTCTTTGTGAACTCTCCATTACACTGTGCCTCGTTTACAAAACAAAATGCTCCGAACAAACATATAATCCTCCGACACGATTCGAGACACCGTTAAAATAAACCATCCACTTGTCCAGCGTTAAAAAAAAACATCCACTTGACTCAAGTGTGTGAAGTATGTCAGAAAGTGAATACGCATCTGTATACTGCATATCCAGTGTAGACAGCGTCAGTGATTATAATGGGTTTTATTTGTTTCTGATGCGACGTAACACTCACATCCAGTGTATGGGCAAATGTCAGCCGTTAAGTAGTCTCAGCCTCAGACGTCACGCCCATGGACTGTAAGCTGAACATCTGATGCATATAGCACACTTAACTGGAAACACTTCAGGATTTTCAAAGTCATCATCTGGTTGAATTCTACAGGATGTCCGGGAGACGTGTGTCGCGTTCTTTAACGGTCCACCTGGAAACAAATGCTGTGATGCCAAACTCCCTTGTGGAAAGAAGAACGCTGTTGTGTTTACAACAGTGACAATGAGCACTTATCAGGATCAACTAAACGCTGGATTTTCAAAAGTATGTGAAGTTCGCAGCTCCACTGTTGCAGTTAACGTGCATAACGTTCTTGAATGAATAATTTATTAGATGCACACCGGTCAATTATCATGCCCCTATACATGACGTGGAACAAAACAAACTGTGGTTGGTTGCGTTTCATGTCAGTCAAACGTCCCCTTGGGCGGTCCTTGGACAATGAAAGCTGCGATAGAATCCAGACCTTCTGCTGTCAGTCTGAAGGTCTGGCTACGCGAGACTAGCCGTTAAATAACTAAATGCCAGTGGGCGGGGCTTATAGTGAGATGATGTATAACTTCATCAATGTCATTATGATATGTCATTGAGGGCAGTATTAGTGAAGTAACTGGAGCATAAACTGCAGGACGACTTACACAAAAGTTTAATAGTTACACTGAAGTATGAGCAATAGTTGACATGTCACATGGCAAACACTATAAATACCACTGCCCTGATTCTAATGCTCTCTCTATATATTATGCTGTTTTCCACTCTACTTTATCAGAAGTAGTAAATCCAGCTCCAGTATGAGAATTCAGAAATTTTTGAGTGCCTGATCAACTTCTGTATCCTCACACAGGCAATCTCACAGGGAATATGACACTCTGAAAATCCCGGTTCTGGAATTTTGATGATAAGGTGAGAGACGATGTTCCCCACAACTCTCTTCTAAAAAAAAGTCATTTATGCTAATCCTCTTCATTCCCACTCCTACATTTGCTCTGCATGTCATGCTTGACTCAAGAACTGCTGTGGGACCGACATCAGCATACAGCCATGTGACAGTAACACTGTGCAATGTTGTATTACATCTTTTCTACAGCTGTAACACATACTAATATAAACCATGTGATTATTAGATTATGTGCTCCTTCCATATTTTTTTAAAAAAGAAACACTGTGCCAAAAGCATTATCTGTCGATTAACTCCGAATATATTTCCATTGTATATAATATGGAATGCACTAAAAAAATAGTAATGCAAGACAACCAATCACATTATCCAAATCTTCAACTGCATAACATGCCAATAAAGTGAATTTGCCAATGACTGCCAACCAAACCCCTCAACGCCTTATGAGAATGAGATTAATTCCGCTTATTATCTTGTTAAAACAAGGCATACATGACACAGGCATATTTACATTATATAACGTTCTACAACAACATATGTACAGATTTTGCTCTGCACACTACATTTATTCAATCTGAAACGGATATACTGAATTCGAACCGCGCTTTACATTACATGGATTGAACTGTTGTGTATATTAGTCTAATCCAAAGTATACCGTTTAAAATTATCGGGAGTTCACAAAAACATATTCCTTAAAGTATCATTCTAATCATTTTTACATTTAACTTAACTTCGTAAGATTTAATTTGCCAATTCTAATATAAAACTTACTAATTTTAAAGCTAAGTTTAACTGCGCAACACACAACCGTCCAGTTCACCGGAAAAATCAGAAATCCAGTCAACGCTTTCCTCTTACCTGTGGCGCCGCGTGTACACGGGCATTTCTGAGAAATATCAGGATGATCTGAGCTGCGTGGTCCACAGACACATTGATCTTCACTTGACATCCAAATAAAAGTAGCAATAAGTAGTACTTTACTCCGGTTTATGGATGCACTTTAATAGCAAGCGTCCGTGAAGCTGCGCGCTAGAGCAAATTATTCCCACGCGCGCGCTCAGACTGGGATCACACGCCTCCCGCTTTTTCCCCACAAGAGAAGAAATTCGCTTACTCGGTGTTTGTGATTGACAACCTTGTTTACTATCAAGGGTGACTACTAGTCAAGTAGGCTACAAAATAGCAGGTACTGTCTGTGATCAGGTAACCGATTTAACCAGCCTTCACTTAACTATGGAAGCACATTTGTGCCACAATCTTAATTACGACATAGAAAGGTCATAATTATGACACAAAAACTTTTTTTAAAATACACAAAAAGTAGAAATGATGATATACGAAGTCCTAATATGTTGGAATTATGAGATAAAATCGAAATGATGACATACAAAGTTTATAAGATTAAAAATTCGAAATTATGACTTTCTAGGACTGTCATAATTATGACTCAGAATGTCATAATTTCGACCTTTTAATGTCACAATGACAATGGTGACATTTTAAATCATAATTTCTATGTTTCATCTCATATTTATGACTTAGTAGACTATGTCATAATTAAGATTTACAGTAGTATGATTTTTCATCCTATGTGGCAGAAATGAGCTTTAGTGACAGATAACCATAGTAGCTAAATATCAGCTTTGTACTTTAAGGAATTCATTTTTATTCAAAATGTAGAACGTTGAGCCACTCCTGGTACTTCTACATTTCTACATTTTGAATAAAAATTAATTCCTTAAAGTACAAAGCTGATATTTAGCTACTTTGGTTATCTGTCACTAAAGCCCATTTCTGCCACATACGATACCATCATCTGAATGTTTTCAAAGACTCTCTGTATAAATAAAGGTTGACAGGAGTGAATCTAGTTGTCAGTTCTGTTGATGTACCACGTCAGCCAAACTGGCTCTCAAAATGAGCTAAAAGTTCTGTATTCAAACAGTATCGACACCAAGGTCATGGGTTTGATTCCCAGAGAATACATAAACTGAGAAAAAATGAATGCAATTTAAGTCACTTTGGATAAAAACATTTGACAATGCATAATGTAAGTGTAGCACTGACAATTGTATTTGCTGTTGTATGGGTTCTTCAGGTTTATTTTTTCCTTAAAATGTGTCTTCATTGAATATGGAAGAAATACTTAAAATATATTTGACTACAGTGAAAGTCAAACTCACAAATGAAAATGAGGCTGTAAGGTTTAGATGTAGGTTGTAATGTTTTTTCTCTCTTCCATTCACACACAAACACACACTATCATTAATCAAACTCTAATGAATGAAATGATAATCAACAAAAATTGAAACAAATTCTCATTTCCATCCATCTGCACTTCCTTTGTGGTTTCTAATTACTTCTTCACATTGTCCATGAACCTTCAAGTGTGTTTAACTTAAACTATGTTTTGACATTATTACGTAGATAAATTATGGTTTATTGTCACCATTGCTGTCTTGAGAATGAAGTGTTTGCAGTCATTGTTGTTTTGTTGTTACTCTAAGGTTAATCAAGTGATAATAATTGTGCCGTTGTGTGTTTAACGCTTAACAGAAGCTCTTGAAATTATAAGGTTGATCATTTAAACACAACCGCAATCGGGGATGAGCAAGAAATGCATTTAAATGAGCTTCTTCTCAATGTTTGAGCTACAGTTTCTTCTAACACATGTTCAGACAGACAAAACTTTGCATTTCAAAAACTTCTATTTCTATCACATCTAACACCTATATCACACATCTTTAACACACTTTTACATTTTCTAGTGCACTGGTTAGATCACGTTAAACATTATTTGTTTTTTTTTATGTATATTTATGCCACTTTTTATCTAATAGGTAATATGAATGACAATTTTGAATCATTTTGAACAGAGGGTCAAAGCTGATGGTCCCAGCACTGTGTTTAATGCATCTTTTAGCTTTAGTTCACACACAGCATGAATATGAAGATTCCTTTGTCACAGATAAATACATGACATCCGATTTAGTCCCACGCACTAATCCGGACTGTATCCCCCTCACTCTCTCGACACACTATGCTCTTTATCCCCAGGCACAAGGCATCCCTATGCATAAAACATCAAAGACACTTGAGATCTCTGCTCAGATGCTACTAAGAGGAAATTTTGGGGAGAAAAGGGAGAAAATGAAGCGTCTGCCCTCCATCTGCGTCTGCTGTGACAAGAGTTCCATGAATTCCACATCACACTGTATCCACAACAGCAGCAGCGGTCTGAAGTCCTGATAATGTCTAAATCTAGCAGTGTTGAATTATGCATCTGAGTTTATTGTTGGTGCAGAAGCTGGTGAAATCATGAGCTGCTGGCTGACCTTATACACTGATCAGGCATAATATTATGACCACTGACACTGATTATCTCTTCATCACGGCACCTGTTAGTGGGTGGGATATATTAGGCAGCAAGTGAACATTTTGTCTTCGAAGTTGATGTGTTAGAAGCAGGAAAAATGGGCAAGTGTAAGGATTTGAGTGAGTTTGACAAGGGCCAAATTGTGATGGCTAGACGACTGGGTCAGAGCATCTCCAAAACTGCAGCTCTTGTGGGGTGTTCCCGGTCTGCAGTGGTCAGTATCTATCAAAAGTGGTCCAAGGAAGGAACAGTGGTGAACCGGTGACAGTATCATGGGCGGCCAAGGCTCACTGATGCATGTGAGGAGCGAAGGCTGGCCCGTGTGGTCTGATCCAACAGACGAGCTACTGTAGCTCAGATTGCTCAAGAAGTTAATGCTGGTTCTGATGGAAAGGTGTCAGAATACACAGTGCATCACAGTTTGTTGTGTATGGGGCTGCATAGCCACAGACCAGTCAGGGTGTCCATGTTGACCCCTGTCCACCGCTGAAAGAGCCAACAGTGGACACGTGAGCATCAGAACTGGACCACGGAGCAATGGAAGAAGGTGGCCTGGTCTGATGAATCACGTTTTCTTTTACATCACGTGGATGGCCAGTGCGTGTGCGTCGCTTACCTGGGGAACACATGGCACCAGGATGCACTATGGGAAGAAGGCTAGCCGGCGGAGGCAGTGTGATGCTTTGGGCAATGTTCTGCTGGGAAACCTTGAGTCCTGCCATCCATGTGGATGTTACTTTGACATGTACCACCTACCTAAGCACTGTTGCAGACCATGTACACCCTTTCATGGAAACGGTATTCCCTGGTGGCTGTGGCCTCTTTCAGCAGGATAATGCATCCTGCCACAAAGCAAAAATGGTTCAGGAACGGTTTCAGGAGCACAACAACGAGTTTGAGGTATTGACTTGGCCTCCAAATTCCCCAGATCTCAATCCAATCGAGGATCTGTGGGATGTGCTGAACAAACAAGTCCGATTCATGGAGGCTCCACCTCACAACTTACAGGACTTAAAGGATCTGCTGCTAACATCTTGGTGCCAGATACCACAGCACACCTTCAGGGGTCTAGTGGAGTTCATGCCTCACTGGGTCAGGGCATTTTTGGCAGCAAAAGGGGGATCAAGACAATATTAGGAAAGTGGTCATAATGTTATATTTGCTATTAAGCAAAACAAGTAACATATTTGTTGTTGTTAGGATTGATCAACATTATCCCCCAAAAGTGATTGTGCACACCAAACCGTAAGTCATAGAAACGTGAAACTTTGAGGGATGGTAGTACCCACCCTGTCTACAATGTCACCAATTCTTGCCCCAGTTGGCCTGACAGTGGCGCTACAGTGATCAAATGAATGAAATCTCTCATAACTCACTTGCTGCAGACTCAAAATTTTAGATATTTTAACTTAACTTCTCCTTTGGATAGCTATAACAGGGTCATGGCATGGCCAAGTTTACACAAAAGCCTACAATTTCTAAAAGAAAACTCAGAACTACACGAAATTTGGTGAGCACGTACGGCATATGATTCTGAACAACCATGCAAACGTTTATGGAGATTGGGCAATAGGTGGCGCTATAACAGTTAAAAAGCTTTAAAAACCATATATTTCCTTATACCTATTGGCTGTAAATTGTCTATTCTATCTCTGATCTAGATGGTTACAGACTCGCTAAATAAAACATAATACCTTTTTACGTATGTGCTTAAAGACCTTAAAGCGCTTGAACCCCGTTAATTGCTGCTTGCAGATTTATCTATTAGAGCTGACTGTAAAACTGGCACTATGCAGATTAACCACTTCTATTAAATGAGCAATTAATCAGACATAGTTATCAGCTGATTCAGATAATCTCAAAATCTGACTGATGTATTGTTCTCAATAATAGATCCAAAGCGTATTTCGTGTTTAAGGTGTCTTGTCCGTTTTCTTTTTTACACGTGATAAACGGCAAAATGTAATATAAGGATCAGAAAGAAAGAAAAATCACTGTCTTTAATCACTGTTTCCCTAGAAGAAAGATGGATTTTGATGTGAAATAGTGTAGTTACAGTATTGACCAGCCAAACAATGAGCTAACAAGACTTGAAAACAAATGACACAGTGGAAAATTGTGTAAAAGAAAATAATTAAAATACATAAAAGAATACATGAACTCCTCCTGTAATCATGAAATTCTCAAAAAGAAAAAAAAAAAATCACAAAAGTTAATACTGTGTAGTTTCTTTTTCAATTAAATACATTCTATAGTTTATTAGTTTCATCCCAGCTAACAAAAATATGTTCTAAGAACATTTTGATAACATTCTCATTAAGTTATGGAAACGTTATTTCTGAATGTTCTTAATCAAGTTCAAACAGGTTACCAGAGTACAAATATTAAGTAGTAACATTTAGAAAATGTCAGACGAACATCCCGCTAAAATGTTTCAAAAAAAAAAAAAAAACACTCCATGAAAGATGTATGAATAGAGTTTTTGTGTTAACGTTATGAGAACATTGTTAAAGACCAGATAACTTTCAATGAAAGTTCTATTAACATTACTGGAAGAATGTTTGTTTATAACTTTGAGAGAACCTTGCCAGAACTTTCTGAGAATGTTCTCTGTTAGATGGCATGTTCAGAGTCACTAGCTGCGCAAGTTTCACACTGACGCAAATCACAACAGAAATGAAAGCATGATATAATCTTCTCTAATCTTCAAATGAGGAAATTGTTGTCATGTGATTAGACTCACAAGTCCAATCACCAAAGTATAATAGAGAAAACTTGATTAAGATGCTGCACCACATGCATAATGCAAACACTCTTTCAACTGAGAGCGTTTTCCACATAATTGGCTCCCATACCACTGTCTGTTGTCTGTGTGTTTTTGATTCTCTCCTCCATCTCTCTTGCTCTGTTCTCCCTGGCTTCTTTTATTGATGATTAATCTTCCATATCTGCTTCTCCGTTTCTCATCGTCCTCTCTGAATCACTTGCACCTCTTTTGTTCTTTATCTCTGTTTCTCTCTCTCTCCCTAATATCAATTCTATTTTCCCTCTCT
The DNA here is from genome assembly GCA_037950665.1 of Hypophthalmichthys nobilis. Taxonomy (NCBI): domain Eukaryota; kingdom Metazoa; phylum Chordata; class Actinopteri; order Cypriniformes; family Xenocyprididae; genus Hypophthalmichthys; species Hypophthalmichthys nobilis. The sequence continues at coordinate 30,777,884 of CM075477.1, read as the reverse complement.
TTCTGCATCCTCCTTTATCCCCGTGTTTGTTTTCCAAGCTCTCGTTCTCTGTGCCACTATCTCAGTCCCCGAGGTTAAGAGGTTTTCTGCCGTCACACATTCTCTGTCAGAGAATTGGAGCTCATCGTCCTGCGGCCTCACACGCTGCAAAGATACAAATAGATTAAGAGAGAGACGGCAAAGAACAAACAGTTCTTATTACCTCTGACTGGGTGAGACAATTCACCACACATCTCAGGAGAAAAGCTAATAGTTAGTTTAATATTCTCAGTTACAGAATCTGCATGTACATAACTCTTTCCCCATCCAATCATGCGTCCAAAATCGTGCACTCTCTGAGTAGGTACTACATTTGAATTTGAACTTACCAAAACCGCCAAAAAAGTATGTTCAATATAGTATGAATGTGTGTAGTATGAATGAAATTCGGATGTACTACATCTGCCAAGTTGTCACTGTCATGGACAACTCACACTGTCACTGTCTCCGGATCAAAACACAGGTGAAGAAGAAGCTTAAACAGTGATATAAGCATTGCTGATGCACATGTAAAATAATGCGATCATTGTGATGGAATTTTTGAACTAATTAATTAGGAACTAACATTTCTTTTCTTTTACAGGCCTAACAAGCTAACTTTGAAATAGAAAAATAGTCACTAGGACTGAGTGTTGTAACAAGCGGAAAAATTCTGCTGTGCTGGCTAGACAGCATCCTTCTAAGGATAAAAAATAGTTTATGAAAATTGTTTTGACCTATTGAGTAATCAGTGACCTATTAACCCGGTGATATTTTTTAATGATCCTGTGATTCAGTTGTTCTAATCTAAATTTACTCCGCCAAGTTTTTTTTCTTAAATCTGAACCAATCATATTAAGACTGATGATTATGAGTAATAGATCATGCTATACTGACTGTGAGATGTACCTGAAATCCTATAAAACCTGCTGTATTCCTTTGATCAGGGAGAGATTCTCTGGGATTGATGAGAACTCTCCTGGCTGTGATTAAAAGCTTTGAAGGACAACAACTGGAGTCTCTGGTTATTGCTACGCAGCAAAGTAAGGGAGCACTAGGTTCAAAAGGGTCAAGATGTTGACCGACTCGAAGCCAGTTGTCGACTAGTAGACGCAGTGCTAGAGTATAAATATTATTGGGTGTCGATTAGGAGACGCCCCAGGATTAGGCAAACTTAAGTCAGGTGCATAGGGGAAAAAATCTACCACATCATCAAACATTCAACAATACATCAATCAAAATTATTGTTTTGAACATTTTTAACATTGCTGAATGAAATGTAGAACCCATGGTTGCAATCAATTGTAATTCTGAATCTGATCCAGATGAAGTCTTTTACAAAAACGCAAAATGTTGTTGTTTTTAATAAAACTTGCCCACATTCAAGTGTTGATAACACTGACAGGGAAAGAGTTAAAAAGTAAAAAAATGAAGCAAACCAACCAGCTACGAGGTGAATCACAACATTACAAACTTTGATTTGCAGCAAAAAGTATTCCAAAAAGTATTCCAAATTTGAATCCCTAGGGAGACACAGAAAGCAATAGGAGAGGAGAGAGGGGAACAGGCCAGGAAAGGACCACGAGTCGGGACGTGAACTCACATCACCCGAGGCACAGCTGAACCATATGTCAGCCACAGCCAGTCATCTCTAACTTAGGATAATCTCCTCTCTTCATAGGCTCAGTGTTATTAGTATCCTTGAGATAATAATATAGTTTTTATTGTTTGAACTAGTTTTTATATCTTCAGTTTTCAGTTTAAATCGTGTTAAAGTTTTAGTTTTTGTGTGTGTGTGTGTGTGTCATTTTTCTTTATTTATTGGTAACACTTTAAAATAAGGTTTCATTTGTTAACATTAGTTAACTATATTAGTTAACATGAACTAACAACAATACTTCTGGAGCATTCATTATTCTTAGTTAATGTTAATGTCATCATTTACTAATACGTTTTGAAGATGAAAAGTTGTATTTGTTAACATTAGTTAAAGCACTGTGAACTAACATGAGCATGAACATTTTTAATTATTAACATAACCAAAGGTTAATAAATGCTGTAAAAATGTTTTGCTCATTGTTAGTTCATGTTAGTTAATGCATAAACTAAAATTAACAAATGAGACTATTAAAATGTAAAGTGTTACTATTTTCTTTTATGTCAATATTATGTCATTAATTTTTATTTCAGTTTTAGTACATGTAATTAGTAATTTAGTAATGCTTATTTGGCAACTACCTGAAATAATAATAATAATAAAGTTTTTGTTTGTTTGTTTGTTTGTTTTACAGTTTTAGTTGTCAGGGAAATAACCCTGTTTAGGCTATTGATTTTTTTTTCTGGCTTTTGTGTGTCTAAAAATGAAAAGATAAAGAACATTTTCAGAAATTTGCTATCTGCTGTCTTTAAGAGGAGAGAGCTTTAGACTATGTCTAAAATCCTAAAACCTGGTATTTTAAAGACTCTTACTCATCATCCCTCTGGCCCACTGGAAGGTTTATGCTGCATTCAGACTGGCATAATAACAGAGCGCTCTGAGAATGATTTCATGACACAATCTTCAATGCAATTCAGCAATGATATTTATGTAGATACATTCACACACAAAAATAAAAGAAATAATGTATATGACCCAAAGTATTAAAACGACAGTAAGAAAACACCTACTACTCAATACACCCTTGCAACTGTACATCAGTACAATAAAAATGACTTGGAATCCGCACCCCTAGCATCTTTTTTCGACCACAATAAAAGATCTTCAAAGACTTATTGACTAGTTTTGAGTGTTAATTGGCAATTAGAAGCCTTTGATCCATAGCAATGCACGCCTCACTAACTGCACGACTCTCTGCAGTATCCTGAGGTTAATTGTCTTTCAGTGCTTAGAGAGCAGCGTTGTGATAAGATACTTCAGTTCATAGATTATCCCCATCAAACGGTGTGTAACAAGCTCTCATCCTTAACCTCTTAACCTACAAAGATTACTGACGGCCCCAGATGATTGTCGTTTACATTCAATGCATGCAATACTCTTATTTGATCTTAAAAACTGTGTATCATTAGAAAGACTTAGGACTCCAGCTTTGATATGTTTACAACAAAACCTGTTCACTTTCTGGAAAACTTAAGTTCGCTCTGATTGTTAAACACCTTCAAACTACCATTGGTCTGTATGACGATGACATAATAGGTGGGTGTGGCTCTGAGGCTCTGCCTCTTTGAGGTGTAAATCTTCTCCAGTTCATTTCTTCTGTTCAGTCAAGGTCAAGCACGAGTAAATGCATGAACACACCAGAGAGCTGCTTTATAGTAGAAACTGAAGCTGCCATTTTAATTGAAAGAGACACTGACTGTGTTTTCATGTTTAATGCTTTAAAGCAATCTGTTGTAAAAAGTGCTGTATAAATAAACATGACGTGCAGAGCTGCTGCAAACATCCACATCGCTATGATCAGATGCTTTCTGAACTGCTGTTTTCTCACCGCTGCCATTTTTGTTGTGTGGCATCGGTGTCATGATGTTTGCTAACAGAATATCTCTGCAAAGGTGTTTCAAACTTCTTTTTACCCATAAGCAAAGAGCAAAAAAGAACTTTGCTGTGAGTATATCGGGGCCTTAACTGAAGCTCAAAATGTCTGTAATATCAAGAAAAACATGTTTTTGATGATGCTATAGGCTTTAAGAATTAAGTAAAACAAAATACTGACCAAAAGTAAGTTTGAGCAATTTTGAATTGTTGCTGAGAATTGCCCACAGCAGTGCATCAATAAAAGATCACTATTTATAGATTTTTTTTTTTTTTGATGTTGCTTACAAAAGATCTGTACTGAAACACTTAATTTTGGAGGGAACAATATAGTGAGTTCTGTAGGCAGAGGAGAAAAAAAATACACAGAATAGAGATTATTATTTCAAATAATCATCAGCTAAGAAAGTGAACACTGTCTTCTTCTATTGTCTTCCTTTCGAAGAGTTTTGCTCATTTGTCATGTTTCTCTTCAGACCTCAAACCGACCGTCAGCTCTTTACCATGTTTTTTTTCAGAGTCATGTTTTTCTGATGCACATCTTACATAAGCAGTGACATTTCAAAGCTCTCCAGCGACTCATTAGGGGCCAAAACCTGGAGTATGTCTCTTACGTGTCCTCTGATGTGAGAGGCGCTTTCACAGACTACTCAACTGTCTGACGCTCTGTTTACAGGGTTTCCACACGCTTCCACCAATATATTTCAATCGCTTTAACTCTACGGTTGCTGGATAACTTACCAATGCAGTCCAATATGCTACTGAATCTGCAGATTGAGATGTGAATCGGTTCAGCTGATTCTTTGAAAAGAAACAATCCGAAAGAAGAATTTGCGTGCAAATTAATATCAATATACTTTATTTTACTCTATTTTTATTACAGCCAATGAATTTTTTTTAGTAAAGTTGTAAATGCACAATCGCACAAATTTCAGTAACGCTTTACATTAAGGTTTCATCTGTTAGTTAACATGAGCAATACTTCATGCATTTATTTATCTTCATCCATGTTCATTTTAACATTACTATACTAAAGCATTTTTAAAATCAGAATTTGCCTCTAACATGTAAATGCACTAACATGAACAAACAATAAATAATATGTATTATTAATATATGTAAAAACTAATATTATTAAAATATGTAAAGACAAATATTACTCCCATTGATCCAATGTACTTCTCTTAATGTAGAGAGAGCCTAATTTTTTTGATTGGTGGATGTTTGAAAGGATGAATATGGCTTCTAATGGAGCAGTTAAAAGAGGTGAATTAATTCAAACATGTCTACTTTTTAAACGCTGTAGTCATTGAATCTAACATGAATGTCTAACATGTTAACAAAAATTTTAAAGTGTTATGGAAATTTCAATTACTTTTTCAGGGCTGGAAAATGCCATTTTAAAATGCCCTGGTATTTTTAGGCTTTCCATGACTTTACACAAACCATTTACAGGTATAATAAACAAACCATATTAAACCAGATAACCGAAAGCGCTGGCATCCAGTTAAAGCTCCCCTACTACTACCTATTTTTAATGTGTTTAAACAAAACACAACTCACAATCTGTCTTGAGATATTACTGTAAAGCCAATGAACAAGCAGCACAGATGCTGTGACTGACAGATTTGATTGACAACTGACATTCTTTCCAAGATAACTGGAAGAGTCTGAGTCTGTCCTATATGCTGCCTCTGACCAGGGGCCTGCTGGGTAATATCAGACCTATTTTGGCTCAGGCTGTAATGAGGACATCCATTTGCATCAGTGCCATCTCCAGTAAAAGGAGCATCATGGGAAGCCTGACACTCAGGTCTCTGCCAGCACAGCGAGTGTCCTTCACAAGCCATCACAGAGCTGTCAATCACACAGACGTCGCATTCTTCTCCATACTTATTTATGATCTTCAGCCCACACTTATTTATGGTTCATGATGAGATTTTCTTTATATGTGAATTGGGACACATAAAACACAACGCTATTGTTCACTAAAACTACTATGATAATACAGTATTCTTTGACAGATTCTGGAGTATCATGCAAATGCCTCATCAATATGGTAATCATTCAGTGCCATGGTTAGATACTTTCCCTGTACTTAGTTTTGCCACTTTTGTGTGTGTGTGTGTGTGTGTGTAAATATTATCATTATATGTAAAGCTACATTTTACTCTCATTGATCCAATGTGCTGAAAAATTAATTTTCTCAATTGGTGGTTGGTCAAAAGAATTAAAATGGCATCTGATGAAGTTCATTTTTAGAGTTTGTTTTAGACATTACAGTGCCTTAAGAGCCAGTCTGAAACCAGAAACCAGGTTAACACGTTCTGATCACTCGAGCGGCTCTCTGTGATTTTGGACTTATCAAAACATAAGATCATACATTGTAAATGATACAAGAGTCTGGCAGATTATAAAAATGAGAGACAAAAATGAATATGTGCTCTGATCTCCCTCAGTGAAGTAATATCATGAACACAGTGTTTATCAGTCTGTCTGTAAAGAAGCTCTCTTTTCAGAAAGTGACCTTTATCGCACTAAATGAGATTATTTCTTTATGGCACAAACACATTTCACCAGAGACTGGACTGATCTTCTTACTATGCAGCAGGAGGCAGCGTTTAACTCACAGCCAGATTCAATCATATCAAGTCTTGAGTTTCACTTAATTATTTTCCTGATACCTTGACAGATCTGAGAGAGCTGAAACAAAAGAGTGTGTGCACAACCTCTTCTTGAATGTTAAAAAGTTGCTTTAGCAAATATATTAAATGAAAGCCTTGCACTGATGGACTTGAGGCTCTTAATTTCACAGCAATTTCTTAAAGGTCGATGTACACTTTTAAAAATAAAGGTTTTTATTGCCATTTATGGTTCTATGAAGATCCTTTAACAACTATGGAATCTCTCCACAGGTTCTTAAGATTGATGAAATGTTCTTAACACTAAGAGAAAATGGTTCTTTTAAGAACTGATCACTGAAAAGTTATTTTCTTGTGAGATGTTCTCCAATGATCTTTTAATTACAACTTTGACTTTTACAGTGCAGACAACAATCAAATTAAATATAACGTAGTCTTTTGAGTTTCAATGTCTCAAACTGTGCTCAGATTTGTCAAGATACCAAAGTGCATTAAAAAGTCGGTAACACTTTAGAGTAAGATTTCATTTGTTAACGTTAGGTAACTACATTAGTTAAAATGCACTATGAAAAACACAAAACATATCTTAGTCAATGTTTATCTCAACATTTACTAAAACAGATCAAAAGTTGTATCTGTTAACTTTAGTTAATGCACTGTGAACTAACATAAACATGAACATTTTTATTAACTAACTTTTAGCCTACAAAGGTTAGTAAAAGCTATAAAAAATATATTGTTAGTTCATGTTAACCAATGAGACCTTATTGAGAAGTCCAATTCTTCAGCTGCTCCACATTCATTTTACAACATGTCCATTTTTATTTCCCCTCAGGACTTTTGGGTGAAACATCCAAGATAAAGTTCAGTGGAGCATTTAGCTTAGACATTTCTGAGCTCTTAAATGTTGTTCTGAGAACACAGGCTTTTATGGGTCAGTCTGACACGCTTTGGGTCTGTTAACGTAGCTGTGCTGAAGAGTGTGACACGAGGCTCCTCAGGGAATGACGGCGGTCTCACCTTTAACTAGTCCACATTGCTTCCAATCCTCGTCTTCCACGTTCTCCTTTGTTCTGGTAGACACACACCTCCATATTATATTAAAATGAGAATTAACAGAGGTTTAGCTCTCGAGAATGTTGATTTATTGAAAATTATTTGATTTAAGTCACCATTATGGTGATTCGTGTTTTAATTCTTTGGGCTCTTTTCTGAAGTTAATTCTCTTCAAACAGGTGGAATAGTGTTTTTACTAAAGGCATTTATAAGTTGTTACAAAAGGAGAGATAGATCAGATTTAAATGTTTATGATCTTTGAATGATTATCATAAGATCATTTAACATTCACTGATGTTTTTTTCTAATTTGATGATTTATTCAACAGTTGAGGCATTACTGAAGATCATCAGTGTTATAAGAAAAACGGAAAACTTTTTCCAATGATACTACAACATCTTTTGTTTGAGAATCTTTAACTGGGCATTGGACACAACACCACTCATCATACAAACCTCAACAATGGTGACAATCAACAAAATATTCAAATAAACAGATCAACTCTCAGAATCATAAAACAAGCTACTAAAAAGTCACAACAACAAAAATAAAAGCAAATAGAAATAATTTTAAAAAATAATAGGACAAATCAGCTGTATAATTTATTCATGCCGCAATGCATGCTGGGACTTTTGTGAAGCTTTTTGTTGATTGTCAACATTGTTGAGATTCATATGCTGATTGCTGATGTCTAATGATACATTTTCGTTTAGAACTGATTGTTGCAGCACTGCAAGATCTCATGCTGTAGGTTCACAGAAATCCAACTATAGTTGGTGCCTGTTTACCAACATCTGCCTTACAGCAAATCGGGACCACTGGATGAATGTCATGTCACATAATTAAAGGAGGACTCATTAGAATTTCAAACACACTGTGTGGAAGTTAGTCGGGCCGACACCAACAACAAACATCTAACCAATCAGTATTAGGGGGCGTATGACGGTCGAGGAGAGAGAACGAGCAAGAGGGAGATTTGAAAATAAGAAAAAAAAAACTGCAGAACGAGAGATGGGACACAATACAGAAGAGCTCAAAAGAATATCACTGGAATGAAGGTTTATGACTGGGCAAGTGCTTTAGGACCCACATTTTATATTAGAAAAGCTTTCTAGCGCTGGAGAGAGCGGGAAGCGGGAAGGCCTGAAAACAGACGAGGAGGCTGCTTTGATCCCACTTCTCATGTGAGTAATACAGTTTTGATTGTGTGGAGCTGCTGTGCTGTTTGCGACTAACAATGAACACTTTGTATTTACTCTTGTGTACTGTGCATTCATTTTTTGTACTTCCTTGTTGTTCATTCTTCAACTGCATTTTTTGCGTGTCAGCTGTGATAAACAGACATCCGCTCACATTGCATGTGTAACAGTGGCCAGATAGTGAGAGTTTTGCTGTTAAACCACTGCACACTGACAACTGCTAGAGAAATTAGGTGTTTAGCGTCATTGGTAGTGCACTCGCCTTGCATGCCAGCAGCGATCGGGCCCGGTTTGAGACCGACTTGGAGCAGGGTGGTTAGGATAGGAGTGTGAGTTTTGGAGGCGGAGCAATGAAGAGAGGGGTGGGTTTGTTTGGGTTGATTTCAAATATCAACAATGTCCAACAGCGTTGTTCAAAATCTACTTACCGCACCTTTAATATTTATTAGGCAAGTTGATATATTTTATTATGCCCCGCCCACACACAGTATTCATATCATTCCAGCAGTAAGCCACTGGTATGTGAGTCAAAGTACTGTGTGTTTGGGCTCTTGCAGGCTTATCATCTCCAACTTCAACCCCCAAGCTGTTTTTACTCCAGCAGCAGCAGCGACACTCAAACTCAAGCTCCACCTGAGAGAGAAAGAGAGAAACACACACAGAATCTGTGAGAGACAGACTTTAAGTCTCTCCTCTGGCACTCTGTATAAAACTAGTTGTTCTCCCTCAGCTCATGTGCCAAGAGGGCAGAGGAAGAGAGAAATGGAGATCACTAGAGAAAAGAGAAGAGAAAGAAAGACTGGAACCCCCCCAAAACAAACTCTGCTGGAGGGACGGAGCATCTGCTTTAGTCTGAGACTCACACAGATTGAGAGAGAGAAAGAGATTCACTCAGAGTAACAGTAATGAGGACGATCATGTGATGCTGCAGCTGCAAGATTAGTTCAACTATAGTTAACTAGACAAAACAACAACTAACAAAAACTAACTTAGTGTTTTTTAGCGATCAAGTTTACTGAAACTATTTAAGGAGGCAATATATTTTTTTTTTAGATATATATTAAATATTAGTAATATATATATTTGTTTTGACTGAGGACTGAGGGCTCCAGTAAAATATATATAAAGCAAAAAAAAAAAAAAAAACATGAAGCACAACTCTGACCAGTTGGTAACACTTTACAAATGACTGAAGCAATAAGAAATTATAGTTTCATAAGAAAGACACAGAGTGATTTTGTCATACATGACAATATCTTCAGAATATGAGTGTGTGCTTGTATTTGACCTTAAAGCATTTTTTCTCTGAATATTTCTTTGCACTCAAAAAAATAGACTGTTGGATTTACTTGAAGAAGCAGTGTCAAGTGGTTCCATGCAAGAAATAAATGAAGCCCTATATCACTTGTGAAGTGAAACTAACTGACTGCAATGATTGTTAAGTAGGTATTATTTTACACCAGGGTTGCACCCCTAGTCTTTCTGAAAAACAACAGTTTACCACTATACTGGGGCATTAAGACCCACTGAGACCGCAGGATGAGCAGAGCCCCCTGCTGGCCTCACTAACACCTCTTCTAGCAATGTATGTTTTAGACCTCTTCTAGTGGTCTCCCATCCAGGTACCGACCAGGCGCAACCCTGCTTAGCTTTATTGGGTGTGCAGGCGAAAGCTTCAGGTTGATCACTGCTGACTTGTGCAGCAAGTCTCCTCAAGCATCTCATATATGTCTGGTCCAGAGCTTGCAGGCATAGAGCATGACTTACTGAACATTAAGCCCCGCCTCCTTCGATTTAATTGGCTCTCACAAATATTTTGACATTGATGAATGCCTGCTGCACTAAGCCTTAGATTTACTCGAGTAGGCTTCTGGAAGGATAGACTATATACTACATACATTTATATCATTCATTTTTTATATAGGCCTATTCATATAGCAATGGGCCCACAATGTACAGTTTCCCACTGCTTCAGATGGCCAGTCTGCCACTTCTTTAAAAACAGTGCGTACAGTCACTTGAGATGTCTGCCACCCAAATACATTTTCTCCAAAAACGGGAGGCATGTACTGGAGTGTGACAAAAGCTGCGTTAATGTTCTCTGTCATCTCTCATCTGTGTTTTCTTTGATCAGTCGCACCTCCAGCGATAAACTGACACACCAAATCAGACTGAGAACCAATGAACCGTCCACAGAAGAAGTGACGGGACGGCAGGAGTTCATAATGACATGCTGCACTGAAAAAAAAATTGTGAAATTTAAGGTAAAAAAAATCATTAAAAAAATCAACAAAACCAAATAAGGCAGCAACATTTAGGGCTTAATAGATTTAACTTAAAACTAGATAAAAAAAAATAAAAAAAAGTTCTTCAAGACAAACTTTGATTTTGAAGTGTGAAGAAGTTTGAAGTTTTTCAGTTTGAAGTAGTTTGAAGTTTAAAGTAGTTTTAAAGCTTAAAGTTTGAAGGATTTGAAGGCAATACATACAGTCTATCAGATAGATAGATAGACTGGTTGCCAGGGTGTTTTACTGTTTTACCATTGGAACCATTAACACATTGCGAGAATATTTTAACATGCTAACTTGGTCCTAGCATGAATTAGTACAAAACTAGCATGTTTTAGCATGTCGCTAGCATAATTTAACACACTGTTAGCATGAATTAACACATTGCTAGCATGTTTTACCATAGTGCTAGCATGTTTCTAGTATGAATGAAAAATTGCTATAATGATTTAACACATTGCGAACATGTTTCTAACATAAATTAACACATACCATGTTTTAACATGTTTCTAGCATTAATTAGCAAATTGCTAACATGTTTTAACATGTTGCTAGCATGAATTAGCATATTTCTAGCATAAATTACCAAATTGTTAGCATGTTTCTAGCATGAACACATTGCATGTTGCTAGCATGAATTAGCACATTGCTAACATTTTTAACATGCTTGCTGACATGAATTAGCATGTTGCTAGCATGAATTAGCAAATTGCTAGCATGTTTCTAACATGATTTACCACATTGCTACCATGCTTTAGCATTTTGGTAGCATGAATTAACACATTGCTAAACTATTTTAACATGTTGCTTACTTGATTTATCACATTGCTAACATGTTTAAGCATGTTGCTTACTTGATTTATCACATTGCTAACATGTTTAAGCATTCTGCTAGTATGATTTAGCACATTGCTAGCATGTTTTAGCATGTTGTTAACATGAATTAGCATGTTTCTAGCATTTTTCTTGCATGAAATAACATTGGCATCATGCTTGAACATGGTAACCTGAATTTGTACATTGCTAGCATGTTTTAACATGTTCCTAGCATGTTTCTAACATTATGTTTTAGCATGTTGCTAGCTTTCACAAGCCAGCATCCTGAAATGCTATTTAAACTTATTACTTCCCTAATGCACATAACTGATTAGAAAAAACTAAGAAGAAACTGTTTTCAATGAAAAAACATCAAATGTGAGCTGTTGTGGTTTGCTATTGTTGGATCTCATGTAAGTGACAGGTTGCCCTGTCCTCCTCATCAGAGAAGAGAAACCTGAGAACTTTAGCAAGCTGATGAGGCCATGATTGGGACCTTATGTAAAACAACACTGTCTCTTTAAATCTGAATCAGTGACTCATTTGAGCAGCACAGTAATGGACTTTTCCCGTGATGCTTTACTGAGCGGGTCAGGAAAAAAAGAGGAAGAGAAGAGAAGATTCTCTCATCTCTGTTTTTGAGACACATGGTGACAGTGTCGTCTCTGATGATTAATGGATGATTGCGTGTCAAGGTGAATCTGAGTCTCGTTCAATGAATTACCAACACACTCTCAGATGAAGATGGTGGTATCGACCAGCACAAATCCCTCTTTCAAATGCAGCTCAACAGGAGCCTGTGACCCAGCAGAAGAAAGTGCAGTGGCTCTTAAACACACACTTGTGCATGTATTCCTTACATTAGCAGATTTCAGTGGGTTTCAGCAGACTTACAGGAATCTGTGCGTCCCTTGAAGAAGACTTTCAGACTGAGCCAAATGTCTTGTGTTTCTGTAGTCCATCAGATGTTGGCGCTGGCGGGGAGGGACGCTGTGTGGCATCATGGGAAGAATCGAGATGTTCTTTCTGATTCATACATCCTTCATGAGTCAGTATGATTACAACAAACACATTCAGGTATTGCATTATCTTTCAACCCATAATGCACTGCACACTATACACAGAAACTCAGTGTATGCTGAAACTAAGGGTTCAATACAAGTAAAGATCAACTATAGACATGACTTTTCTATTTAATTATAAAATACAGACTGTTTTGAGAGTGTTTTGAAAGAGTTTTTACTAAAACAACATTGTGTTCACATGAGATGAGTGAAAAAATCGCTCACTAACCTTGTTTATGTAAAGTCACATACAATTTTTCCAGGATTTTCCACATGCAAGAATACAACATGTTTTCAGATAATAATTCACTTTAACTTAAACATGAACTGAAGATTTTTGCTTGTAAACCAACCAGAATGCCTTGTCTTTCAGACTTCCATTGTAATTGTTTTTACGTACTGACATTTAAGATTCCCATTAAGTTAGATAAATGCACATATGAATATTAAGATAAATGCACATATGAATATTCAGATAAATGCACATATGAAAACCTACATAAAGAACAGCAGCACATGCGAGTACGTACAGCATCCCACTCTGAATATCTTAACGTCACAGCCTTTTTCTGTAAGAACACGATTTCTTGCTGAATAAATAAAGTACATGTGTTGATTTGCATGCAGCAGCAGTTTCAGTGGTACCGGCTGTTGTGGTGACTGTATGAAGAACTAACATCATCGAGGCATTTGTTTAAAATATGAATGATTTTGTAAGCAACACTATTGGACTGCTGCCACCCTGGAGACATTTACATTTATGCATTTGGCAGACGCTTTTATCCAAAGCGACTTACATTGACATACTATACATTTGTATCTGAGTATGTGCAATCCCTGGGATCGAACCCATGACCTTGGCATTGCTAGTGCCATGCTCTAACCACTGAGCTACAGGAAAGCCTAGCGCCTGTAGAAAAAGCATAAAGATGAGGGGAAAAGAATCACAGCGCCTACGACCACACTGTGTACAAAGAGAGCGAGATAAAGCCAGAATAAAGGAGAGTAATCAAGCACATTCACACTGGTCTATTATCAACTGTGAGCAAACTGAGAAGTTAATGAAGAGACACATTACAGACTAATTTCAGAAGGTATTGTTTTTACGATAAGAAGAACTTAAAGTGCCCCTATTATGCTATTTTAAAGTTTCTTAATTTTGTTTTGGAGGTCTCCTATAACAGTTTTATATGCATCAAAGGTCAAAAAATGCTTTAATTTTCTCATATTATGTATTGCACATCACCACATTTTTTTCAATGATTCTCAAACGACTCATCCGATGCTTCAGCCTCTCTGAAGCCACCTTTCCACTATCTCTGACAAACGACAAGCTACAGACCGATGGAGAGTAGTACGGGAGATCTGAGGGGGCGAAATGCGACAATCGCATGCGAATGTTAGATATAGTGGAAAGGTGGCTTAAGGTCCTGTTTACACTAGTGCATTTTCATTTTAAAACACATAACTTTTGATACAGTTACTCCTGTCATTTACACTACTACACCGTTTTTGCTGCAGACCCCGTTTTAGTTAAAAAACTCTGGGGTTGCTTTTCAGTGTAAACGGAGCAAAATGCTGCATATACTGCAGTATACTGAATATAATACTGCAGCTGCCTACATGCGCAAGTGTGTTTGAATGGTCATGTGACATGCGTTTTTGGTCCTGTAGTGTGGGGGGTGGGGGAACGGATTCAGCTGGACTGTTTGCCATCGGCTTCTGTTCCCCCATAGATCTCACACAAGAAGGCTCTATTTATCAGGTTGCGCTGGCAATCCAATAGCCTAGTGGGCAGCATGTTGACATATAGCACCATTGTGCTTTGGCACGACCCAAGTTCAAGTCTCGGCTTGCAGACTTTTCCTGACTTTTCCGGGGCTCCGTACATATTGTTTTGGAAACCATCATATATTTTATTATTCAGGATTCTTTGATGAATAGAATGTTTAAAAACAGCATTTATTAGAAATTTGTGACATTATAAATGTCTTTACTGTCACTTTTGATCAATTGTAGCTCACTTTGTCTTAATAATAATACAGTTCTCAGTTTATTCAAGCATGATTTTTGTCTCTATGTTTGTCAATAGTGTCATACAGTAAGAGCTGTATAATTAATGTGAATAGCAGCTCAGATCATTTGATGAGAAATAATTGAGTTCATATTGAGATCTTTAATTTTTCTCAATCTAACCAGGCCTATGACCTTCAAACTTCAAACATCTCTTTAAACTCTCCATGTGCTCAAACTACTGTACTTAAGACCCAAATAACCTTCAGACTTCAAGGCCTTTTTCTGCTTTCACACAAGCTTTTGTCAAAGTTTGTCTTGATGAACTTTTCTTCTCTCTGCTCTTCAGGCTTCATTATCTATTCTATATGTTGTCTGAAAGGTCTCGACCTCTCTCAAGTTTCAAAAGAATGCTTGATCATATCTGCGTAAAACTTTCCATATCTGCATGATTTGCATTGCGACCGGAGATCTTGAGTCCCCTGTGTGACTAAAAACAGATGTGAGATAGAGGAGTCACAGGATTCAGATGATAACAATGTGAAAGAGAGATGCTTATGCTATTATAAAGACAAAAAATACTGAAAAATATACAAGTAGCTGCAAAAATGTCAAAGCTTAGAATAACTTGCTCAGCAAAACTGTCTTTAAACTGTTACTTTTTGAAAGAAATTAATATTTTTTATTCATCAAGGATGCATTAAATTGATCATTTATAATGTTACAAAAGATTCTAAGCCGCACAACTGTTCTCAACATTGATAATAATCAGAAATGTTTCTTGAGCAGCAAATCAGCATATTAGAATAATTTCTGAAGGATCATGTGACACTGAAGACTGGAGTAATGATGCTGAAAATTCAGCTTTGATCACAGGAATAAATTAGTTTACTATATATTCACATAGAAAACAGCTATTTTAAATTGTAATAATATTAATAATTTTAATAATAATTTTTACTGTATTTTTTGATCAAATAAATGCAGCCTTGGTGAGCAGAAGAGACTTCTTATAAACATTAAAAAAATCTTACTGACCCCAAACTTTTCAATGATCGATAGATAGATAGATAGATACTAGGTCAATAGTTGACGTACAGTGAGAGTGTATAGTAGCTATAAAATTAACATGAATTCATCCATCTAGGAGAAACAATTGAAATATTGAACAGATCTTCTATTGTTGTTTTTCTTTTGGTATTGTCTTTTTTTTATTATTATTATTAAGATATGCTGTATGTTTGGGCTAGCAGGTCGAGAATTGAAGTCTTGTGATTGAAGCATCTCAGAAATGCTCAGGCGTTTCTCATATTGAAGACTTGTCGTGCTGCTGGAGGAGCCATAATGATCATTACACTTACATGATTTACTTTTGCCATCATGCAAACAAACTGGCGTTTTTATGTTGCCGTGTGACCTGGTTTACTTAAGCTGATTGGTTGCAGCTTGCATGCTTTGTTTAGCCGACAGCCGAGTCCTTTCTCTCTGTTTTTCACTCACCCAAAAGCCTCATGGGATATAGTGGCATGTCAAGCCTTAAGGTTTATTGCATGTAATTTGACATTAATAAAAATGACACACAGCTTCAATCGCTAAAGTGCTACAAACTCCTCTGGAGAGCATTAAACTCATGCTGCTTCAGTGTTTCATGATGGAAAAGACTGTAAAACACTTGCAAATGAGTTACATCACATACATGCAGACGCAGTTTGTCATGTCGCATCCACAGCATCTGGAGTTTAGCTTGCTCTGCTTCTATTTGCACTTGATCAGAGGCTGTTATTTGTCAGGAGTTAGTGCACTTGTTTTATCAAGGTGAGAATGGTTAATCAGTTCACGCCTTTGTTCATTAAAGCTGTGATGCAACAAGCAATTAATAAGCAATTAGTGGATGAAGCACTAACCCGTGTAGCAACACAAAAAGTAACAGAATCAATGACGCAAACTTCATCAAATGTGAGGCAAATTCAAATTCTTCATAATGCAACTGTAGCAAGATTATAGTGTCATTATTCAGCTCAATTCAGCGCTGTGAATCCCACCATCTGCTGAAGTGAGAGTTCAGATGGTTGGGGCTAGCTCAACACAGATGCTGAAGACTGACGCCGGTCCAGGGACTCGCTGTCGAGCTGAAGAGCCAAAGCCTGAGATGGTAAGGAGACGATCATGTGACGAGACCACTGTGACTTTGTGTCATCAGGAGCTTCTGGAGCAGCCAAGAATGATCAGAGTAAGATATCTATCTATGTATCTATCTATTGTTCTATCGTTCTATCGTTCCATCCATCATCCATCATCCATCCATCCATCCATACACCCACTCATCCATCCATCCACTCATCCATTAAGCCATCCACCCACCCATCCACTCATCCATCCACCCATCCATCCACTCATCCATTCACTCATCCATCCATCCATCCACTCATCTATTGACCCATCCATCCACTCATCCACCCATCCACTCTTCCACCCATTATCCATCCATCCACCCATCCATTCATACACCCATCCATACACCCATCCACTCATCCATTCACTCATCGATTCACCCATCCATCCACTCATCCATCCATCCATCCATCCACTCATTCATCCATCCAAACACCCATCCACTCTTCCACCCATTATTCATTAAAAAAAAAAAACTTTGCTAGATTTACAATGTTAATAACTGGAAATGCATCATCACAGTCTGTGGAAAGGGTCTATGTGATTGGGTTTTTCCAGTTTTTTGTGTGCAACATTCATGAGACGGTCAATGAGTGTACGTACCGTCTGAAACTGAGACTAAATGTAACTAGCAAACATATCATGCTTAGAAGCAGGAGACATAAATGAAGGTAGAAAATGGTCTCACGGTGATGAAGAGCAAAAGAAGAAAAAGAGACAACGCTCAAGGCGGCGAGAATAAAGCAGCAGGACTGACGGCGAGCCTAAGGGAGAGAAAGAAGCGTGTGAAGGGGACGAGGGAAAGAGAGAGCTGACACTGATATGATTTCTTGCCTCGGCAGAGGAGGATTTCAGGCCTGGAGTGGCCCATCTGCGGCCTTACATAAAGTGTTTTTCTCAAGTGGAGTTACAAATGTGAAAAAATTGTGTAATCTGTCACACTTATTCCAGAGAGAGAGAGCTTTAGATGGAGGGTGATGTGAACCGTGAAACAGCCAGAGATGCTCTGACAGACGACACAGAGAGAAACGAGTGACAACAACCTCCACACCTCCATCATGACACAGTCTGTCTGTCTGTCTATCTATCTATTGTTTTATCCATCTATCTGTCTGTCTGTCTGTCTGTTGTTTTATCCATCCATCCATGGATGAGTGGATGGGTGGATGGATAGGTGCATAAATCGATGAATGGATGGATGAATAGAAAATGGTTGGAAGAATGGATGGGTGGATGAGTGGATGGGTGAATGGATGGATGGATGGATGGATGGATGGATGAGTGGATGGATGGATGGAACAGCAGTGACAAAAAAATCCCACACAGCCCATGTATAAAACTATTTGTACATTTAAATTTGGCGTCTGAAGGGATGGAGGGGTTTGTTAGCATAAGCAATAATAATGATAATCTTGTAGCTTGTGCAACATCAAAGGAAAATGAAGAAGAACCGCATAAGTAAGGCCCATAAATTAGCTTTGGTAATGTGACCGTTAGGTGAACTTTTATTTGATGCTGTCGGATGCTGTCAGGAGGGCGTGAGCTTTCGCCTCCCTAATTAGTCAGAAAGATGAAGCAGCAGCGGGCAGCTGACACTCGGCTCTGGATAATTGCTGTCTTTGCTCCCAGATAACTCAGGGTCCATTTTAACAGATGGAAAATCAACAGAAAGCATGTAAAACAGCGTGACGGGGCTGAGAGAGACACAGAGAGAAGAGGAGAAGAACAAGAGGGCAAACTAAAAAATATCTAATTTAAAGGAACAGGTCATTTGAGAAATGTTTGTGAACAATTGCAGAATATATATTTTAAATTGTCTAAAGAAGTGGTCCTTTACGGCCTTGATTTAATTTGACAATTTACATATGACTTAAATGTAGAAGAAGCATTCATTTACTTCATATTTGTACTTGATTTAAATTATGGGCCCTATCATACATCCAGCGCAATGCGGCGCCAGGCGCGACGCAAGTGTTTTTTGTTCGTTTCAGCCCGGCGCAGTTATCATTTTCATGTTCTGCGCCAAGTTGTTTAAATAGCAAATGCATTTGCACCCATTTGTGCGCCCATGGGCATGCTGGTCTGAAAACGAGGTGTGTTCAGGTGCGTTGTTGGCGCTACTATTTTGAAGCAACTGAAATAGACTGCGCCATTGACCAACTGAAAACTGCGCCATTATCTGTAAATCCAGCGTAGAATTGGGCCTTGTTTATGAAACCATAAGCGCCGATCCTGAGGGCTCGAGCAGCAACAGAAAAACACAAGATATTCTCCATTCATTTTAACCAATAAAAAGTGATTGCAATTATCAGTTTCTATGGTTATTTTAATAACAAATATCGAGAGCGCATCAGTGTAATGCGTGAGCACAAATCTCTCAGCTCCACTTAACGCTGGGTTCTTTGGGAAGCAAGGTTATCTTTCCCTCACCACCAAAAACACACTTCTTTGGTGACATTGTTGATTTCGATGACTTCCGTAAAGCTGAACGTGCGTTGATGGGCGTGCTCTTGCTCTCTCGCTCTGGTCGACGTGTGCGAGTACAGAAGAAGTGCCCGTACAAGGAATTCCGACCTTTATGACGTTACAAAAACCCATACTCGAAAAAAAGATTCCGAAGTTTATGAGGATTTGGAAGAGTATTTTTGGCACAGAAATACTCCATCATACGTCCAATCACACGCATTAATAGCATTATACCCCCCCCTTTAAAACAAGATGTTTTCACTTGAGAAGAAAAATGACAGGAATTTATGTTTTGATTTCAGAGAAATCTAACAGAATTCTCTGGTGTTCTTGTTTAAAACAAGAACATTTCCCCAAATTTCCCAATCCAACTGAACAAGCTGACATTTTGACAAGATTATGAGATTGTGTTGGTACAGATTCACTGCGGGAGCAATTTATCTTATGAAAACACCCGTTTCTTTTGCTTTTGTGGTCAGTGGATGTCTATGGATTCGAGCAGAAGTGATGTTTGGTCACACATTAACTGCTTTTATTCAGGTCAAAAGAAGCTGTGAGGAATATGAAGGGAAGCAGATTACTGAAGTCAGCCCTCCAACAGCTTTAGGAGGGTGTCGGGTCAGTGGCCGGTCATGAATGAATAACACATCTGCAATACTGCACTTTTCAAGCTCCGCAAACAGAAAGAAGCAGTGCAAAGAAATGGGAAAGAGAAGATGACAACTGACTCAAATAGACATGTCTCTGGCTAATCAGTCATGAACTGCTCATCAAACTGAACAACTGACTCACATTCCGGCAGCGTCCATCTTGTCAAAGTGACTGATGAATACAAGCTCAATGAAGCTGCACTCCAACTCATCACTGCTCTATAATTACAGGATATTGAAGAGTCAAGAGACAAACACTATAAAATTACGCTATCTTAACGTGATTAATACACTGCAAAAATAATAATAATAATAAAATGTTCTTCCTCAGTATTTTTGTCTTGTTTTCAAGTACAAATACCTAAACATTCCTAAATCAAGATACATTTACTGGAGAAGCAAAATGACTGAAGATATTAAGTCTTGTTAAATGAAAAATGTATTAAAATTAAGTAAGTTCATGCTTAAAGCAAGAACAAATATTTGCCAGTGGGGTCAGAAAATTTTGACAGATATTTTTTCTTGTTTTAAGCATAAACTAATTTCATTTTGATGAATTTTCCAGAAAGCAACACTTAACATCTTCAGTCATTTTGCTTCTCCAGTAAATGTATCTTGATTTAAGAATGTTTAGATATTCGTACTGGAAAACAAGACAAGAAACACTGAGGAAGAATGCCTTCAATTACTGTGTGGAGATAATTTATGTATGAATGAATTCATTTATTTATTTCAAACATTGAGAATTGGATTACACCTACTGTATACTTAATGACTGTTTTAGAGCTGTTAAGATTTTTTTTCTGTAATGAATTAATATTTTAAAGCATTTCTAGTATTGTAAGTTGCTATTTGTTGTATTACCCACTCAAAAAATGATACGTTGGATTTACTTAATTTTTTTATGTCAACAGGTTCCACGTAACTTGGTTATGTTGTATTTAATTAACATTATTTATTTCAGTTAACTTAAATTTATTACATAAAGTTAACTCAATGCCATTTAGTTGAATCAGGTTAACATTCTTAATTTTGTCCAAAACCACTACATTTAGTTATCCTAAAAATCTAGTTTAATTGATTAGTTTATAAAGTGGATGCGTTCAAGAACCATTTTCACAACTTTTACAAAATCTTTACTCCGTAAAGACTCTTATTGTTAGGTGTTAGCCAGAAGATGGTTTTATTCCATCTACAGCATGCCCAAAATAGTTGTTTTTATTAATAAAACAACTTCAATTGTTGTTAGCAGGTCCTCAACCCAAGCACATGTTCTACACTTCACCACAATGGTAACCCCAAAACCATTAACATAACAGAAACTTTTAAATACCAACATAATAGAACAGTAAACATTAAAAAGTCTCTCCATTTTCTCATGTTGCTAAAAACTGCTTAAAATAACACTTTATTTCAACATTGATGGGTAGTGAAAGTCCTGTTTGATTGAGTCCTGGTTGAGTTTACTTGATTGAAACATGTTATTTCAATATGAAAACATCAAGTTAAATCAAAAGTAATCGTTTCAATTTAACATAAAGTAATTACATTTGAACCAGAAACCTAATGCAATGGTGTTGAATCAAAATAAGTTGTTTAAATAAAGTGAACAGCATCAAAAAATCTTTTTTTTGAGTGCCTGTAATATGTGACCTTTGGCCAATAAGGTTATTTTTGTCAAGTCAATTTTAATTTGTATTGTATATAGTTTCAAAACAGCTTTACAGAAAATCATGATGTTATGTTTGTAATATCTGAATGCCTAATTGCCTAAATTTGTAATTGTAAATTTAGCAGCGATTGAATGATTGATTCCTGGATATAAATGGTAGAAATGCCATTGACTGTTGCATGCATAATATGATTTGCATATATGTGTGAAGAGCTGAGTTTATTTTTTTAATTCATCTCATCTCACAGACTGAGATGATTTGAGCAGCTTCTAGGGCTTTAAGCGCAGGAACACAGAAAACCATGTTTAGATCAGAGAAGCAGTGTGTTCAGAGCGCACAAGCATGACTTTGAGTTACAGAGTGAGACGTCAATTCATGACACTCCAGAAGACAGACTCGCATTGACTGAGACTTGATCTGCTTTATGTCAAACCTGATCTAATTCAGCTGGTTGTCCATGCAAATCTTCCTAAACAGATTAAAACATATCTGCAAAATAAGTAGGGAATCTAATCCTTTCTGTCTGTCGAATGCCATGAATTAAGATGACAGTCCATCCTGACATCTTCAAAAGGTCAGAGGTCATCCAAGCCCTCCAAGATAATGATTTTGAGGTAAAGTAGTATGTGCAGCAGAAAAGTTTTTTTATTTTCTACAACCAATAAAAAAATATTCTACGTTTGTACATAAGCATGCATGAAAGCTCTAACTTATCATTTTACATAACTCAGGATTGTTTGTTATGTTTAGTGAGTTTAAGTATTGATTCTAAAGTACTTTACTATTTATCTTTACAATACAGGTGTTCCCATAATGCACCAGGACATGAATAATTTATAAAGTTGCATTTTTTCACAGTGTGCCATTATTTTCACTGTTGCATTTGTCGATGTTGTTGTCAAGTTTGGTAGCTTGTTTTGTGATGCCTGGAGTTGATTTGAGAACGATTCATTTGTGTGCAAAATTAGCCATCAGTTTTTTACAGTTATGTTTTGTGTACCATTTGTATATATTTGCCATTGCGTCAGATTTACAAGTAAAAATATTATTCTGTAAACTGGATGAATTTAAACTGAGTTACTCGATCATTTCATTCCTTATGCTGCCTTCACATACTCTCTGAATTATCAGAAATACGAGTTATGCTGCATTAAATAAAAAGCAAAACAATCCTGGAATACATTTAGACAGAAGGACAGATATCAAAATGATGCTATTTAAAGTTCTGATAATATTTTGTGCTATTTAACGTTAAACTGCTTGCAACCCACACTCAAAAAAAATAAGCTTTTTTTCAAGATTTACGCATTCAATTATTAGTAAAATTCCATTGAAATGAATAATCCTTATGTAAAAAATATGTAAGGATTACTCAGTTATTCAATTAAAATATGTAAGGAATATTCAATTCAATTTGACGGCATTTTACTATTAATTGAAAAGCATAAAACTTAAAAAAGACTTAATTTTTTTAATGCATTACTGTGTGAAGATGTGTCAGTATGCATATGAACCCTGTCAAAAACAAATACATCACTAACACTTCAGCAAACATCTGTCCACTTCACTTGTTGGCAATAAAGTGTGTTAACTGTTAATTGCATCGGAGCCTTTCATTCTTAATGCAGTTTGACTCATAGTCCAGTGAAGCCAAAGGCAAGAAACATGCATCTCACATCTGACAGAAAGACTTTGCTGATCTACTGAAGATGTGCTGAGGTTTTCACTCCAATGTCTTTGAAAAGTTTGCCCAACTTTATAGATATTTTGCAGTTATTACCTATACAAAACTCACAAAAACCCTTACAATTGAATTAATTTCCCAACAGAGAACAATGTGAACATCCACTTCATAAGCAGCCTTGAATCTAGATGCATTTAACCCATCAAATTTATCCTTATGCAATTAATTATTATTGTTGGAGTGGGCCAAAATCATCATTAGATAGAGCAAAGCTACAACATAGATTCAATGCAAAAAGATGCAAGACTAGAACTACTGTGAATGATGTGAATGACCTTCAATTTAAAACTATCAATATTAGTTATTGATTATAAGCATTAATAAAATACCATACAGCATATATATTGATATATTTTGAGGGAGGTTTATTTGTTCATCTCTCAATCATCATTGTATTGCATTGCATTATTTGTTTTAAAACTACAGAGCTTTGATCATAAAATTAAGCATTTAAATATCATCTTACTAAGACATTATTGGCAGATATTGATATTTATATGCATTTTATGTAAGTATCTGCTTTACTGTTATAAGGATATATTAGTATCTGCAGCAAATATTTGCTTAGTTTGAGTCTCTGAATAAAATCGAGCTATTTCTCCTTCATATTCCCACTATATCACACTATATGAGCCATAAAACCTGATCAACAAAAACACACATACAAACATTTTAAGATTTGTTTTTACATTTTGTTTGAAGGTTCAATAAACGGTTCTAATTAGACTGTTATTTCATATGTCAGGTTTTACAGGGTTAAAGAAGAACATAGAGGTAAAAGTTTAAATATAAAGAATGTATATTAGAGTAAATGTTATTTCTATTCTGTGCATTGGAGTAAATGTTCCATTTATTGTGATTTATGCTCCTATTTGAGTGGAAAGGGGGAACAGATCAAGATCTTCATGTTGCAGAAATGTACTTCCCTCTGTGTCTCTAGCTCTGACTATTCTATTCTATTCTATTCTATTCTATTCTATTCTATTCTATTCTATTCTATTCTATTCTGTATTTCTTGAACCCCTAAAATATCTAGTAAACCTGATGCAATAACAAATAGAAGCGGTTGCATCGGGTGACTCTATTTCATTCCACTCCATTCCAATCCATTCTACTCTACTCTACTCTACTGTACTCCATTCCAATCCATTCTACTCTACTCTACTCTACTCTACTCCATTCCATTCCACTTTACTCTACTTTACTCTACTCTCTACTCCATTCCATTCCATTCTATTCTATTTTGTATTTTTTAATTGACCTCTGAACCACTAAAATATTCAGTAAACCTGATGCAATAACAAACAGAAGTGGTTGCATTGGGTGACACTCCATTCCATTCCGTTCCATATTTCACTCCATTACACTCCACTCCACTCTACTCTACTCTACTCTACTCTATTTTATTTCATTCCACTCCATTCCAAACCATTCTACTCTACTCTACTCTACTGTACTCCATTCCATTCCACTCTACTCTACTCTACTCTACTGTACTCCATTCCATTCCACTCTACACTACTCTATTCCATTCCACTCTACTCTACTCTCTACTCTATTCCATTCCACATTCTATTCTGTATTTCTTGAACCCCTAAAATATCTAGTAAACCTGATGCAATAACAAATAGAAGCAGTTGCATTGGGTGACACTCCATTCCGTTCCATAGTTCACTCCATTACACTACACTCCATTCTTTTCCATTTCATTCCACTCTACTCTACTTCATTTCATTCCACTCCATTCCAATCCATTCTACTCTACTCCATTCCATTCCATTCCATTCCATTCCATTCCATTCTACTCTATTCTACTCTACTCTACTCCATTCCACTCTATTCCACTCTATTCTATTCTGTTCTATTCTATTCTATTCTGTATTTCTTATTTGACCTCTGAACCCCTAAAATATCCAGTAAACCTGATGCAATAACAAACAGAAGTGGTTTGATTGGGTGTTGACCGTGTCTGCAGTCGTGCCTCGTGTGTGCGTGAAGTGCAGTCGTCCTGCTGGGTCTCTTCTCTTCTTGATTTCACAGCTGGTGAGCAGAAGCCTGTCAAAGACAGAACTGCCGTGTTAACAAAACATGCTTCATGCTGCGACTTCATCCCCAAAGAGCCCATTAGATGTGGAATTGCAAACTAATATATGAATCAACAGGGAACAAAGGTGCTCAGTGTAATTGACTGAATTCAGATTGCTATTAGATAAATGACATACTGAATTTCTTACTGAATCAACCTCTTATACTCAGGCAAGTATAATTTTCACCTTAGATGCACGACTGTAAATCTCATCATTATTCCAAGTCTTTGGACACATTTAATGAGACACAATCCCATTTGCATCTCATTAGGCTGCAGTTAATAAGTTACCAAACATCAAGGGAAATATACAATTAAGAATGTGATTTTTTCTAGGGATGGACTGAGGAAAGTTATATAGGCTGCATTTTTTATTATTTAAAAAATGAAAATAATTTATTAAAATATTTGACATTTTAATGACAGTTTGAAGATACATTATGAATGCTGATTTGCACCTTTTTAAATTTATTCTGTGTGTATATTCCATTACATCTTATTAGTGATATTACACGTTTAATACTACAGATTCTAGATTATTCAATCATATCTGGAACAAGTCTGGACTGTTGTAGAAAAACGCATTTGACCCTGTGCGCTTTCCGTTCAGCGTCCCGTTGCTAAGAGACGCGTCCAAACTCTCGCTAGTTACCCTGCCGATCTTACGCTCTCAACATAAACAAAACAAGAAAATAATACATAAAAGTCGATATTTGTCTTTGAACTCTTTTTAACTTTAACAGCTGAGCGGCTGATGACGTGAAATGGATCTTCGTATTCGACAATATTTATTAAAAGCTCATGAGAAAAGAGGTACCCATTAAATTACTTGTTTATAGTCGATAATTCATTGAATGTGATTATTTTATTATCTAGTATTGTTAGTTGAGTGAAAACGGATTCATGAGGTGCTAATTGTCACAAAGGGAAAGTCCAGTTACACAAATGCTTGTTCTTACTAGAAAGGTTAAATTAGAGTATTATTATTGTGAATTCTTTCCTTCAACATTGTGTGTATATATATATTTATTTATTTATAATATATGTTTGTAATATAATACATTAATTAATACAAGAGTCTATATAACGAAGGTTGTTATTAACTGAAAGACTGGACTGTGTGTGTATGTTTTCCATGTCTTCTGTGCAGATGCTGTGTTTGTGAGAAAAGCATTTGAGCTGATTGGAGCTTCAGGTTCAGCAGCGTCTGATGGCAGCAGGTCTCTGTCTGAACTCAGTGTTCTGTGTGCTGAACAATCTCTACAGGTGAGACAATAAACCATCCATCACATTCCACCTGCATCGGTTCACAGGTGCGCCACAATTCACGTACTTGTACACTGTTTTATGGCGTTTTGTAGTATGAATAGTGAGAGTAGTGTGTTAACACTGAAAATTCCAAAAAGAAAAAGTGCACTTTTAAGTACCCGGATGATGCGTAGTGTGGACACGGGTTTGCATCTGAAATCGCATACTCTCTTGAGAAGGTACTTATTTTGAATAAGTAATTACTTCACAACCGCTAAAAAAGTATGAATGTGTGTAGTTCAAATGTAATCCGGACATTCTACATCCGCCATGTTGTCATTATCATGTGACCTATCAGTGCAGTTGCATCGCTTCACTGTCATTCATAAATCCTCATCTGTGGCCTTATGGGATAGTAAAATATCCATCAAATGCACACTTCAGAATCTCACTGGAAGTAGTAGGTCATCCAGGTACATTTTGCCTACTGTTTTATGAGTACTGTGAATTCGGACATACTTTTTTTTGTCACATATTGTTTTTGACACTGTGTAGTGTATGAACAGAAATGTTCATACACTACACAGTCAACTAAATGTCAACCAACTCTTGTTAGAGTATTAGTTGACTGTTAGGTTAGGGTTAGGTGTTAGGGTTCAGGTTGGTAGAATAAGTTGACATGTTGACAAAGTTACTTATAGTCAGTAAAGTGGACCATCAAAATAAAGTGTTACAGAGAAGCAAAATGACTCAAGTCTTGTTTTCTGAAACATTAAAGGTGCAGTAAGTAATATTGACAGCT
This sequence comes from Hypophthalmichthys nobilis, assembly GCA_037950665.1. Classification (NCBI taxonomy): domain Eukaryota; kingdom Metazoa; phylum Chordata; class Actinopteri; order Cypriniformes; family Xenocyprididae; genus Hypophthalmichthys; species Hypophthalmichthys nobilis. Next base: position 30,750,418 of record CM075477.1, on the reverse strand, counting down.
AGTTGTTGAATTGGGCACTGCAGTCCAAATTCTAAACATTGGAGAGTTGTTTCCCCACCCCTCCTCCTCAGACTCGCGTTCATGCGGGTTGCCAGATTGATTGAGGACATGTAACAGGAACGAGTGAAATTGGCAATGGAAGGCGAGAAGACTTACACACTAAGTTGATCAGCGTTTATCAGCAATTTATCAGTGTTTTATCAGCGTTTTAATATGCTCCCATTCATAGAGATTTTTAGATGGATGCTGAGGCTTTTTAGGTCGGGTAGAGTCTGCGATCCCTGACCCAGTTCGTTTGCTTGCTTCCATGGCTGCAGTGCGCTGTTTTCCAACAACTGGCAACCCAGGGTGTCTAAATACTATTGGGTAAATTGGCAGAAGGCGGGATCACACAGACCAAAACAAAAACAGACATTCTGACACAGAATGCACATTTCAAAGTAAGATAACTGGCTGTAGCTTTGTTTTTCAGAGAAACAAGTATGTGAACTTATGCTTTAGTACCGTAAAAAATTACATACAGCACCTTTAATGAAAATTATATGACTTTGTGCTTAAAAACAAGAACAAAAATCTGCCAGTGGGGTTAGAAAAATAAACTTAATTTAAAGTGAAAACAAGTTTATTTTTCAGACCCCATTGGCAGATATTGTTTATTATTTTAAGTGTAAAGTCACTTAATTCTGATACATTTAAAAAAAAAAAAAAAAACACTTGTTATATGATGTAATTTTGCTTCTACAGTAAATGTATCCTGATTTAAGAATGTTTAGATATTTGTGCTGGAAAACAAGACATCTTTCTCACTCTCTCTTTTTTTTTTTTTTTTTTTTTTTTTTTTTTGCAGTGTGATAGTTTCATTGATTAAATGACTTTAAAGTGGCAGCTGTTTAGACATCATTATACCCAGAATGATATGAGATCAAACCACGTCCACTTGTGTGAGATACAAGCTTGAATGTCAGTTTTTTTTAAATTGTTAAATCTGTATTGATAAACAAATCAAATACACTGCTCTAGAGTGTTTCTGGTGTGAAGAAATCCCAAGCTCGAGCTGGATATGCATGAGGCTTTTTTTCCAGAAATCACCATAGCTCAGAATAAGCCTCTTCCATGCCGGCGCTTGAACACACACAGCTGAGAAATGCAGCTGAATTTACCCTCCTGCTGCATCTCAGTGTGTGACAGCGAGGGTTTGAGTTTCTCCTCTCAGGCTGAAGACAAAATGCTGGGTTAGATAACAGCCACGGCTCTCTGCCAAACTGAAGATTCGGCACTGTTACGCCCCCTCTGGCCTTTAGTGTAGCGCAGGATTATTGTAACAACAGCTTAGTTGAAAATGTGCTGTCATTTTATAAAGAGTGAGAATCTCACAAAAAATGTCTATCTATCCTCCACCCGATATTTTGCATAAAGAGAAATCACACATATTGACATGACCATTAAGATTTTGTTGCATTGTGACAGTATTTTCATGACAAATAAATGCATTTACCCTTCAGAATCTCATTACTGTAATGCAACCTGATGCTTTACATGTATAATTTTTTTTTGTAATGCCTTGTTTTGTAATACTGTAATAGACTATTTTTTTCATATTTTTATTTAAAATACAGTGACCTGAACTTGCCCTTGACAGGTCTTGTGAGATTTACCTCAAAACCTGTTACAGGCAGAGGCTATTTGCAGTGTGCATTAAAAGCTATGTTCATTAAGTGCAAATAGTAATTACATGCTATTTGCATTAAGTGAAAACAGCAGTATTTTCTTTGCACTAAGCGCATATAGTAATAAGATGGTATTTGCAGTAAATGTAAATAGTGTTAGATGCTATTAACACTTGGCAAATACTATTTGCACAAAGTACTGTGCGTACATTATAAAACAGTATATGCAATAATATCATTCACTTATTTATTTCACAATATATTCTTCACTTTTATTTAAAATAAGGAAAAGTGGACAAAAATGGAATCAGAAATGGAATCATTTTAATTTTTTTAAATGTTTATTATTATTATTATTATTATTCAATTATTTTACACACAGTTTTACTTGAAAATGATAAATGTTGCTTTGGCAACTTGCTGAAATAAAATAAGTTTAAGTTTTTAATATTTGATTTCAGTTTACATTTATTTTATTTCAAGAAACAAAAATATTTTTATGGCTTTTTATTTTTAGTTGTAGTTGTAGTATAGTTTTTAGTAACCATAATAACCTTGTTCAAAGCTCTAGACTTAGTGTAAAATATAGTGTAAAATATAAACATCAAGTCCATATGGAAATGTTTTCACATTGCCTCTCATCCAAAAGAATAGAATAGCAAGCAATTGTGTTGTCATATCACCTTAAACGTGTATAAATCATCCCTTATATGCTGACACAATTCAAATGTCACATTCAACCAACAGAAAAATGTGATGATTTGAACCGTCCCATTCCTGAGAAGAGAAAAGCTGAAAAAAAGAGCTGAGCTGTTGAGCAGGCTTTTGCTCAATGAGTTGTGAAGTGAGAAATCCTAAAAAGATAAGCGAGCAGTAGACTATAACCCTCACACATATCCGCCCAGAGACAGCATGGGTTATGAGCATTGTGAATTCATTCCCCTCAGAACTGAAGAAGTGTATAATATATACCGGGCTTGTCTGAGGTAAGCTGAACGCAAGGACGAATCCCTTGCTTTTTGCACCCAAGCACTTTAAAAGTTCCAAGGGCCATTATGTGCTTCCTGATGTGGCAAAATATTTATTGCCAGCTGGGAAATATGTTTGAGGCTTAGGGGTTTCATTTGTATATATGTTTCTGATGGCAAACTCTGTTCCAAAAACTAGTACGATCTCTTGCTGAATAGTCCCTACATAGACATCATCCTAATTGAAATGAAACCTCATAAGTGACAGATTAGGCAGAAACTTCATGCACCACACAAATAACGCTCTGCATTTCCAATAGTTTACATCGACGTCACTAAGCTAAATACTATATAGCAAATCTTGGCTGCTTGATTATTTATATCATCTCTGTCACGATTTCCCCTGTGTTCTGTGCGTGAGAACTTTAATTTTGATGTGTTCTTTCTGTTTTTACTTTACTTTTTACTGTTCTGTGTTTACTTCCTGTGGTTAGTTCCAGTTTTACTGTTTCTATAGTTACCCTTGTTTGTTTCCATGGTTTCTGATTACTCTCACCTGTGTCTTGTTAGCCTCTTGTTATCCTGTGTATAAATACTTCTGTGGTTCAGTTGATGTTTGTAAAGCTGTTGCGTTTCCATTACCTACAGTATTTGGCTTATTATCTCATTCCTTCCCTGTTTGGATTATTATCATCTTCTTCCTGTTTGGATTTACATTTTCCTGTTTGGATTGTCTTTGTTCATGTGTTTATTTAATAAACTATTACTGCAAATAGATCCTTGCCTCTCCTCTTCCCTGCTAACTGTGACAGTCTCAAAATGTAACTATATTATCGTCCAGCTCTAATCTGCTGAATGCAACTATAAGGCATGAAGATATTAAGATATTATAAACATTAAAATCATAATTTTCTATAAAATCTGCTTTGAAACAATGTGTACTGTGAAAAAAAGCTATACAAATAAAACTGACTTTACTAATGATACCCTGCTCTAATGCATAAAAATGCATAGCATGCACATGGATATTGTTTAAATTACTTGTACTTTTTCATTTAAAACTTTTTTAGTTGTATTGTGCACATTATTTGTGGGTTTTAATAATGAGCTTGTGTTGTGATCTGCATGCAGGAAGGCTAAAATACTCATTGTCTTGTTGTGTTGTGTTGTCAGCTGGGCTGTAGGGAAATCGCACAGGACTGCTTAAAGATGTACTTGGAAGGGAAACCCCCAGTGAATCAGTTCCTGTGTCGTGCGTATCTCTGCCAGGCTCAGCTCATCTCTTCACACTCCATTACCTCAGTGGTAAGTCAAAGCAGTATATGGTGGGCTCATTAAAGACTGCTTCGTCTTCTGCTGCACACTGGACATGCCAATATGGAAACATATATAATGAATGACTTTAGAGGAAACAAAGTACATAGAGTCTTTTTACTTGACAACATAGAAACCACATAACAAGGCTATGGCAACCACCCACACATGTTCTTGTCTGTTCTTTTATGCCTGTATGGTAAGATTAGTATGTATAAGATGTTTAAGTCTCAATATTTTTTCTCAGGGGAACTCAGGCTCCACTGAGCCGCATGTGGCTCATTTCTGCTTCAGTGTGGAATAAATCTGTCCCTCACATGTCATTTTGTCCCTATTTTTGTCGTTGTTCTATTTCCAGGAGGACTTGGATAAGGCTGTGATGTACTATCTGAAGACTATTGAGATTGCCAAAGACAAGTCCAGGTAGAGTAAACAGGGAAAAGATGATAGAAACAAATTCTCTCTCATCTCCTGTCCTGATTAAAATAAGTCTGAAGTTCCTCAAGAAAAACAAACAAGAGGAGAATTGTATTGCTCAGAGGTTGCTCTTTCATAGGTCAGTAGACTTACAGCCAAAGTATAGTTCACTTTTTACACATACGCAAAGGTCAGCGAACAGTGCGCGTGATGTGAATTTCGTCATCAGAAGAGTACGCACATACTGTACGCACACCGCACGTACTTGGAAATTAGATATTTTATTTCAGGATTCGTTCCAAATAACAACATTTATTTGAAATAGAAATCTTTTGTAACATTAGGGGCCCTATTTTAATGATCTAAGCACATGATCTGAAGCTTGTGGCACAGGTTCGAATCTTCTTTTGCTAGTTTAACGACTGAAAAAATGGTCAGCACACCAGGCACATGGTCCAAAAGGGTTGTACCTAGTCTCTTAATGAGTCATGGGTGTGTTTTGGGCGTAACATGCAATAAACCAATCAGAGTCTCATCTCCCATTCCCTTTAAAAGCCAATTGTGCTCACACCATGCGGAAAGACTAAACGTTTCTCCAGAAAGGAATCCTTTTATTTTTAATACTTAAAAATGTTTGTGTGCTGCTGTGTGTCCCTGTGTAAAAGGAGTGTGTACGTGTGTTGTGCACCCACCTACAGGCACATATTACTAATGCATCCTTTAAATAACAAAAAAAAAATACTGTGCCATTGACTTAGACCAGGTATTTTGTTTTCAGTTGCCTCAAAATAGCAACACGCCAACAATGCACCTGAACACCTCGTTTTCAGACAAGCATGCCCATGGGCGAACAGATGACCACGAGTGCGTTTGCTATTTAAACAACATGAATGCTGGACGTGAAAATGATAACTGCGTCGGGCTGAAACTAGCAAAAAACACTTGGGGCCCTATAAGTGTCTTTACTGTCACTTTTGATCAATTTAATGTGCACTTTGCTGAATACAAGTATTAACTTCTTTTGTTTAAAGGGGGACTCAGTGATATTTCAAATCCACTGTTTGGAAGTTAGTCGGGCCGAGTCCAATAACAAATGTCTAACCAATCAGCATCAGGGGACGTATGACGGTCGAGGAGAGAGAATTAGCAAGAGGGAGATTTAAAAATAAGAAAAAAACTGCAGAACGAAAAATGGGACACAATACAAAACAGCTCAAAAGAATATGACTGGAATGAAGGTTTATGCCTGTGCAAGCGCTTTAGGACCCGGTTATATTAGAAAAGCTTTCTAGCGCTGGAGAGATGTTTGGTTTGATTAAATCGAACCCTGGTGCAATTGCTCTGTTAGTGCGGTTTCATTTGAGCATGTGTGAACGCTGCCATCCGAACCCTGGTGCGCACCAAACAAGCGGACCAAGACTGCTGAAAAGATGGGTCTCGGTCCGCTTCCAAACGAACTCTGGTGCGGTTCGAATGATATATGAACGCAACACAGACCAAAGACATGTAAACGAACCAAAAACAGGAAGATGAGAACCTAAAACGGGCAAAATCCTCACGCATATCGGTTTTTCTCGTCATAGTTGTGAGTTTGCCCATCACAGGCATCAGACGTGCATCTCCTCACTGCAGATCGTTTGTGTGTGTGACGGATGGATTCCCGCCGCTGTTTTGACTCCTTTACACATTTTATAAGCTCTTCACAAGTTCCCAGCTGGCCAAAATACCATCATATGCAGGCTACGCACAAACAACAAGCGCATTAAAACAACAGCATTGCTTTGGATGTTCTGTAAGTTCCGTCTCAAAATAGACAATATGTCATAAAATCCGACCAATCAGGTTCTGAACGAGGTTCTGAACGATAGTGTATCACAATTTAGCAGCAAAACTTTTTCAACAATGTTTCTTGAGCAGCAAATCAGCATTTCTGAAGGATAATGTGACAATAAAGACAGTAAAGATGCTGAAAATTCAGCTTTGATCACGGGAATATATATATATATATATATATATATATATACACTCTGGGTTATGTTGGGTTAAATATGGACAAACCCAGGGATTGGGTTGTTTTCACCCAGCCATTTTTTTCAACCAGTTTTGGATTTATTTTTTTAGCCAGCAATATATTAATATAGTAAAAGGCATGTTTTTGCTCACCCCCAAATAGGGGCAAATTTGTGGGGTATTTTAAGCTGAAACTTGACCAGACCAGAGACTTATATTACATCTTGTGAAAGAGGGCATAAAGGTGCCCTTTAACCCAACCTGCTGGGTTATATACATAACTTCTTGTTTCGCATTAACAGCAGAGGATGTAATGTTTCCTGGCAAAGCACACACCTTTTACAGCCTCTGAAACACCTTGTAACAGCCACTGAAATGGAAAGGAAATTGTTTCAATTTAAATGCTTCAGCATTATGCCAGATCATCAATCATAAACGCCTGTCGTCTCAACACTAAGGAACTCCTTGTGGTGTAAACTTTGAAACATTAACTCTAGGAAAGTAACAAAGTATCAAGGGACATCCAGCACACAGAGCTCAACTGGATGATGTTATCTACTGTAAACTTGTAATTGGCCAGAGTGGATGTGTAATCACTGCATTTCTTCATCTGTAGCAGCTCTCAGGCACTGCCAGGGGAAACACGTCTCAGATACTCTCTGCTAATACACACGCCGTTCTCTAGTGGATAAATTAGCCACTCTGAAATAGAGTCTTCAACCGTCTTTTTGTTGGATTCTGCATTCCTCAACCATCCTGCAATAATTGCTTTATTTCTCATGGACATTGAGGTCTCCGGTGGCTCTTTGAAAGGCCGTTGCCTTGTGCTCATTACACATTCACTAGGTTTCAGATCTAAGCCCAGCATGCAGTATAAATTGAGATGTACTGAAAAATCGGATACTGATCTTCCCAACAGTGATAACTTGAATAATTAATCGGGCTACTTTCTGCTTCCTCTCCCCTGCCTCATTCTTACTTTATTAGATATCATTTCCTGGTGTTCAACGCCTCGCTGTTGTACCTGCAATCCGTCAGGCTGTTCCTGAGGCCTGGGAAGCGTCAGCACCTGGTATCTTCTCTCACACAGGTGGTCAAGGCTCTAGAGGAGGTTCAGGATCCTGACCATGCATGGAGGACTGAACTAATGCTGTAGGTGGCTTCACTTTGAAATGCAATTATTGCTTTGTGAACAAGACCCTGTGAACAAGAAAATACTATTTGATTCATAATGTTTCTTGTTAAATTTACTAGCAACTCTGTGAAAATTGTAGCTTTACCTTATATATACATGCACCTTTATTAGACCCTGGATAAGATTTAGATAGGGAACTAATAGTGAAAGGCAATTTTTGCAAAGACTATCTTATTTATTGAATGGAAATTTTTTTAGTAACTTTTTTACAGCAAAGGAAGAAAAAAATAATGTAACAGCTATGATTTTGACAGATTGCTTACATGAAGCAGGCAGATTTCTGATTAATAAATTTACATCTAAAAGTAAACAACCAAGGTGGTGGGATGAAGATTGTTCATTTCAGAAAGCTGTAAAATATGGTGCTTTAAACCAACTTAGAAGATCAGGTAATGTGAGCAACTTGAATAGTTATATGCTTGAGAGGCAAAAATTTAAAAAGTTATGTAATAGTAAGAAAAAGCAGTATAACGCAAACATTTTAGGTAATGTGTTACAGAATAACATGAAAACTCAACAGCTGTGGAAGAAAATTAAAAGTTATGGAAAGTCTAATATACAGTCTAATAATATTACGGATGACAAGTGGCTAGAATATTTCACAAAATTATTGTCTGATTCCAAATTTAATATAGATGCTGACTTTGAGAATTATGTTGCAAATTTTGTGAACACTCATGAAGTTGCCATTTTTAATCAAGTTGAAGTCCTGGATAGCAATATTACCTATGATGAGATCCTCAAATCTATTATGTCAATGAGCAATGGAAAAGCCCCTGGTCCAGATGGCATTATTATTGAGATGCTGAAAGCAGCATCACATATGTTATGCCCTTTTATACTTTCTTTATATAACAAAATATTGGACACCGGTGACTTCCCCAAGGCTTGGTGTGAGGCTGTGATTTGCCCGTTATATAAGAGTGGTGATAGAAACAATGTCGAAAATTGTAGAGGAATTTCTTTGCTTAATGTACTTGGCCATGTATTCCTGAAATAAACTTGATTGATGCACCTTTATTTATAACATATATGTAGGTGAATATTATGAACAATGCCAAGATCAGTGTCCAGGTCATAATTCAATCCAGTGGCAAAGAAAAGAAATATGCAAAATTATGTTTTGCATAAGAAAATTAAACATGTTTTTGGAACATTGGGAATGCAAATAAAATATTGGTATATTATATAAATTGTATGCTAGTTATACATCATGGTAGTTTTTGTTTCATCTAATGCAAGACACTTCAGGCAAAACCATTGTTTTTTCATGCACTGGTCAATTTTGGGATTTTGGTCTATTTTGTCTATTTAAAACATCTAAAATACACATTTAAGTGTTTATTTTATTTCAATTTATCTGTTTGCATCTGTAGATTACATTACTCCACTTAAGTAGCTTTACATACACTAGACTTAACAGTTTTATTCATATCATATCATTCATATATCACATCACATATCATTCATGCTTTTTTTTACAGGGTTTATTCATATATCATGAACTGATTTATGTAACATTTTATTCTTAAAAATGTGTTTTTTTCCCTGGCTGTACTTTCTGATTTCTGGAGTTATAAAAATGTATATTCTCTGTAAAAAGAATTTTGAACCTGGCTTAGATAATGCCACATTTGCATATCTAAACATAACATTTCAGAAAACAATCGTCTTAATGTACTGTGATCAGTGTTGACATATTTTATTTAAAGATTTTACCTTATTCACCTGTAGTGTCTTGCCTTAAATAACAATGTGTATGTAATGAGAATTTAATGAGAATCACAACTGAGTAATTTTCACAAGAAAGTTTCACTTTCTTTATGCATAGTTCTTTATGGTTTTGCAGTGTAATTTGCACATTTTTGTGAGATTCATATGTAACATTATTATAGGATATCAAATACAGTTAATGCCATTTTCTATGGTGCAAAGTCAATAATTAGGACAAGAGCGCAGCCTTTAGAAGTTTGGCCATCATGACCTTTGAACTCCTGAAATGACAGCACAGATCTCCAGTGATTCTGCAGATGATTTGGTTCAGAGCTAATATATACGCTGCACCTTCATGGTTTAAGGCATTTTAAACCACTTATACTTATAGGTCAACTTATATAAATCCTTATGATGTGATCAAACTCTTTCATGATTGTTTTATTGTTGTAGCCATATAATCCTGCAGCACAATGAAAACCCATCTCTAATAAAAGTTATAAGAGCTTTGTCATTGATCTTAAATTGAATCTGACTCTTTGCCTTGACTATACAGTCTTTTATCAAAGAGGTTTCATTGGAAATTCAAATGGCAAAGGCCTGCAGTAAAACACAAGACATAAAAATTTGTGTCCAAGTGAATGGAGTGAAGGCTCATATTTCATGTTGTTTTCACCTTGTGTTTCTATTCAGACACCTTGTTGAATGTCTGCTTGATGCTGGGAAAAGAAAAGAAGCAGCTGCCATGGCCAAGGTCACCTCTGATTTTATAGAATCACATAAACTAGAGCTTTATCCCAGGCTTTTCTCCATACAGGTAAATCTTCAGGCATTCTCTTGTGAATTGCATGTCACCTCCGTTTATTAATCCTGCTCAAGCAGCTGCAGCCTTCCTCGTTAGCTCAGGCTCTTTTTCACCAAAATGTTGGTTTATCTTGTGCGTCTTCTTTATTCTCCACACAACTGACATGTTTTTGGCTCATATCTTATTTAGTTGTTCATAATTAATACACCGCCATAAATAAATTCACTTCCTATTTATTCAACATTTTTTTGGTCTTGCAGTAATATTGCTGCTCATTTCCTCATTTGTAAGTTGATCAGTATAAAAGCATCTGCTAAATTAATGAATGCAATTGTGCTAAATGTAGTTACTGTCTCCGCAGGTTCGACACAACCTCTTGGATGTCAAGTTGAATGATGAAAACCCTAAATTGCTTGTGATCTACAAGATCCAAAGGCTTAAACAGTAAGGAGGACATTTCTCACGTGAAGCTTTTTTGAAGTTCAACTTGCTTTGTTTAAATTGGGTTCATTCTTAATGTTTTTATTTAATGCTATCTTCAAAAGGCAAACTGCATTAGCTGTGTTTCCATTCAAATTTGCGAATTTAACTTATTCGCAAAATTGGAATAGTGCATAAATCTTTTGCGAATAAAGCAGCGTTTCCATCCCGTGTTTTCAAGCGAACAAAATCGTCACTTCCTGGGAAATTGCCACAAAATATCAGTAATAACAATGTAAGTTGCTGAAATCGGGCTCTTTTTTACTCCATCATAAATGAGTTTTGTCTTAGAGCGGCAGACGAAATGCAATTAACGCTGTCATGTTCTTTTGCGTTTGGATGCTGGTGTTTGGGAACGCAATCGTGTGAGACGCTTCTGGAGGGAATTATACCAAATCATTCTGATGACAGATTTTGACTCAGGCATTTCAGAACCACCAAACCAACATTTGAGATCCTCTGATGTGATTGGTCTACTGGTTAGTCCAGTTATCCAATCACAGCCTTTGCTGAGGCAAAGTCACATGAGTTTATTGTTGTGCATTGAGGGATTTATTCGGTAAATGTATTTCCATTGTAGTTTATGCGCATGTCTTATCAGATAAAAATTTTCTGCCTCAATTGAGCGCATACTTTTTTAATCCACATTTTTAGAATTTATACCCATCTTGGCGTTTCCATCCAGCATTTTTTATGCAATATCCCATAATGCGTATAAAAAAAGGTGGATGGAAACATAGCTATTGACATTGACTCCCTGTGGTTTAGATGTGGTGGGTCTCTTAGTCTGTCATCAGGTTGTTTATTTAAAAGCATTGGATATGAACTCGGAGAAATACTACAACTGTATTCCTCAAAGAAAGTTACAGAGATGCATATCAAGTGTTTTCATCGAGACTCACACGGACTGTGGGGTCTAATATAATCTAATTAGACATGCTGAAATTCTTGATCTGTGTATGGTTGCAGCTTCTGCCCACCTGTCACATATAATATAGTCACTAGAGTCAAGGGTGGCATAAAATACACAATATACGGTAACTCAATTATGTCCACCAAGGCCTTCTGTGTCTTCTGAGGTAGTAACAGTAAATCTTGCCAGCTATGAATCAAAACAGAGCAGAGCATTTACAGTCAGTGCAGTTCTTTGTTCCAAAGAAGGATGGAGGGATTTGCCCCATCATCTATTTAGAGCATTATCAGGGTTAAAAATCTAGGATGCTTACAGATCTATAAGCACCGGCACCCGCTTCACATCCGTCATCTGGACCATCATCTGCACAGACCTGAGGTTTGCTTTCAAGGGCATTGCATATGAATTTCACATAACTGTTAGGATTTCTCTTCCTCTCAAGTGCATTTCACTTGTTTGGGCAAACTCTTTTTAGCCACAGACAGCAGAGACCAGGCAACATCTCAGAATGATGTGTTTGTCTGACAATAAATCTCAAAAAGGCCGCTCTGATACACTGTCAGAGAATCTTACTTCTGGGACTGGAAAACGATTATATACAAAACAAATTTTCAGGTTTCCACAGCTGTTTTTATCCTCCTGGAGCAGCAGGTATATGCATAAATTAGCATTATTAATGTACATTTTCAATACAGTATTGCTGAATATTGTAACTCTGTAATTACTGGATTGAAAAGCACAAAGACCCACTATCAAATAATGTTAAGAATTTCCCTACATTTGTTACATTTAACTAGAAATTTACATTTAGGCAGATGTTTTTATCTAAAGCAACTTGCATTGCATTGAAGGTACCGTTCGCACATGACTTAGTCACTCACTAGTTTGAGAGAAATACCTCATAAGTGCATTAGCGCACCACATCAGTACATAAATCACATCTTATTATTGCATTCAAAAAATAAATGTAAAATACAATGAAATAAAACGAAACATTATAAACACTATAAATACATGTATTTTACAACATTTCCTTTAAATTTAATGGTATTCAGAAAAGAACAGGAATGAAAATATAATTCAAACATCAATTGTAGTGGCATTCATTATAACTTGGGCTCACTTTCTTCTCTCATTCGGCATGAATACAAATGTGTGCGCTTTGCACATGTTTTGCGTGCTTGAAGTTAATTCACGTTGTGAATCGTTTTTTCGGTCACTTTGTCACGGAGAGGATTTTCTTTTTCCTGAAAATGCTAGTTAATGTTATCAGTTTTTCCCCCACCTTGTTACCGGCCTACAAAAATATTGGATACCATCTTTATGTCAACTTGTTTTCTTTCAATTAGCACAGGTTTTGTATTTCTTTTTGGATCTGATTGATCGTAGGCCTCATTGATCTGAGCTCATGCATCTCAGTGTTTTTGAGGTGAATAAACTTGACTGAACGCTTTTCACTCAAAAACTGAGGTGCATGAGCTCAGATCAATGAGGCCTACGATCAATCAGTTCCAAAAAGAAATACAAAACCTGTGCTAATTAAAAGAAAACAAGTAAAAATAATTAAATAAAAAAAGTCACTTTACAATATAAGCACTTCAGATGTTAAAAAACAAATGATTTTCTGGAAGATACGGTATACATCTTTTTCCTTGGGATTGAACCCATTGAACCCATGACTTTGTTGCTGCTAGTGCCATGTTCTTCTGTTTGAGCTTGCAAAACACTGAAATAATTGAGACTAAGTGTTTTTGTTTCCATGTTCTTCACAGTATGGTTGATGTCAATGATATAAGGAGAGATGAGGTAAAGGCACTGAAGGAGATTTTCCTGTTGCTGATGCAGTCATCAGAACCCGAAGCGTCCGTCATCCAGAACTCCAGTCCTCCACCGCACATGCACAGCTCTAGTGCTCCACCCAACATCCCTGAGTCGAGTCTTCTACCCATCACACTAAGCTCTAGTGCGCCACCCAGTATCCTCAACTCCAGTCCTCCGTCCAGCTCCTGCAGCTCCAGTGTTTCTCTGGATCACAGCTCCTCCATCCCACTGACTGACAGGTGCGTCCAAAATTCGGCACTGTCACAGCAACATCATGATGTTAATGTTGAAATGCAAGTGCAATGTTTTTCATACAGATTTCTCATTTCAGTATAACTTTAGCACTATAAGAATTTGTTTTCATGATGTATTTCCTTTTAAAACAGGAAGTTGGGGTGGGTCATTTGGCTGGGCTCTTCCTTTTTTATATAGCCATTAGGCTTTGGATTATGTCTTAACTAGCTATTGCTATGTATCATTTAAAATAAATTTAAGGGAAAAGGACATTTTCTTTTGCATGTCATTGCACAAATATTGATGTCATCAATATTTCTGGTCCTGGAAGAGAGAAAGACTGAATGTTTTAAATGCAGCTTCACTACCAGATTTTTAAATTGTTTTTTAAAAAAGTCTCTCATGCTCTCCAAGGCTGCATTTATTTGATCAAAGCTACAGTAAAAAATGTGAAATATTATTCTAATCCAAAATAGCTGTTTTCTATGTGAATATATAGTAAACTGTAATTTATTCCTGTGATCAAAGCTGAATTTTCAGCATCATTACTCCAGTCTTCAGTGTCACATGATCCTTCAGAAATCATTCTAATATGCTGATTTGCTGCTCAAGAAACATTTATGATTATTATAAATGTTGAAAACAGTTCATATTTTTGTGGAAACCGTCATACATTTTATATTATTTTATTTTATTTTATTTTTTGATGAATAGAAAGCATTTATTTAAAATTTAAATCTGTAACATTATAAATGTCTTTCTGCCACTTTTGATCAGTTTAATGCATCCTTGCAGAAAAAAATAATCTGACAGACCCCACAATTTTGAACGCTAATGTATATCTACTAAGCGTTTATTTACTCAATTACCAAAGCCTGAATATTAAGAGCAACAATTTGGATGCGAGCGCCTGAACACTAGAATCAATGCTGTGTCAGAGAATCTGTGCGTCCATTGATTTCAATGGGGATGGTGCATTGCAAAGTTATTAAAAAAATCATGCTTCATCATGTGAACAAAAGTTTTGCTGCATCACACGGAATTTCAGAGCAGCACAACAAAAGTTGCGCTTTTGGAAATCTAATTCACTCTCCACTCACACAAAATACATCTTACAATATTCCTCTTCCTATGTAATCACTTCAAGTGTCTCTCCTCATGATTTCAGGGTTGTGCTCTTGTTAGAGCTGGCGTTCCTCTCCCTGCAGTTACAGCAACATCAGATGGCGTCCGAGTGCCTGAAGGAGCTCAGAGCCTCAAATGTCACCGTAAGTAGACCAATGTTTCCTCACAAAGCGCTTCTTTCCTTACTCATGCTTGCTCCCTGTTGTTTTTGTGAACACAAAGGTCTCGTGTTCTGTTCTTGAAGGTCGGTCAGCGCATAATGATGGAGTGTGTGCAGTGTGAGCTCGACCTCAACAAGCACAGAGACGGAATTGAGAATTACTCCAGATCCAGTGTGGAGGTGCTGCTTCCTATTTTCTTCTTCTGCTGGGGAAACATACATACCCAGAAGGCTTCAATGTTTTATTATTGTGGACTGTTTATGTTTGAGGCATTGGAAAAGTATTGGGAAGTGGTGGTTTAAAAAAGGATATTAATATTGATTCGCAAACCATATAAACAACTTTGGCAGAGATGTGCGCTAGAGGTCTGATTTTTCCATCCAATCCCACAGTTTTTCCCTCTCCCAGAGGTCACAGAGCTGTTCATATTTTCATTCATTCATTTATTTATTCTATAGCACATTTAAAACAACTCATGTTAACCAAAGTAATTCACACAATAAAACACATCAACATTTATAAATCGGACAAATAAACAGTGACACTTTACAATAAGGTTCCATTTGTTAATTTAACCACATTAGTTAACATGAACTAACAATGAACAATACTTATAAGGCATTTATTCATCTTAGTTCATGTTAATTTTTAACATTTACTAATACATGATTAAAATCAAGTCAAATCTGTTAATATTATTTATTGGACCTGAGCTGACATGAACAGTGAACAGTTGTATTTTTTTTTAACTAACATTAACAGAGATGAATAAATACTGTAACAAATGATTTGCTTATAGTTAATACATTAGTTTTCAAGTACAAATATCTAAACATATGTGATGTAGAACATCAGTTTAATTTAGATCTGCTTATATTTCATTAGCAAACCCCATAAAACTTCATAAAAACAACAATTTTCCAGTGGGACAAAAAAACAGGGAAAAAAAACAGTCCAATATATATTCCCTGAAAACAATATCTTACACAATTAAATGAATCATGTTTTAGGTTTTAAGATATTTGTCCTGGAAAACAAGTGTTTATTTTTTATTTATTTTTTTGTAGTGACAAAACTGTTCCTATATGGCAATGTTATTTAGCATTATTTATATACAGTTATTGTATTTATTAATATTTTAATTGAATTGGCTTTTATTTTTATATTATCAGTTTTAATTTTAATCTAAAGTTTTTAATCTAATTTTGTTATGTGCTTTTGTCATTTTTATTAGTTGTTTTTTTTTTTAAATATATATATTTCTAATATATAGCTTTTTTGTTTTTGTTTTATTTTTGTCATTTTAGTACTTCAGCATAAACATTACAAAAAGGCCACAAGTGCTGAGCGCTCTTTCAGATCAAGATAAAGTTTCACATGCATTTCTAATAAAATAAGTGTTTTTATTTATGCACGCTGTTTTGGTCCTTGCAGCTCCAGTTGAGTGTAATCGTCCGGTTGGATGCGTTACTGCAGACGGCGCTGAAGGAAGGAGACGCTCGGGTGACTCAAGCAGTGTGTGCGTGTCAGTGGAACGCGTGTCTTCCGCTCCTCCAACACAACCTCCGAAAGAGAGTCAAGAAACCTCTGCTCACTCTCGCACGGGCGCTGGACAGCACAGACAGGTTTGTATGCACTGCAAAAAATTCTTCCTCAGTATTTCTGTCTTGTTTTCCATTACAAATATCTAAACATTCTGTGGAACATAATGAGATGTTTAGCAGAATATAAAACATCTTTATACAGTGAAAGCAGACAGTGACCAGAGGCTCCAAAATAAGACAAAAAAAAAAAAAAATCCTAAAATTAGTTTAATGCACTATATTCCACGTCTTCTTCTGAAGTCATGTGATTCCTTGTGCGCGAAACAGACTGAAATTTAAGCAGGTAACACTTTATTTCAATGGTCCACTTTAGACATTCTACTGACTATAAGTAACTTTCTAACTACATGTCAACTAGCAGTCATTAAAGTATTAGAAGTATGTATATCTGCTTTATTTGCAAAACACTTTATTTTGAACAGACATTCTACTAACTGTAAGAAACTTTGCAACTACATGTCAACTTACTCTACTAACTCTAACCTCACAGTCTACTAATACTCTGAGAGTTAGTTGACATGTAGTTGCGAAGTTACTTATAGTTGGTAGAATATCTAAAGTGGACTATCAATCTATCACTGATTCACTGATCCCCTCCATCACTTAACCTTCTGCTAACTGACTTTTTTTGTGTTGCACGGGAGAAGTAAAGTCATGCATTGTGTGTGTGTCTGTGTTTGTCCACAGCATGCTACTGGACGTGTTTAGTCAGGTTCATGCTGAGCTGGCCGCTATAGACGAGGAGGATGAAAAGCTGGAATCTGCCATGAAACATCTTGAGAAAGCCCTTCAGCTGGACAGTCACTCGGAGCATCTGTCCTCCTCCTTACACCTCCTCCAGCTGCGCTCCTCCCTCCACAGCGCTCCCACGCGCGCCGAGGACCAGGCCGCCAAACTCATACAACAGGTTCGGACACTGAAGATGAAGATTCCACTTACAAAACCTCATGAGTGGCTTTCCTCCGCACGTAGACAGCTGTCTTCTGAGGGGCCGTTCATTCAGGGTCGGTTGTGTGCAGCTTGATGGAGTGCGAGAAAACAAAACATCTTGTGATGTGTTTTTCAAAAGATCTATTTTTAACTTGGCAACTGTGTCTTAAAAATGTAGCATGAGATGTTGAAAAATGGCAAGATGCGACACAATGGCCAAAGCCTCATGTATGATGTAGGTGCACATAGACTAAATATAAAAAATAAAAGAGACGGAACAAAATAATGTGTCCTGTATGAATGGCCCCTTCAACAGCATCCTGAAATGCAACCTCAGTAGCTCTTTGCATTCTGAGAAATTACTTTGATGTAAATTATACATGCTACTCTGCATAAGAATGTTGCAAAAAATTTAAAATACACTACCATTCAAAAGGTTGGGGTCAGTAAGATTTTTTTAAAAAAGAAATTAATATTTTTATTCATCAAGGATGCATTAAATTGACCAAAAGTGACAATAAAGATTCTATTTCAAATAAAAAGATTCTATTTCAAATAAATGCTGTTCTTTTGAACTTTGTATTCATCAAAGAATCCTGAGAAATAAAATGTATCACGGTTTCCACAAAAATGTGAAGCAACTGTTGTCAACATTAATAATAATCAGAAATGTTTCTTGAGCAGCAAATCATCATATTAGAATGATTTCTGAAGGATCATGTGACACTGAAGACTGGAGTAATGATGCTGAAAATTCAGCTTTGATCACAGGAATAAATTACATTTTACTATATATTCAGATAGAAAACAGCTATTTTACATTGTAATAATATTTCACAAATGCAGCCTTGGTTAGCAGATATTTTAAAAAAAGCATTAAATAATCTTTCCAACCCCACTATTTGAACAGTAGTGTATCGCGCATGTGAAAACCTCACCACTAATGCCTTAACATGCTGTTCAGATGAGCAGCTCTCTAGGTTTAGTATCAGAGCTGTGCTGTATGTACTATATTGATTATGTGATATTATCTTAGGCTACAGAAGGAAGAGGGCATGAGATTTTGAAAAAGCGACGCCCGCTACTGGTTAGTGCTGGAATTGCTCTGGCACCTGATGCTTTCCAAACCGTCCTGGAGGCTGACCGTAAAATCAAAGGTTAGAGATTTTGATCTCATTTTACTTTCATTTGTGCGATTAACAGTAGCCTCAGCCTTAAACAGCAACCGTCTTGATTAGGGTTACGATTTGAGCCACATATTCTGTTTTCTTTCTACAGGTCATAATTGTAATGTGATGAGAACAGAAATATCAACACACTGATATGTGAAACAGGTTTTATGCTGTTATTCAAAGGTCGGGCTATAAGACATTATGCTGATAGTAGTGTAGAAGTGCTGTTTGACAAATTCCCATGTCAGATCTACATGTGGAATATCAATTCAGCCCTTCTTTAGTCCCATAAGTCAGTGTGTAATCAATGCCTGCTCTCCCTGCTGACAGCCCGAGGCAGACAGACTGATGCGTTTGATCTGTGCCCTATCTGTCGAAGATCAGCGGAGCTTTCTTAAGACTGTTACACACGTCACTGCTGCAGTGATCTGACAGACATCGTTTGTCCTGACAGATCTGCTGACTACATATGTGTAATAAATCATTATATATTTTGGGTTTTTGTAAATGTTATACTTTAAAGAGATAGTTCACACAAAAATGAAAAGTAAAGGGTTAGTTCACCCAAAAAATGAAAATTCTGTCATTAATTACTCACCCTTATGTCGTTCCAAACCCGTAAGACCTTTGTTCATCTTTGAAACACAAAATGAAGTTTATTTAACTAAATTCGGGAGGCGCATGTTCAGGCAAATCAACCAATCAGTGCGAGAGGAAGCCGGTATATAAAGCCGTCTCTGACCTCTATCCCGCGACAAGTTTCACAGCATCCCTCCACCACCCCATCACCTCACTCTTGGCTGGTTTCTATCCCAGTTAAGGAGGGGGAGTACTCTGGGTTCGGGCCAAATTCGAGCTCGGAGCCCTCCCCTGGACAGCACGGCAAATACGCATAAATTACTATACAAATTACTTTATTTTGATTTCATGTACGTGTAAACTCGTGAATTAAGATATTTTTGATGAAATCAAATAAACTAAATTTAATGTATTATTTATCGAAAATCCTGACCTTGGTCGTTGGTCTTCTGTGCTCGACTGCTCATTCGTGAGACTCTATTATATCTGTTATATAAATTACTCTTAGTGTAAAATAAGATTTTTTTCATACCGCTCACTATGATGATGTTTGTCCACAGATATTCTTCATTGTCATGTTGTTGCTGACAGCAGTGCCTGCAGCTCTGTAGCCTGAAGCTCATGATGACCTTAGTATTATTATTACTCCTTGTATTTGCATGAGTTTGTTTACTGAACAAGTCTTTTTAAACTATTCTAGAGGTGTCAGTGCCTGAAGGCAATTCATGCAATTCCACCGATACCAGATTCATCCATGCTGACAATGCTTTTGAATACAGATTGAACTAATTTTATTGTATTTTGTGGTTCTGTTTTTCTAGTTGATGGAGCACAAGATCATCTGACACAGCTCGCTGCTAAAGCCCAACATCACATCACCTGTGTGCAGAAGGTCGAAGGTCATTTGGCTGGACTTGACAAGAGCTCAGATGACAAAGAGAGGTGTGTGTGTGTGTGTGTGTGTGTTTTACTCCCCATATTGCTCATTTACAAGAATCTAAAATGTTGGAATAGTTATTTACACTGTCAGAGAAAATTTGTGATTTTTTTAAAATGTTTTTGTCACTTCTGCTCACCAAGGCTGCATTTATTTGATCAAAAATACAGTAAAATTGTGAAATGTTATTATGATTTAAAATAGCTGTTTTCTATGTGAATACATTGTAAAATGTAATTTATTTGTGTGTTCAAATCTGAATTTTCAGGATCATTACTCCAGTCTTCAGTGTCACATGATCCTTAAGAAATCATTCTAATATGATGATCTGCTGCTCAAGAAACATTTATGATTATTATCAATGTTGAAAACAGTTCTGCTGCTTCAGATTTTTTGTGGAAACCCTGATACATTTTGTTTTTCAGGATTCTTTGATGAATAGAAAGTTTAAAAGAACAGCATTTGTTTTAAACAGCAATATTTTGTAACACATAGAAAGCAATTATTTGAAATTGAAATAATATTTCACAATTTTTACTGTACTTTTGATCAAACAAATGCAGCCTTTGTGAGCAGAAGAGACTTCTTTCAACAACATTAAAAAGAATCTTCATTATTCCAAAACACGTTTGACCGGTAGTCTAGTTAACCATAAGTTTGGGAGTGACTCATTTCACTCTCACAAATGAATGTAGTTGTTACTTCTAAAAATTGTGCGCATGTGTTACTCACTCCCAAAAGCCTCAAAGACTGTATGTGTTCATTAAAAAAGCCTGGCTATGAATTTACTGCTTCACACTAGAATTCATCATTATATAGTTCTGTCCTCAAGGCTACATACGGGCCCACCAGGACATCATTACAGGGAAAAAAAACTTTATTCTTCTGTTTTTCTTCCACAAGGAGGGAACATGTGAATAAAACCAGCAGAGCCAAAGGAGGAATTCATTATTTCGTATGACTGAAGTGAAGACGCAGAGGAAATTGCACATTGAAATGTTTGGTCTCATGTTCTTTCTGTGTTGTTTGTTTCTTTGTCAGGGTGAAATTATGGGGGTCACTGGCCAAGACCGCCCGAAAACAGGAGGTTTTTGATGTGTGCCGGGCGGCCTGTCGCTTCTGTCTGCTTTATGATGACGGACGATGGAAAAACACGAGTAAGTGACCCCCACGAGAGCGAGGGATAACGAAATGATGTAGAGCTACTGTATGTGGTGGAAATTCATTTTTCAAAATAAGTTTACAGGAGAAGTATGTAATATTAAAATAATTTCTGGTTTCCCATTTAATGTTCAGACTCTCTATAGGGGCAGTAAGTCATTCATAAGTTGATTTCCCTGAAGACTGAAACACTTACGTATGTTTGTGTCTCAACCAACTTCCATCAGCATCATTGACTGAGTTTGACAGGATCATGTTTGCAATTCTGTTTGTTGATGTTAGTATCGTAGAAATGACACAATTCACCTTTAAACAATATTTGGAATATGCAGTTATTTATTGAAAGCTTTTGGATTTTGGACATTTCTTTCCTAGATATTAAGTGTAGAATTAATCCACTTTACCTTTCAGAAGTATGTTTTTACTTTATGCACACTTATGTTTGCTGGTTTTATTGATTATCTTCAAAGATTTATATAGGCTTTCGTTTCAAGCTTTTCTTTAAAGTCTTAAAAATCCATGAGTGATGCCTAGAACAGATAAGAATGATTCGATCCATCTGTCGATTATCATTAATGTTTCACAAGCCTAAACTAAAGCTTTGAGTCTTCTGAGAGTCTTCCATTGCATGATCGCGCTGAAGTGACCGATGAGTTAATCACATCCTCAGGGCTTCATTGATTCTGAGGAATAGAAAGATAAACTGTCTTATTTATTTACACAAATGACTCGAGCTGCTAGTGAATAAGGTCCTAATGCTGCATTCAAATCATGTCACGAGACGAGTCTAAGGCATCGTAATCACCAGTGGGAATAATGACAGTTCTGAATAATGACAGTACAATTCAGTTTGTATGCATTTTCACAGGCTTGTGTGAGAACCACATTACAATCCGAAGGTTTATAACATTAGCAAGTGTGTTCTGATGATTGAATCAGTCATTGCAGGTAAACACAAGAACAGAGCGAGTCCAGAGCTGAGAAACCAGACTGACGAGCACACACAGAGAGAGCTGCTGCGTCTGTTAGCTGAGGTCCGTTTCATCAACGCTGAGGTACAAACTGCTGCTTTCTGACTAAACTCTTCCCTCATAATGCATATTGTAAATTATACATGATTCCAAACCAGTTAAGCGCAAACCCCGCCCAACAGCCAATCAATGATAAAATTCAGGACCCTAAACACTATCAAATGCTAATGAAATCTTTAGAATCAGGTTTGCACTGAACTCTCTGCTGCTGTTCGGTCATTTTTGACTGAAAAATTTTACGTTTTTTTTTTGGTTGGTATTTTTTTTTTTTTTTTTTTACTTTATTGGAAACGAGACGAATCTCATCTAGTGGAAGCCTTTGGTACTGCGCTCCAAACAAAATCTGACTGAAAGCTCAGTTTTTGAGATATCAACCTCAAATTTGTAGCACAACTTGTATAGATTTATGGCTTTGATTTTCTCAGTTTTAGAGTAAAACATGTTTTGGAAAATATATATTTCATATAAAATTTAAAAATAGTATTTTTGTGCATTTTTCCTAATAACAAACTTCTATCACTTTTTTTTATTTATTTTTAAATAAAGTTTTTTAACTTGAGCAATAATCTGCCAGAAGTGTCTTCTTAAAAAAGAGACCAAACAGTCTGTGTTTCAAAGATTCAAGATTTACCACAGTTTAAGTTGGACATTTCATTTTCAGGTCCATGCTCAAAAAGTGAATAAATGGATTATAATTACTGCATAAATATAATTTATAATTATTACTACTGCATAAATATAATTTATGCAGTAAAATCCCCTAAAAATACAAAATATTAAATAATAAAAATTTTAAATTCAAATTTTTGGTTATTTGACCACCATGTGAGGAACAACAGAGGCTTAAATGGTTTGTGGGGAAGAAATCCTCTGTGAATTATACATCTTTCATTATTACACATTATACATTTATACATAAATTATCATGATTATATCTGCTTCAGAAGTTATAATATGGATTCCATTATCATAATGCATATATATAATATTAAATTATTATTATGTTTTTAAAGAAAATGCTCATCTAACATTCTGTCATCATTTATTCACCCTCACTTTTTTTCTTCTGTAGAGTTTAAAAGAAGAATTTGTAAATGGTGTTTTTGTAAATGTCGTATGAAAATGATATGCATGAAAATGAATACATTATCCTCCTTGTTCCACAGCATATGGGTGTGTAAGTCAGTAAATAATAATATAATTGTAATTTTGGGTGAAATACTCTCTCACACATTTTAAGAAATCAAGAAAATGAAAGTTCTTTTAATGACTACATTAGACCTCCAGGATCATCTGTAATTATGTCTTCAGAGACACATTTCCTTTGAACTGCACGTACAGATTTTGGCACAATGAATTCGGCGCGAGACAAAGAAGTGATGACCTTGACAAAAGCAGAGGCCTGTCGGAGCAACTTCTCTTTGATAGCACATCACTTTGTTCTCGGGAATATGTTTCCTCTGTTTTTGAAGGGGTTGATTTTTCAAACGGCGTCCTTTTAATTTGTTGAGTGTGCCATCCGGGGGAAGTGAAAGGATGTGAGTTCCTCGTGGACCTGCGAGGCTTTGATCCTCAGTCATCCTGTGTTAACCGTATGGGCCGTTGGCTCCCATCAGCCCCGTCTGCACAGACGACACTGACTGCAGACCCTCGTGAACTGGAGGAGGAATTACAGACAAAACTGAATCACGAGTCTCTAAAGATACAAAACACATACTATGACAATGATACTAATGATTTTTCTAAAAATGATATATGGATAATTAAGTAAACCGAAGTTGCTTCAGCCCAGTTGAAATATTACTAACAATATCAAAGTTATTCTTACGTTTACTTGATAAAAATCAGTGCAGATTTCACAGCAGAAAGACACGTGAAGCACGAGCTGAAGGAGGACGTTTGTACAATTATACTTAGACTTTTGCTTGATAAAACAGTCTAAACTATCAATCAGACAACAGAAGGACTGTAGGAGATTGTGTGCGACAGGTTTATCAGCAAAGTTTTGATCATGTTTATCATTAAGAAAATTTGCCTTAGAAATATGCGTATTGAATATGATACAATAGGATTTATAGGGTTGATTAAATACACCAGAAATATTTGTTGTTATAGGTGTATAGGTGCATAACACATCCCATAAAGCACAGAACTGTGTTGTCTAGGTAACCATCCTTAAACTTCGCTCTGAGGGGGTGGAACTGAATGGCTCTGCTGCAGCACCTGATGAAAGACGGACACGCCCACCTGAGGACGACGCCCACTGGACCCTGTACAGGTGAACAAAAGCTTATTTTAGTATCATTGATATTAATAACTCTGACTCGTTTACACACATCCTTGGCTCTGTATAACATACTCTCATCTCAAAAACTGATTGGATGTTAAGCATGTTATATTAAGCTCCTGCTGCTGATGTGGACCTATTCCACATCCCAGCATGCATTAAATGACTTTCTCAAATTATAAGCCGCATGAAACAATAAGCTTGCGACTCACAGCTAGATAAAGAAAGCTCACAGACACCCTGTGCATCACGAACAGACCCGCTGATCACATATTCAGCAGCATCCAGAACACAGCAGCATTCATGCAAGAGCAAACTATTACACATGCTGCTTTAATATGTATCGGCCATCCAAATGAGATTAGATGAAATTAGATTCAGCTTTATTGTGTACAGAGTCAGTGTAATTCAGTTAGCAACTAACCAGAAGCTGCAGCATAGAATTTAAATACATCTTATGGTATGTGCAAATTGCCATATGATCACTGTGGTGGCATAAAGGCATCATACAAGTGCAGAATACTATAGTAAAATGTTAAAAATTAAACCAAAATTTGCTATAAACTATGAAGTTGTCGGTAGGTGTGTCAGTATAATGTGAATCAATATAAATTCATTATTTTAGAGCAATATAAGTGCAATATAAATATATGCATAATCATGATCTATATAATAATAAGTCTCATACTAATAATGTAAAATCTTATAATAGTAATGACTTTAAATTCTCATGTCTTGATTTAGAACTGCTGCAACGTAACTGCTGTAATTGGTTACAGCAACATAATTGGTTGTCTTTGCCTTTTTTTGTCTTTCCTCAGTGATTGGATCAAGAATTTATCAGCTTATGCCACAAGTAACTTCCTGCGAGGGGCGGAGCTTGGGGCGGAGCTGTGTGAGGCGTGGTTGGTGGCTAATGCAGCCGTATATCTGTGGAACTACAACAGCTGGCTGCTGGCCACCAGAGCGCATCGGCTTCTCCTGCCCACATTCAGCCTTTTGCTAGAACTACTCAGACAGACAGGGCATGCTGGGTAAGACATGGGCTTGTGTTACTTTTTTAGAGACGGTTGATACGTCAGTTCACTATCAATTCTGATAGTGATGTGCTGAAATCTCTAGCACTAAGGGTACATTTACATGACAACGATGTACTAAAAGCGGAAACGTTTTTCCTTTGCGTACAGGTGACAAAGTTGTCTAAACGATCCCCGTTCACACAGATCCGTTAAAATGACTAAAAACACTGTATTCTGCTGCCAGGCCAGTAGATGGCGATGTCACTTTATAAAGAAATACTACGCGTCTATTGACTAAACACAGAACTTAGTATGCGAATGACGTCACCATTTTCACAAATTTGCATTTTTGTAGTTTACACGGAGACGATAACTGTATTGTTTTCAAAAACGGCATTGTCATATAAATGAATGGCCAAAACGTATAAAAATTGTTTCAGTTTTTAGTTGAAAACAGTGTTGTGTAAACAGCCCCTAAGTATTAAAGTTCAGTGTGTGCGTCAACCTGCAGCGTTTGAGCTCCAGACATGGATGATTCTTCAAATCATGTGTCTTGTTGAGGAGATTTTATTTTATTATTTTTTATTTTATTTTGTGTAACTTTATTAGTTGTGTTTGTTAAATCAGACCTCATTAGTACTCAGTCATTTCTTGCTAAAGAGAGTTGTGCTTTTTTTTCTATAATTATATAATAATTTTATATATTTTTAATAATTTTATTTAATTATTCTATAATTACATCATTATTTTATATATTATTTTTATCATTCTGTAATTATGTAGTTTTTTTTAATTATTTTATTTTATAATTTTATTTCATTATTATATAATTACATCATTATTTTATATATTTTTATTATTCTGAAATTATATAATTTTTATATATAATTTTATTTTATAATTTTATTTAATGACTATATAATTACATCATTATTTTATATATTATTTATTTAAATACTATTGATTGTGTCTGTGCTTTATTTCAGGGAGGTGGTTCTTCTGGTCATGCTTTGTGACGCTGTTGCTCAGGGACTCATCCAGCCGTGGTGTGGGACGTCTATACATGCCGATCAAGAATCACAGGACGCAGAGAAGGGAGACGTTCAGCTGCCAGCCGAAAAGACAAAGAAAGTGCGAGGAAAAAGCGTGGAGAAATCAGGCTTGACCCACGGCCCTCAGCTGGACGCTGCTGCCATGCAGGACATTAAGAAAGCTTTAGAGGTGAGCAGCTGTTTTTTATCCACTTGAGGCTGTAAACACCAAGCAGCATTTAACAAAGACACTCTTATCTACATGCAC
The DNA here is from genome assembly GCA_037950665.1 of Hypophthalmichthys nobilis. Lineage (NCBI taxonomy): Eukaryota > Metazoa > Chordata > Actinopteri > Cypriniformes > Xenocyprididae > Hypophthalmichthys > Hypophthalmichthys nobilis. The sequence goes on along the minus strand of CM075477.1, from coordinate 30,723,576 downwards.
ACTGGAGCTCACCTGGGCAACTGCCCCTGTGCAAAGCATTAATCTCAGACCATAAATAGGATCTGTGAATATACTCTCTGACAAGGGCCTTCATCTTCGAACACAAATTAAGATATTGTTGATGAAATCCAATGGCTCAGTGAGGCCTGCATTGCCAGCAATGTTACTGCACCTCTCAAGATCCATAAAGGTACTAAAAACATATTTGAAACAGTTCAGGTGACTTCAGTGGTTCTATCTTAATATTATAAAGCGTTAACAATACTTTTTGTGCGCCAAAAAAACAAAATAACGAATTTTCAACAATATCTATATGGGCTGATTTCAAAACACTGCTTCATGAAGCTTCTGAGCTTTATGAATCTTTTGTTTTGAATCAGTGATTCGGATCGCCTATCAAACGGGCGCTGTGGCGCTCCAATTCACTGATTCGATTCGTAAAGCTCTGAAGCAGTGTTTTGAACTCGGCCCATATAGATATTGTTAGATAGTAGTTATTTTGTTTATTTGGCGCACAAAAAGTATTGTTGTCGCTTTATTATATTGAGATAGAACCACTGAAGTCACATGAACAATTTAAAATATGTTTTTAGTACCTTTATGGATCTTGAGAGGTGCAGTAACATTGCTGCCAATGCAGGCCTCACTGAGCCATCGGATTTCATCAACAATATCTTAATTTGTGTTCTGAAGATGAACAAAGGTCTTACGGGTGTGGAAAGACATGAGGGTGAGTAATTAATGACAGAATTTTAATTTTTGGGTGAACTAACCCTTTAAATTTAGGCATATATATATATATATATATATATATATATATATATATATATATATGTGAGAAGTATAAGAGTATGGTTCTGATCCAAGTGAATACATTTATTGAAAAGAAGCCCATAAAAATCTTTCTGAAATGATTCACAGTCTGATTCAGCCACAAAATACACAGTTAAACACCTCATGCATTCTGCTGCTTCCCTTCTTCACGATCCCTCTAATTAAATTTCCTTTTGCTGTCTTTTGTGCAGATTTACAGGCCCTCCTCTGCACATATCAGTGGTAATTCCACATGAAAGCCTTTTTAGTACAGGGAAATTATTCACTAACTACTTTTCCTAACACTGCTCTTTTCACACTTGACATGAGAAGCTAATCTCGCTTGCGTTTTTATCATTTTCTAACACGCGTCAAGCAGCATGCTGGCTCAAGCAAACTTGAGATTTATACGTAAAGCTGTGAAGTTTAAGAGCAGAAAGTTTGTGGATGTGTGGGTGAAAGTGAGGGGAGGTTTGGACATCTGCGTTCTGCTGATACCTGACTGTGTTGTGTAGGTGTGTGACTTTGCACTGAAACTGTCCAATGGAAACGCTGAGCCGGTGCCGGTCATGGTGAGGAAGCAGCTCTTGAGCACGTGGGTCTCCGTTAAACAGCTGCTTCACCAGCAGATTGGACAGAAACTGGACATCAACGATGAGGTGACATCAAAAAACAAAACACACCTGTCAAATGGTCTTTTTTGACTAGAATTGCCAATAATCAAAAGTTAAAATGAAAATTAAGTAATTATTTACTCACCCTGGTGTTGTTCTAATGCACTTTATTAATCAAGATTAATAAAAACGTGACATGAAAACAATACTTTCTACTCCGAGGTGAATATATCCGTTGTGTTTGTCGCAACAAGAAGTATCGCTTTCACATCGGTCATTCTGACTATCATCGGACAAATGGAGTTCCTGTCCAGAGGTATTTAACTCTGTGAAGAAAGTACATGGATACTTGTTTTGGGGATTTCTAGGCATTGTATTTTTTATGTTTTTATTAATCTTGATTTCTCACAACTTGTGTTTTTTTCTGGGCGAGTCAGAGTGAACTGCAGCGCTAATAGAGTCTCATGAATGCACAGTCGAGCACAGAAGATCAACGGCCAAGGGCAGGATTTTCGTTAAAAAAAATTAAGTACATTTTTGGTTTGTTTTTTACCAAACCCTATCGTAAACCCGTAAAACACCTGGAATATACGACACGTGTCACATGGGATGATTCTTAGGGGTGTTACGGTACATGTATTTGTCCCGAACCGTCATGGTACGGACGTCACGGTTCGGTTCATGCAGTTAGACGACGAATACAGTCACAGGCAATCCACACTCCAATCCAGAAGGGGGCGCGTGCGGTAATGCTTTTTAGCCTAACCAGTTTTAACCATAGACTGTAAAAAAATATGGACGACACACCTTCACTCTCTTCCATTGTAGTAACTGAAGCCGCTATTGTGTCTATATGGTGCTGACATCTTGAGTCTAAAAGTCTGCACATAGTGAACTTGAAACCTGAGTCTGCGCAGTAGTGAGCACAAAGTGGAGCCGCGATGTCAATGTCCCACCCAAACTCAGAACAACTTATTATTTCGGTGTGAAATAAACCGTTATGGAAATGTAGAAATGAAAGTTAAAGCTCCAGTCACGAAGATCCAGAAAAAGTCCGTTGGCGCCTCAGTGACTACTTCACTCAAAGAAGCTGTCAACCTCAGCTGTCAATCATGACGTCTCACCCCTGTTTTTATAGCATCAGATAACTAAAACCAAACTTATTTAAAGAACGAACACTTGAACTAACAGCAGCGTGATAAAAAACTGTCTAATAAGACAGAAATTGTCCTTTGAAAAAAAAATATTTGAAGTGTAATTTAATTGTTTAGTTTGTTTGTCTCAAGTCCCACTGGAATACATGGAGAGGGCGGGGTTTATGACCTATACTGCATCCAGCCACCTGGGGGCGATCGAGACGCTTTGGCTTTACTTTTCAGGACTCGTGTGGCAAGCTTGCTTTTAACCAACATTAACCACCAATAAAAGCTCTGTGTTTTGTTACTTTCGATAAGAAACAAAGTGCCATCTTTCAAATTCTGTCCATTTTATCATGAAATTCAAACAATAAATGCCGTTTTGCCTCAGTTCAAACGGCAGCGCGAGTGAATGCGATCTTCTTCTTCATCTTCACTACTACGGAATGAACATGAAGGTATGTTGAAAGATAGATACAGTACAACTTACTGAAACGTATATCTCTTGTAATCGCTCAATCAGCGTTTCAACCGCGGAAAGATGTTAGTAAAACAGTTTGTAAACAATATGTCACATTGTATTATATTTACCTCAGAAATGCCATTCAGTGTCAACAGCTTGTTAGTTCAATAGAGAAATTAAGTGTTTTGCTAAATATATGCAATATATTAGCCTACATATTTATTATATTTTACTTAACCTGTTAGTTAATGTAAGGCCTAAATAAATCCGTTATGACAGCCACTGTGTAAAAGATAATATTTCCACAACGAATAGAATACCTCAGAGATGACGTGTTTTTGTAGGCCAACCCGGAAGTTAGCGGCGCACTGGTTCCCTCATTTGAAAGCCTATGCATTTTTCCCATAGACTTTTGGAAACTCGCAAAAAATAAGCTCTGTGTTTAACAAAGGGTTATGACACTTACACGTTTTGTCTATCAAGATAATCTTTACAAGTTAACACAACATTTATACATTTTGAAGCCTAAATAAAGTTGTCAGATATAAAAAGCTAACAGTAGGCTATAAACGGACTACAGCACACCATGGTCGCGGATCAACGTCATCACCAAGTTTCCTCAAACATTATTTAAAAAACAACTTTATTTAAAAACATGCTCGCTGATTATGATCTGCGCTGTGTATTAATATTCTTATCCACTTTTTCATGAGAAATGCTGTCCAAATGTCCTGTTTGTCATGATGACGTCTAAAGTCCCCGCCAAAGGAAGTAGTCCATTTTAGCAACCGCCGTTTTTAAGACACAATAAAGGTTTAAAAAATCACAAGCGGGTTATAACTGGTGTGTATTATTTCATAGATCAAAACGTGAAAACATTTAGAGGCTTTGTTAACCACAGACCTTATTTCAGGCGATTTAGCAAAAACCCGTAGACTTTATGGCGATGGAACCGCAAGTCCTAAAATGCTAACTTGCTTCCGGGTTTTGCCTACAAAAACACGTCATCTCTGAGGTACTCGATTGGAGAAACAGAAGTTAATGCAAAAACTGCCTTAGGCCTATGTGTAATTTACATGTGTAATTTACAATACATACATTTTTATTATTATTTGAGTGTTGATGATTATATCTAAAAATAAATAGCAACTGAATTTAATAATTTGGGCTTTTAATTATAATTGAATAAATTTAAAGACAGAGACACAGTTTGTTCAGTAAAACATTGTTTAATAAAAAAAGAGAAAAAATTGTTTTGTTTTCTCACCCTGCTGTACCGAACCCGTACCGAACCGTGACTTCAAAACCGAGGTACTTACCGTACCGTCATTTTTGTGTACGGTTACACCACTATCTGTGATACTTTTGCATATTTTTTTAAAAAGCTTGATGCTTGTCACTATTCACTGTCATTATATGGACAAGCGTGAGCGGGACATTTTTTTTTAAATTCTCCATTTGTGATCAGAAAAAGAAAGAAAGACATACGGCATTAGAACAACACCAGGGTGAGTAAAAGATGAATGCATTTTCATTTTAGGGTGAACTCTCCCTTTTATCTTGACAATAATAATTGAATACATTTTTTTTTCTAATTGAAACCTTTAGAAAAATATAAAAGAAAATCTAAAAAAAAGTTTGCATATGTGTTTTTTGTTGAGTATCATATTTGATACATCAGGCTTTTATGACTCATTTAGTATCATATAGTGAATATGGAGGGGAAAACAGCTCAGTTTTATTCAGAGGCCCAAACTGAGCAAAAATATGAATATTTTGTCCATATAAATATCACAAAAAGTAAGATGAAATAGATGCTTGTAATGTCATATGGATCATATTTGAGACTCACATTTGAACAAGATTTTTCTAAAAAAATGTATGGATAATCAAGTAAAAGTTCAGCGAATCCTTAGAGATGATTGTATCAAATATGACACGGTAGGCTTTATAGGTTTAATATCTTATCTCAAGCCTATAACTTCTTCATTTTGTGTCTGTCAGAGTAAAAACGAGGCAGTGACGGCCGTGTCCCGTGTGCTGGTCGCAGTCGAGATGCTTCAGTGTAACAGGAACTCCAGACTGATGGAATTTACCGTTCCCAGCCTGTCTGTGGTGAGACCTGCTGATTGTCACAACCTGTTAAAATAGAGTTTCATGTGCAGAGAAAACTATAGTGTAAGTGAACCATTAGGTTGATTGTTCTGATAAACTCAAACTGCATCAAGGTGGGATTATAATAAATTATTAATTTCTTGCAGCCGACTTTTATTCTATATTTACCTTTCTATTTTTAGCCAAACATTTACACTTAATTTCTCTGTTTATTTTAGACGTGGATGCTTTTAAATTGATTTCTCTGAACAAAACATGGATCAACTCATCACAGCAACACTGATGCTGCGTCCCAATTCGCATATTATACGATACGTCTTAATCGAAATTAGAATTAGTGTGTCCCAAATCCTAGTATGTTGAAATACAGTGCCAAAAGTGTCCATCTTGCCTGAATCCACTGTCCATTAAACATATTTTACTGGACTGTAACCCTTCTACCCTTTTAAGAAAATTGTTTTATTCTGTTGATTCTTTTGAAAGTTTTTTAACCAAGTAAATCCAAATTTAGTTTTAAGTTTTTTAGAAAAAATGAATCTTAAACATCTTATTTAGTTTTTTTTTTTTAACTAAACCTCTCTCGCCATGAATATAGCCATAGAAGCTGGCATGACGTTAAGAAAAGAAAGAAAGAGTGATTAATAATTCATATCTAACCTGATAAAAAATATATATTTATTTTATCTGCTACAACATTGTGAGCTTTTAGAAAGACACATTTGGCCATTAACTTCTAAATGCATCTTTATGCAAAAACATGAGGAGAGTCTGCTAAATATGTAATTATGATGTAGTAGTTTTAGTTTGTCCCAAAGCTTGCCTTCTCTTCTGTTACACACTCTTAAGTATGTACTTCTTCACAAAAAGAGTGCATACTTTTATTGCATACTAGTATAAGTAGGTGAATTCGGACCCTGCAAGACTCAACCAGTGGTGTGAGTTTGGGGCGGGGCTATTTTGGGGGCAGTGTCCAAGTAAACTATTTTTGCAATTCAGTTGCCACAAAAAGTGCACTTTATGTTTATTGAGAAGGCTTTTATTCAATAATATATAAATTAAGGAGATCAGTGACATCTGACATAGATCCGAGGGTGTTCAGTTGAGTGTTAATTACTCTAAAAGCCGCTGTCAGGATCATTAAATAAGATGTAGTGCCTGATTGTGTGTGTTTTGCTCAGTGTATATTAGTAATGCAGAGATGTGCGTGTTTGTTTCTGTCCTTAAGCTGGTGCAGATGGCGGCAGGCTGTCAGTGGACCGACCCGTTGCTGGAGCTGTATGTGTGGACGCAGCTCGCTCTGTTCGCTCATCAGGCCCATGACCACGACCTTGTCATGACCTGCACCCATAATGCACTGCAGCTGGAGCAGTATGCAGTTCACAGGGTGGATACGGACACTTATGCCCTGTGAGTGCCAGTCTTACAGTATATGTACAGTACATCACTTTATTAATGCACCACATCTATATATCAACTTTATTGCATACGGTTTGATTAATGATTGACGTTATGGTTGGGGACTATTTATTGGGGACAGCTTAAAAATCATACTAAGTGATGTTTTTTGAAATGGTAAAAATGCATAAAGTTTTCTGTGATTTAGGAGTAGGGTTAGGGTAGAGAATATACAGTTTGTAAAGTATAAAAATCATTATGTCTATGGATATTCCCGATAAAGCATGGAAACCCAACATGTGTGTGTGTTTAGGCTCAGTGTGCGTTCAGTGCAGGAGATGTTGAGCAGCGCTGCATGTGTGAGAGGTCAGAGTTTGATCCATGAGGCCAGAGGTCATCACATCAGATATATGGAGGGTCTGCGCATGCTTCAGTCCAGCGTCAGGTCAGTAACACCACCGGATTCAACTCTTGAATTGTTACTGACTTTCTAACTCTCTCTTGTTCTTCGGATTTCTGTTTGTTGTAGTTTTGCGGAGCAGGCGGGCAGCTGGTGTCTGTGTGTGACCGCAGCGGGTCACTACTGGAACGCCTGTCTGCCTCTCCTGGACACGAGACCGGACAGACGACAGCTCAGAGAACCACTGGAGCTCATCCTGAAGGCCATGGCGCACACCTACAGCAAACAAACCCCTGTAAAGGCCCGTTCACACCAAGAACGATAACAATATTATCATCCACACCAGCATACGATATTGTTCTGTTTATTATAAGCGCTGCAGCTTTGTTGTCTGCTGCTTTAAAGGCTTGAGCTAGTTAAAGCAGGGATTCTGATTGGCTGTCAATGTTTTTATCGTTTTTATTGTTTATCAGCTTTATATTCCAACTATATCTTTCCTATTTGTGTGTACAGGACAAAAGTAAAAGAGCGTCTGGACCAGTGATGGAAACACCAGATACCACAAGTGAGAATTATTTTGCTGTATTTCTGTGACATAATATGTTACTGAGAGAAATGTTCATGATCGTATATCTATGCACGCCAACTGCAGATGTATTTCCGCTAAATTCTCAGTGCTACATGAGTTTCTACTATAGGATTTTCCCATAGCAAACTGTGGTACAAATAATCATAATGTCACAAGTAATTACATTATTTTATAATATAGTATATTATATACATTATCAACTATGTTAAACATATTATATTGTTTTAGTATAGAGTTCCAGAAGCTTTAAATACTTTAGTGTGAAGGTTGATCGTTTCAATATTGATTTGTCCTGTCTAAGGTTTTGTTTTGTCACAGTTTATAGACATTTTGTTCATTTTTGTTATTATTTAAAAATGAAAATGTGTATCTGCATTGGCCGGGAATCGAACCCGGGCCTCCCGCGTGGCAGGCGAGAATTCTACCACTGAACCACCAATGCTGATGCGTAAACACTATGGCCACCTGTTGGTTTAAAGGTGCACTGCAGGATTCAAGCTGGATTCAAATGTCTTTTTAAAAGGGATCATTCTCCCAAAAATAAAAATTCTGTAATCATTTACTACCATTCATGTCATCCAAACCACAGACTGTAAACAAATAAACACACAAGAATCTGATCTTTGAAAAACAAATTAAGATATATTTTTTTAAATGAAACCTAAGAGGTTTCTGTCCCTTCACTAAATGTCCATGTAAATTATTTTACATGGGTTTTTGTGAGTTCATTAAGAGATATTTGTACTTTTAGAAAATCATTGGTCACGCCTTAAAGAGTATTAAAATAAACTGGAAAAAGCTGGAGGGTGAATAAAAATAGTGAAAACATCAAATAAATGCTGAACAGTAAATCAGTGAATGTTTTGTATTTATCTTTCACTTTTGCACTTTTTGATTTTGAGCAGACTTAGAAAAATCCACTTTCCTGAAAGGAAATTGTGTGTAAATAATCCTGCCGTGATTGAGTTCCTGTAGTGAACTGATTGTTTTGCTTATATAATTTTTTTTTCATGGAATTACATTTTATAAATTCAACTGACTGTGAGACTTTAGTTTACTTGAAAAGGGATGGTTTTGGCATGTTCCGAGAACTTTCCGCACCCGTCAGCCTCCTCTCTCTGTCAGCAGATGCAGGCAGTCGTGATGATGACCTGAAGGTGTGGGCGTCCATGTACAACGCTCTGCTCCATATTCATGCAGACAGTGGTGACTGGAGGAAAGGCCTACAGCTGCTGGACGAGGCTGTCAGAGAGACGCCACACACCACACACCGCCTGTGAGTCCTTCCCTCCAACACACACGGCTGCAATATCTGCACATCTGCCCTTTTTAACTTGCAGTGTTTCACGGGTCACTGGATAGATGCAGCCAGAGGTGACAAAAATGATGTAGAACAGAGCCGTGATGATTTCTGCTCTTGGTATGTTTGTGTGTGTGTGTGTGTGTGTGTGTGTGTCTGAACTACTACAGATAAACCATATAATTGGTTATTAGTTCTCAAATACTGCGTTTATCAGTAAATGGCACCATCTGGCGGGTCTCTGTTGAACAGCGTCTTTACGCCACTGTGATGCATTTACATTCATTCATTTAGCAGGTGCTTTTATGCAATGAGGAATACAAGTGAGGAGCATGAGAAATACAAAGTTTCAAACATTATCTAGAATAGGAAAATATGTTCATAAGGAAACAATGTTATTTACATGTAAAGAAACTCATTTAATGTACGATTGCAAATGCACGTTTAGACGTGAACTCTTAATAGTGGGAACAGATTAAGTTGCATTAAGTGAAGTGGCTCAGGCAAGTTAAGGTTATTTTACCATGCACTAATGATTCTTTTGTTTGTCTGTGAGGTTTTGGCGACACCTGCTGGTCTTACACATGTACTGCATGTTTTCATTTGTGGTTAACAATGAGTGAATCTCACGAATTTAGGTCTTTAGATCAACAGATTGTTTTAGATTTTGAGAAACTTTAATTCTTCAAATGTGTCCCATTTTTTACCTTTTAGTGTGATTCTCAGTTACACTAAATTAATTATTAGCCACTTAAAAATCATCATTCGGTTTTCTCTGGTCTGAAGCTCTGTGTGTGTCTGTGCGCAGGGTTCTGTTTAAGCAGCGTGTTCTGGTCAAGGCCCGGTTGGGAGAGTCCGTTCAGCTGGACATGCAGCGGTTCGGTGACGAGGACGAGATCGTCTGCTCTCACATGTGGCAGCGTGCAGCTCTCTGTGCCAAAGACAAATGGCAACGACTGACCTACTATCAGAACGCCATCACGGCACTGAAGGTAAAACCATCAGAAAACACTTCAGACTGGACCACAACTCTTTAATGAGGCTGATCACATTAAAGAGTTGTGGTCAAAGATCAAAGCACAGTGACTGTGTGTCCATAAGGTTATTTTACCATGCACTAATGATTCTTTTGTTTGTCTGTGAGGTTTGTGGCGACACCTGCTGGTCATACACGTTACTGCATGTTCTCATGTGTGAATCTCGTAAAGAAAAGTCTGGGACACATTTTACACCAAAACTCACCAAAAAATTATACATTATTATCACATATATATATATATATAAATAAACATGCAGAACAAATTCAGGTGTGTCCAGACTTTGCATGCTAGTGTAATGAATTATCTGACACAATCATTATTACAGACATACTCATTATATATATTTTTTAAAAATGATTCAAATTACATTTTGTATAAAATGCTACTGCGAAATAAACTTACAAATGTCCCAAATTCTCATAGGGTGGAAAAGTAGTAAAAAAAAAAAAAAAAAAAAAAAAAAATATATATATATATATATATATATATATATATATATATATATATATATATAGTCTATATAGTATTCATTCATTTTTATTTCAGTTTTAGTTATTTTAGTACATGTAAGCCAAATTAAAATTAGAAATTTTATTTTATTTCAAGTATGATTTTAGTTTTAGTTAACTATAATAGCCCTGATAAAAGCTGGTTAAAAGCGTCTGCCATGTGTATACACACAAACACACACACACACACACACACACACACACATATATATATATATATATATATATATGGCAGATGCTTTTAACTGGCTTTTTATTTATCAGAGCTATTATTTATTTAATTTATTCAAAGCAACTTACATTGCATTCAAGGTAAACATTTAAACTTTTTTAATTAGTTCATAATGAGAAGTAATGAGTAGTATCAGTACAGTAATGAGAATTTAGTAGAAGATGAGCTTCATTTATTTTTTACATAATGGTTTTAACAGAAGCTTAATTTCCTCCATGAAAATATATTTTAAAAATGTTTTGATTTTGGGGGTAAAATATGATCCAGAGATTTCATGACAGTTATTTAGTTAATCAGTGCTAACTGACAGATCTTCTGTGTGTTTCCTCAGTCTTCTGGTGCTCAGTGGCAGAAGGTGGACGTCCTGCTGGAGTTTGGTGAGTGGCTGTATGTCACACACTTTCCTGTGACTGACGTCCGTCTCCAGGTCGAGTGGGCCGCAGACGTCCTGCTATTCACAGCTGGTCAGTCTTCATCATGTGTGATTATCTTGTGTTCTGTACAAATCAATCACATGTGATCACATGTCAACATCACACCCCTGTCCTGTTAGAGGAGAGCGTGGCATCTGGAGTGCGTCTGTGTGTGGTGCGGGCGGTCGGGCGTCTGGAGCGTCTGATGCGAGCGCACACACTGCTGGCTCTCACAGAGGAGCGATCGTCCCACAAACACCTGCAGCATCTGCTCACTGCACTCAGCTTCACGCTGCACATCTGGAAGGTCAGAGCTTCACTTCCAAAACATCTCAGAGTGGGACACTTGTATTGGGTTCTCAAGTGTGTCGTTGTTGAATTCAGGTGTCTATGGAAACCGCACAGGAAGTGATGAATCAGTCAGCCGCTGGTCAAGTCATGCGATCCACCAGCTCCAGAAAAGACAAAGAGAGACCCGACGAGTCTAAACAGGTGAGGCTAACTAGATAGCCAAAAACGTCTTCTAAGAACATTTTGCTGATGTTCCAATTAATGAAAACATTGTTTCTGAACGTTAGATGAACATACAGTTTTTAAAATGTTTTAAAAACATTTTTTCTTGGTTATGCGAACGTTAAGGGAACATTCCATTTTTCAAACATTATGGGAAGGTTACATTTAAAATGTTCTAAAAATGTTCTGAAACAAGTAGTAACATTTAAAAATGTTTCAAATAAAATGTTTCAGAAAAAAATGTTCCATGAACAATGTATAAATGTTTTTTGTTTTGAGAATTTTATTAAAGACCTGATAACTTTAAACAAACATTCTATTAATGTTCTATTAATGTTAATGTAACTTTGAGAGAATCTTGCCAGAACATTCTCAGAACATCTCCTGTTAGCTGGATAAAAGCATTTGACTCTCCATTAAACATAAATCATCTGTAGAATTTTTTCTTCCATTATAATTCAGTTGATTTTATTTTCATGCTCTGCGTAAAACTGCATTTTGTCTTTCTAGGGCAGCGTACTATGTAGGGGAGACTGGGGCTAGTTTTCACATGTTTTACTGTTGTTCTTTTCACTTTTTATACTTTTTATTTTTGTCAGTGTCTATATAGATGCAAACTTTAAAGTTTCGACTACAAAAAGGCAGTTGAAAATTCCCACTGTTATTGCCCAGGAAATTACAATCAACATTTTAAACACGTGATTTAATTTAACACATGTTGTGCCCTATGTTGACACAATATAAATAGTAAAATAATTTTATAGTAAAATATGTACTTTTTAGACAATAAAATAAAACAATTATTAGACTGTATTTTTCATAGGATACTACCATGATACTACCATGACCCACTACATTACTACACTACATTACTGCTTGACTTGACCTTCCATTTGCAGTGTAATGAATGAACTGGAACTAAACTCTCTTCATCAAACTGCTAAAAGTCTTTTTTACACAAAAATTTATTAAAATGCATATAAAAATGTTTTGTTTCTAAGATGATAACTGACTCACTGAATGAAACCGTGTAATGAGAGAATTTGTTTCCAGTGGTTAGTGGTGTATAATGCAGTCTGTTTCACATGCTATTTTTTCTAGTGATTTAAGTATGCAGTGTATCTTTCATATGTTTGGGGTTGGTAAGATAGAAAATAGAAATCTTTTGTAACATTATACATGTCTTTACTGTGCCTTTTGATCAATTTAAGGTGTCCTTTCTGAATAAGTGTACAAACAGTGCTGTTTCTCTATTATATACATTTAATATTTCTCCAGCCGTCTCCTGCTGTGTCTCTTCCTATCAGCCCAGAGCAGTGGGCTCAGTTTGAGTGTCCTGAGGAGGTTCGACAGGCCTTTCGTTCTGATGTCAGCCCGTACAGTATCAATGGCACGGCCCTCAGCGCGCAGGTCAGTGGATCTCCACTAGAGGGCGACGTCATCTCTCATCTGAACAGGGTTTCACATGTGACAGATAATCCAAACTGTGACAGAGCAGGAACGTTTCTGATCGTGTGCTTGTTTCTGAGGTGTGTGAGAAGGAAGTGGAAGTATTGATCTTTAGAGTGAGACTTAAAGCATGTTCCTCATTGATCGGAAGAGAATTATCTCACTGAACAAAAACATCACATGATTAAAAGAGAAAAGAGACTATTAGAAAACTGTCATGGGTTTATATGTCAAGTTATAAAAACCATCTATTGAGCCGTCTTTATTGACAAGCCCTACTATTTGAAAAGATTAAAGGGTTAGTTCACCCAGAAATGAAATTTTTTGTCATTTATTACTCACCCTCATGTCGTTGCAAACCCTTAAGACCTTCGTTCATCTTCATAATACAAATTAAGATATTTGTGATGAATTCTGAGAGGTTTCTGATCCCCAAGAGAAAGTAACGTAATTACCACATTCAAGGTCCAGAAAAGTAGTAAAAACTTTGTTAAAATAGTCCACATGACTATAGTAGTTCAACCTTAATGTTATGAAGCGACGAGAATACTTTTTGTGCGCAAAACAAAACAAAAATAATGACTTTATTCAACAGTTTCTTATCTTCCTGTATTTATGTGAACTAAAATTGCATGTTTACATCATGGTGGGTTTTAATGTGTTTAATCGTGTCGTTTCAGAGCCGAACTCTGTTTTATTTGGATCTGTTGGTGAGAGAGCTGGAATCAGTCTCGTTGACCCCACTGACCTTTGCCCCTCTCCACCTGGCAGAGGTCATTGCTCATGACCTCATGCAGAGCAGGAGTCAATCTGACCTCTACCGCCTCAGGTATCACCGTGAGCACAGCTTCAATCACATTACATTCGATTTCACAGCTAGATATGACAGCACGTCCTCTAATCTCTCAGAATCATCAGGAACTGTCATGATCTGGGATTTGAGTCTTCATCTCCGTACTGTGAACAGCTTCTGAGCTTCACACACGTTCCTGAGGATGAACAGATGTGGTATGATTCTCAAATGAACCGCTTGAATCTCTAATCAAGTCATTATCAGGTGCTTCATAGTGTTTAATGCAACTTTATTTGATTTCAGGAGCCACAGAGCCGTCATGAATCAGAGCGACGTGATGGATGAGGTCGGTTTCTCACAGCACAGTATGAGAGTGTTCTGATGTAACTATTTAATGTCAAACTAACACACTGAACTCTGTCAGATGCCGCTCACTGAAGGTGATCTGTGTGGAAGGACAATGACCAGTAGCTGGTTGGCGAAGGCCGACTTGTGTCTCAGTATGAACCTGTTTCAGCCTGCTAAAGTCCTGCTGAATCACACACACCTGATAGCCAAGGTGAGCAGACAAACACACATGATGTATCAATGTTTTACTTCTGACATGCTTCATTCGTCATGAAGGAAAGAATGAACGAACTTAGCTTTGGAATTCAGCTTTAGTCAAATGACTGAAAACGTTGAATGATTGTTGTATGAGAAGTCTCATGTTTTTTTTAATAAACTGCAAAAATGGCTGCACATAAAGTAGGGCATTTATTGAAATTTATGCTTAAAACATCTGCCAATAATCAGTGAGTACTAAGATATAAGACTTCTTGTGTAATTTTAGGCAAGTTATTCCTGGAGCAATTATATTTTTGTATTTCTGACTCAAGACCAATTAATTAACTCATAACACTCTGAAATAACAAATATTGCACTAGATTTAAAGTAAAATCGTTACATAAATTGAGACCACTTCTGTTCAAACGTTTGGGGTCTGTAAGATTTTTAATGTTTAGAATAAAGTCTCTTCTGCTCACCAAGGCTGCATTTATTTGAGCAAAAATACAGTACAAATTGTGAAATATTTTTACAAACAGCTGTTTTCTATGAATATATTGTAAACTATAAATTATTCCTGTGATCAAAGCTGAATTTTCAGCATCATTACTCCAGTCTTCAGTGTCACATGATCCTTCAGAAATCATTCTAATATGCTGATTTGCTGCTCAAGAAACATTTCTGATTTATATTATCATCAATGTTGAAAACAGTTGTCCCAAATATGTGCTACTGAACAGATTCAGTGGATTCAGATTGTGTAAAGCTCTTCTTTCTAGATCTTTGTGGAACTTGGAGGAACTTTAAATGATGCACATCTCATTGTTATGTGTGTTTCAGGAACTTGGTGATCAGACGTCATTGGCTAAGAGTTTACACCTCCTGGCTGTTCTGGCCAATCAGGAGCAGAGATACGGCGAGGCTCTTGATCTGTGTCAGCGAGCTCAGGAGATCGGAGGAGATGAGGAGTTCTGCTACCTGCTCGTTCAGACGCTGCTGACAGCTGTAGTGGGACAGGAAGGACAAGATGCACATCATCAGGTGCAGAATGATTGACAGCTGCTGAACTGATGGCAGTAATATACAAGTGCATCTCAATAAATTAGAATATCATGAAAAAGTTTTTTTTCTGTAATTGAATTCAAAAAGTAAAACTTAAATATATTCTAGATTTATTAGACATAAAGTAAAATATTTCCAAACTTTTTTGTTTTCATTTTGATGATTACAGCTTGCTGCTCATCAAAATCAAAAAATCAGTATCTCAAATTATTAGAATATTTAATTTCAAGTTCTATTAAATTACCATTCTCAGGGTATAAATACTGGGTTTAAGTCAGTAATCCCAACAGCAGTCATGGGGAAGTCTGCTGACTTGACAGTTGTCCAGAAGACGATCACCAAGACCCTCTACAATGAGGGTAAGCCACAGAGGGTCATTGCTGAAAGAGCTGGCTGTTCGCAGAGTGCTGTGCCAAAGCATATTCATGGACAGTTGGCTGGAAGGAAAAAGTGTGGTAGGAAAAGGTGTACAAGTGAAAGGATTGACCGCAGGCTTGAGAAGATTGTCAGGTGAAGCCAATTTAAGAACTTAGGAGAGCTTCAAAAGGAGTGGGCTGAAGCTGGAGTCAGTGCATCAAGAGCCACCGCACACAGACGTCTTCAGGAAATGGGCTACAACTGTCACATTCCACGTACCGAGCCACTTCTGAACCAAAGACAACGTCAGAAGCGTCTTACCTGGGCTAAGGAGAAAAAGAACTGGACTGTTGCTCAGTGGTCCAAAGTCCTCTTTTCAGATGAAAGTAAATTTTGCATTTCATTTGGAAATCAAGGTCCCAGAGTCTGGAGGAAGAGTGGAGAGGCACAGAAACCATGTTGCTTGAAGTCCAGTGTGAAGTTTCCACAGTCAGTGATGATTTGGGCTGCCATGTCATCTGCTGGTGTTGGTCCACTGTGTTTTCTGAAGTCCACAGTCAACGCAGCCATCTACCAGGGAATATTAGAGCACTTCATGCTTCGTTCTGCTGACAAGTTTTATGGAGATGCTGATTTTTTTTTCCAGCAGGATTTGGCACCTGCCCACACTGCCAAAGGTACCAAAAGCTGGTTCATTGGCCAGCAAACTCGCCTGACCTGAACCCCATAGAGAATCTATGAGGGTATTGTCAAGAGGAAGATGAGAGACACCAGACCCAACAATGCAGATGACCTGAAGGCCGCTATCAAAGCAACCTGGGCTTCCATTACACCTGAGCAGTGCCATAGGCTGATTGCCTCCATGCCACGCCGCATTGATGCAGGAATTCATGCAAAAGGAGGCCCAACCAAGTATTGAGTGCATAGAAATAAACATACTTTTCATAAACCTGACATTTCTGTTTAAAATATCCTTTTTTTTTGTTGATCTTATGAATTCTAATTTATTGAGATTTTTGTTAAATGTGAGCCAAAATCATCACAATTAAAAGAACCAAAGACTTAAAGTACTTCAGTCTGTGTGCATTGATTTATTTAATACACGAGTTCCACAATTTGAGTTGAATTACTGAAATAAATGAACTTTTCCATGACATTCTAATTTATTGAGATGCACTTGTAGACCAAATTCATTTAGGGATATTAACAGTAATTGACACAAAACAGATGTCTGCAACAAAAAGGCTGCATTTATTTGACTTGCTACTTAAGAAACAATTAACTATTATTATCAGTGTTGAAAAATGTTGTTTAAAATGTGATACATTTTATTTTTCAGGATTCTTTGATGAATAGAAAGTTCAAAAGAACAGCATTTATTTGAAATAGAATCTCTTGTAACATTATAAATGTCATAACTGTCACTTTTGATCGATTTAATGCATCCTTGTTTAAAAAAAGTATTCATTTCTATTTTTCTTACATCTTAATATATGTATATACACACACACACACACACACACACACACTAAATAAAACAGCTATTTTAAATTGTAATAATATTTCACAATATTGTTGTTTTTACTGTATTTGTGATCAAATAAATGCAACCTTGTAAGCAGAAGAGACTTCTTTCAAAAACATTAAAAAAATCTTCCAGACTTTTGAACAGTAGAACTATATATTTTTCTTATTATATTTTATTCCAGCTGCTTTAATTCTAGGCTCAATATGTCAAATAAAAATAAAAGTGCATTTGTTGAAGATTTCTATGCATTTCTAAACTAGATTTTTTTTTTTTACTAGTAGAGTTACGTTTATGTAAATCCAAAACATTTGTTCTTGCACTAAACACTTTTTGCACTGTTAATAAATATTCTTCAATATTTATTTCTAGGGATATTAAGAGTAAAATATAATGTCAAAAATATGCTGTGTGTTCTGCAGGTGTGTGAGATCACTGAACAGGCCTGCAGAACCATCAGAGCGGTTCTAGAGCAGAGACAGAACCGAGCTTCGGTCCTCTGCTTCTACATTGCGTCGCTGGAGACCAGGTGCATTTATGGATTTACTTACAGATGATGCTCAATTTCATAATCAGTTATTTTATCAATAATCAATTATTATATTATCATAATCAATTATTTCATAATCAGAGCTGAATTACAGTTACACTTTGTGTTTGTGAAGGGGGGCCGTTTTACGGCAGCGTTTGCTGAGTCCTGCCTCTCCGCTGTGCTGTCTGAGTAATCTCGAGGTGGAGATGTTGAGCTCAGTGTGTGACACACTCAAAAACGCTGCCTCCGAACTGCTGCAGCTGGGATACAGGACACACGCCGCAGAGGCCACACTAGAACACGCCAACACGCTGAGGTACAACACGTGACCAGCATGCAAACACAGACACTTCACTGCTAGTGGATTAGGGAAGGTGTTTATATTAGGTGTTTTAATTGCTCACCATTCCTCATGAAGACATGTCCAGGTCACATTTAGTTAAATAATATAGTTTTGCAATAATAATGAGAATTTGAGGGTGAAATAGAACATAATCCTGGTATGAAATGCTAATTCATATATATATAGTATACATGACCTTTTAGCTTTTTGTACTTCAGTAGTCATGCAATGTAACAAATGCATTTTTAAACCAACAAAAAGTTCATGCACCCTTATTTAATTCCACATCTCTCAATTAATAAAAGGTAATTTGAGCAAAAGTAAATGCATGTTGTTGTTTGTTGTAGTAGGTTTGAATCAAATGTTTGATTTTGTCTTTCTTTTTCATCAAGAATCCTGGCTGTTCATGCTTTGAGTGCAGAAGAGAAACAGCGCCACCTTCTGCATGCATTCGCCCTTATGAAGAAGGCTGTGTCTATTCAGGAGGAAGTCGTCACTAATGTCCTGAATGTTCTTCCACCTCATGAGGTAAAAGATATTTGATAATCAGTTCTGTATAGATCTGCAGAATTTATACTAGCAGGATAGAAATGACACGTTGACCTTGATTAAGGCAGACTATAATGTTTGGTTTAGTTTACACTAGTAATAATTAGCTTCATTCATCTTTATCCTGGTGTCACATTTCCTTGTCTTCTTTGATAAGGAGGTATTTAGCAATCCCAGTAATGCTAGACTTGGCATATTATTTCAAGTTTCCACACCTTCACACCTCCACACCTTCGATAATCACATTTGTTTGTCGATTACCTTTCCTCCACGTGCGGTAATGTTGATTCTAAAGGACACAACACATGAGCTTTCTTTCAAGGGGAACAAACGCGATTAGCACACAGGGAAATGTGATTTGGTTCTGTGTTCGTTAAGCTCGCCGATAGTTTTCTTGGCCCCCTGTTGGGCTTAGCGTGCCAAACAGCACACCGGCTCATCTGAACACCACGTTAATTCATTTTGCCTCACACTGCATTATGGATTTTTCATTTTCTCAAATGGATTATCTTATTACAAAGCTCTCTGGGTGCTCATATTTATGAAAAGAGGGCAATGAACACATTGACCAAATGGAAATATCTGAATTGCTAAAGTAGTTAGACTCTTGTGCCTTTTTAATTTAACGGAATAGTTCAAATACTGTCGTCATTTATTCACCTTCCAAACCTTTAGGACTTCTGAACAGAAGATATTTTGAAGAATCTTCAAGCTGCTCTTGTTCCATATGATGAAAGCCAAAATAAAATTTTGGTTTAACTTGAAGAAATTGTGACGGAAATATATTACTATTGTACAGTAGAATTTACCTCTCAAAGTTATAATAATAATAATAATAATAAATTATTGAACTTTAAGGGATAATCACACAGTGTTTTAACAGTAAACCTCTGTTGTGTAGCATTTTGTTTGCAAAAAAGATTTTTTTTTTTTATTACATTTTAAAAGATTAAATAAATTGTCAATTTGTATGCCTTTATTTAATATGTATTCAATTGATTAGACATGCTTTTTAATTATTAAAATCTAATTAAACCATTAAAATGCAATCCAAACAATTAAAATGAAACACACAGAATTTTGGGAAAATAAAATGGAATTTGAGAAAAAATAAAATGTATTTCATAGGGCTCTAAAATGTGTGTGTGTGTGTGTGTGTGTGTATATATGTATGTGTATATATATATATATATAATAAATTGTTGTTACAATGTATACGTTTCATAATTTCTATTAATTATTGATCAATTAATTACTAACACACGAGGGCGAGTAAATGATGACAGAATGATCACTTTTTAGCTGAACTGTCCCTTTAAATCACAAATGCAAACTGAAACGCTGTTTGTTTGCAGGCATTTGTTGTGGATCCTTCTGTTGGATCCTGCATAAATCAGAAAACATATTGTTTGCACCTGATTTAACACCTGCGTTGGCTTTGTTACCAAAGTCAGATTGAAGTTTATTCTTCCATTAGATTGAGCCTCCACCTACAGCAGATGGTGCTGCCACCCCAAAAGACGACAAATCGAACAGAGACGACTCTGGAGACATTATTCACTGAAATATATTACAGAAGGAATGTTTGGTTTTCCATAGAAAGGGAAGAGAAAGATATGAGCGGCCCTTAAAGAAATATGTCTCAGTGATGCATGAGACAAAACCTGCCAGTGGTTTTGAGAATAGGAAATTAATCTCAGATTTGATGATCTCTTGAATAAAATACATTGTTTCACTTTATTTTCTGTACTGTAAAAACACCTGTCCTGCTTCGTCAGGAAGATCTCTTTCTATATTTCACTTAAAACAACATTGTTCAAGTGAAATATAGAAAGATGTAGCATCAATTCTCAATTCCAATTCACGATCACAGCAAAAGCGAATACTAATTATACTAACTGTACCACAGTTGAATCTCAACATGCAGCAGATTAATTCAAAATATTTTACATTATTTGCTACGCAAACCTTCACTGACCTTCATCTCTGTCCTGAATATTTTGGAGAGATGAAATTGAAGAAGTAAATGAACAAAGAACTAAAGTGTTTTTCAGTTCAGACACAGGAAGGTCGTTCTGACGGTGGTCACATGACTCATTTGTGAACAGGTCATTCTTGTAAGACCTTGTTGTCGGGTCATTTCCTGTTTTCACTCCTCCATTTCCTCAGTCTCTGACCCTGATGAATAATTCATGACTCGTCCAGCGAGACCCAGATTTACAGCAGGATTGCTCTGGAAAAACCCTGCGAGTGTTTGTGGGTAACAAATCAGTTGCACTTTTACTGACTTTGGTTTCCATGCTTGTACACAGTCACAAATTAAGGTCGAAAACAAATTACTTTAATTGCATAAGACATTTCAGGTAGTGTAAGCATGTTCTCTATTTGAATGATTCATTACTGCAAGTTTTTCCAAAAGTAAATATTTATTTGTGTTTTTAATGTTCATCAAAATGTAATAACTCTGTCACTCAAACAATGTTCTTTTTTCTGATGTCACCTAGATTAGAAATAATGCTAATTAATGATCAAAAATGTATTCAGTCATTGTTTTAGGCTGCTGTTGCTGATGATGCAGAGAGTAAATCCACTTCTGAGCTGATGTCAGCACTCTTCACATACATCAATTCTCATAGATTGTTGCATATTGACTTGAACAATCAACAGAACCTAGATAACAATCAATGTTGATTCTATGTCAGAAACCTTGATTCAAACCTTGAAACCTTGAAACATTGATTCAGTGAGTGTTGCTGTCAAACTAAAGCAGATCAGAATGAAGATCTGTTTGTTACCGGGACAAGATGACTGAAGTTGGTTACTGCTAGAATAAACTAAGAAAAAAACATGAGATTATGTTAAAGTAAACTTGAACTGCCCTAATGTGACCATTTCTGAGTAAAGCAGAGTATTTTTTTAAGAAAACCATGTCAGATGTGTTGTTTTGGGGGTGAAGGTGATTTTATTTTGCAGCGCATTATATAAAGTTTTATATAATGTAAGTATGTCCAACTTTATCCGCATACATACAGTATATTCACATAAAGCAATAGATACTACAACCCGAATTCCGGAAAATTTGGGACGTTTTTTAAATTTGAATAAAATCTAAACTAAAAGACTTTCAAATCACATGAGCCAATATTTTATTCACAACAGAACATAGATAACATAACTAATGTTTAAACTGAGAAATTTTACAATTTTATGCACAAAATGAGCTCATTTCAAATTTGATGCCTGCTACAGGTCTGAAAATAGTTGGGACTGGGGCATGTTTACCATGGTGTAGCATCTCCTCTTCTTTTCAAAACAGTTTGAAGACATCTGAGGTTATGAGTTTCTGGAGTTTTGGTATTTGGTCCCATTCTTGCCTGATATAGGTTTCCAGCTGCTGAAGAGTTCGTGGTCTTTGACATATTTTTCATGTAATGATGCGCCAAATGTTCTCTATAGGTGAAAGATCTGGACTGCAGGCAGGCCAATTCAGCACCCGGACTCTTCTACAACGAAGCCATGCTGTTGTAATAGCTGCAGTATGTGGTTTTGCATTGTCCTGCTGAAATACACAATGCCTTTCCTGAAACAGACGTCGTCTGGAAACCTTTATATACCTTTCAGCATTCATAGTGCCTTCCAAAACATGCAAGCCGCCCATACCGTATGCACTTATGCACCCCCATACCATCAGAGATGCTGGCTTTTGAACTGAACGCTGATAACACACTGGAAGGTCTCCCTCCTCTTTAGCCCAGAGGACACGGCGTCCATGATTTTCAACAAGAATGTCAAATTTGGACTCGTCTGACCATAGAAAACTTTTCTACTTTGAAACAGTCCATTTTAAATGAGCCTTGGCCCACAAGACACAATGGCACTTCTGGACCATGTTCACATATGGCTTCCTTTTTGCATGATAGAGCTTTAGTTGGCATCTGCACATGGCACGGCGGATTGTGTTTACCGACCAGTGGTTTCTGGAAGTATTCCTGGGCCCATTTAGTAATGTCATTGACACAATCATGCCGATGAGTGATGCAGTGTCGTCTGAGGGCCCGAAGACCACGGGCATCCAGTAAAGGTCTTCGGCCTTGTCCCTTACGCACAGAGATTTCTCCAGTTTCTCTGAATCTTTTGATGATGTTATGCACTGTAGATGATCAGATTTGCAAAGCCTTTGCAATTTGACGTTGAGGAATATTGTTTTTAAAGTATTCCACAATCTTTTTATGCACTCTTTCACAGCTCTGCCCATCTTTACTTCTGAGAGACTCTGCCTCTCTAAGACGTCCCTTTATAGCTAATCATGTTACAGACCTGAGATCAATTAACTTAATTAGTTGCTAGATGTTCTCCCAGCTGAATCTTTTCAAATTTTCTTGCTTTTTCAGCCATTTGTTGCCCCCGTGCCAACTTTTTTGAGACCTGTAGCAGGCATCAAATTTGAAACAAGCTCATTTAGTGGATAAAAGTGTAAAATTTCTCAGTTTAAATATTTGTTATGTTATCTATGTTCTATTGTGATATTCAAATCACATGAGCCAATTAAAATATTGGCTCATGTGATTTGAAAGTCTTTTAGTTTTCATTTTATTCAATCTTAAAAAATGTCCCAACTTTTCCGGAATTCAGGTTGTATATTATGGAAGCTTGTTTCTGCCACTAAATATAAAAATTAAAAAGGTAATTGCGACTTTTTATCTCACAATTCTTCTTTTGTCAGAATTTAAACTTGCAATTGCGTGTTATAAAGTCAGAATTGCGATTCTGACTCTTTTTTTCTCACAATTGCAATTCTGACTTTATAACATGCAATTTTGAGTTATAAAGTCAGAATTGTGACATATAAACTCATAATTCTGAAAAAAACGTCAGTCTTTGTCCTTCACAATTGGACATTATAACCTGCAATTGCGAGTTTATGTCTTACAATTCTGACTTTGTCACGCAATTCTGACTTTATATCACTCAATTCTGACATTAAACTCATAATTCTGACTTTATATCTCTCAATTCTAAGAAAAAAAGTTAGAATTGTGAGATATAAACTTCCAGTTGTGAGAAAAAAAAGTCAGAATTGTGAGAGAAAAAATGGCAATTACCTTATTTAGTTTTTATTTCATGGCGGAAACAAGCTTCCATACTATACAGTATAGCAAATCTGCTTGATTGTTTATATTGTTGCAAAATGTAATATTATCATCCAGCTTTAACTATAAGGCATGAAGATATTAAGATATTGTAAAAAGTTGCTTTAAAACAATGTGTATTGTGAAGAGTGCTATACAAATAAATTTGACTTGACTTGAAAGATGCTATTAATGTCACTGATGAATCATTCACAATAAGCCCAGAAACATGAACTAAGAGAGTCTGCTTTTATTTCATGCTTTATTTAAATAAATGTTCATGTTAAAGAAATCCAGATACATTATAGTAAAAGTTTTAAAGTCTCCCTCAGTGTGTTGTGTGGTAGTAGATGTTCTTGTGTGTGTTTCCTCCAGTCCGGTTGGCGTAACCTCCCTGCGATGCGTGTGTGTGTGCGTCTGAGACTGGCTCTTGCTGATCTGGCCCTGTTTATGCTGGACATCCAGTGTGCCGAGCAGAAGAGGAAGTCCATCGACAGGGACAGGAAGTGCTCAGTGGAGAGGGCGGTGGAGGACTTCATCAGGAGCAGCTCTGATCTCACAGATCATGAGAGGGTGAGAAACCAACTGACCTACTGACCAACTGAACGTCCACTGGGATCACAATCAGGGTTACCAACTCTCACACATTTTGACCAGATTGTTCATAGCCGTTGCTGAATTGGTCATTCCAGGATGACAAAGAAGTTAATATGAGGAAAATAACCACCAACATGTTCTTTTGCTGGGTTTAACCCTGTTAACACTTTGGAAGAAATTTTTCATAAAAGTTCAACCAAAAACCATTTGAGAGTTTTTAACAAAAAAACCTGATGTAGTTCACCATACATTTTTCTTGCCATGAAAATTGCCACAGAAGCTGGCATGGCAAACAAACAAACTCTCACACTAGTTTAATTTGAGACCTTTACCACATCAGGTGTTGATAGAGTGATTTACTGTTTAATGCAATCAAGAGATTCATTCCCCAGTGCTTAACTTGCATTATAATTATGTGCATATTTCCATTTCCTAACAGTTTGCCATAGCTGGGTATAACTGAACTAAACCATAGCTATAACTTCAAAACACGTGTGCATGAATGTCAAACAGATGGAGCGTAAGAGACAAATGAGTAAAATGATTTATATTAAAACATGGATTTTTGTGCATAATACAATTTATGCAAAAAATATATATAGATTTTTATAACAGTAAATGTAACAGGATCTTAATATAACATTTAGGCCCTACTGAAAAAGTACATGAGAGTAACATATTGAAAGGACTGTACAGTAAGTGTGTTCTTAAAGTCAGTGTGAAACAGAAGTTGCGCTCATCTTTTCTTCCCTATTGTGCCATATATCCGAGTGAAACGGCTTCTGGAACAAGAACAAATGTAGGGCAGGGCTTGATTTTGTCTGTGGGGAATTGATTGGATGGTTGTGGTTTGCTATTGGGTGGATCTCATGTGAGTGACAGGTTACCCCGCCCTCGTCATCAGAGAAGAGATTTCGCTGCAAGGGGGAGGGGGAAGTTATTCTGATTCAAGATTGAACATGAATTTAAAACAATAATGATGTGCACTTTTTTCTGCTTTAAAACTGTGGACAAATAAGCTTATATTGCATACACCACTGTAACATGTATAGCAATTGCATGTATACATCTTTTTGTCACACAATGAAGAAGATACAAAAATAGTTACTAAAAAGTACATTTGGCTGACGTATTTGGGTAATTGGCATTATTAAGATGAAATTAAACATGAATTGGTTAGGTTAGCTTTGAGTTTGTTTAAATATCATATTGAGCAGAAAGAAGAGAATCAGGTTCATGTTTGCTGTTTCTCACGTCTCTGCAGACTGTATGCGCGTGCGTGTTTGTCTTCCAGTCGATTCAACAGTCAGTCAGACACAGATGAGATGTTTAATCTATCAGTCAAGTAACTCTCACTCGCTCACATCTCGATTGAATTTTTTCTATATCAGGCCTTAAACTCTTGCACTGACTCAAAAACAGCCTTACTCCAGACAGTGGCTGCTTAAATTGAATTCAGTACAACATTATACCATGATGTAGCCTTACAAATGTATTTTACAATTTCCACCTTTTTTACACAATGCAAAAAAAAAAATCTCTATCATAGTGGCCCTAAAACCTGCTTCATATACTTTGTTACCAATTTATCAATGTTTTTTTTTTTTTTTTTTTAATTATTGGATAAATTATGTCCCAGAAGTGACAGTTTATGTGAGATTCACCCAGATGTCCTCTTCTGTGTTGATTGTAGTATCAGCATCAGTGTGACGCAGAGCCTGATATATGTGTGTGTGTGTGTGTGTGTGTGTGTGTCTTTCCTCAGCACTGGTCTGGTGTGGGACGTTCTCTGGCTCAGGTTGTTCTGACGCATCTCACAGCTGTCAATTCCCTCTCGCTGGACAGTGTAGAGACTAGGGCTCGTTCCCTCGGCATGCTGGGAAGGTGCCTGAGAATATTAGCCCAGCAGAGAGACCCATTGTACCCGTCCATACTGTGGGACGAGCCCGTCATGGTATAGTACAGACACACCGACTCCTTTACAATGGCCTTTTAAGTGTCATGGAAATTCCTGAATTTTTTTAGTTACTACTCTAGAATATTTTATAAGCAAGAAATGCATATGTGAAAAAGTGAATATTATCCCATGATTTACTCACCCTCAAGCCATCCAAGGAGTATATGACTTTCTTCTTTCAGGTGAACATATATATACAGATATATTTAAAAATATCCTGTCTCTTCCTAGCTTTCCAAGCAATAATCACAAATGACTAGAAAGGTCAAGAAACAGTCATGGACCATTGTCAGTTATTTGTCATAATGATAAAAAAATACTTTGAAAATGACAGTCTCAGACCCCGCAGCATCATTATATACTTACATAGTGGTTAAGATGGTTTGAAAAGAAAATAAGCATTTATTTAAGTCACAGTATAGATTTTCGTTCTTTTCCACCTGTTTAAACTCTATTAAGCATCATTAGATTCTGTGTTTCGGCCTAATTTGCCTCGGCACCATTCACCCTCTTGAAGACACTTTTCTCCAGACTGCCATTGATTCACATGGACTCAATATGAGCACTGTGCCACCAGGATGAGGACAGGACCGAGAGAAAGGAAAACGAGGACGATAATGAAAACGAACAAGTGAAGATGACTGAAACTGAGAAGAAACGTTATGCAGGCAAAAGTTCAGTGCTACAGGTACATGCACATACACACACACACACATACACATACACGTTTATCTTAATGAGGGCAGACCACCAACTTTATACACATCGACTAGCATAGATTCAGTTAACTTTAGTTAATGATGATGACTACAGAGCGAAAATCCCTTAAGCAGATTTTTCAGCAAATTTTTTGCATTTTTAGAAATCAAAACAATATTCTTCAGTCTATTTATAAACCACTTGCTGCTTTGAGGCTATCCATAAAACCAGGATTTGTCAGATTGACATCTGAGGACATTTTACAGCATTCTGTCTGTAAAGAAGAAGTGAAAACTTTGCAAGCATCTTTTCCATGTGTCTCATATGTGAATGTGTGTGTGAATGATTGTGTGTGTTGTCAGAGCGAGCGGAGGGCAGCGCAGCGGCTGTTCGCTCAGGCCTGTGAAACTCTCAGTCAGTCTGTGAGTCTGAGTCTTCAGCACGACCTTCCTCATCTGCTTCCTCGCATCTGCTCAGATCTGCTGGAGTGTCACGGCCAGTTTGACCGTGGCTCCAGTGGACAGTACCTCACCCTGCTGCAGGTGTGTTTGACTGTTAAGGATTCACTCAAAAATGAAGTTTTGTCTTCATTTACTCAATCTCATCGCATCCAAAAAAAGTGTGACCGAAATCAGATTTTTAGCAGAATGTTCAAGCTGCTCTTTTCAATATAATGACAAAAAGGCTGACATTTTACAATGTTCCACTGGTTAACATTAGTTAACTATATAAGTTAACAATTATATACAGAATACAACTTGCAGTAAAATGTAAACCTGGTCATATGCTAAGATATGTGCATTAAATATAAATTGTAACCTACACAAACAATATATAAATTTGGCACAATGTCTTGATGGGAAAAGCTTGACATGATTTCAGAGCTGCAGTTTGTACTTTCATTTGTGGGTGAACTGTGAGTGCTTTAGTCTTTGTGCGACCTGCATGTATACATGTGATGTTCATATTTTTATGTGCTGTGGTCTGATCTCAGAGCGGTGTGTGCTGTGCTGAGATGTGCTCCGTCCTGCACGCGATCTGCTCCGGCGTCAGTGAGTCTCAGGTGTGTGCGCTGTTGAACCTGCGGGAGAAGCTGCTCTCTTCACAGGGTCACAGACCCGACGGCGCGCTGACAGCAGTGAGTCGAGAGCTCGCCTGTCTCTCTAAGGTACTGCGCTGACAGCCTGATAATGATAGTGCAATGCAAACCGCCTTAGACCGTATTCCGCCGGTCACAGTAGATGTTCCCTTCACTTTCTATTCCTATGCATGAGAACAGGTCCGTGAGCATAGTATGCATGTCATTTTGTGCATATGCATGTAATTTTTGGCTATGTAGTAAAGTTCAAGATTGCAATGAAAAAAACGGCAGCTGTGGTTGTCAGAATTTTACTTATTTAAGCAACATTTTAAGTTTTACAGATTGAACTTTCTTAGGTAAGTACACTGTAAGTACGCGTACTGTAAAGTGCAACTGAAAAAACAAATGTGAGCTGTCACATGCATAGAGAATTCGGGGAATGTCAATTTACGTTTTTTCACTGTATATTATATTATTTTAGACTTGTTCTTTTTCACATTCAAAACTGCACATTTAACAGTGTTTTATTAAAGGATTAGTTCACTTCAGAATTAAAATTTCCTGATAATTGACTCACCCCCATGTCATCCAAGATGTTTATGTCTTTCTTTTTTCAGTCAAAAAGAAATGACTGAAAACATTCCAGGAATTTTCTCCATATTGTGGACTTCAGTAGGGTTCAACATGTTGAAAATGTCAGTTTCAGTGCAGCTTCAAAAGGCTCTACACAATCACAGCCAAGGAATAAGGGTCTTATTTATCTTATTTTTATTTAAATAAAAGTTATATACTTTTTAACCACAAATGCTCATCTTGCACTGCTCTGCGATGCTCCACGCATTACGTAATCACATTGGAAAGATCACATGTGACGTAGGTGGAAGTACCGATCCAGTGTCTACAAAGTGAATGTGCAAAGACTGAGTCAAACGCCCTTTGCAAAAAAAGGTAAAACAACGATGTCGGATGATTTTGAAGTCGGAGGAGAAAATGAGATGGAGTTTTTCGCCCTACCGCGGTACTTCCGCCTACATCACACGTGACCTTTCCAATGTGATTACGTAATGCGTGGCGCATCGCAGAGCAGTCAAGATGAGCATTTGTGGTTAAAAAGTATAATTTGTTATTTTTTTTGAAAATGGCCGATCGTTTCACCAGATAAAACCCTTATTCCTCATCTGGGATAGTGTAGAGCTCTTTGAAGCTGCACTGAAACTGACATTTGGACCTTCAACCCGTTGAACCCCAGTGAAGTCCACTATATGGAGAAAAATCCTGGAATGTTTTCCTTAAAAACATAAACATCTTGGATGACATGAGGGTGAGTATATTGTCAGGAAATTTTAATTTTGAAGTGAACTAATCCTTTAAATTTCCCATTACATCTATTACATTTTTTCACTGTATATAGTAAGGAAAATTACTGTCTTTTACTGTTAAAATTGTGATCGTTTTTGACCAGACCATGTGAAAATATATCTGAGCTAAATATCAAAGATTTAAAAGAATTAAACATGGAAGAAACTCTCATTTTGGTGGTTTTGCATTAATAAAAGTTGACTAAGTTTAATTAAAAAGAGAAGCTCATTTATTATTTATTTCAGGTTCTGCAATATTTACTCATGCTTATAAGTCTAGTATTTTGGTCCTTCATAGTCCTTCAGACTGCTCATATTCATTTACATTCTTTTAGCAGATGACTTTATGACTTATAAGTGACAAAACTAATTAAATCACAAGCGATTCATCCTGAGAAACGTTCTGACGAACAGAGATGAAGTGAGAAAAATAATCATTAGAGTTTAGACCGAATGGTTCATGAGCCGCAGATGTGCAGCAGTTTTAGTTCTGCTTTAAATAGAGCAGCTCTTGAGGGACTTCAGCGTCTAGACAGGATCAGGATTCATGCGTTATGTGTCTCTTCACACTTCCAGGCCTTTAGCCACTTGACCATAAACCCAAACCACCTGAGAATTCTGGGAGAAATGCCACCCAACTTCAAGATCCTGCTACTCCAGCACTCAGAGGACAGGTGGGAGGGATTCTATTCTATATTATGGAAATGAATTTTTATGCTTTTGGCAAATGCTTTACAAATTGTTTCAAAGAAGCTTCAATCAATGATGCAGATTTCATCAAATATGAAAAATAAAGCAGCTCTATAGAAGACAATAGTGTCACATTGCATTCTAGTTCATGCATTCCCTGGGAATCAAACTCATGACCTTGGCGTTGCTAGCACCATGCTCTACATTCAATTCTATTCTATTCTGCTCCTCTGTTCTGCTCTACTTTATTCTATTCGTATCTGCTCTGTTGTATTGCATTGTATTTTATCTGTTCTACTCTGCTGTATTGTATTTTACTCTATTCTAATCTGTTTTGTTCTGTTGCATTTTACACTGCTCTGTTCTCCATTTCTCTTTTCTATTCTGTTTTATGCTATTGCATTTTATGCTGTTCTCTTCTTGATTACTCCTTTCCAATTCTGTTTTATTTTGTTTTTACTGCTAAATCTCATTCTGTCAGCTCCATCTGTGCCACACACACACACACACACACACACAAATGTCTGGTTTACTATCTTTGTGGGGACTCTCCATAGGTGTAATGGTTTTTATACTGTACAAACTGTATTTTCTATCCCCCTATACTACCCCTACCCCTGAACCTGCCCATCACAGAAAACTCTCTGCATTTTTACATTTTCAAAAAAACTCATTCTGTATGATTTATAAGCTTGTTTCCCCATGATTCTGTGTGCATTCAGGCATTCAGTCCCCACCGGTATAGAAAAACATGTACACACTTCTCTCGCTTTCTCACACACACACACACACACGGAGGAGCCGCTGCTGAGTGTAACTCGTGTCTGTTCTGTTCTTGTGTAGTTCTGTGTTGTACGGCGGGTTCTATGAGAAGGTTAAAGCTGCAGAGACTCAGAAAGGAAAGAGTGTGACAGGTAACCGACTCACCTTTACTTTTAATCTCCTTTTTTTCTTCATTTTTTTTCTAACCCTATCTCATGAAAACAGGTCCAGGTCACATTTCTCCCCTAAGTAATAATAGTAATAATAATGTGTCCCTGTTACACATCTTATATGTACTTACTATAGTAATAACAGCAAATTATGGTTAACCCTAAACCAAACCCTAAACCTTGATATATAGTAAGTACATTTTGTTCATTAATATTACTCAGTACTTATTTGTATAACATTGTAACAAGAAACATTTCTGATTATTATTAATGTTGAAAACAGTTGTGCTACTTAATGTTTTTAGGATTCTCTGATGCATGGAAAGTTCAAGAGAACAGCATTTATTTGAAATAATAGAAAACCTTTGTGACATTATAAATGTACTGTCACTTTTGATTAGTTTAATGCATCCTTGCTAAATAAAAGTATTAATTTCTTTAAAAAATCTTCTGACCCCAAACTTTTGAACGGTAGTATACTGTATATACAGTGCTCAGCGTAAATGAGTACACCCCCTTTGAAAAGTAACATTTTAAACAATATCTCAATGAACATTTTTTGAAATTTTTTTTTTCCAAAATGTTGACAAGACTAAGTTTTATATAACATCTATTTAACTTATAACATGAAAGTAAGGTTAATAATATAACTTACAGAACAAAATTTTCAGTTTTACTCAAATTAGGGTGATAAAGAAGTAGAAAGCCAAACTGGGATGACTATTTCCCATGTCACAATATGGTGTACACTGCAGAGGAATGGCATGCATGGGTGCCGTCCACGAAAGAAGCCTCTCCTAAAGCCCAGGCACAAAAAAGCCCGCCTAGAGTTTGCCAGAGCCCATGCTGACAAAGATGAAGACTACTGGGACTCTATACTCTGGAGTGATGAGACCAAGATAAATGTTTTTGGAACTGATGACTTCAAAACTGTGTGGCGTCGTAAAGGTGAGGAATACAAAGAAAAATGCATGGTGCCTACAGTGAAACATGGTGGTGGCAGTGTCCTTATGTGGGGCTGCATGAGTGCTGCTGGTGTCAGGGAGCTGCATTTCATTGATGGCATCATGAATTCACAGATGTACTGCTCCATACTGAAAGAGAAGATGCTACCATCACTCCATGCTTTTGGTCGTCGTGCACTTTTCCAACATGACAATGATCCTAAACACACATCTAAGGCCACTGTTGTATTTCTGAAGAAGAACAGGGTGAAAGTGATTCAGTGGCTCCTGATCTGAACCCAAACGAACACCTATGGGGAATTCTGAAGAGACAAGTTGAGCATCACTCTCCATCCAACATCCAGTCTCTAAAAGAGGTCATTCTTGAAGAATGGAAAAAGATGTTGCAAAATGTCGCCGACTTCATTCCATGCCTAGAAGACTTGGTGCTGTCATTAAAAATCATGGAGGCCATACAAAGTACTAGATGTAGTAGTTTTTGTTGTGGGGTGTACTCATTTTTGCATCACCCTAATTTGAGTAAAACTGAAAAATGTGTAATCTAAGTTATCTTATTAACCTTACTTTCATGTTATAAGTTAAACAGATGTTATATTAAACTTAGTCTTGTCAACATTTTGGAAATTGTTCATTGAGATATTGTTTAAAACGTTACTTTTCAAAGGGGGTGTACTCATTTATTACAGTGTTTTTGTAAGTTTGATTGTGTGTCTGTGTTTCTGTAGGTGGTCTGATCTGCTCTAAAGTGGTCAAGGCCTCCGTTCAACGATCATCTCTACTGCAGCTCCACAAACACCTGCAAGAGTTCAAACATCTGAATGCACACACACGCTGCACGCACGTAAGACAATTAACAGCACATGCTTTAATGAGGAAATAAAATATGAAAGGCATCTTTCAATATGAAAAAACAATACATCACAACATTCTCTTTCACTCCCTTTATAAAGGAAGGGAAAGATGGAAAGCTGGACGATCGTTTCAAAGCACTGCTTGAGGAAATGGAGGACTACCTGCATCCTGTTCTCTCACAGTTTGACTTTTCATGCTTTAGGTACCAAAACACGCAAACATAATCTCATGAATCTGGGGGAGGGAAAATCATTTTTGACAAGTGTTTATATTGGTAAAGAGTTATTGCACCTATAAATGGGCCTTCTGTTCATTTCTGTTCATTTTTAACGTCCTGTGCGAACTATGATGCTCTCATCTGTCTCTCATTTCCTCTTCTGTCTTATCACAGTGTTCGTTCTCCGTCCATCTCCACCGTCACATCGGCCCGAGCCAAAGACAAGGAAGAGAAAACTACTGATAAACCTCTGCCTGGTACAACCCACCTACAAACACCCTGGACAGACAAAACATGACTAGAATGGAGATTAGTATGAAACAAATGGTGTATTAACTGCTTTTAGCATTAATAATAATTAGAAATGTTTCTTGAGCAGCAAATCAGCATATTAGAATGATTTTTGACGGATCGTGTGACACTGAAGACTGGAGTAATGATGCTGAAAATTCAAGAGACTTCTTTCAAAAACATTAAAGACAACAAACTTTTGAATTGTAAAGGAGCTGGATTTTACATTCATCTCTAACTTCTAGCTTTTCTCTCATATATTTAGCTGCAGTTACTAACGCTGTCGGAAAATGTTTCTCTGCTTTTCAAGAGAGCGTATCGGCACAAGTTTGTATTGATATGTGCACATAAGAAGATGTTTGATATGGAGATCAAACATGACATTTGATGTGCTTTAAGGGCTGAAATATTGATCAGATTTCCAGGCCCCGCATCTGAGATCAAGCCCATCTTTAACATGTCTGGTGGAAAATATACACCAAGAGAAAAATCCCCACATGCTAATGTAAAGCTTAACACACAGAAGCAAACTTAACCATCATCTTATGCATAATGTATAGAATTTTATTTGAAGAGGAGCTATTCTGCTTTTCTCCATGTTTATCTGTCTTTACTGTGTAATGTTGCTGTTTGAGCGTGAAAAAAAAATGTTTCCAAAGTCCCTTCAGCGAGAGTTATTCTCTATATCAGTGTCACTGTTTCTGAACTCCCTGAAACACCTCCATTGTAGTCTTGAGTTTTCTTCTTGAAACGAACACGTCACAATATTCCTCATTTAAACAATTCCCGCCCAGGGCGGGGCCTGGTTGAGTTAGTTAGCAGTGTGTTGAAACTGGCGGTTATGGTAAGAGACGGGGCATTTCCCAAACACGCTCGAAGTGCTTGACCAATCTCAACACACTGCTCCAGCCGACCAATCAGAGCACATTGTGCTTTTCAGAAGGAGGAGCTTTATAGAGACAGGAACTAAACAGAGTGTTACTGACAGACTGGGAAGAAAGGAGCTGCAACAATGGACAATATGGGGAAAATAATGAACATTCAAGCATGAAAACCTGTTCTAGTAGAGCCAAAAACAACATCAAGACTTTGAAAAAGGGCATAATGTGTCCTCTTCAAAATAAAAAGTGCTGAACGCCTGTATGTGTGTTCTCCAGATCCTGGTGAGTCTGTGGTGATTCTCGCTGACCGGATGTTGTTGGAGTTTCCATTAGAAGCATTGAGTGTCCTACAGGTGGATGGCATCAGCTCCGTATCTCGAGACTTCTCTCTGCAGGTTCTTCATGCACGTCTACAGGCGGATGATGCAGGTGACTTTGTACTAAACAACATCCATCTCTTCTGATGTTTCTACAGAAATATGAAGCAGCACAACTGTTCTCAACATTAATAATAATCAGAAATGTTCCTTGAGCAGCAGTCTGTTAGTAACAGCATATTAGAATGATTTCTGAAGGATCATGTGACACTGAAGACTGGAGTAATGATGCTGAAAATTCAGCTTTGATCACAGGAATCAATTACATTTTATAATATATTCACATAGAAAACAGCTATTTTAAATTGTAATAATATTACTGGAATCCACAGATTCCATCTAGACCTGTTAATGACAAATCATGCAGTGAAAAATCAATCAAACATTACGCAATAAAACTCTATATTCATGTCAGGATGCAGTTAATCAGAATATATTTGACATATTTAATGTGATTAAATCTTGCTTGCTCTAATTAGTTATGCATAAAAGCGTGTAGTGATGAAGCAGAGGAACCACACGTGTAGTTTCTCACATTTTTCATTAAGTTTTAGCCTTTCAAACTGTACAAGCTTCTTTTTGTCAAATGTTTTGCTAGAATAGTGTGTTTGTGCTGCTTGCTGGGAATACAGTCCATCACGAAATACAAACATCTCATCTGTGGGGTGTTTCTGAATACAATAGTGTACAACTACAGAACAATCAGAAGTAAACATCCTGAACTGACCTTCAGATGTTCCAGGGAATTGAGTGAATAAGTGTTCAGTTTGCACTGTAAAACATGCTGCTTTTTCCTAGTATCAACAGAGATTTCAGCATCCTCACCGGAGCTTCTTCATATTCTCCTGTCTCAGTTTATACAGTTCACTTCTGCACAACACTGTCTGCTGAAATGTTTTAAGAAGTTTGTAAGTCCCTGAATGCAGTAAAGATGACGAAGTAAAGATGAAGCTGCTCTGGGTGACAAGAGCCAGAAGGAAATCGAAATCCAGAGGTATTTCTGTAGGAGCTTTAATCAGTTTTACCCCTAATAAAAACCACATGCTAATAGGACTTTTCTAATAGGAAATGCTCTGTCAGGATTTACAACCTCGTAATCTCTTTAAAATTTAAATGTGCCATTGCATTTGGGACATGTTTTAAATTTTTATTTGCGTAATTAATTTATTCATTTTGAACTCGTGCTTGGCTTCTGCGTGTAAATCGACAAATTAAAAACTAAACACTCCGACACTTGAAGGCTTTCCTGAGTGCTCTTACGCGTCGAGGGCTGACATTTCCATATGCCGCTTACTGGATTAAGGGAAAAGGAAGGTTTAGGGCTGTGAGATGTAATGGAAAAACTGTTTGTTTTTCTCTCTAACTGGCAAACCAAAGTTTAAGTATGCCGAAATACACTTTCAGACACGCTTATCAATTTCTGAATGTCACTGTGTTAGATGAAACGTCATAGCAACCAACTCAAACACACTTTACAAACTAAACATTTGATAAAGCTAAGTTTGTTTGCCATGCTAAAATCAATAAATCAATAGCTGTAGTGTTGAGCTTGTGTTTGTTTGTGGTTAATGGATGATGTTGGTAGTTAAAGAGGATCTATTATGCCCTTTCACAAAGTCTTGATGTTGTTTTTGGGCTCTGCTAGAATATGTTTTCATGCTTGAATGTTCATAATTTTCCCCATATTCTCCATTGTTGCAGCTCCTCTCTTCCTAGTCTGTCAGTAACAGTCTGTTTAGTTCCTGTTTCTATGAAGCCACTCCTTCTGAAAAGCACACTGTGCCCTGATTGGTCGGCCAGAGCAGTGTGTTGAGATTGGTCAAGCGCTTTGAGCGTGTTTGGGAAATTACTATAACCGCCAGTTTCAACACACTACTAACTAATTCAACCAGGCCCCGCCCTGGGCGGGAATTATTTAAATGAGGAATATTGTGACGTGTTCGTTCCAAGAAGAAAACTGAAGACTACAATGGAGGTGTTTCAGGGAGTTCAGAAACAGTGACACTGATATAGAGAATAACTCCTGCTGGAGGGACTTTGGAAGCATTTTTCATGCTCAAACAGCAACATTACACACTAAAGTCAGATGAACATGGAAAACTTCATAATCAGCTGAATAACACAATGTTTGTATCATGTAGTGTACAGTATATGTACATTTATATTATTCACTTGATTTGTTTAACTGTTACAGTGATAAAGCAGAAGTATAGCTATCTATTAAGCCTTTCAGTAAATTAAAGGAAAAAAAAGATTGTCCCCATAAAATTATCCCTTAAAGGCTGTCATAACTTTATATTAATTACAATGACACAAACATCAGAGATGAACTAAGTAGTTTAAAAGTAGTTTCTAACAATTGCATCTCTTGTTAATGTATATTTGTGCTTATTTGATGTGGGTCAGATGAGGGAAATTGAATGGGAAATATGAGGGAAATATCATTTTATATCACTTCAAATTTCTTAAAATGATCAAACGCTGACTATTCTACCTGTTCTTCTTGATATTGTGATTTTCCCATTTAGAGCACTGGAAATCCAGATTTAGTCATCTGGAAAAGTTTGTATCTGGATCAGGCTGATTCAATCCAATGTTGTTTTGAAAAACCAGTGCAATTGTAAGATGGATTACCTGATCCTGGATAGCAAAATATGAATTATATTTCTGATCCAGATTAAACTTTTTGACCTGGCTGATTCAAACACATTGAGACTTCAAACATGTTAAAGAAGAGAAAAGATTGAATAGTGAAAAGGGACTGTAGCAAAGAACTATAACAGCAGCATTCAGGGCATGAGACTGTTCGGCTCATTGTGACCGATGGGCCTCATGGGACACATTTATCTTCTGCTTTACTGTCTGACAGGCAAACAACACACTCAGAACATCACAGACCCTTTCAGAGCTCTTCAGCTGACAATATCGTCACACGCTTATCACACATCTCTCACATTTACAATGTCCAAACTGGAAATCAGGCTGAAAATAACCACACAAACGTAATAATTAGGCCACAGCCTAACAAGTAGGTCCTCATATATGGGGCAGCGGGAACCTCGTGGGTTGAGAAACGGGCTGAGAAAAACAAGGTCGGATTCGATCCCAAGTGACGGCTGTTCCAGCTTGGTGCCTTTGGGCAAGGTGATTTTACTCCAGTTCATTGTATGGGTCTTAAATTGCACTTACGGTTACAGTGTCGTGAAAGTCCGGTGTCACTGAAACAGAACAGCTCATGTCCTCTGTTCGCTTTAATATGATGCTCGTTCTCTGCCATTTGTTTTTATATTTTTTATTTATATTGTTCTAGATATTTTTTGCCACTAACCTCAAAAGAGTGTCATTGTTTCACCCGTTTCACACTCTGGAAATTTTTATACAGTGCGTATAATTTGAATAGCGAAGAGGATTTTAATATTTCATAGGGCTGTTAACTTCAACCTTTAGCATTTATCTTTTTCTTTGAATAATTGTTTCACACTTCTTCGGACCTCAGCACTAAAATGCCATATGCAAATGATTGCAGTTGTGTTTTTTTCAGTCTGTGCTGCTGCGGTCTTGTTTCAGAGTGTATAATATTGGTCCATACACTTTAGTGTGTTCAAGCTCATAAGAAAGTGTACAGACACATTATCATGTGGGACAGTCATTAGCATAATTTGAGCATTCATATTTTAGCATTATGTCAGGAAGACGTAGAGCCAAGCAGTGCTTACTAAAGGAGCTATTTATTTTACACCATATTGTGCATAATGCACTGAATACATTACACTATACATTATACTAAACTTATTAGTTTTGTGTGCTGATAGCAAAGTTTATTTTCCTCATTATTTATAACTGGCACAAGCACAGCGTGTGTTTCAAACACTGTTTTTCTTGTCCTTTTATGTGCTTACAACAAGTTTTAACTGATTAGTTTTTTATCTTTTCATTCCTCATCTGTCACTGTAGTCTATGGCAGCTTTGGTCTAGAAACTATAATTTTTCCTTCAGATTTCTTGCCTTATTCATTGAATATTCACTCACCATATTTGCTCCATTGATGAAAATTGTTCAAATTATCACCAGCCTGATTATTGCATCCTTGCGACAGCGACACCTACTGGTCATAAAATTAAAAACACAGTTGTGCTGCTTCATAAAAAGATCTTACAGCATGTTGTTCAAAAATGCCACCTACTGCTCAAAAGTTTTTAAAGAATTAAATATGAAGCTACTTATAATTCTTTTGCTGAATTTCATGCTTTGGGTCGTGTTTAATGTACAGGATGTCACTGCTATAATTTGTTTCAGAAGTTTTCAAGCAAATGACTACATTTAGATCTGATTTTCTCATTTCCTGATTGCATGTTTCACTTTAATACGCACTGATTAAAACGATCAAGAAATAAGATGGACATGCACCCTGTTATTATTTGATTCATTTTGAGTAAACTGTTTACAAGTCTGAGTTTCCCGACAATAATTATTAGGATGAAAGAAAGTCACATTTGAATGTGATTGTGTTTATTCAGCGTAATCTGTTTATGTGACTTTTGCTGGAGGCAGATGAATGTCTCTATTGCATTAAATTTACATTATTGAAGTACACGGTCGTTGATATTAAATGTCACTGGCCTTTGCGAGTTGCTGTAAGAGCTGAAGTTTGGCACCACACTTGTTTTTACACGCCGCATGCGCCAGTCAGACACTCATTTCCTGTTTTAATAATCTTTCTCATTGGTGACAGTTGAAAGTGACAATAAAAAAGAGGCCAAAGGTGGCAGAGGAGTCAAGGGAAGAGGCGATCAAAGCCGAGGCATCAAAGTGGTGAGTCTCCTAAATGAGTCTGGCGGCCGCTGATAGAGATGCAATATTGCTTTAGCGGCCTTCACGTTTAGATGTTTCGTTTCTCCATCCTTCCCTTTTAACCGGCCTCTCTCGGTCGATTATATAATGAGAACGCTGCCCTTCGTTCTCATTGCTCTTCTTCAGTTCCTTCTCCTAAGTTGACATAAAGTAAAGTGACCTTTAAGGGTGTACAGAGCTTTCTTCCACAGGTGCCGGTCAATCGTGTCCTGCCGCCGCACACCATCCCAGTGGACACACACAAGTTCAGATGTATCCTTCACTTTAAACTACCTTCATTTTCCATCTCACAAGCGTCTGTGATCTGTGTGAAATGTCAGAGCGATCATTCCCCCGCTGGATCTAGTTTCAGCTTTTTTATTGTAAAATAGTTTATAGAAATATATTCTTAACACAGGCTCAAAGATGTAGTTGATGCCCAGGAGGGGGAGGATGGAAACCAGGCTGGTGAGTGGAATTGGTTTCAAAAAGCAATTTGAAGCCATCACAAAACATTTTACTTCTGTTAATGTGACACATTTCTGAGTGAAAGCGGGTGTTTAATAAAAAAGCATTACACTTTTATGAAGACAAAAGATGCATTGATGAATCGTTCACAATGAAACCTATGATTTGAATACTTCTATTCATCAAGGGTGCATTACATTGATCAAATGTGACAGTAAAGATATTTATGTTACAAAAGAAACTGTTTCAAATAAATGCTGTTCTTTTGAACTTTCTGTTCATCAAAGAATCCTGAAAAATAAAATGTATTGCAGTTTCCATAAAAGCAGCACATCTGTTTTCAACATTGATAATAGTCATAAATGTTTCTTAAGCAGCAAATCAGCATATTAGAATGATTTCTGGAGGATCATGTGACTGTGAAGACTAAAGTAATGATGCTGAAAATTCAGCTTTGATCACAGAAATAAATTACAGTTTACTATATATTCACATAGAAAACAGCTATTTTAAATTGTAATAATATTTCACAATTTTTACTGTATTTTTGATCAAATAAATGCAGCATTGGTGAGCAGAAGAGACTTCTTTCTAAAAAAAAAAAAAAAACGTTCAGAAAATCTGTCCAACTCCAAACTTTTGAACGATAGTGTATTAAGAAAGCAAATAGAATCATGTTGACTTTAATTTCTGCTCTTCAGGGCCCTGTTGCATAAACTCTTTAGACTAATTTTGTCATCTAATTTTAAACTGTCATACTAGTCATAACCTTTAAACTAGTCATAACCTTTTTAACTCAGCTTCATCAAAACTTAGATTTGAGAGTGAAAAGAGAGATTTTTCATATTGTTTTTAAGACGCAGTTTTAACATAATCGCTGTGTTTGTGCAACTGGCCCATTTATTTGCATAAACATGTTTAATACCTTGACAAAGGCTTTGTGCCAAAACGTTGGTCAATAAAAACTTTCTGCAAGTGAGTGTGCAGTCAAATCTCATATATATTTAGATTTATCTCTCTTGACCTGCACCTCGGACGGAGTGCGTTTGTTTATGTCTTTTTTGAAAGTCTTCTGAATTCATAGAAAATAGCTTTTCAAAGCTCTCAAACCTCATTCATGCTTCTGTCACGTGTTCTGTCGGTCACTGTTT
Source organism: Hypophthalmichthys nobilis (assembly GCA_037950665.1). Taxonomy (NCBI): domain Eukaryota; kingdom Metazoa; phylum Chordata; class Actinopteri; order Cypriniformes; family Xenocyprididae; genus Hypophthalmichthys; species Hypophthalmichthys nobilis. The sequence continues at coordinate 30,682,413 of CM075477.1, read as the reverse complement.
TGATTTTGTTGTATGGAAAAAAGTTTAGTTAGCTAAAGTTAGCTTTTTCACAAAGTTTGTTCACAAAATCTCTGTGCTCCACGGAAGAAAGTCATAGAGGTTTGGATTGGAGTGAGGGGGAATAAATGAGTTGAATGTTATGGCGAACTAACCCTTTAATCCCCCTTGGTTTGTTGAGATTGGAGCAGCCCAGCAGAAAGCATGAGAAAGACCCTCGACACGTACGCATTGCAATTTACACCTCTGTGGGAAGGGTTGATCAGCGATGAGCGCCAGCGCAGGTCTGAACTCTCCCGCACACACCTGATTTAGCTGGCAGTGAAACATTTAGCCCATGAAACACATATTTTTAGAATCTGACTTTTATCTTGAGTATTAATGTGTGAAAATGCCGTTGCTCCCTCAGTCTTGCAGATCTCGAGCAGCTGCTGATGTCCTGTAGCGCTTTCATCTACTCTGGCATGAAGAGCTTCTTCTCCTGTTTTCCACCAGCCAAGATGGCCACCCTCAACCTGTCCGGTATCATTGATATACTATTACAGTGTTTGCTAATATTCTGAAGTAGAATTTATTTATATTACTTGTTTTCATTTTAACTTTAGTGCAAGTAATGACGTTTTTATGGTTTTAGTTTTGGTTAACAATAATAACCCTGTCTGGTACTCAAAAACACACTCACTGTGAACTCCAGAACTTCAGTCAGTTTTGGTTCAGGGTTTAGCACAGAACAACCTTCAACCCTCTGGTGGCCTTCAGTCATTTTAGAAATCTAATGAGAATGGTACGAAACTTGGTGACTCTTGTGACGCTTGCTATATGAACACAAAAACTTGTTGACATCATTATGACAGCCATAGGAAATTAATGTAAAATACAGAGCAGTTTTTTGGGGTACAAATTGTAATCTACAAATCGGGCATAATAAAATAGTCTTGTCTAAATATATATCCGAAATGAAAAACCTAATAAAAGTAAGTAATTATGTCTGACAATACTCTTATAAGCAACTAGGGAATACACAGCCCTATCCATCCATCCACCCACCCATTCACCCACTCATCCATCCATCCATCCATTCACCCGGAATGGAACGGTTAAGCAACGAGAACAGTTTGGCCCAATGGTGGAAAAGTGTCTTTTGACCCTTTCAGCTCATATACATCATAGTCAGATTAGCATACTAACATACTACTCTTTCTATTCTGCAATATACAGTATGTATGCTGTGAATCATATGTGGATTGTTTGTCGTATAAACCAGAGCACACTGAATGCAATACCGTATCCCTCAATGCAATGCAAGCGACTTGACGTCAATTGCACTCACACTGAGTGTTTTTCAGTTAGCAGGCTGTTAAAATGAGTGCTTCTGAAACACATATTTGGTTCATGAATTAAGTGAGCACCCACTTTTTGTAGTGCCGAACATAGCAGACAAAGAAAGTTAGTGGGAGACAGGGTGATGAAAAAATATTTTTAAATATATGTTTGATTTTGTTCGTCTGAAAGTCATATACATCTAGGATGGCTTGAGGGTGAGTAAATCATGGGATAATTTTCAGTTTTAGGTGAACTGTCCCTTTAAGCATCCAAAGTGAAACTGATCATAATAAGTGACTGACTGAATCTTATACTCTGAATGTTCACAGAGTATCACTTCAGAATCTGGTCTGTTTTTCTATGCTTCATGTGAGGAACAGTATAATACTATAATACACTACAATACTCATTTTAACAATGTGCTTTTTACGCCTGGAAAAGTCATGGAAATTAATAAAAACACCATGAGCATTTTTATGAAGAGTACACATTTGTCTAGTTTTGCAAGCTCTAAAATATTTTATTTAGTACACAACTGAGTAAGAAAATATTTTTTATCCTTAAGGCCTGTTCAGACCAGTGACGATAACTATAAAGCCCTGGGTATACTTCGTTTTTTATGCGTACACAAGTGTATGTGCACAGTTGAACATACATCCTTGCAAAGTATACTTCATTTGACTCGTACGCATACACAGGCGTTTGACGCATGCGCAGTTTTGAGGCATCTCTCTCCATGAGTTACAACCCATGTAAACATCTTTGTATTCTTTCATGCTATAGTAGTACAGATGAGGGTACTTTCTAATCTCTCGTCTATGTAAGCCTCTATTGTAACTGTAGCTTCCGGTCTGATGTGTTTATGCAGTTTTTCTTTGACTACCTTGTGAATCGACACCCACAGGGTATGGTTGCCACTTGGTGGATAAACTAATTACTGCAAAAAAATAAAATGTGCATGTGTGACCTGTATGTGAGTATGTGAGGTTACAAAAATCCGGTGATGCACATACAGTAGGCGTGTTCGCTTCTGATGATGAAATTCGTGTCACGCGCACTGTATGCTGACCCTCGCGTGTGCGGAAAAAGTGAGCTATACTTTGGGTTTAACGATAACGATTAAGATATTGTTCTAAAAATCGTTCTAAATATAAAAGAATAGCAGCGTCCACACTTCAACGATAACGACAGAGGAAAGATATCATTGGAATCATTTTCAGAACATTTTTTTTCCGGCTAATGAATGATACACTGGCGGCCAATCAGAATCCATCCTGCTTTAAATAGCTTGAGCATTTAAAACGACAGACGACAAAACTGCGATATTGATATTGTACGAAATCATCCGCTTGTGTGGATGATAATATAGTAGATATCCGTAGATGAACTGAGATCAGAATGAGTTTCTACACATGATAAATCAACTTCTGTAACTTTGAGATGCCTCAGAGCTCTATGAAAGTGTTTATACAGGCCGCTTTCTGAGTCCAGATTGCACAGATCACTGGGACAAACAGCAGGACTCCGTAGGGAACGGATTCACCTGCCGGTTTAATCCACTCAGTGCACAACAGACAGCCGCAGAACTCAATAATCAAACTGTTTTCTTCATTATACACAAATGAATGTTTTTAGCAGAAAGCATAAGAGCCGTTGTTCAGTGTTTGTTGATGTCAGTATTCAGAGTATAACACAGCTTACGGTGGCTTTCAGACTCCCTGCTATTACTGTTAAACCACAGCTGGTGTTGATTTGTCACACTCTAATGCTCTTATAACTTTGTTTTCTCTGTGTTGGATTTTCCGCAGGATGTCACATGGTCTTTCTTTTTGACTGCGGTCAGAACAGAGTCAGCGTCCAGAAGAGGTGAAACATACAAACACTAAATAAAAACATTACAGAATTTATACTGTACAGTCATTTACAAATCACCAGGAGGCATCTCATGGATTTTTGCCTTTAAAACAGACTCTTGAGGAAAGAGGTTTATTCTGTTTGATTTATTGATTTGTTCTTTATTGATCTCTTGAGTGTAATTAAGACCACCAGTTTAAAATGATTCTCTTTTGCCTTTTCTAATGTAATGACAAATTTGTCATTTCAAATGGTGTTATCAGTAGAGATCAGTGTTAGATCATTGAGACACTAATACACTCTAAAAAATAGCTGTAAAAAAACAAATCACACAGTAAAACAAATTTACACAGTAAAATACCATTTTCCATTGAAACAGTAATATACCATAAAGCAATGCATTCTGGGTAATATTATTTGTAGTTTTCTGTCGAAAATGACAAATAATATTACCCAGAATGCATTGTTTTTACGGTATATTACTGTTTCAATGGAAAAGGTATTTTGCTGCGTAAATTTGTTTCATTTTTTAACAGCTGTTTTTTAGAGTTTAGAGTTTTTATAAATATTTTGAATTTATATTTTCCTTTTTCATTTTAATTTTAGTTAGTTTTTATTAATTTTAAGGTCGTTTTTATTTTTATATTTTCCGTTTTTATTTAAATTTTAAAGATTTAATAAGTTTGTTGTTTTTGTTATTTATTTATTATTTTTTTAAAATATGTCCATATAGGTAGCAGAATTTTTATCTTTATATTTTCTGCTTTAATTTAAATTCTAATGATTAAAAATTGTTTGTTTTTGTCATTTTTATATTTTATTTTTTGTTTAAAATGTTTATATAGAACATATTTTGAATTTGTTTTTATTTTTTATATTTTTAGTTTTAGAAATGGTTTTGTGTTATTCATTTTTTTAAATCTTTTTTTTTTTTTTTTCATCTATATAGTTTTTAATTTCAGTTTTAGTTTGTTATTTTGGTCAATCAATCAATTAAATTAAATGAAAATGTGAAATACTAAAATATATGTTTTATTTTATTTCAGTTAATGTTTATTTTATTTTGAGTAACGAAAATCTTTTATGATTTTAGTTTTAGTATAATAACCCTGATAGGGATTAATCATATGTGCATCTGGGCATCATTTAGGGACAGATTAATGTTTTCAGATGACAAGACACATGACAAACGCATCTGCAAAGGGTTTCTTTTTGTTAACTGATAGTAGCAGATTAGCATATAGATGAGCTCAGAGATAATAGGCATGAAGCTAAAGACACAAAACGCCAATTCTCATTTGATTTACTTCAGTGGCATCAGTTCACTTAAAGCCAAAGTAAGGCACATTCAGATGATGTCATGCAGTCTAAGAACATCCTGTGACAATATCAATTCAATTAAGTGTAGAACGACAGAAGAGGGGCCTAGAAAGTGCAGAATCTGAAATAGAATCTGTTTTAATGCAAATTTATTTTCCAGGTTTAAATGAAAAAAATCCCATATTTTAAATGTTCTCAAACTTTTGCGTACATGTCACACTGTACAGTATGTTAATGTGCTGAAAATATTGCAGAACCAGGGCTCAACGCTAAGGATTTTTTCTGTCCCCACAATAATAAAAAAAATAAAGTAAAATAAAACAAAATGGGATATCATAGACGATATATAACGCACACCCCTACAGCACTGGCCCGATTGGGCTAGTGACAGTTCCGTCAACTGTCCCGAGCGTCGTTCACACTGGCCCCGGGCCATCGGGCAGTCCTTATTGTCGAGCCCTGAGAACTGCTGTAAGGCAAGATGATAAAAACACTTCTGATCCAGATTTATCTGCATCTCTTGACTTTATGATTCTAATTCATAATCTTTCTATCTCTTGCACTCCTTCACTCTCTTCAGACGGTCCAGGCAGGCTTTAGACAGTCCGGTCGGGTCGGCGTATCTGTTGACTCTCAGCGGGGTTCATTCCGTCCTGCTCAACCAGTGGCACAGCAGCGCCTCAGCCAACGCGCAAAACATGCGCTCGCTCATGGACAGTGAGTCAATCACACTTTTACAGTCGTGACTTCGGCAAATGCTTTTATACAAAGCAACTTACATTGCATTTCAGAAAAACATTTGATCAGTTCATGCATTCTCTGGGAATTGAACCCACAAGCTTCAGTAATGTCTGGAAATTCACTAACACTGGAAAAAAAAATCTAGTGTAGGATTTACTTTGAAACAATTTTCACTCAGAAATTGCTAGTAAATTTCACAAACAATTGCAAAGAAAATGGCAAGTAACACATTGAATTAAACATGAAATTTTGAAGTAGAAAGACTGAAATATTATTTTTGGAAATACTTAAAAACACTTAAAGCCTTTATATAGTATAATGCATTATAAAAGTTTTTTAATGCATTATTAATGCCTTCTTATAATGCATGGTATAATATCATGAATAACTATAACCACAGTTATAATTATACATTATAATACTTATATACGGTCAAACCAAAAATTATTCAGATATTTTTGATATATTTTTACTAGTGGGTGCAGGACGCTATAGTTTGGATAAGTGTAAGTGAGGATAGCAAAATAAAGTAAACTGTGACATATTATACCCAAAAATTCTTCATACAGTGGACTACCAGTAAAATTGATAAAAATTTGGGACCAAAAATTATTCAGACAGTTTGAACTGACCATGTTTTGCTTAAGTGTTATGTGACATAATTAAGATTATTTTTTTCTGACACAGTTTAACTCTGAGATCTTGTCATATTTTATTACCATTTTTTTTAACTATAGTGAATAAACTGTATTAATGAATAAAAATGTTCAAGGTGTCTGAATAAATTTTGGTTCGACTGTATATTCATTGTCACACCTTCAGAAAGTATAATGTAATAAAACACATGACAAACAACCAATTTCAGATGTGACAAGGAATCTGCAAATATAATGCATTTTAACTTTGGTTCTGGTTAAAAAGTTGCATTATAACGTACATTATGAATACCTTTATAATGTATTATACATACAGGCTTTAGGTAAAGTGTTACTGTATTTTCTTTTTAAATGTACTCCAATCATCTTTGATTTACAGCTTCAAAAAATCATTTTTGAGTTACATTACACACTTTCAGACATGTGATGCTTGTTCGAGAGCACTTTTGATATCAATTTCATGTGTGTGTTTCTCTGCTTTAGATCTTCTGAAAACAGGACTGACTTCAGGACAGGCTTTACAGACACACAAATCAGAAAGCGCAGAAGTCAGCAGAAAATCATCCAGCCCGACAGGTGGTGTGTGTTTGATTTCTTTATTTCTGCTGCGTGCGCACATTTGAGTGTTTGTTTATGCAACCAAATAGCCAAAGTGATGAAGGTCTGTTGTCTCTTTTTCTCTCATCACAGTGGATGAGAGTTCAGCTGTAAATGTGGACGACGTTTCATCTGAAGACGCCCGGAGAAAAACACCTCCGAGCTCTTCTGCTTTCAACTTTGTTATTTATGGACTTCCTAATTTAGTGGTTACATGAACAGCTGGAGATGTTTGTGATTTAACCTCAGCAAAACACTCTGAAATAACACCCACTTACGTTATGATTTTGTCTACTTCTCTTTTGTTGTTCAAAGTAAAAAGTTTAAAGCCAGTTTTATGTGTTAACATCAGACATGTTCCCTAATCAACATCTGTTGATGTTCTTTTGATGTTCTTCTGTCAAACAAATATTGATAATCCCAAACCCTTCAGTAATAAATGATGAAATTCAAGTGCAAACTTGGGTTTGACTTTTTCCTCTAATAAACTACATACACTCTTAAAAATAAAGGTTCCACAAGGTTTTGCATTGATGCTACAGAACAACCATTTTTGGTTCCCTAAAGAACCTTTCAGTGATCAGTTCTTAAAAGAACATTTGAATAATCTAAAGAACCTTTTTTCCACTATAAAGAACCGTTTGGGCAATTGAAAGATTCTATGGATGTTAAAGGTTTTTCATGGGACCATCGAGGCCAAAAAAAGAAGTCTTTGGGTCGTAAGCAGTTTTGTGTTCTCTGTGTGTTCTCTCTTATCTCGTATCTATGGAACAGCTTGTTATGTCATGGAGACCAGATGCAGAAACGCTTTGGAAGGACGTGGCGAAGAATGTCTCTCTGAGGAAGACTAAGAAAAAACTGGATTCTGGACAAAGAAATAGACTTTACATCATGAATGAGTCTAAACACCGAACACAGATCTGCACTTCAGATAAAAGTAAGTGTTGAGTTTCAGAAAACATATTCCAGAAAACCCTAAATTATCCGGCTAAATAAATACAATTAATTCAAACTATTCTGAGTTTCTGAATAATGAGTTTCTCATTCCAGCGCAATAAGAATATTATCCATAATCCAGTAAATCACAGTGTGTCGTTAATTCTAATTGACTGTTAATCACAGAGCTCTTGATTGGTTCACAAATTTATCATGCAAAACCAAAAAATCTTGTTCTCAGTGGGTGGGAAGAGTTTAATTTTCATTGACTTTTAATTATTTCATTGACTTTAATTTAATTTTCAGCATCATTACTCCAGTCTTCAGTGTCACATGATCCTTGAAATCATTCTAATATGCTGATGCAAGAAACATTTCTGATTATTATCAGTGTTTAAAACAGTTGTGCTGCTTCAGATTCATTGACTGCCATCAGATGTGTTTATTTCTCTGTCTAGAATCATGAATTCAGATCAACAGGTAGAATATTTGATTATTTTACCTTGTAAGTCTGTTTGTTGGCAGAGCTGGGTAGTAATGGATTACATGTAATCTGGATTACGTAATCAGATTCCAAAAATCAAGTACTTGTAATTAGAGTAAACTACTTTTTAAAATACTCGTAATCAGACTACAGTTACTTTTTTTATGGATTACAGCTTTCCTGTAGCTCAGTGGTTAGAGCATGGCACTAGCAATGCCAAGGTCATGGGTTCAATCCCAGGGATTGCACATACTCCGATACAAAAAAATGTATAGTATAATGCAGTGTAAGTCGCTTTGGATAAAAGCGTCTGCCAAATGCGTAAATGTAAATGTAAGATTACATATTATTTACACAATGGCAGTAAGTTGTTCACAATTGATTGATTCTCCTATTTTTTTCATTTTTTTAACATTTATATTTTTTACATAATAAACCTGCCGCTTATATTCATTCGTGATTCTTCGATTCTATCATAAAATCATAAGATGTGATTTTGTTTTATTCAGTGTTACTATCAGCAAACACTAACAGGTACATTAGTGTTAGTATTTTGAAGTATTAACTGTCCACACATACATAGAGAATCTGTTGAGGCTCTTGTTGGTGAATAGAATATTTTTTTGGAATATATTGTTTTCTTTGTATCTGTCAAAATAGTACAAGATTATCCTACAATATATGTGACATCAAATAAGGGTTAGCACAAAAGTAATCTAAATGTAATCCAAAAGTAGTCAGATTACATTACCAAAAATGAGTAATCTAAGAGATTATGTTACTGATTACAAATTTTGTCATGTAATTTGTAATTAGTAACTGATTACAATTCATAAGTAATCTACCCAGCTCTGTTCGTTGGCAACTTGAGTTGTGCTTACTCATGTTCACCACATTTCACCCCGTTTACCCATGATGACTGACACTTTCCATCATGTTTACGGACACTCACCACTTCAGCCTCGCCCTCAACATGCCATACAGCCACAGCGACTCAAATCATATTTGCGGAGTCACCGTTAATGTCGACCCTGTCAGGCATTATGAGTTAACAGTGCATGTTGATTAAATCGTGATTCAAGAGCTCTTTAGTCTCTTGCCTGTTTCAAAAATGCATTGATGTACAGAATAATTACTAAATATCTGACCAGAACCAGTGATACTTAGTGTCATACTAGATACTATTATAGTTATTACATTTTGAATTAGTTTTTTTAGATTATTTTATATTTATTTTTTAATTAAAATAGTTAATAATAGTTTTAATTCATTTTTATTTCAGTTTTAGTTATTTTAGAACATCAAGCAGAAATAAAGTAAGTGTTGTTTTTTTTCTTCTTCTTTTTTGAGCAACTTTTTTTTTTAATGGTTTGAGTTTTGTTTTAGTTTCCGTTAACAAACCCTGGTCAGTTATGTTTATTATTTAGATGTTTATTAGTTAATTGCACTCATTTTTCATTAGCTGATCAAGGTTAATCATGATGCATATGCAATCTGTGTTAGTAAATCTCTCACATTCATTCAGAATAAACCTGCTTTTTTCTACTAATTTATTCTTAGATGTTTGGATTTCCGTTCCTAGAAATGTGAAAGATGGCCACAGTCATCATTGGAGCGCTTTTGTGTTTTAGTAAACAGGTATTGATTGACCGCAGAGTTTATAATAAGGTCTTTGTGTTTTAAGTGTGTGTGTGTGTGTGTGTGTCTCAGGAGAGACGGACGTGAAGAAATTTCAGCAGGCTCTTCACAGGCTGAATGACACGAGGAGAGAAACACAGGACGTTCTGCATAAACAGAGGTAACACGGCATCACCCAGACTCATCTGGTTTATTAACATTTATTAATTTGTTTTTATGTGTCATAGGGGTTGCACATGTCACAAAAGATTAAACATTAACATCATGATTTTCTGTAAATCTGCTTTGTAACTGTGTTCTGATAAAAAGCTATACAAATAAACTTGACTTTTTTATTTAGTTTTATATTAGTGTGTTAATTGTTGTTGGTTTACTTGCAGTCAGCTGATTGACTCTCTGAAGACAGAGAAAGAGCGTCTCATGAAGGTGTTTAAGTTTGAACGTACCGTTAAGGACAAACACCTGATCCCGTTCGTTCAACACCTTCAGCATCACTGTGATGATGCAGACGAATCCATCGCCCGAGAGAAACTGACCATCACCAACCTGCAGCGAGAGGTTTGTGTGTTTCAGTTTCTCTCATCACACTTCAAAGTGTTTCATTGAGCATATTACAGCAGCATCAAAGCCATTTATTGAAAGCACAAAGAATAAATCAGACGGGTTTGAGTCAGCAGCTTTACGCACACCAAATTATTCATATCTATATTCAGAAGGTTTGTTCATATATCATTCGCCATCATCAGTGTTCATTTAGTATTTAGAATAGTTTTTATTAATTTTTCATTTTTATATATTGTTTTCATTTTCATTTTAGTTAAAATTTTAGTAATTTTGCTGTTTTTGTCATTTTTTTTTTTTTTTTAATATGTCTATGTAGTTTTTATTAATTTTTATTTCAGTTTTAGCTTTAGTCATTTTAGTACATCAAGTTACACTAAATTAAAATGAGAAATGTTGCTTTGGCAACTAGCTGAAATAAAATAGGTTATATATATTTTACTTTAAGCAACAAACATTTTTTATGGATTTAGTTTCAGTTTCAATTTATATTACATTTATATTACAATAACCTCTAATATGTCAACAAAATCAAACTCAATTTTGAGTCTGGCTTCATCCAGTGTTCAGATTTCTGTTCTGGAAATGTATGCAAATTAGTGCATATTTAACTGGATAATGGCTCATATTTAAATATAACATTTTAGAGACCTTGTAATAGAAAGCATTTGGGAACTATTTTAATGATCTAAGCGCATGGTCTAAAGCGCTCAGCGTAAGTGCACTTAGGCGTGTCTTAATCTACTTTTGCTAGTTTGAAATGGGAAAAATGGTTGGCGCTCCCAGTGCATGGTCTAAAAGGGTTGTCTCTATTCTCTTAATGAGTAATGGATGTGTTTTGGGCATAACATGCAATAAACCAATCAGAGTCTCATCTCCCATTCCCTTTAAAATCCAGTTGCGCTCACGCCATGGCGGATTCACTATTTACATGGCAGAATTTGCAAGCGGAAAAATTGACCATCTACGGGAAAAGCCGGATTCCACCAAAGCATTTTTATCTTTATGCACACAATAATAATCTTTTACATTGTAATCCTTTTATTTTTAATATTTGGCATGTTTGTGTGCTGCTGCGCATCCCTGTGTGTGTAACAAGCAGAGTGTACACACGTTTTGCACCTGCATATAGGCGCATATTACTAATGCGCTCTTTAAATAACAAAACAAATACTGTGCCATTGACTTTAGACCAGGTTTTTGCTGGTCAATGGCGCAGTCTATTTCAGTTGCCTCAAAATAGCAACACGCCAACAATGCGCCTGAACACACCTTGTTTTAAGACTAGTACTAGTAAAACTAACTAGTAAACGACTGATCATTTAATTTCAGTTATAGAAAGTTTCTTTTGCATTTCTTGAATATAATCCATTAAAACATGCCATTTATCACATCAGGTTCCTCTGTTTTCCTCTTAAATTTGACTCTCTGCAATTCTCTAAAGCCTCAGTTCCTCCTGGACGCAAATGAAGTGGTGACTGCAGCGCATTTAATTAGATAGCTCTGTGTTCTTTTCCTGCTGTGCCACCCGTCTGAAGGCTTTATTGATTACAGGTGTCTGATTTATTCCAGAAACACCTCCTCTTCTCTGAAGATACCGGGCTGTTGTGGGAAACGGACACTATTTTGCGCTTATAAATTGTCTTGCGGCTCTCATGGGACAGTGAGAAGTAGCACTTGCCGATTGTTAGAAAGCAACAGGTTATCATTCATTCCAGACCAGGCTTATTTTGCTGAAATGTTTGCAAGCTGATTTGACATGGACTGGATGAATTGGTTAAACTGAGAGGCTGTAAATTGGGATGGTGCATCCAAGCACACACTGTAATTGCTGTCAGTGGTTTGCAGCAGATGCATCAGCATGTGTCCGTGTTTCTGTGTGTGACAGACGGCAGTATGGAGTCCGGCTTATGAAATGTTAGTACTGTCAGTCTGTCCTACGGACTAGTTAACGAACAGAAAGAATCAGTATTGATCCCTCAGAAAAAATCATTTTAGAAGGTCGTCCATGCAGTTTAATCATGAATTGCAAAAATTCGATAACACTTTACAATAAGGTCCCATTAGTTAATGCAGTAACTAACATTAACTAACAATGAGCAATACAGTTGTTACAGTATGTATTAATCTTTGTTAATATTAGTTAATAAAAATACAACTGCTCAGGTGCATTAAATAATATTAACAGATATAACTTTTGGTTTTAATAATGTATAAGTAAATGTTGAAATTAACATTGCTTTAGAAGTATTATTCATTGTTAGTTAATTTTAACTAATGTAGTTAAAGGGGACCTATAATGCCCATTTCACAAGATGTAATATAAGTCTCTGGTGTCCCCAGAATGTGTCTGTGAAGTTTCAGCTCAAAATACCCCACAGATCATTTATTATAGCTTGACAAATTTGCCCCTATTTGGGTGTGAGCAAAAAACAGTTTTTGTGTGCATTCCTTTAAATGCAAATGAGCTGCTGCTCCCGGACCCCTTTCCAGAAGAGGGCGGAGCTTTAACAGCTCACGCTTCGGTTGCTCAACAACAACAAAGCTGGAGAATCTCACGCAGCCAAAATGAGGATTGTTCAACATTGTTCAAACCGGAGTCGACACTGATGGAGAGACTGGAGTTGTAAGAAGTTACAACTTTTAGAATGAAACTGGATGTTTCTGAATGGTTAGTGGATAAATTTATGTAGTTGCTGTGGAGTTGATTCAACTCATCGACTAGCATGTGCCGTCATGTTAATCTTTTGTGCAAATCCAGTGTTGAATTGACCCTCGTTTGTGAAGCAGTCCGGCGTAAAATGATGGCATGATAACAACACTCTACTACAACAACTCTTCCTCTTCTCTAAAGCAGCCCAACATGGCCTCATCCCCTTTGTTGCGTGTTCTTGATGTCACCAACCTGGGAAGAAGCTTGTTGTAGTCCCTACCAGCTGTTTGTTGCAGTCCTTGTAAAAGAAAATATCTCCCTTTGCATTGAACTTTGAGCTTTGTAACTTTGCAGATGTTGTTTATGCTCAAACAGCAACATTACACACTAACTAAAATTAAAAAAGTGAAATCATAATCGAGGACCCCTTTAACTTGTGTTAACAAATGAAACCTTTTTGTAAGGGTAAGACTTTACAATAAGGTCTCATTTGTTAACATTAGTTAATGCATTAGTTAACATGAACTAACAATGAAAAATACTTCTAAAGCATTTAATAATCTTTGTTAACTTTCTAAATGTTCATTGTTTTTTCATGTTAGTTCACAGTGCATTAACAAATGTTAACTTTGCATTTTAAAAATGCATTAGTAAATGTTGAGATTAACATTGATTAAGATTAATAAATGCTGTAGAAGTGTTTTTCATTGTTAGTTCATGTTAACTAATGTAGTTAACTACTATATGTTAACAAATTAAACCTTATTTTATAGAGTTACCGAAAATTCTGTCATCATTTATTGACCCTCATATCACACTCACTTGGTCTTTTGAAGCTGTATAAATCACCATCCACTTGTATGGAAAGCTCATTATAAAACAGTCGGAATGACATGGGAGTGAGTATATGATGACACTTGTTTTTATTTGGATTTTCAGGTGAACTTTTCTTCTTCTCCTGCATGTCATTACATACATCAGTGTGATGGCTGTTTCCAGCCGCTGCATGCTTGTTTGAATATCAAAGTGTTTTGTGTCAAGCAGTAAAGTTTCTGCGGCACTGCATCCATCCGAGCAGAATGCTGCGTGTTCCCGCAGGCGGCCGAGTAACAATGTGAGCGGATTACTGATCTCCTGATAGCCTTAATGTGATCTGGATTGTGCTTGCCAACTGGCGTGCAGAGAGGGACATGATAATGTGAATGTTTTCCAGTCGGAAACCAAAGTACTAAATCCCTTGGACTTATCAGAGGCCGGGAAGCCCATGTGCTTCTGCTGTAGAAGTTGTTTACAGACTCATGGGCTTCTGTGCCACCTCCGCCAAGACTGTTCGACCTTAGCTTTCATAGTCAGTGAAGAAGCATAATGATGTTTGGGCATGTTGATGGTCTGATGATCACAAGAGAACAAGAGCTTGATTCCAGCTTATTCAAAATTTTATAAATCCTCCTCAGATTTTTGCCAAAGTCAGGGTCGCATTATAAACAACAGGTTAGTCTGTATTCTCTACAGAAAAATGTTCAAATCAGATGTAACATGACGTGTTGAGCTGAACCTTCTCCTGAAGCTGACAGACATCAAAGTCTGCATTAGGTTAGGTTATGTTGGCATTCGTTTAGCTTGTTTTCATACCGGTGCATGTCCCACAGTAATGTGACGTACATTGGAAGCAATGCGACAAAACTAGAATCAATTATGTTGTCTGATCTATAAACATATAGCGATGTAACAGACATATAGACATACATTGATTGCGGCACGTTGCAATGCCATGCTCCGTTCTGGTGCAGATTACTTTCTTGTCATGTTTACATGCCTCTGAATTCACTGTAAATAGTGTGGTTGCTAGGGTGTTGCTAAGGTGTCTGTGTGGTTGCCAGGGTGTTACTAGGATGTTCTGTGTGGCTAGGGTGTTACTGTAGGGTGTATGTGTGGTTGCTGTTTGTTGCTAGAGTGTTCTGTATGGATGCTAGAGTGTTGCTAAGGTATTTTATGTGGTTGCCAGGGTGTTGCTAGGGTGTTCTGTGTGGCTAGGGTGTTGTTAGGGTGTATGTGTAGTTGTTTGTCGAATGTTCTGAAGGCCCATGGATGCTAGTGTGTTGCAAAGGTGTTCTGTGTTGTTGCTAGAGTGTTGCTTGAGTGCTCTGTGTCATTGCTAGGGTGTTGCTAAAGTGTTCTGTGTGGTCGGTAGTGTGTTATGTGTGGTTGCTGGGGTGTTGCTAGAGTGCTCTGTGTGGTTACTGTTGTGTTGCTAGAGTGCTCTGTGTCATCGCTAGGGTGTTCTGTGTGGTCGGTAGTGTGTTATGTGTGGTTGCTAGGGTTTTGCTAGGGTGCTCTGTGTGGTTACTGTTGTGTTGCTAGAGTGCTCTGTGTCATCGTTAGGGTGTTGCTATGGTGTTCTGTGTCATCACTAGGGTGTTGCTAAGGTGTTCTGTGTGGTCGGTAGTGTGTTATGGGTGGTTACTAGGGTACTCTGTCATTGCTTGGGTGTTGCTAAGGTGTTCTGTGTGGTCGGTAGTGTGTTATGTGTGGTTGCTGGGGTGTTGCTAGGGTGTTCTTTGTGGTTGCTATGTTTTGTGATCAGTGAAAATGGTGCATCTGATCAGCACAGCTCTCCTCAACATCATCCATCAGGTTAACATGAAACTCAGTGCTGTAATGGTCACTAACTCTTAACTCCGTCGAGACATTGATAGCCTGAGAAGATAAAAAGGAAAGGTTCACACAGATACACAGCAAACTGGAGAAGGTGGGAACCACTTCACATTCTCCACATGAATCATCACTTCCTGTATTAAATCAGACTAATCAGCCAATCAGGAACCAGAGAATATAATAGATTGCAAGAACAAAAGACTCAAAGCTCTTATGGTTAGAATTAATTATAACGGCCATGAAAAATGATTGAAACTGTTATTTAAGTAAAAATAGTCAGTGAAATAATGAAGCCACTTCAGTAACAAATCTGAAGTTCTCAGAGTGTAATTACCTCATAACAATATGAGCTACAGTATTTGAAGTACTGCGGCCTTGGTACTATCATACTACATGTCCAAAAACATACTAGTACCATGGTACGTGTCCAGAAAACATTATAATAACATGCACATGGCACACTATTCAATTTTAAAGGCAAAATACATATATTCAGTTTTAGCGGTCAGACTTGTCTCAGGTGTATGTATTAATGAAACTGATTTAAATCAGCAGAAACTACGAGAAATCCTTGAGAAGAAGCGGCGGGCTCTCATTGTGGCCGATGAGAGTATTCTGCTCAGGTACAGTGGGTTTCTGTTCGGCTTTATCCTGGGAATTTGATAGGATCTATTTGTACAGCCACAATTTTCCCCCATCACAGGGATCAGAGTCAGAATCCGGAAATCACATGATCGGTAAGAAGCTGTTCTGTGTGCCACATTCAAGTTTAAAAGCTTTTGTTCTGTGTGTCATGATCCAGAACCTTCTGTTGTTTTCTCCAGTGAAGTGGAAACTAAATCGAACAGAATTGAAGGCCCTTAAAGGAATGTTCCGGGTTCAATCCGAGTTAAACTCTTTCTTTCAACAGCGTCTGTGGTGTCATGACATGCATTAGCAATGTCAAGGCAGGGTTATTATCAATTAAAACTATTAAAACTGTTCCAATTAAAACTAAAACCATAAAAAAAAACATTTTCATTACTTGAAATAAAACGAATATTAACTAAAATAAAATATAAAAAAACATTATTATTTAAATGTATATATACTTTTTTTTTTTTTTTTAGTTTAATTTGACGCACTAAAATAACTAAAACTAAATTAATTAAAACTAAAAAAATAAAAATGTTTCATTATTTGAATTGAAATTAATATTAGCTGGAATAAAAGTAAAATGTATATATATTTATATAAATGTATCAGATAGTTATATATTATTATATATTATATACTTAATAATACTATATAGACAATAATACTGATAATTATTATAATAAAAATAAATGGTAAAAACTAGGGATGCACCGATATTAAAATTTTGGCTGATACTGATAACCGATAATTCTTTATATTTGAAAGCCAATAACCGATATATTGGCTGATAAATCTAAATAAAAAATTTTATATAATTTTTGAGAGCCTGATTACCAAAACAAAAGTCTCGCCATTAAAAGCCATGTCACAAGCACATTATAATTCTCATTATGATTTTATGTAGTCTATATGACAGACTTGTGCTTCACATGTTGAACTTAACTGTATTTTCCTTTTTGAAGTGATTCCAATCATATTTCAAGCAATTCAAAACCATCATGGTGAACAGTGCACATCTGAAGTGTCGGTCACATTTTCTTATTTGATAATGATAACAATAAAAATGAATATATATTGGCCGATACTGATATGGTGGCCGATATATTGTGCATCCCTAGTAAAAACTCAACAAAATTACTAAAACTTTAACCCAAATTAAAATAAAAACAAAATATAAAAATAGAATCTAATTCAAAATATTAATAAAAACTATAGTATCAGTTATACTAAAATAACACTGTCAAGGTCATGAGTTCGATTCCCAGAGGATGCATGAACTAATCAAATGTTTTCTTTTAATGCAATATAAGTCACTTTAGATAAAAGCATCTGTCAAATGCTCAAATGTAAATATGGTAATCCAAATGCTGTATTAAACCCAGAACATTAATATTTTCCTAATATTTTCACATCCTTTCCTTGCGTTCTTCCTCTCTGTCTCTCAGAGATGAGGCTGGGTTTGGTGCGGTCAGAGCGGAAGAGGACGGATGCCACGCTGCAGAGCTGCAGGAGTTACTGAGAGAACTGGGTCACGCAGACACACGCCGGTGTTTCCTACAGGAGAAAATAAAGTCAGACAGACAGATGTCAATGCCTTCCTCGCTGCTGAGAGGAGAGGTACACTCACACATACTTGTATATGTGGTTTAAGGGGACTCTCCATAGGGGTAATGGTTTTTATACTGTACAAACTGTATATTCTATCCCCCTACACTACCCCTACCCCTGAACCTACCCATCACAGAAAACATTCTGCATTTTTGGAATTTCAAAAAAAACACAGTTTAGTATGTTTTTAAGCCATTTGGTTTACGAGGACAAAGGAAGTGTCCTCCTAAACCATGTTTACATTGTAATACCCTTGTCATTATACACATTTGTGTCCTTGTGTATACAAGAACACTCACACACATTTAGATATACACACACTCTCTCTCTCACACACACACACACACACACATTATTTAGATATACAGTATTTAATCCTGGATATACTGGTGTGATTCATGTGTACTGCCACTATTTTCCCCACTGATTGTCATAAATATGTAAATATGGTGGATGATGAAAATTAATGTAAATATGGCAGATGAAAAAAGTGACAGAATGGATGTGACAGAAACAGATGAATCATAGACCTCCTTAATGGCAGGTGATATTTATAATGTAAATGAAGGCAGATTTTCACTCGAGAGAGAGCGTTTGATCGGATAAAAAAATATGCAAGATTAGTTATCAGTATCTTCAGCATTTTCCCAAAAGAAAATTAATTAAAATTTGAATTGTGTGCACTCTTCATATCATATATCATATATCTTCAATCATACCATATATATGAACTCAAAACAACAGTAGTCAACATTTGAAGTGGATCAAAACCTTTCATCAAAGTTATCCTAAAACCTTCTTCTTAGGACAACTTTGATTAACTTTTTTGATCCACTTCAAATGTTGACTACTATATATAGATGAACACACAACTACAAACTTTAACAGGTGCAATTTAAGATTTATGGGTAAAAATGTTTTTTATATATACACTATCGGTCAAAAGTGTGGAATAAGTACGATTTTTTTAAAAGAAGGCTGCATTTATTTGATCAAAAATACAGTAAAAACTGTGAAATATTAATTTATTTGAATTTAATATATATTAATTTAAAATCAAAGATCAAAGCTACATTTTCAGCATCATTACTCCAGTCTTCAGTGTTGCTGCTCAACAAACATTTCTGATATATATATATATATATATATATATATATATATATATATATATGTATATATATAGATAAAAATTATAAATACAAATGTGTGTGATGAACCGCAGAGGCCTGTGAGAGATCAGTGCATGTTGCTCGTCAGATGAGACTGAATGAATGTGAAGACGTAATGGAAAAGATCACTGACATCATTGTGAAACACAGACAGAGACGAACGGCACAGCAGATGGTGAAGATCCAAACATCTCCACCCGCTGGAGTCAGCAAGCTCCCGAAGGCCTTATGGGAATCAGGTATGATGGGAATCATGGGACAAAATCCAAATGATCTTGAGTTTGGTTTCCATTATGTCAGAAACTCTCCAACTTTCCAATCCATCCTTTAGTTGTATATTTCAGTAGGGTTGTGTTTCGTAGTATTCATTCCGAGCACATTGTCCTGCAGTGTTTGTGTACATCTGAAATGCACTGGCACACTTTCAGGCTTTCACTCTCATGTCCACAAGATTTATTCGGTCACAGACAGATACATAAACATACAACTTCTCTGACTATTAGAGCTTCCAATAACCTGTGTGAACATCATCACACGGATCCCCTCTGCAAAACCACAGGGAAATATGTATCATCTCTCCTCCATCTGCCAGAAACTCAAGCTGAAAGATAATTGGGAAAACAGGACAGCAGAGCCACACATAGTGACTCCTGTTTCGGCTCGTTCTCCTGGGAGGGCGATTGTGCTGTTTTATGAACAATTAAAGATGGACAGTGACTGACAGCTGTCAGTAAATCTGCCGGCTGATGTGACAGTCACTGGAAACCGCGTGTGAACATGACACAGATGCAGCATCAGCGTCTGTGTTGGCAGGCAGTTGCATCATTGTTGTTGTGCATTTCTAATGCATTTGATTCTGTGGCTCAGTGTATGTCCAGGGTTTGTGCTGGATATCAGTTTTGCTCCACTGAGGGAAAAGATGTTTGCTATCTAGACCAGGGGTTTTCAAACTGGGGCTGCAAATAGTGTGCTAGGGGTCCATGGCAAAGTTTAGAGGAAAATAATGCATTTAAGAACACTTTATTATACTTTACTATACATTTTTTTAAAATAAATAAATTATGAAAATAATTAAATAAGATGACAATAAAACAATTAAATAAAATTTGAATAATGTAAATGCATAACATTTTAAGTAAGCTGAGATTATTCAAAATTTTATTTAATTTTTTATTTTAAAGTAAATCCATAAAAATAGGTAAACAAATGATTAAGAATTTAGATTAAAATAAAAAAACAAATAAATTTTTGATTAAAGTAAATACTTAAACATTAGGTTAAAATAAGTAAACTAATAATTAATTAAAGAATTAGATTAAAATAAATAATTAAATACAAATCTGAGTAAAGTAATATACATAAAAATTAGATTAAAATAAATAATCAAATTATTAAATAAATAAAAATTATGTTAAAATAAGTCAACTAATGATTAAATAAATCAAATATACATTAAAATAAAGAAATATAGACATTTGAATAAAATAAAAACATTAAAATTCTGGTTAAATTAAATAATTAAAGCATCATTAAAGTAAGTAAATGCATAAAAATTACATTAAAATAAGAAAACAAATGATCAAATAAATAATAAAATAAATTAGTAAATAAATAATACATCTAACAGTACAGTACTATTATGAGTTTTTTAAAAAAAGTAATAATGTTACTTAATAACTCATGATCTAGACCTGAATGCTGTGTGTTGCTCATGGAGTTGCACATTCAGCTTTTATTATTGACAACTAAGACCTGCATATAGAATGTTTATAAAATATTTTTATTTATACAACCAACGAAAGAAGATTACCCGAAACACTGTCTGTCATTGTACTAAAACATGAGATCTGATATAATAGTGCAAAAAAAAAAAAAAACAGTCATGACCAAAATATCATAACCCTTATATTTTTTCATATATTGCAGCATTTCCCCAAGGACGCAGTTGAAATGAAAACATCTTTAGTGCTTTTCTTTGAGTTTCTCAACCTCCTCAAATTTCACTAGTGATCAACATTTAAAAAAAATGTTTTGTCATTTTAATTCATGAAATCATGCATCAATTTAAACTATTAATTCTCCAAGAATTCCATGTATTTTGTGTTGTTTTTAGATTTGGCAGCAATATTACAAAAATATCAGCGTTGATCCTGCCTGTATTGTTATTGTTACATTTTGATAACATTAGTTAACTTGAACTAACAATGATAAATACTTCTAAAGCATTTATTCGTCTTAGTTAATGTTAATTTCAACATTTACTAATACATTATTAAAATAAAATGCTTTATATGTTAAGATTATTTGATGGACCTAAGCTGACATGAACTAACAGTGAACAGTTAACAAAGATTAATAAATACTGTAACAAATAGATTGCTCGTTAGTTAATGTTAGTCACTGCAACTACTTAATGGGACCTTTATGTAAAGTGTTACCGATATATTTAATATATCTGCTTGCCCAGCTTTTTAATTGGATCTACTGATTTAGTATAACGTAGATTATTGACATTATTTTCATGCTCTAAGAGACTTACAGAAATTACATTATTAAAATGTTAATTATAGGAGCATTTATAGTACTGTAAGTTACAGGTGAAAAGTGTTCTGAAACATACATGGTTTTCTAGAGGATTGTGTGCATTGCAGATGAACTTCTAAAAGTAAGTGACGGCTCCTGCCACTGCAGCTGGAGAATGAGCCATGTGTGAATCAATGTTCTGCTGCAACTTCAGCAGTGTTCTGGAAGAAATGTTGCATTATTTAAAAGAATGCAAAGGTGCCAGTATTTTAAGACTGGATCTGTTGTGTTTCCTCCAGGAGACCTAGAGGAAATTCACTGCTTAAGTTCAACTCTGTAAAGCCTGATAGTCAGAAAAATCCAATGTTTGGACATTGAACGGTTTATTGATCTAAAAAAGTTTGCATATGTGTTTTATGTTTTGTATCATATCTGGCAAATAAGGCTTTTGTTGCTCATATAGTGAGAATATGGAGGGAAAAACATCTCATTCAGAGGCTCAAACTGAGCAAAAATATAAAATTTAGTGCAGATGATGAAATTCTGATGCTTTATAACAGTGTCGCAGATACTTCCATAAAATGCATCAATAAAATATAAAATATCTGCCAATGATGTTTTAGTAAGATGATATTTAACTGCTTAGTTTTATGATCAAAGCTCTGTAGTTTTAAAACATATAATGCAATGCAATGCAATGATGATTGAGAGATGACTAATAAACCTTCCTCAAAAGATGATGATCATATTTGCTCATGATTTTTTTCTAAAATAAGTTGCTTCAGTCCAGTAAGTGTTCATCTTGAAATATTACTAACAATATTAAAGTTATTCTTACATTTATTTGATAAAAATCAGTGCCAGTTTCACAGCAGAAAGACACGAGCTGAAGGAGGACGTCTGTGCAATAATACTAATAGACTTTAACTTGATAAAACAGTCTAAACTATCAGTCAGACGACAAAAGGACCGTAGGAGATTGTGTGACAGGTTTATCAGATCATTTAGAGGCCTTTGCGTGTCAAATATGATACAGTAGGCTTTATATGGTTCATCTTTTGACCAGATCACAGAGAGTTAAAGTGCAGATTTACAGCTGTCCATCTCAGTTCAGCACATGGTTTATAATGGCATCAGTGCTGGATTTCTGTGAGGAGAAACTTTGAAGGTGATCTGTTGGGTGTCATTCAGGTCGGAGTGGCCGTGAGCTGATGATAGATCAGTTTTGACACATTGAGGACGCCGCGCTGGCCGTGCGGCAGGTAATTGCACCTGAGCAGCATCTCCAGAGACTCTCGCTGGGACGCATCAGTTTCTTTTCCTCTTTTTTTTAATTCAGCTTTTCTGTTCAGCATCTAAAACTCCTCCATGAGTGGTGCGGGCCGGACAGGGAATTTTAAGCAAGTGTTTGCTGTGAATGTGAATTATTGTGGAGGACACATGCAGCTCACTGAACTGACTTGATCTGAATAATAACACCATTGTCTTCTGTAGAGCTGCTTTAGCTGAATCAGATTTGTTTCATAACTGATAAACTTTGCAGCACTGATGCTGTTATTTAACTAGGTAACACTTTATTTGGATACTCCACTCTAGACATTCTAGTAACTATAAGTAACTTTGCAAATACATGTCAACTTATTCTACCAACCCTGTTTTAACCGTTTACTAATACTCTAGTGAGAGTTACTTGACATGGAGTTGCAAAGTTAGAAGAAGTTAGTTAGAAGAATGTCTAAAGTGGAATCAACTGAATTGATCTGAATAATGACACTGTTGTCTTCTTTAGAGGTGCTTTACAACTGAATTAAATTAGTTTCATAATCAATAAACTTTGCGACAACGCAACTTTGCATTGTTATTGAACTAAACTGAATCGACATTGAACTGAACTGAGTCAATACTGAACTAAATTGAGCTGAATAATGACACTCTTGTCTTCTGTAGAGCTGCTTTATTGCTGAAACTGAAGTCGTATTTTGCAAAACTGTTTATTTCTTTGAAGCTGTTAGAAAGAAATGTCTCACAACTCTTTCGTCTCATTCCCAACATCAGAAAAGCCCTAATGAATCTGTTTGTCGTCTGTAGTCTGCAGGCGATGCTCTACTCTGATGTTTGATGAGGCGTCTGTGGGGTTTGCTGGAGGTCTGGAGGTGTTGAGGAGAAGCAGGAGGAGACGCTCCTCTCTTCTAATGGGACTGAGGAGGGAAGAGCAGGACCGTCGGGAGCCGAGAGCCCTGGAAGAGCAGGAGAAGATCAGCGGCCGGCTCCTCTATCAGACCTTCATGTCAAGTCAAGTCATCTTCATTTATATAGCGCTTTTCACAATACATATTGTTTCAAAGCAGCTTCACAGTGACAATAGGAAAATTCTTATCGAGCTAAAGTTGGTTTTTGATTGAATCACTTCCGTTGTAAAAATTGTTAATTATTACTTTAGGGGCCACTTAAATGACACCCTCTAATGCATTCTTACCGTTCATTTACATGTTTAGTCTATAGGTTTGCGTGTTTCAATGTGTATGTGAGCAGAAGCTTGGTCTTTTTTTAAAAAAAAAAAAGAAGAAAAAAAATGTGATATTTACCAAATTACTTGTCTGGTCCGCATAATACAGAAAAATTATATGTGTCCGCGGATCTATGCGAACTGGAATATTTTGATAACGTCTTATTTATACATAGGGAAAGGAAAGGGAAGGAGGCCTTCGCAGGGGATAGTTTAGTTGACACTTCAGGGCTGCGTTATCATCATGTCTAGATGCAGGTCCTTCATCTCATCTGGATACGGCTTGGATCTGGCGAATAACCCCAGAGTAAGAGTGATGGAGAGTAAGAGCGCTGTGTGAGCTCAGTAAAAAAGCATTTATCATCCATTTTTCTGACTGAGGGTGTGTGTTCCCAAATGGAACACACACAGAGGTTTACTTATCTATCTAAACAAGGACATTTAGAGACTTCTGATGTTTATATACAGCTAGTTATAAATTCTGTAACATAACCCTAAAGGCCCGTTCACACCAAGAATTATAACTATAAAGATAACTATAAGCATCCACACCAATGCACAATATCGCTATGTTTGTTCTAAGCGTGCGCCGCAGTTTTGTCATCTGCCACTTTAAATGCTCGAGCTCTTTAAAGCAGGATGGATTCTGATTGGCTGTCAATGTTCTTCAGCTGAACAAGTCCTGAAAGTGTTAGTTTAAGGCACAATATGTAAAGTTTCGCCTCTAGAGGTCGCTAGAGGCCTATTCAAAACAAAGGCTTAGCTTGACGATGCCGAGATTGAGTGCGGAATCTTGGGAGTTGTCGTTTTCACCTCACAGCCGGTGGAAAAGAATCAGGATGGGACTCAGGCAGAAATCATGTTCATGGATTAGATTATTAACATTAGTAGTATGAAACAGCGCAGGGCCGAGTGCTGTTGGAGCTGAACGAGGCCGCTGGAGCGATTCCTAATGAGAGACGAGCGCGACACACGCCTCGCAAGCAGCGGAACTTTTATTATGCCGCAGACGATCGTTTCCACTTCTTCCGGTCAAGCGTATGTGGGGTGACGCAGCACTGTTTTATCATATTAGATATATTTCTGTGTTGAAAATGATGTTATAACGTTACTCTGAGCGTTCACTCAGTGGCTGCTGTGAGACACTTGTTGCACACTGCAGTAAGCTAGATCGATATTAGAATATCATATTAATAAATGCAGGATGGCTTGTGTTGATAAATGGCATGCAATTAATTTTAGAACATATTTTAGAAAATTACGGTGGCTGAGAGAGCTCAACGCACTGCAAATGAAGAAAACACCAGCAAATAAAGAAAACATCTTCATCAGTTTGACAACACATGCGCTGCAAAAGTTCACAACACATGCAAATACAGAAACACATGCAAATAGACAAACGCGCTGCAAATAGCACATACCAGGACCAGCGATCTCAAGCTCCTTCTGCGATGATCTGAATGATGATGATTAGGCTACTTTTAGAATTAAATTAATAATTTAATTTGCCCCGCAATAATTTATAGCGCATCACGCATAACCGGCGCGCTGTAATAAGATTAGCTAACTCCTCATTTAAAAAAAAAAACAACTTGTAACACCTACATCTCTTCTCATTTTTTTCAATACGTATGGGCCACAAGAGAAATATTAAGAAATAAATTAAGGTTAAATAGTGTTATCAGAACATGTTGAAGTAGAGCTCTCATCGCTGAGTTTTAGTTTCACTTTCTGCAGTGAATAATTGACTGGGGTTTGAGACATAAAATCAAGTAAATTATTAAAAAATATATTATTTATTATTAATAATTTATTAATAATATTTTTAACGCAAAATAATACCCCTCAAATCGTTTGTCCTGGCACAGACCACAACAAAAATGTATAAAGGAACACAGTGACGTACCTGTCTGGGACCGCTGGGATTGTTCAATGTTTACTCTTCAGTGGTGTGCACCTGAAAGGTGAGTTTTTTTGTTTATCTTAACATTCTGATCATATGTGCATTATGAGCAGGCTTATTTGCAGCGCGTTTGTCTATTTGCATGTGTTGTGGACTTTTGCAGCGCATGTGTTGTCAAACTGATGAAGATGTTTTCTTTATTTGCATGTTTTCTTCATTTGCAGCACGTTGAGCTCTCTCGGCCACCGTAGAAAATGCTGTATTACTGTTACTAAAAATAAAGCTGCATCTGATTATGCTGTGTTAGCCACTTGACAAAATAGTGTTTTTCTCTGAGTGCACTGTTCTACATTTTTGCAATTAAAACTAAATTTGCTTTATTTTTACAATGTTTTTATAAACAAGGACAAGGACAAAAAAAAAAGTTAAATCATTACAGTATTAAATTATTACATACGTTCATTTCATTTATTTTTGGTTTTACAAATGATGATATCCCTAAAGCAGGTTTAGCTCACTTCTGGTTAATAATTTGTCACCAAAATATGGATAAGTTGGTGCAATACAAACACACGCACACTCACTCACACGCACTCACACACGCACACTCGCACATCAGATCTTTTGGTCCAGTGTGCTTCACACACAGATTCTCTTTTTACCCACTAAAAGACCAGCAGTTACTCTTATTATAACTGGAACATGTTGATTCATACAGACAGATCCAAAACACACAGGTCTTCTTTAATCCTCTGCTGTACCTCATTATTTTAAACACGCAGCCTCGATCCATCTGAGGATTCGCATTCCTTATAATCCTCCGACATCAAATATATAAACAGGTCCTCATTGAGAAGAGCGTGTGATTAAGATGATTTGGATCAGCATCACTCGAGCTGTTAAACACACTCATGAGCAGTGTGAACGTCTCCTAATGGCTTTAATATTATTTCAAGTTCAAATTAATCCCATCCTGAAGTACCGGAACGTTCAGTCATTAGTTGTTTGTTTCTACTAAGTGTCTTTTCTCCCTGTAGGAGAGCATGTGAACTTCAGTCTCTTCAGTTTTGTCTCGGAGCAGAACAGGAAGCTGGAGGAGACGAGCCTAGACGTGGAGAATGTACAGAGAGAGTGATGATGAGAGGGAAAAAAGGTTCAGTGGAGTTCTATATAGAACTCTAATGTTCTTGACTCACTTTTAAAAAACTCTTTATGCCCAAAAGGTTCTATATGAGGAGAAATGTGTTAATATTTCATGTTTAATGTTTTATTTCAATGTTTTTCTAGTGTTAAAGCATTTTTACAAGTGGTTTAATTCATAAAATGTAATAAAAAAAAAATGTATTAAAACAAAATTAGTTAAAACTAAATTCATAAAGAGATCCCATGATGGAAAGGTTCTATATATGAAGCGCCTGATGGAACCCTCCAACTTTTCTTTTTCTTTTCTAAGAGTGTTTAATTATGTGTTTACTTTAAAATAAAATTAAATGCAAGTTTACATGCATGTAATATGTTCTTCAACTGTTAAAATATCAGATATTATGTATCATAATGTTTTTTACTCCACAAAATTCCGTAAGGAAAGAATTTGAAGTACTGTAAGTGACCAGGTAGAATAGTAGCAGACTTGCTAAAGATTTCAAGTAGTAATTTGCTACATTGTTGTCTCATGACCTCATTAAAAGTTTCACATTATTTCACATTATGTGCATGTTTAATTCCATGTGTGGAAATGGAAAAACTATCTTAAAATAATTGTGCATATTTCATGTCATTTATCAAATTATTTGTAAAAATATGTATACATTTTTGGCAGACCAATCAAACAATGAGTCAAAAAAACGTTCATCGATTGCACTGGATTTACACTAACATTAAAAAGATTTTTATTTTATTCAGCAAAAATGCATTAAATTAATCAAAAGTGACAGTGAATTCATTTATAATGTTACAAAAGATTTTATTTCAAATAAATGTTCTTTTGAACATTATATTCATCAAAGAATCCTTAAAAATCAAATGTATGACAGTTTCCTCAAAAATCTGAAGCAGCACAACTGTTTTCAACATTGATAATAATCAGAAATGTTTCTTGAGCAGCAGATCAGTGTATTAGAATGATTTCTGAAGGATCATGTGACTGAAGACTGGAGTAATGATGCTGAAAATTCAGCTTTGATCACAGGAATAAATTACATTTTACTATATATTCACATAGAAAACAGCTGTTTTAAATTGTAATAATATTTCACAATTTTTACTGTATTTATGATTAAAAAAAGTGCAGTCTTGGTAAGCAGAAGAGACTTATTTCAAAAACATTTTAAAAAATCTTACCGACACCAATTTTTCGAACGGTAGTTAATTTAACTATTTTCTACAAAAAAAAGTGAAGTGATTTTTTTCGGCACATGTTGAAGCTCCAGAGTCCCTGTAGACAGTCCCAATATGACTATTATAATCAGGCAAAGACCCAAGAGATGCTCTGAAATGTTTTGTGTTTACATTGTTTGTGATGCAACATCAGCCTTTGGCAGCAGGTCAGTTATTTATCATCTGTGGTTATTGATAGTGAGTGATTGATTCTCCTCCAGCCTCGTTGTTTCAGTTGTAACTATTAAACTCTGGGTTTGAATGTTTTATACGATAATTGAGCTTCAGTATCGATCCCTCTATAACTCAGAGGCAGCGTTGTGTTCCTCGGTCCTCTAAGCCGAGCATCTGACCACAATAAGATTCTCAAGCGGGTCGATATCGGGCTGAGAGCTTTAGCCATGAAGCACTAGTGTGTGTGTGTGTGTGTGTGTGTGTGTGTGAGGCCATTAAAGTATCTCTCTCTCTCAGCTGAGGTGGAGTTTGGAGCAGGAAGAAGCAGCAGATTCTCAATCTTCACAGACTTGTCTTCAGTATCTGGATCTGAGTCTGAAACAGGCGGTTCAGGAATCTGGAAAACTCCAGTCGGATATGAGAGAGAAGGAATGCGTCCTCAGCCTGATGTGTCCAGGTACATGTTTGTCATTAACACTGCAAATGGGGAGCGAAAGAAAGCATCCACCCAGAATCCCTCGTTCCAACAGAGTGCAATAATCAGTCAACTAATAAGCAGCAAAAATACACTACTGCTCAAAAGTTTGGGAGTCAATAAGATTTGCTTTTGAAAGAAATTAATACTTTTATTCAGTAAGGATGCATTAAATAAGATATTTATAATGTTACAAAAGATTCTTTTTCAAATAAATGCTGTTCTTTTGAACTTTCTATTCATCAAAGAATCCACAAAAATAAAACGTATCACAGTTTCCACAAAAATCTGAAGCAGCACAACTGTTTTCAACATTGATAATAATCAGAAATGTTTCTTGAGCAGCAGATCATCATATTAGAATGATTTCTGAAGGATCATGTGACACTGAAGACTGGAGTAATGATGCTGAAAATTCAGCTTTGATCACAGGAATAAATTACATTTTCACTATGTATTCACATAGAAAACAGCTAGATAGATAGATAGATAAATAGATGGATAGACGGAGGGAAGGTTAGATAGACAGATCTCTTGCAGATCTATGTTGAATGAACTATTTCCCTGAGCTTATCACAGTGCATTCTGTCACATTAGTCACATTAACTATTTTAACAATGTCTTTATACTTCTCTGGACCTTGAATGTGGTAATTTTGTTGCTTTCTATGGGAGATAAAAAACCTTTCGGATTTCATCAAAAATATCTTAATTTGTGTTCTGAAGATGAACGAAGGTCTTACGGGTGTAGAACATCATGAGGGTGAGTAATTAATGATAGAAATTTCATTTTTGGGTGAACTAACCCTTTAAAGCCAATTATACATAGTGCCTAAATTAATCGGTAGACTGAGAAAAAATATTTCCTGTCCCTATATAACACTGATTAGGTGTCTTCATATCTAATCTAGTTTTTCGCAGAGTAAAGAATGACAGCGTATATTTCCGTGGCTCTTGCATTGGTTCCTGCGGTCCACTGAGACTCTCACCTGCTCCATTAGTGTCTGAACCGCTTTACCTTCATACCACTGCGCTAAAAAATAATCACCTCTCACCATGCCTTTGCTCCTTTTTTCTCAGTCTCTCTCCTGAGGGTGAGGAGGAGTGTGATGAAGAGGAAGTCAAACCGCTCTCCAGAGACCAGCTCACACAGAACGCAATGAAGACGCTGCACTTTTTTTTTGCTGTTTCTACACTTAAGTTTGGCTTGAATTTAGTATGTAGTATGATTTGAGGGTAAGTTGATTATGAAATGATAATGAAGAAAACTATATGATGAGTGAACAGACGACATGAACTGTTTAGTGGTTTGGTAGAAACAGTCTTTACATCATTGTATCACTGAATGTTTGCCTCAAAATGGTTGCTTCACCTAAAAATGATCATTCTGTCATCATTTACTTGTTTGACTTTCTTTCTTCTGTCGAGCACAGAAGAAACAACGTTTACGCAGCTCTTAGTTTATGAATGATGAAAGTTCATGATAATGAAAACAACAGTGACCAGGATATGGAAGCTTGTTTCTGCCATGAAATAAAAAATAAAAAATTTATTGCAATTTTTTATCTTAAAAAAAATTGTTTTTTATCGGAGTTGCATTTATATCTTGCAATTCTGACTTTATTTCTCACAATTCCGAGGTTATAACTCACAATTCGGACTTTTTTCTCAGAATTGTGAGAGATAAACTAAAAAATGTTTAAATTTTGTAAGATAAAAAGTCACAATTATCTTTAATTTTAAAAATTATTTCTGACATTTTTCTCACAATTCCGAGTTTATATCTCATAATTCTGAGGAAAAAATATGCAAATTTTGATTTATAAACTCGAGTTTGAATTGCGAGTTAACATTTTTTCCTCAGAATTGTGAGATACACTCACAATTGCAAGAAAACAAGGTAGAAACAAGCTTTTACCAGGATCTGTTGACCTCAATAAGTATTTAAACACTATAATAGAGGGTATGCATTGATGTCACTTTCCCGCCAGAACACGCTCCCTCAGCTGGACCGAGTGGCAAAAGAACCTGCTGCATGACTGGATTTAATAGGGGAAACTGCGAAAAATCAAGTAAAACAAACGATTACACTAAAGGTTGGGCTCAAAAGTGTTCCTTATAACTTGTCAAATAAACCTAATCCATGGATATTGACATGCAGCCAGGAATCGTGTTTTACTGACATTTATATGTGCCTGATTTTGACACGGGGGAAATACATAAAGCAAATCTGCCTGTGGATATTTTATATAACTTCAATATAGGTAGGTTTAAATCTGAGTGATCACTTACATCAATGTTATATATATCGTCATATCGTCCAGCCCTAAAACTTGTGTAGTTTTTGCTAGTGTTTATTTAAAAACAAGATGGTAAATATTTAATTGATGAGTTGTCAACACAATATATAACAATATAATATATACGGTATGATTTTACCTCAAAAGCCAACATTTTGACACAAAATGATAACTGCAAATCCATGTTTCTTTGCCTGGAGTCCAGTTGTTTCTGTGAATTGCAGCGATCCATTTGCTTCTTTTTTCTGTAGCTTTCGACAGTCTTTAAATATATACCTCAGATTTTGTGTCAAAGCTATTTGTACAGTCAATCACAAAGCTCTTTCCGTTTTAGATGTGTTTTTCACGGCATTCACGCTGAAAACCAATGCTGCCACTCAGTCTTTTTGCCACTCAGTGGGCGTAACCGCAGTCATAGCGGTCGACGGTGACGTCACGTGCACACCCTCTATAGTAACATGCAGTAGTCTCTTGCACTAATTTTCCTCACACAAGAAACAAGCATGAGAAAGACCCACATTTAATTTATTTACTAAAAGTCCCTCATTTTCTCCTACTTAATCAATAAATGGTCAAACATCAATCCAAAATAATTGTATTTAAGTGATTGAATATATAAACAGATGCAAAATCTACTAAATCCAAATGAACTCACTGTTAAACTGGCTGCTGTGAACCATCTGTTTAACACTCATTATGTAATCCAGAGGATGAGAATATCCCTGTGTGTGTGTGCGAGTGTGTTTGTGTGCAAGTGTGTGTGTGCGCGAGTGCGTGTGCATGAGTGTGTGTGTGTCCATGTGAGTGTGTGCAAGTTTATATGATTTATGAGGACACAAATTTGTATAATGACATGGGTATTACACTGATATTACAACGTAAAGGTGTAATACCTGTGTACTAAATGGCTTTAAAACATACTAAACTGTGTTTTTTGAAATTCAAAGGTTTAGGTTTAGGTTTAGGTTTAGGGGTAGTGTAGGGGGATAGAATGTACAGTTTGTACTGTATAAAAACCATTACGCCTATGGAATGTCCCCATAATGATAGGCACACCAACATGTGTGTGTGTGTGTGTCAGCTGTTTCATAATCAGCAGCATGTCTTGAGTGTGTATCATTAACATCTGAATCATTAAGCACTAAAGACTCAAACAGCGACAGTTTCTATTCATCATCCAGACACATTCATTCACAGCAAAATTACCTTTGTGATTTCTAAGAACTTGTTCATATAAAACTTGTCGAGCTGCTCAAGTGTTTGGCACATTGCACAGAAATATATAGTTTAAAGTGATTTGCTAGTTGTATTAGATACGCTGCAAGAAAACATTCACAAATATAAAACACACTCAAACTCAAACACACCAACTTTATTCATTATGACTTGATTATTTATATCTATTTATACTCCAGTCTTCAGTGTCACATGATCCTTCAGAAATCATTCTAATATGCTGATTTGCTGCTCAAGAAACAATTCTGATTATTATCAGTGTTGAAAATTAATAGAAAGTTCAAAAGAACAGCATTTATTTGAAATAGAATCTTTTGTAACATTATAAATGTCTTTACTGTCACTTTTGATCAATTTAATTCATCCTTGCTGAATAAACATATTAATTTCTTTATATATTATGTATAGTTATTACTGTGCCACATTACATGATGTGGTTCATTAAGAGGTTCATTTCAATATGAAACTGTATTGTAATTCTCTTTTTATATTTGTTATGTGATTCATTCTTTCTGAGAGGTTTTAGGACCAGGACATGAAGGCTGAAGGTCACATTAATTTTTCGCTATCTATCATATGATATTATGATATTATAACTGTAACTGTTTTTGAATTAATGTTAACCAGCATTAAATTAGTGAATGTAATATTTGTTTACTTCTCTCACATCTGTTTGAACAGCCCGTGTGAACGCGGTCTGAGAATGATTAATCACGTCTTCTTTATGAAGCCCAGCGCCACACCGCTGACGATCTGTGCTCTCCATTAATCTTCAGCTCGGGAACGTTTCTTCCACATATGGAGAAACATCAGCACATATGAGGTGACGGATCATAACTCTTTCTCCAGGAAGACTCTTCATTAACTCTGAGGAAAACA
The DNA here is from genome assembly GCA_037950665.1 of Hypophthalmichthys nobilis. Taxonomy (NCBI): domain Eukaryota; kingdom Metazoa; phylum Chordata; class Actinopteri; order Cypriniformes; family Xenocyprididae; genus Hypophthalmichthys; species Hypophthalmichthys nobilis. The sequence goes on along the minus strand of CM075477.1, from coordinate 30,649,214 downwards.
GCACATCATCTGGAAAATTAAGATAACTTGGTAACACTTTAGAATACTGTTTCTTACTTACTGCATAACTAATAAGGAATTACTGAAGAACTAATAGGTAATTCTTCATTAACACTTAAGTCACTACTGTTAACTACTAAGGAAGATGTGTTAACTAATCAGTATGTAATAGAATTTTATGATTTTGTTAAGTAACAGCTAATCAATAACTAATGAATTCTGTCATACCTCCTGAAGAATTACTATTAATTATCTACTAATTAAGGTTCAAGAAAAATAACTATGAAGTAACTACTAATGAACAGTCAAACACAATTACAATGAGTTGTGGCCCTTTCTTATTTACTAATGTTATCAGTAGTAGTATTATGAAAATGCATTATTAATAAATACAATACATTTTATAGAGGTTTTTTCCTGTGTGGTAAGTAATTGTTTTGTGAGTGTGTTCTGTAAGAAATCAACTTCGGAAAGGAACCCAACCCCCACTCTAAATGCCTTGCCATAGCCAACTTACCTCAGATTAGTTTTTATATTTCATATACAGTACTGTAAATGTGTCTGTTTTCCTCAGCATATCACATTACGATTGACTAAATTCCAGTATGTAAGGCAATGATAATTCTGCAGGAATTAGCCTACTTAGAACCTGAAATAGTATTCCAAAGTGAAAATACAGGGAACTCATTAGCAATTCATAAAGAATTATTAGATAATTCTGCAGTAACTTGAAACAGTATTCTAAAGTGAAGATTTAAGGAACCCATTAGTAATTAATAAATAATTACCACATAATTCTGACTCAGATGTATATATTGGTCAATAACAACACAAAAACTACCCAACACTGAAAAAATAACCCAAAAAATGACTCAACAGCCTCATCCCAGCGTTTGGGTAAATAAATAAATAAAACATTTTATATCAGTGGTAAGTTGGATAGTTATGGCAAGGCAGTGGGGGTGGGGTTCCTTTCCGAAGCTGATTTCTTACAGAACATGCGCACAAAGTAGCTAATCATTATACAGACAAAAACTTCTGAACAATTTGTTGTAATGAGTCTTTTTGGGAGTGCAGTACATTATGCAGCATACAAATGCATATTTAATTTCCATAATAATAATAATAAGTGATGGACTGTAACAAAGTAGTACAAAGTAGTAGTAATTTTACTCAAGTAATTTTGAATTGAATCATGAAATGAATAATTTTCTGTTCATTAGTAGTTACTTCATAGTTATTTTTCTTGCACCTTAATTAGTAGATAATTAATAGTTCTTCAGGAGGTATGACAGAATTCATTAGTTATTGATTAGCTAACTGTTACTTAACAAAATCATAAAATTCTATTGCATACTAATTAGTTAACACATCTTCCTTAGTAGTTAACAGTAGTGACTTAAGTGTTAATGAAGAATTACCTATTAGTTCTTCAGTAATTCCTTACTAGTTATGCAGTAAGTAAGAAACAGTATTCTAAAGTGTTACCGATAACTTTATGTAGGCACCAAATGCATTTGTCTACAAAAATCAAGAATATTGCGATATCATGTCTTGTACCATATATATTTCAAAGTATGTGATATTATGATATTATGATATTACCCCAGTACTGTTTTGTAGGGGATGTTTTTGTGACGTTACGTAGATTTGACATCATGCGCTTCTTGTTTCATGGCCAACATAATCAGCAGCTGTAGTGTGTGAATGTGTTTCTTCTCTATGATAATCCAGCAGTGGAGCCAGAACAGTGTGAATTAGCAGACATGTGCTGGTGCTCTTCCTCAGGAGGAGGAGGAGGAGGATGTGCTCTTCATATCACTATGGCTGCTGTGATGATGAAGAGCATCTGTCAGCATCACCACTGAAAACCCGCTGACACCTGTGAAGAATCATGAGGCGCTGATATACAGCTCTTATTACGTTATTAACAAGACAAACAGATGTTTAACTAACACTGACATGTCTGTCTGTCTGTCTTAGGGTGACCGGACGTCCCATTTTTACCGGGACAGTCCTGTATTTCAGCTCTATTTTTTGTGCCCTGAACTATTATGAAAAAATCATGCTTTATCCTGTATTTCTTTTTTCCTAAACTGTCTTTGCTAGGTGATGGTTTAGAAGAGAGTAGCAGTCTTCTGTCACGTGAGAATAGCCTAATCAAAGGTAACAAATTTCGTCATAGTATATTTTGGAGAACAAAAATTACCATCCAATCACAATCGATTAAATTGCAGTTAAGTGAAGGCTGGATATATTATAGAATGCGGAGGTTTGAGTCCTTAAAGGGTTAGTTCACCCAAAAATGAAATTTCTGTCATTAATTACTGTCGTTCCACACCTGTAAGACCTTCGTTCATCTTCGGAACACAAATTAAGATATTGTTGATGAAATCCGATGGCTCAGTGAGGCCTCTATTGAGAGCAAAGCCACTGAAACTCTCAAGATCCATATAGGTACTAAAAACATATTTAAAACACTTCATGTGAGTTCAGTGGTTCTACCTTAATATTATAAAGCGACAAGAATAATTTTTGTGTGCCAAAAAAACAAAATAACAACTTTTCAACAATATCTAGTGATGGGCGATTTCAAAACACTGCTTCAGAGTGATTTCATGTGATTTCAGCAGTTTAGCCGTTTGATAGGAGAGCCAAATCACTCATTCGAAACAAAAGATTCAGAAAGCTCAGAAGCTTCATGAAGCGGTGTTTTGAAATCGCCCATCACTAGATATTGTTGAAAAGTCATTATTTTGGTGCACAAAAAGTATTCTCATCGCTTCATAACATTTAGATTGAACCACTGAACTCACATGAACTGTTTCAAATATGTTTTTAGTACCTTTATGGACCTTGAGAAATTCAGTGGCTTTGCTCTCAATAGAGGCCTCACTGAACCATCAGATTTCATCAAAAATATCTTAATTTGTGTTCCGAAAATGAACAAAGGTCTTACGGGTGTGGAACGACATGAGGGTGAGTAATTAATGACACAATTTTTCATTTTTGGGTGAACTAACCCTTTAATACAGTTACGTTCACACACACACTGTGTGTGTGAGTGTGTGAGTGTGTGTGTGTGTGTGTGTGTGTGTGTGTATGAGTACGAGTGAGGGTGTGTCTGTGTGTGTGTGTGTGTGTGTCCGTCTCAGTTCCTGTGTGATTTCCTGTTCAGTATACAGTGCACAGAATCATCTCATCAACTATTAATGCTGTGACAGATCAAGTGTGTTTATCACTGCAACACTGTGGAGAAAAGATGTGACCACGAGTTGAATTTGACACTCATGTAAAGCAAAATATGCAGTGTAGCAAATCTCAACTGCCTGATTTTTTTATTTCATTGTAAAATGTAACTATATTATCACACAGCTTTTTATAAAAAACGGTCCAGCTTTATCTGCTTACATGTAGCATTTGCTATATAGTATATACTGTGTACTTTATGTACTATAGAGCAAATCTCAACTGCTTGATTGTTTATATCATCACAAAATGTAACTATATTATCGTCCAGCTCTAATCTGATAAATGCGACTATATAGCATGAAGATATTAAGATTTTATAAACATTAACAACATGATTTTCTGTATAAAGCTGCTTTGAATCGATGTGTATGTTGCTTGACTAAAGATCATCCAACTGGTTCTCATTCAGGAATTCACATTAGACATCAAGGGACCCAACACATTAAATAAAATCAAAAATTGTGATTTATTAATTAATATGAACTACACACAGTGACAATTTGACAGTTTTGGTCTGTAAATGTCTCCTGAATTTCAATGGATTCATTCTCTCAAACCATCTGTGTCATGAGTGGACGTGTGTTTAATGACATCTGGGGTGTGTTTTCATTTTAGTGTTGATGTTTTTTGAGGATGAGGGCGTCACACAACCTGACTGATTTGACAAGCTTCTACCAGATAACACGCGACCCTGACATCAGCAACAAAAGAGACGGCAAGTGTTTTCTCCTTTCACTCTCGTAAAAATGCATGAGTATAAAGGTTGTGGCATTTCATAATTTGGATGTGACATTTTTTTCTGCAACTCAAAACCCTTAAAACAGTATGGTAGCTTGTTTCCGGCACAGAATTAAAAAAAGTTAATTGTGACTTTTTGTCTCACAGTACTTAAAACTACAAGAAAAAGTCAAAATTGCGAGATAAAAAGTTGCAATTACCTTTTAGCAGAAACAAGCTTCCATAAAACAGAGCAGAAACCATCAGTACAGAATCACTGAAGCAAGCAGAACCATCTCTCTCTCTCTCTTTCTCTCTGACTCAACATAACACAACTGTAACCACTTCAGAGGCTAATTTATCATCCTGAAGGTGTGAGTTCCTGTTTCCTCACCATGATAAATCAAAATGAGTTCTGTAAGTGTTGCACTCTATATAAACATGTAAATTACACTTTGAATTAATCACCGTCTGCAAACTATCATCTCACTCACTTTCTCCCCTTATTCACATTAGAGATGGAGCAGCGAGCCAGTGATGGAATCGGCCGTGCAGTGGCTGCAAGTGTCATTTATCATTGTCCTGTGTGAGCGCATCGTCCCCGGTGGGTCAGTCTTTTCATCCACTGCGGTCTATAGGAAGAGTCACAGCATGGGGGAAATAGGACAGAGCCGAGGGGAGCGGTGCACTGGTTCACCATCATGATGCACATATAGACTCCCGTCAGCTGACCACTTCACATATAAAACAGTATCACACACATTCACAGTGGTATGGAAGCTCGTTTCCACCATGGAATAGGAAAATAAAAAAGGTAACTATGACTTTTCATCTCACAGTTTTGACATTTTTTTCTTGCAATTCTATTAAGAAAAGTCTGAATTGTGAGATAAACAGTTGCAATTACCTGGAAACAAACAAGTAAAAAAAAAAAAAAACAACTGCAAAATGTAAACTCAGAATTCTGAGGGAAAAAAACTCTGAATTTCGAGATGTAAAGCAGTTGTAAGAAAAAAGTCTAAATTGTAAGATATAAACTCACATTTTTAAGTTAAAAAAAAGTACAAATTGTGAGATATAAACGGAAAATGGGGGCTCGTCCGGGATATTCCCAAGAAACACGGGACTGAGAGGTCATCCTTCATCACAGGTAAGTTGTTTTAATGATTTCCTGTGGTGGTAGGATTGATTGATGTCATCTCATAATAGGTAGTGTTGGCGTTGGATGGAGCTCTAAGAGTTAGTCCAGGAAGATTTCTCTGTATGGGTACTTTTTAAATGCACAGCTACCTGACAGATATTTTGGCTATCCCTCCGGTGCGAGGAAGATCCGTACAGATCCGCTCTGACAGAAAACAAATTGTTGATGGAGAATGTACCACACTTGATCTGTGTCTGCTTGGTCATTCTCGTGAGATCTCACGCTGCTGCTGTGTGGCAGGGGTTGAGGCGCCTGTTTCTAAACTGATGATGACTGAGACTACAAATATTCTACCTATGATTGAGATTTTATTCTAACAGTAAAAAGTTGCAATTACCTTTTTAATTTTATTTTTAATTCTGTGGTGGAAAGATAAAAACACAATTGTGAGACTCAAAATTCCAAGAAAAAATGTCAGAATTTTGAGACAAAAAAGCACAAAAACAAAAAACAAACAAACAAAGGGAAAATTCAAAAAAATGCCAGATGTAAACTTGCAATTGTAAGAAAAAAAAAGTGTGAATTGTGATTAAAAAGTCGCAACCTTTTTGATTCCATTGTGGAAAGAAAAAAAAGACAAAATTGCAACAAAATATATATATCCCTGAATCGTCAGATGTAAAAATGTCTGAATTGTGAAAAAATGTCTGAATTGTGAGACATAAACTCAAAATTCTGAACTGTTATATCTCACAGAATTGAGATATAAAACAATTTTGAGTATAAATAAAAAGTACAAATTGTGAGATATATACTGAGAATAGCTAATTCTGTGAATAAAAATCAGAATTGCAATAAAAAAAGTTGCAATTACCTTTTTAATTTTTTATTCTGTGGTGGAAAGATAAAAACTGAATTGTGAGACTCAAAATTCCAAGAAAAAAAAGTCAGAATTTTGAGATGTCAACTCAATTCTGAGTAAAAAAAAAATCACCAGAATTGCCAGATGTAATCTTGCAATTGTAAGAAAAAAGTCTGAATTGTGATGGTCACAATTATCTTTTTAATTTTTTATTCCATGGTGGAAAGAAAAACAAAAACAAAATTGTGAGATGTAACCTAGCAATTATGAGTATAATTTGTGAGATATAAACACACAAATCTGAGGAAAAAAGTCCTGACTTTTTTTTTTTTTTTTTTTTTTTAATTATTCCAAAAAAAAAAAAAAGAGTATGTGTGTGGGGGAAAAAAGCACATTAGAATTGTGATAATTCGCAATTTTGAGTAAAAAAAAAAAAAGGCAATTCACCAGATGTAAACTTGTAATCATAAGAAAAGTCTCAATTGTGATTAAAAAGTTTCAATTACCTTTTTTTTTATTATTCTGTGGTGAAAAGAGAAAAAAAAACAGAATTGGGAAATGTAAACTCATAATTCCCCCTAAAAAGAGTTAATAAATGTATAATAAATGTCAAAAGAGATATAAATTGTTAGAAAAAAAGAAGAGAGAACTGTGAGATAAGTCTCAATCACCTTTTTAATATTTTTCTTCCATGGCGGAAACAAGCTTCCATAGAACAAGGTATTTAAAGCATGCTTGAAAAATCAGCAAATATTTCATAAACTTTGCATTGCCTTTTAAAAATGTGTTTAAAGTCAGCATAAAATACATTCACTGGACAGCAAGTGTGTTTGAAATTTTTTTATTGAAAGACAATGTCTGATTTACAACATGCAAGCAGAACAGTGAATCTTAAACACGACTCAGGAGAGTTCATCGTGACAGAAAACACAAACAGATCGCTGACAAAGACTTGGATCATGCTAGAGTGAATCAAATCAAACAAAATAAAACAAAATACAGTCGTTTCATCTGTTGAGTATAAGGCTGTACAGCAGCTTCAATCTCTGCATCATCTATTATCATCTCATTGACCCTCTTATATCTGATCCGTGACACTCACGGCACCAAACCCAGTTAAAACATGACAGAAAACCCACAGAGGTGGTGCGTTTTCATCATAATTCTATTTTCTCAAGATAACACTTATGTCAAGATCACTGGAAAAACAAACCACGACCTTATGAAAACAAGGTGGAAGTATCATAATGCCTGGCCTCTGTGTTTGGAAACAATCATTTTTGCAATTTCATTTGATGCCACTTTCATTGATCATCTGCATTACTGTGAAGCCCAGCTTTACTGCTACATGCACTGCTTCTTTCAGCTCTATTTGTTGTTATTAATGTTGGTTTTGCAGACAGTCTCGTTGTAAACGATTGTGTTTAAATGTAAATTCACGTGTCCTCCTGTGTTTTGCTGTTGAACTGATGAATCTGCTGTGTGTGTTTCAGACAGTTCGCTGACACTAGCAAACTCACTAACCTTAAGCCAATCAATCTCTGTGATGTCAACACCAGAATTGGACATTTGATTGATGGTATCAAAGCCATCTGTGCAACAACAGGGAGCCGTGCGTGTTTGAGTGCACTATTTCTGAATGGGTTCAGTGCTTTCGTCAGTCAGCTGTAGAGTCGATGCTGCAGTAATTAAAGAAACAAATCAATATTCATCAGAAATGCTGCCCACATTCACACTGCAGCTCGATCCGGTGTCACTCCTCTTCTGAGTGTTTCATCTGTTCACAGTTATTTACAGTAGTGACAAACACATTCTACAACCCAGTTCACTTCTTTAAAACAAAACATAACTGAACTGGTAGTGACAAACGTATTTTCATTATATCTGTGTGATTTACACAATGTGACTTAAGTGTTTTTTAAAGAAGCCTCTTTTGCTCACCAAGGCTGTATTTATTTGATGAAAAATACTGTAAAAAAAGTGAAATATTATTACAATGTAAAACAGCTGTTTTCTATGTGAATATGTAGTAAAATGTAATTTATTCCTGTGATCAAATCTGAATTTTCAGCATTATTACTCCAGTCTTCAGTCACATGATCCTTCAGAAATCATTCTAATATGATGATTTGCTGCTCAAGAAACATTTCTGATTATTATCAATGTTGAATACGGTTCATATTTTTGTGAAAACCGTGATACATTTTTTTTTTAAGGATTCTTTGATGAATAGAAAGTTCAAAAGAACAGCATTTATTTGAAAAAGAAATCTTTTGTTACATTATAAATGTCTTTAATGTCACTTTTGATAAATTTAATGTATCTTTGATTAATAAAAGTATTACATTTCTTAAAAAATATCTTTTGAACTGTAGCGTTTAGAAGAGTAGCTGGAGAATCGCACTGAGAAAGGATTCATTTTTCTCTCCACCATATTTCTTTAGTCCATAATGTACTTAAATGAATAGAAATGTTTTTAAATAATAGAAGAGTTTGATGAGTGTCTCATGCTTGAGGTCTCATTACATCTGTCATGAATCTCAGCTCATCTCTTTTGATCTGAAACGTGGAGTCTTGTTCAGATGATCTGCCTGAACTCAGAATCTGAATCAGTAGATTTTGCAGAGTCTTTCATAAAGGAATGAAATAAAAACATTCAGCTGTCAAAAAAGCTGCATCAGAGTTCAGAGCTATACAGTAAGTCCAGATAATATAACTGAAAACATGACCTTCAGTGTTTGAAAGGACAAAGATAACAATGCAGGAGAATCGAGATATCGTGGACATACTTGTAAAAGTGGATCCTTACAAAACCGTTGGCAGAGTTCAGCCCTTGTACTTTTTGCTTGTTTGTCTGTTTGCATTCAGACTTTTTTCCCCCTTCATTTTGAAAATAATATCACATGTGTTATGCTAGGTTCAGACTACATGATATCAGCCCGATCTGTTTGATGTAGTATTTCATGATGATTCATAAATGACAATGGCCGTCGGGAAGCAAGAATCAATCATTTTATCTTGTATAGTGTGTCATAGTGGATGACAACTGCGACGTTTCCCGACAGACAGACTAGCATGTTTAATGTTTTTCGGTCCTCCATGACGGGTTCTGTCACATCTGTGACTTTAACCAATAGAAGCTCTACCGTACACAGCTTTCAAAGATGGCAAGCGATGATTGGTCAGGAAGCAAAGTGTAGTCTGCCATGTTTCTTGTCCACAACACGACAACAATTTAGGAGTCGTAACAGACAAAAATATTGTGTAGTCTGAACTCAGCATTTTACTGCAAAAAATGATCTTCTTCCTCAGTGTTTCTGTCTTGTTTTCCAGCACAAATATCTGAACATTTTTAAATCAAGATTCATTTACTGGAGAAGAAAAATGACAGTATTAAAGGGTTAGTTCACCCAAAATGAAAATTCTGTCATTAATTACTCACCCTCATGTCGTTCCACACCCGTAAGACCTTCGTCCAAAAAAGCAAAATAACGACTTTATTCAACAATATCTAGTGATGGGCGATTTCAAAACACTGCTTCATGAAGCTTCGAAGCTTTACGAATCTTTTGGTTCGAATCAGTGGTTTAGAGCGCCAAAGTCACGTGATTTCAGTAAATGAGGCTTCGTTATGTCATAAATGTTTTGAAATTTCAATAGTTCATGCGACTTTGGCAGTTTGATGCGCGATCCGAGCCACTGATTTGAAACAAAAGATTCACAAAGCTTCATGAAGCAGTGTTTTGAAATCGCCCATCACTAGATATTGTTGAATAAAGTCGTTTTGTTTTTTTTTGGTGCACAAAAAGTATTCTCATCACTTCATAACATTAAGGTTGAACCACTGTAGTCACATGAACTGTTTTAAATATGTCTTCAGTAACTTTCTGGGCATTGAAAGTGTTAATTATCTTGCTGTCAATGCAGGCCTCACTGAGCCATCGGATTTCATCAAAAATATCTTAATTTGTGTTCCGAAGATGAACGAAGGTCTTACGGGTGTGGAACGACATGAGGGTGAGTAATTAATGACAGAGTTTTCATTTTTGGGTGAACTAACCCTTTAAAGTCCCCCTGTAGTTAATAATTTTATCCCTTAAAACTATTCTCTCCCTTGCCTCATTTAGTATACGCGGTTCTAAAAATATGCAAATTAGCCCCACTTCCACCTACTCACACCAGCTCAGAGATCCACTCGTTGACGATCACACTTTGACATGATTGGTTACAAGGTAGTTTGTGACTTCAGAAACAGTGATTTTTAAACCGCGTTTTTGAGACAAAAATGTGGATTTTTTTGAGAAAATCCTCAGCAATGGTGTTGAGTTATAAATTTGCACATGGTTTGTCTTAAAGCATATTAAAAACACGACATAGACATAAACAACATTAAAAACTTGATTTTCACCGCAGGAGGACTTTAAGACTTATTTACTGAAAAATGTGTAAAAATGAAGCGAGTTTAAGCTTAAAACAAGTAAAATAATAATATTTGTTTTCCCTTTACTACATATATTTGTTCTTCTTTTAAGTATGAAGTCACTTAATTTTGATACATTTTTCATTAAACTTAATATCTTGAGTTATTTTGCTTCTCCAGTAAATGTATCTTGATTTAAGAATGTTTAGATATTTGTGCTGGAAAACAAGACAAGAAACACAGAGGAAGAACATCAGTTTTTGCAGTGAAACACCTGATTGGTTTGCATTGAGTCTGATTTTCTGTCGGATTTCTTGAGTATCTGTGCAAATGTTGCAGTAAAGGAGACTCTGAAAGTCCAGTAACAGATGCTCAACATTCATGTGTCATGTATGCAGTGTTGGGGAGAAACTAACTTAACTAAAAGCAGCAGTGCTACTTAATTAACTACATTTGTCAGTAGTTCAGCTGTTAAAATTGATTTCCCCCCCAACAAGTATCAGTGTTGAGTGACAAAATGCAACATCACTTTTTTTTTCTGTCACATTGTATTGCACATGCAGTGATAGATGCAGTAAAACATTAACACATTCAAACTATTTAGTGAATTTCTGAGCTGTTTTCAGCTCACTTGTATACATTACTCTAGCAAGAAAGTACTAAAAATTAACAGTATTTTAGACATGGTTTATTTAAACGTATTGCGGTAATGCCATTCTTCCAATGAATTCTTACCATGTACATATCATGGTATATGATTAGAAATTATTACCATGGCATATATTGAAGTACTATTGTAGTACCATGGTATGGCCACAGTATGGACAGTTTTAGGATAGTATTAGTGGTAACACTTTTCTTGAACCCTTTATATATAATGCATTATGAATGTATATTTAATGCATTCATTATCCCTTATAATGCACCTTATAATAATTTGTATGATCTTATTAATAATTGTAACCACAGTTATAATACTTATCCATTCATTGTTACACATTACAAAATATAATGCATTAAAACACAAGACAAACAACCAATTTCAGATGGAAGTAAATCTGCAAATATAATGCATTTTAACTTACAATTATTTACGAAAATATATAATGCATTACAATGCACAATATGAATGCAATATACATAAAGGCCTCGGTAAAGTGTTACTGTATTAGTTGTATAAAATAATTGATTTGCAAATTAATCTATAAAACTTTTGCTAAAATGAAAATAATATTTTAAAATTTATCGCACTTATGCGTCAAAGTAGTCCGGTACTTTTTGTTAGTAGCTTCTGTTGCACACTGCAAAAAAATCATTTTCATTGCAGTACAAATATCAAAACATTCTTATTTAAAAATAAAACTCTAAAAGTCTTGTTTTCTGAAAAACTGATCAAAATTAAGTAAATTTACACTTAAAACAAGGAAATAATATCAGCACTTTTTTTTTTTTTTTTTGCAGTGTAGTGAACTACTTTTTGAGAAGGTAGTTTGTAGTTTTATAGCTTCTTCCCCAACACTGTTTCAGTGTTTTTCTGTAACTTCACCAGTGTCTCTCTGTCATGCATGAGCTGCAAAATTTAATGCTGGGTGAACGCCATTTAGACTAAAAGTTTAGATGCCAACATTCAGAAAACGTAAATTCATTCAGCCAGAGTACACGAGCGACAGAGGATAGATTGGCACACGTCTCGAGTGTGTTTGCAATCACATCGGACATACTTTGTTCTCAGGAATGGGAATTTTGGTGAACGAGCTCCGTTCATTGGGATGCTCCTCTGTTTTAGGTGGGACGGTTCCAGCCGCGGGGATCCGTGCGGCGATGGCGGACATCTCCCCCGTGTTGCTCTCATTGGTCATGCCTGCGCGTTCGGTGGTCTGGTTGATGTTGCCCTCGACGATGGTGACGTCACTGCAGCTCAAGAGCTGAACCAGACACTTCCTGAACTGAGGAGATCACAAGGAAGAATTACTGGATTATACTGTAGTCACCATTAAAAACAAAATGGACAATTCCTGTTTTTTTTTATGGAATATTGCAATGTATGATTTATTGGTGCACATCATTGTTTCAGATTCATGTGTCTCATAATCTTGAATCAGAATAACTTCCATCGACATCTCTTCTCTTCTCTTCTCTGATGACGAGGGCGGGGCAACCTGTCACTCACATGAGATCCACCAATAGCAAAACACAACCATCCAATCAATTCCCCACGGACAAAATCAGTCAACATTTGTTCTTGTTCCAGAAGCCGTTTCACTTGGATATATGATACAATAGGGAAGAAAAGACAAGTGCAACTTCCGATTCATGCCAACTTTAAACATTTTACCTCTCATCTGAGCTAGAAAACATACTTGAAATTAATTTTACCTCCAATGAACATCAGCAAAACTCAAGATTAGGGCTAAAGTTGTAAGTAATTTCCTTAAGGAAATGTGTTTTTGGTTCCAAAGACAAGACACTACAGGTGAATAGGGGAACATTTAACTAATAGATGTCTCTGTACTGATTAATCACAGTACATTAACTCAGTTGTTTTCTAACTTTTCTGAAATATGTTTAAAAATTCAAATTATGCATTATGTAGTTAAATATGTAGTTATTTGCATACATTTCCAGAACATAAATCTGGACATCGGATAAAGCCAGGTTAAAAATTCTTGTTTGATTTAGTTGACATATTAGAGTTAAAAGTTTTTACAGAGGGGATTTTCTCTTTTTATCACTCCATAAATCAGAAAATACTGTCAACAGACAGAGAAAAATACATATTTTAGGAATAAAATGTTACATAAATCAGTGTGAATGATATATGAACAAACCCCTCAGTAAAAACCTTTAGAATATGGTTAAGAATAAAACGGTAAAGTTTGGTGTATGTAAGTGCTGCTGAAGTGGAGAAAAAAACTCATTTAGAGAAAACGGACTTTAATTGAAATCTAAAGACACAAACAGATAAATTGCAATAAAATAAACAGTTAAATGTATATTTTTCACATTTTCTTTCCACTAGTGTAAAAGAAAACATGTTAGGAAGCAAAACAGAAAAATTGACCAGTGCATTAAAAAAAAAAAAAATCAATGGTCTTGCCTTAAATTAACAACCAAATATTGAGGCTTACATCCCACTGCTCAGAGTGAAGTTAAGTGGATTTACTAATGCAATCAGGCTACTAAACGAGCAGTGAAATGGAGTGTCAGTTGACGTGGCGCTTCGCAGCTGACGGCTGTAACTGTGTGCAACATGCTGTACAATTAGTCAATCATGATGAGGTCATAATTGCACAGTAATCATTAATTGTTTCCACATAGCCTGCGGCTAACATCGCCCTTCTCATTCTTCATTAGTCCCTAGTCATTAAACTACAGAGTCCGATAGACACTAATTAGTTTGTGACCTAAAGTCACCTGTTTGTGTCTCTTCAGTTCTAAGAATAAATCTTCACCAGTTTCAACCACATATCTTGGCTGTAGGTTCAAAATCTGAATTTTATCATTCAGTTCACTAAAAAATTACACTGTGCATAAATGTTCTTCATTCAAACATTTACTGGAGAAGCAAAATTACTAAAAGATGTATCAAAATTGAAGTAAGTTTTTGCCTAAAACTAGAAGAAATATCTGCTAATAGGCTAAGAAAATTAAGTTTATTTTTCTGACCCCACTGGCCAATATTTTTTCTTGTTTTATGCATAAACTCAATTTTGATAATTTTTTCAGAAAACAAGACTTAATATCTTAACTTCTTAATTAAATGCATCTTGATTTAACACTCTAGAAAATGCTGGGTTGAAAATGGACAAACCTAGCAATTGGGTTAAATGTTTGCCCAACCTGCTGGGTAGTTTTATTTAACTCAACTATTGTTTAAAAATGACTGTATTGCTTGCTTAAAATGAACCCAAAGTATGTTGGAAATGAACATGTATTAATAAGTTTAATGAATAATAATTAAACAATAAACATGTATTAAATTGCTTATTAATAAATGTTCACCTTTTGATTATTATTGTTGCTTCTAGTAATTATGTGTCTGATTTTTAATTTCCAACCCATTTTGGGTTCATTTTAAGCAAGCAATACAGTCATTTTTAAACAATAGTTGGGTTAAATAAAACCCTAACCCTAACCCTAACCCTAACCCTAAACATTTAACCCAACCACTGGGTTTGTCCATTTTCAACCCAACTTGGGTTGTTTTTAACCCAGCATTTTTAGAGTGTAGACTTTGGTGCCTCTGTGATTGGTGTTTTACTAATTACTTTTGGGCATTACTAATATTGCCTTCTCAAAAATATTACCTACTTTTTTATACCTACATTCATTTGTAACCCGTTGAAGAACTGAATCAAACTGACAGAGCAGCTGCCTCAAATCAAATTCATCTGATGATTGACATGTTATTTATCTAACAGATGACTGTCACTGTGACAAAAATCACAAGCAAGCAAGCATGTTGTGTTGTTGTGCACGTATTTCTGCAGGTTTCTGAATTGGAGCCTTATTCGTATATCTAGTGTGGACAGTATCCAGATGTCACCGTTTGAATGGAGGAAACCAGCAGCTAAACTGACAGCTCCAGCTCAGCAGGATGAGGGAAAGATGTGGCGCTGCCAAACACTTTACGTCCTATAACCTCCACAGCTGCTCAATAATTCAACATCTTCTCCTTTGGAGTGCACCGGTTTGAGGTCTGCAGGTATTTATTTATTTTTTATTTCAGTGATATAAGTCAAATGTGTCAGCTCTAGTGAAGCGATCTCATCCCACCATGACAGCTTTAGGATTTTTCTAAATCCATAAACTATGTCCTGTGCACTTCTCAAACACAGTATGGGAAAGCAACCTCAATCCTAAATGGAAACGTCTGGCTTGTGTAAGGACTTTTCTGCTTATTTCTGTCAGGCGATTCCTTCAAGGTCTTTCAGCTACAGTAACCTATTTACTTGTAACTGGGACGCGGGAAACCTTCTTGCTGTGCCTTGAGATCTTCATGCAATATTATGCTTAAGAGCAAAATTTAAGTACAAGCATCATCTCAAAATCACAGTTTAGCAAACTGCAACGGTATCCGTCTTGACTGAATGCTTTGACTGGTGCTTGGCCATACAGTAAAAGTAAAACTATTAAAGACATTTCTGTTAATTGAAATAAAGCTGGGATAACATAAAATAAAATGTATTAGTTTAGTTACTTGAAAAACTCAAACTAAATGACAACTAGAAATGCTGCCTTGGCAATAAACAGTGGAAGCACTAAAATTTTTAACTGGAAACTAAACTAAAACTGAAATAAAAATAAATTGAACCTAAAGCAATATTAAAAAAAAAAAACTAACAAAATGACAAAAGCACAATGAAATTAGTAAAAATTTTACTAAAATTAACATGAAAACGAAAAATATAAAAATAAAAAGCTAATTCAAAATAATAATAGAACTATAATAAAACTAAAAATATAGCTGCAAGCAGCAATTATGGGGTCAAGCCTAATAAGGGCAGAAAAGGAAATATTTGTGGACATCTGTGATCATGAGGTTAAGATAAAGCTGTTTAAATTACATCAGTTAAAGCACTTATAACATAATAACATGGTTTACAACTTCTGAGCAGTAGGTGGCGCTGTGATGAAACTCTGCATGCACCCTCAAGTCATGCCTGTGATGACATGTATTGCATTATATCTCTTGACCACTAGGTTGTGCTGACCTAAAACTTTACAGGTCCTCTCAGAACATGGCCTCAATGAATCATACTGAGTTTTGTAACGATACGTTTATGCGTTCATAAAAACAGCATTTTATGACAAAATTCAAAATGGTCAACGCCCAAAATGGCCGACCAAAGAAAATTGGATATCGTTCAACTCAGCATGCCTCAAGGAATCTATGGAGACCATCCTCATGATTTTAGGACAAGGCATTCAAAAGTTATAAGCAAAAATCGCCATCTTTCCTATCTTGGCACCAGTAGGTGGCACTGTGACGATACTGTGCATGTACCCCCAAGTAATCCTGTAATGACATAATACCAAGTTTGGTGTCAGTACACCAAATCATTGCAATGATACAGCATCAAATCCATTTTGTGTGACGTCATAGGGTGCATTCAAATCAGCATGAGCCATGGAATCAGAGGGAAAATTTGGGAATTTTGTTTCTAGGACTTACGCGACAAAAGTTATGAGCATAAACATGAGTGAATATTTGAACTGTTGGTGGCGCTAGAGGGTTTGAGGTAGAGACTCCAAATTTGCTATGGCAACATTTCAGATTGTCTTCTATCCGTGTGCCAAATTTCATAACTTTTTACCATATAGTTCCATAGAATCAAGAGCGGAAGAAGAATAAGTAAAAACAGCAGACAGTGTCATTATTCAGATCAGTTCAGTTTAATGTTGAATCAGTTTAGTTCAATAACTGTGTTGATGTTGCAAAGTTTTATAGTCAAAGTCATTATTCAGCTCAACTCAGTTCTAGTTTTGTTCTCATCTGATATTGTTAGTGCAGATAAATCAATAATATTAACACACACTATTTGTCTTGAAAAAATTTTTATAATTAGCTGATTTTTTAATCGTATCATTGTGTCTATTCCTGTTTGAATTGCATATTGATGGAATATTGATAGGAAATGTTTGTGGTCCAAATCCAGTTACTGGTAGAAACACTGAAAATGCACAAAAAGTTTCATCTAATGTTGATGTAAAGTATTTGAGTAAATGTAATTATTTGCTGTGTCTTTTTGGCTACTTTGTAGTTGTACTGAGTATCAAATATATGGCCAACTTTTACTCTCTACTTGACTACATTTTTAAACAGGTAAATGTACTTATTACTCCAATACATTTGTGATGAGTAATGCAATTACACATTACATTATGCATGGCACCTAACTTTTTCTGCAGCAGTATTTTTCTGCTATAAAGAAGTGATATCGCCATCTAAGGGCACTGAAGGTACTATATCTTGTGCTTTTACCTTTACTCACCCAAAACTTGTCAACAAGGCGACTTTACTTGAATGCAGCCGCTGATGAGGCTGAAACCAGCACATCCAGTGCAGAGACTTTGACTTAGTTATTTTTACTTAACATTATTTTATTTATCCGCTATATTGACAAGACCTTTTTAATGGATATTGATTTACTTATGGCCTTTTTGTGCACTTGAGAGTTTGTAGACGTTTAAGAGGTGTCGACCTTGATTTATTGCAGTATTGAGGTGTTCAGTTTTATTTTGATTTTAGAAAATAAACATGATTTCTCATCTTACAAATCAACTGTTTCTTATTTTCACCGGCATGTCTCTCAGGTGTTGAGGACTAGTGCATCTCTGAGCCTACATTCAGTACGAGTAAAATACTTAAGTACTGTTAAAATCAGATACTTTAAGACTTTTACTCAAGTCGTATTGGAATTGGTTACTTGTAACTTGTAATGACATCAAGTATGGTTTTTAGGTACTCTTTACACCTCTGAATATCATTGAAATCAACATTAAAGTCAGATGTTTAAAGCACCTTTACCCACATCTGACTTTCAAAGGAAGCAGAGTTGTGTTTCGGTTCATAAGCTTCTCTTGTGATCAAAAGATCAAGTTTAATTCTTTAGACGTTTGAACTGCTTTATTAAATGATGTATTTGTTTATAGAGCTTTGAGAGAGAAGAAGGAGTTTTCAGGGCAAGTCAATTCAGCTTAAACATCTTGCACTCACTTCACGCTGCATTTTACTTGTCATTTATTGATGATCCATTTATTATTTAAGATGAAGCTGACAACTAACTACACCAATCAAAGGGTGAGTTTGTGTAACGCTGTCGCTCTGGTCTCTTCTGATGTTCTAATAATATATGGTGATGAAGATCAACCGCACATGACTACTGCCTATTCAGTTGTGTTTCCAAAAACAAACCTCTGCAATATGTGTGGTTAAAACTCAGAGCTGATAATCAGAAGTTGCAGGTTTGATTCTCGTAAGAAACAACCATCACCTTCAAGCTCAGGGGTTCATTTATGACAACAGCTTCATTCTCCTTTAAATTGAATTACTAACAAATAGTCAAGATTTATCAGACTGAATGTGTCATTTAGCTTATAGTTTCAGCTAAAGTAGTAACTCTCCAGCACTTTTCAATCATGACACTAGCAACACCAAGGTCATGGGTTCCATTCCCAGGCAATGCATGAACTGATAACATGTATACCTTGAATGCATAGTCGCTTTGGATCAAATGCATGAATGTAAATGTCACCTGTTTGTTCATGAACACATAGATGATGGGGTTGTAGACGGCCGCTGTTTTAGAGAAGAACGCTGGAACGGCTGCCAGTCGAGGATCCAGGTGAATGCTGGGATGGGCCGTAACCACAATGGAGAAGGCAGCGTAGGGAGTCCAGGCCACCATGAAGGCCACGATCAT
Source organism: Hypophthalmichthys nobilis (assembly GCA_037950665.1). NCBI lineage: Eukaryota > Metazoa > Chordata > Actinopteri > Cypriniformes > Xenocyprididae > Hypophthalmichthys > Hypophthalmichthys nobilis. The sequence goes on along the minus strand of CM075477.1, from coordinate 30,630,396 downwards.
CACAACCACCATACGGGTCACCTGGCGCTCCGGTTTCCTGGCATTACCCAGCCTGCCGTGAGTGTTGGACACCTGCACAGATACATGTAATGTGTGTTGACAAAATAATTAGTATCACGGCTATATTTGATGATGGTAACAAATATCAAGTCAGCTTTATTTCTACAGCGCTTTATACAATACAGACAAAGTATTTCACCCCCAGCTCTTAATGCATCGTGTTATCTTCTGGAGCATCAGTGAATGTTTGAACCTTTTTTAATAGTTGTGTTTGAGTCCCTCAATTGTCCTCAGTGTGAAAAGATGGATCTCAGAATCATACAGTCACTGCTGGAAATGGTTCAAATATGCAAAAGATGCTGGAAAATCAAAGAATCTGCAGGACCTGGAGGATTTTTCTGAAGAATATTGGGCAGTTTAACTGCTCAGGACAAACAAGGGACTCATGAACAACCATCACAAAACATAAAAACAGTCATGGATCATCCAGGTAATGACACACTGTATTAAGAATCAATGGTTCACAAACTTTTGAACGGGGTCATTTTAATAAATTCAGCTATTTTTTTGTCTTGTGGACTATTTGTAAACATCTGTTATGTAAAATATCTTACTCAGGACAGTACTAAATAAAAAATAACATGCATTTTGTATGATCTCTTATTTTGTTAAAATTTTTCACATTTTCACAGATTCTGCACTGTGTAAAAATAACCCAGCTAACAAAATTATGTTCCAAGAACGTTTTGCTAAAGTTTTGAAAACATTATTTCTAAATGCTCCCTGAATGTTCAAAAGTCCAGTTTTTTGAATGTTTTGTTATATGAAAGTTATGGGAACATTCCATTTTATTATTCTTCAAACATTATGGGAACGTTACTTTTGAATGTTCTCTGAACGTTCTGAAACAAATAGTAACATAAAAAATGTTAGATGAACATCAAACATTACAGAAAAAAACACTCAATGACTGATGTATAAATAATGTTTTTGTGCTAACATTTTGAGAATATTATTAAGACTTGAATGAACGTTCTATTAATGTTACTGGAAGAACGTTTGTTTGTAACTTTGAGAGAACCCTGTCAGAGCATTCTAAGAACACTCCCTGTTCTGTAAATAGTATGTAGTATCAACACTGTGTCAGTGATCAGTTTGCTGTAATGATAGTGAGAAAGCACACTGGGATCATTAGGATTCAGTGAATCACACATCTAGGCGTCTAATGAGCTGCTGAGCTCCAGATGTTGTGGAGCGACTGACCTTTCTCAGCTTCCTGATCAGTTTGCAGTAACAGACGACGATCACTCCCAACGGAAGAATGAAGCAGGTGGTGAAGAAAGTGATGATGAAGGTGTGGTCGTGGAAGTTTCCCGAATACCTGCAGAGGGACAAAATCAGTGAGCAAAGCAAAGTTCTGATTAAGAGAAAGCTTTCTTATCAATCCTTCATTTTTATTAAAACTAACAGATTTAGACTTTCTTTTTTTCTTATATACAGGGTCACATTAAAACAGTCTAGAAACTGGAAACTTTAAATAAATGTATTCTAGTGTTTAACTTTGATTTGAGGTGTTTGTACGTGCAAAAGTTTTCGCCCCAATGCCAGGCTGTTGCAAATGGACACTTGATGTTCTGAGTTGTCTTTGTTTCATGATTTGAAGTGTTATTTATGGAAGCTTGTTCCCACCATGGAATAAAAATATAAAAATGCAACTGTTGTGTGACTTTTTATCTCACAATTGCGAGAAAAAGTCAGAATTGAGAGTTTCTATCTCATAATTCTGACTTTTGTTTCAATTGCAAGTTATAAAGTATAAATTGCAATTTTGAGAAAAAAAGAATTGTGAGATATAAACTTTTTCTCACATTTGTGAGTCTCTCACAATTTAGACATTTTCTCAGAATTTTGGCAGTTGCAAGAAAAGCAAGTTTGTATCTCACAATTCTCACTTTTTTCTCAAGATTCTGAGATATTAATAGTTATAAAGTCTGAATTGCATGATGGTCATTTAAACAAACTCCTCACAGTAAGTAATTCCTGCACGTTTGTGTAACTATGGAAGCTTGTTTCCACCACTAAATAAATAAATAAAAGGTAATTGCGACTTTTTATCTCACAATTCTTTTTTTTTCTTGCAATTGCGAGTTTGCTTCTCACAATTCTGACTTTTTTCAATTGCAACATTGCAATTGCAAGTTATAAACTCAGAATTGCAAGATATAAAGTTACAATTCTAACTTTTTCTTGCAACTGCGAGTTTTTATCATGCAATTTGAATTTATAACTCGAATTATTCATTTTTTTTCTCAGAATTTCGAGATATAATCATAATTGTGAGTTATTAAGTCAGAGAAAAAATGTGAGAAAAAATCAGAATTGTGAGATAAAAAGCAATTACATTTTTAAATTTTTTATTTCATGGCAATATATATATATATATATATATATATATATATACACACACACACACTACCAGTCAAAAGTTTGGACACGATAATAAGATTTTTAATGTTTTTAAAAGAACTGCATTTTTTTTAATTACAAATACAGTAAAAACAGTAATATTGTGAAATATTATTACAATTTAAAATAACTGTTTTCTGTTTGCGTAATTTATTCCTGTGATCAAAGCTGAATTTTCAGCATCATTACTCCAGTCTTCAGTGTCACATGATCCTTCAGAAATCATTCTAATATGCTGATTTGATGCTCAAGAAACATTTTTTTTTTTAAAGTAGGTCTAATTGTGACTTTTTATGTTAATGCACATCCCATTGTGAATATGAAAGTCCCAGTTTAATATAAAGCAAAATGCAGAGTGTAAATAAAAGGGGGTCAAAATAACTATGAGCCAGTGACAGAAAGAGGGACAAACACAACCTGCTAGTTACACTAGTTACATGGTTGCTATTTACAATGTCTACGTGAATACATGAACACAGTCCAGGTGTTTAAACTTCTGAAATGATGCCAGTTAACTAGTGGGATATTTTTGTTTTTTCACATGATTGTGCAAGTCTTGTGATGATTGTGCACTCTCAGAAAAAAAGGTACAAAAGTTGTCACTGGGACGGTACTCTTTCAAAAGCTACTAATATGTACATTTAAGATATGCCTATTTATGTATACTCTAATATGCACATTTAAGGTACTAATATGTACAGTCAGAGCTTTTGTACCTTTTTTTTTTTTTTGAGAATGTATAATATATATACATTTACTTGACATGCCAAAACTAGTCACATGCCGTCTGATGTGTAATGTGACATTTGTATTTCTGACCAGAAGAATAAAACTGCTAAAACTGTGGATATTTCTCTTTTTCATGGCCTATTTTTCAGTCACTTCTCACTAAAGCACATGATGATGTGTGAAGACAGAAATGACAAAGGTAAAATGGAGTATGAACAAACAGAAATCCTGGTGAGTATTTCATATGGCCAAAATGAATTAGCATGTCAGAAAATTGCTGGCATTCATTGATAAAAGGACTAATTAGTAGAGAAGAGACAATAAATCTGAGATGGTTAATTAGCCTGCTGGTTTAGGCTTAAATGAGGAGGAAAAGCTCTCTTGGGTGAAAGTTTGACAAGCGCCATCCATTAAACTCATCCCACATTGTGGCATCCCTTGTTTGAAAATGAAAAGATTTTAGACAATTTTAGAAGATGTGCTTATGAAGAACCCGCAGAGATTGAAAGTGTCCTCTCTGAAACAAGCTTGAAAGATTTTAAAGAAATTCTGCCCACAACAAAATGATAATAATGACCCATAAAGGTCCATTCACACAATAGACAGTGATGATGTGACTGAAATAACATTGCCATGTGTAACTACCAGTCAGTGATATGAACTTATGAAGTGACATGAGCAAAAAAGTTGAGTTTAATTTTATGGAAATGAGCAGTAGTGCAATGCAGTGACTAACAAACGCCTACTAACTACCAACTCTACAGCGAATTGCTGACCTCCAGTGATATAATCGCTGTCAGTGTGAATACACCTGAAGAACAAGACTTTTTCGAACTAGCATACACTAGATATATGCTTAAAGCAGTGGCGAGACCAGAAATATTAAAATGAGCGGACCTTGGTGACTTCAGTGCCTACTCTCAAATTACATCATTTTACAATACATGGGATAAAAATTATTTGACAATTAAGATTAGTTAAATGTGATTTATTGTCAGCTGAGAGTTTCATGAAAACAAAATCTATTCATAGCCAATGAACAGAATAAGAACAATAAACGAAGATAAAGACTAGAGACTAGTGTGGAATTTTCTCACTCAAACCACTGCTTCCGATCGCTTTTAGAGGGAAAAGCTGCTCATAACTGCTGCTAGGATCAGCTTCTCAGTAATAACATACTGGTGATTTGGCAAACGATGTTGAGCAATGTAGCCAATCACAGCCATGTCTGTTAATTTCGCAACAGCCAATCAGAGGTGTTTAAGTTAGAATCCACTCACCGCTCAAAACGCTGGAGTTTTTCTTCAGTGCTGATTTCTGCATGCTCACGAATCCTCTCATTAAAACAAAGTGTAGGCATTATGTAAATAAGAGATTCACTGATTATAACGGAAATTTGTGATGAGTGACAGCTTTTTAGTGATTATAAAGAGTGCAATCTTTGCGCGCTTTCTAGGTGATATATAATCAATTGAGAATTTAAATAAATCTTTTGTTTTTTATGCTTGACCAGCAGCCATGTAGGCTACACACTGTTGGGTAATGTTAGTTAATGCACTACCATTAACATTAAGTAATTACAGCTTATAGGAAAGTGTCACTATGATCTTCATGTAAATGCAGTGTTTTGAGTGGAGGTAACATAGTTTGACATTGTTTTTTAAATGCAATTTAAAAACACATATATGCAAAAATCCTTGGTTGATGCATAATGTGTGCATGTACATTTTATTTCAAGATTTGAGATGAAAATGTATTGGTTACACTTTACAATAATGTCATATTTGTTAACAATTAGCTAACATGAACAATGAGCAATATGTGCTTTATATGTGTATGTATTAATCTTTGTTAACGTTAATGAGAATACTATAGTTCATTGTTCATGTTGGTTCACAGTGCATTAATATTAACAGACAACTTTTGATTGTAAATAAGTTTTAGTAAATGCTGAGGTTAACTAAAAGCTGCAGATTGTTTCGTTGTTAGTTCATGTTTACTTAACCTTATTGTAAAGTGTTACCAATGTATTGCATAAGGGAAATAATTTTTAGACTTTTATGTGCGCTAATCACCTTCTCTGGTTCATTTAAAAAGCCCCGCAGTGTGATAAATGACTGTTTAATTCCTCACCAGTTGGGTTCACAGGTGGTGCCGATCTTGCTGACAGTGTAGCTGCTCCAGCCCAGGACTGGCGGGATGGTCCAGATGAAGGAGAAGGTCCAAACAAACAGCAGACCCAGAGCCGCGTGTTTGCCTCGCAGACGGATGTTCCCCAGGGGCCGACAGATCACGAAGAAGCGCTCAAACGCCAGGACGGCCAGAGACCACAGAGCCACGATACCTGGAGATTCAGTCAGACTGATGAACACCAGAACAGAGAACATCCCTCCGTAACAGAGACTGAGAAAACCTTCATGAAATACTCTGTGAGTTATGAGTAATGTCTGAGATGAACTTTCATAAGGGTTTGCAGTTTCATAATTGATGCACTGTTATTGAACTAAACTGAATCAACATTGACCTGAATAATGACTCTATTGTCTTCTGTAGAGCAGCTTTATTGGCTGAAATTGAATGTTTTAGAATTGATGAACTGGACAGTTATTAAGCTAAATTGAATTAACATTGAACAGAATTGATCTGAATAATGACATTATTGTTTTCTGTAGAGCAGACGAAATTGAAGTTGTTTTATAATTTATGGATTTTGCAACACTGTTATTTTCCTCACTGTAAAAAAAGAATTGTTGGTTTAACTTAAAAAAGTAAGTTACCTGGTTGCCTTAAAATTTTGAGTTAATTGAAATGAAAAATTTGAGTTAATACAATGAAGGCGATTGGTTTAATCAGCAGAAACTCAAAATATTATGTTATCTGAACCACATTAATTATCTAAGTTGACAAAAGAAAAAATGTTGTGATAACAAATCATGAAAATTTTTTTTTTACAGTGAGCAGTTTATCTCTGTGAAGCTGCTTTGAAACAATCTGTGTTGTACAAAGCACTATAGAAATAAAGCTGACTTGACAGTGATGCATTAGAGTTCAAAACATTTCTGAAGACGTGCAACTTTTATGACTCAAATTGGCCACTTGCATTAAAATTTAAACAGGTAAATTCTCATTCACTGAGTTGATCGTCTTGTAAAGACAGTCTGACAACCAGAGAACGTCCTTTTCTTTCATTTATAATTTGTGTTGGGTCATTTTATTTTAATATATTTTATATTAATATTTTAAGTCCACAAAAAATTGAACTCGTTATCTCAAGATCTGAGATGAAACAAAATAATGAAAAGTGTCAATTCATGATTATGACTCTTGACAAGAACATTAAATCTGCTTTGTGCTATATAATAACTTGCAATAAAATAAAGTGGGTTTTTTTAATCATAAATGACCAGATGTTACATAACTGACCATTAATGAATAGCCACTAATAACATGACTACAGCATCACTGTGTAATCGATATGAAATCAGGACACTGACTTCTCGCTGCTTTACTGTACATCTGTAAAACACACGAGCTCACTGTAATATCACAATGACAAGTTTTTACTCTGACAATAATGTTCTTGAACTATTTATCGTCTCTTAAACATAAAACTCTTTAGCATTGCAGATTGATGTTATCAAATCAGGACATTTATAAAACTTCAGAATATCCATTTCCAGCATGATGTTCAAACAACATCCTAAATGAACAGTGAAAACAGATGAGACCTTTCAACCTCCATGTGTCACTAAACCATTTACACAACAAACTGTAGAAAGTCATTGCTGTGTGACTATTAAATCATGTAGCCATAATGATTAATAAAGAGCAATTACATTAAAGAGAATCAAAGACACTGAATGAATGATAATGCGGGTCTAAGAAGAAATGAATGGCAAATACTGACACCTGCAGTTCTTAAACAGATGTGAGAACAGAAGTTCATCTGGATTATTCTTTAACTACATGCATTTAAAATAGGCTACACTGTTAGTTTTATTATTATACTTCATTATATCATCCCTCAGGTTCTGAGATTGACTGAGGTCCCAGAGACCATAATGATGTTTAATTTTAAAATTAAAATGTATTTTTTTTAAAAATGCCCCTCTTTGATATAATTTTGCATCATAGATCATTATTTTCCTGTTTATATGGTGAAACTGCTTTGAAACAATATTGTATAAAGTGCTATATGCTGGGTTAAAAACAACCCAAATTGGGTTGTTACAACCCAGAGGGTTGGGTTAAATGTTTGTTATCAGTTTTATTTAACCCAACTATTGTTTAAAAATTACTTTATGACTGGCTTAAAATGAACCTAAAATAGGTTGGAAATTAAAAATCAGACACATAATTACTAGAGGCAACAATAATAATCAAAAGGTGAATATTTATTAATTATCAATTTAATAAATGTTTATTGTTTAATTATTATTATTAAACTTATTAATAAATGTTCATTTCCAACATATTTTGGGTCCATTTGAAGCAAGCAATACAGTCATTTTTAAACAATAGTTCAGTTAAATAAAACTACCCAGCACGTTGGGCAAACATTCAACCCAACCACTGGGTTCAAACAACCCAATCGCTGGGTTTGTCCATTTTCAACCCAACTCGGGTTGTTTTTAACCCAGCATTTTAAGTGTAGAAGTAAAGCATCCTTAATTCGTTTTAAATACGCAGACATGCACTTTTCATTAATATAACTTGTATTTAATACTGCAATGCTGCATTTATTTGGAGTCATTTGAACCCTGCGAAACTCTTTCGATTCTATTATTGTATTTTTTACAGAGAACTGGCATGAGTGAACTTCTACTGTGAGTACAATCTCAACACAAGCGAACATACATTTGATTTATTCATATTTGTTATATCTGGGATTTCTGAAACCCAAACAAAAGTAATGACATGCATGCAGGACGTCTGAAGCATGCGATCGAGCTGAAAGTGTTCGAGGGTTTTGGAAATGTTCAAATGAATCGCTCAGAAACCAAACCAAAGCTCATATGTGAACTTTTCACTTACCAAAAAGGTGACTGCAAAACCCTCCAAAACACAAGCCCATTTACCCAAGAAGAAATACCCGTGGTAGTTAGTTAAAAAACTTATAGTCCCTCCAGTCAACGACACAAGAAAGTCAGCCAGAGATAAATTGACGATGATATAATTGAGAGGCTGTCTGAGCTGTGTGTATCGGAATGTGACCAGCATCACTGTGAAGTTCTCGCAGAGGGAAACCACGGTCACTATGAACATCAGCGCAGCCAGGACTTTATAGTTCCAGGGCGCGATGAATGTGAGAGGTCCGGAGAACGGATCTTCGGTGTGGGAAACACCGTTCACCGCCACCGCAAACGACTCCATCTCGCCAAACGAGCAGAATCGCACCTACATTTGGAGAAAGTCACCGTGCATCGCGAATCCGGCGCATGCACTGATGAGTATCATGCGATTATTTCGCTGTTTGTCCCTTATAGCAGCGTAATCCACTGTCCTGAAATCAAGTGGGTGAGTCCAGTGGACTTGTTGAGTGCGTTTGGTGGTCCTGAATCACGTCTGGAGTGGTTTTGTTGACTTTCTCTCGCTGGATGGTGTTTATATAGGCGATCATCACAGGTCAGGTCATTCACGTAACTGCGCCTTCATCATCATCATCATCACTTCTGACAGTCGCGCTCCAGCTTCAAGGAATCACTCGTTCCGCCTTTCACTCCAACGATGTTCATGCACACGCGCGTGATATGACACAATCAGAAGATATATTATTAACTTCATCCATTTGGCTTTAGAAACACGCAGAAGCGTAAAGCTGAGTGTAATTCTGCTAAACAATCGATGCGCGCGGTCCCACTAACTCCCGTCATTGAACGACCAAACGGGACAGCTAAACGATTTCGTCAATACTACGCTGATTGTCTTGGTCACTGAGCTATATGCTTTTTCTCTACGGAATAACTGGAGTGTGAGGAGAGAATCGATGCTGGAGACCCTGGAGAGCCACTCTGATGCATCGCAGCAGCGCGCGCTCGTTCCAGTCATGATGTTGCGCGCGCTGCTGCGATGCATCACAGTGGCTTTAGTGCAGGTCAATACAATGCGACCTACTGCAAAAGATGCTGATCATAGATAAATATAAAAGAGGCATCATAATATGGTTTTGTATAATTAAAATGATTAATGTAGAGTTAGCTTTCTCAACCAAGTACTTGATAAAATAAATATCAAATTAAGTTTTAAAAAGAAATGGGCTTAGAAAGTCTGTTGTACAGCAGACTTTGTCACTTTTACTACAGTGAATACTTCTCAGGTTGGGTTTATAATCATTTTCTGTATAGACACACATATTAAAGTCACAAAACCCAAACAGTAACATTTAAGTTGAACAGTTCAAGCGACACGCTGAACCCTCTAGTGGGGCAAGTTGTCACAACAAACTTAAAAACAGACTTTTTAGACACTGACTGAGGATCATTGCCCACGCAAAGAAAAAAACAACAACACAAAGATGCAAAAAACTCTGATCCCAGATCAGCATAAGAAGCTTCTCATGTTAATTCAAACTGACAGGCTTCATAAATGTAGCAATAAGTCTTTTGGACTGAAGAAGCGGAGGACACTTGAAGGACTCAAACTTTCCGTCTCCCGAGCAGAAGATGACCCTGGTTCTGCTGCTGGAGCCGGTGCGGCCCGCTTTGATCCCGGCACCCTGTCAGCGCTGCGCAAAGATGAAGATTTATTGCCCGTGACGGACCTGCGGCTCATTTGCTGGTGTTCAGTGTTTAACCTTTAGAAGCTTTAGTGCAGCTCAACCTACAGAGGACGCATGAGAAAAAACAAGTTTTTATTACACAATCCCTTCAACTTTAAATCAAAAAGAAAACATCAGCCAATACTGAAAACTCAAGTGTTCTCGCTTGCATTTCAAGCCAATATGCCATGAGATGCATCACTTTTAGTCCCTCCACATGCACAGCCATACACTGCAAAAAATGATGTTCTTCCTCAGTGTTTCTGTCTTGTTTTCCAGCACAAATATCTGAACATTCTTAAATCAACATACATTTACTGAAGAAGCAAAATGCCTGAAGATATTAAGTCTTGCATTCTGAAAAATTGATCAAGATGAAGAACAAGTATCTGCCCATGGGGTCAGAAAAAAAAAACTTAATTAAAAGGGAAAAAAATATTATTTACCACTGGCAGATATTTGTTCTTGTTTTAAGCACAAACTCACTTATTTTTTAATACATTTTTCAGGAAACAAAGGGCTCTACACGATCCCAGACGAAGTATAAGGGTCTTATCTAGCGAAATGATCAGTCATTTTCAAAAAAAACCAAAAAAACAATGTATATATTTTTTAACCACAAATGCTCGTCTTGCACTGCTCTGCGATGCTCCACATTACGTAATCATGTGACGTAGGCGGAAGTACTGTGGTAGGGCGAAAAACTCCATCTCATTTTCTCCTCCAACTTCAAAATCGTTCGACATCGTTGTTTTACCTTTTTTTGTAAAGGCTGTTTGACTTAGTCTTTGCACGTTCAATTTGTATCGGGATTGGTGATTACATTTTTTATTTTTTTTAGAAAATGACCAATGGTTTCACCAGTTAAGACCCTTATTCCTCGTCTGGGATCATGTAGAGCTCTTTGAAGCTGCACTGAAACTGACATTAGGACCTTCAACTCGTTGAACCCCAGTGAAGTCCACTATATGGAGAAAAATCCTGGAATGTTTTCCTCAAAAACCTTCATTTCTTTTCGACTGAAGAAAGAAAGACATAAACATCTTGGATGACATGGGGGTGAGTATATTATCAGGAAATTTGAATTCTGAAGTGAACTAAACCTTTAAGAATGTTTAGATATTTGTACTGGAAAACAAGACAAAAACACTGAGGAAGAAATTATTTTTCGCAGTGATAGCCTTGGAATAAAAAAAATATAAAAAAGGTAATTGCAAATTTTTAATCTCACATTTTCAAGATTCCATTTTTTTTTATACCGTGGAAGAAACAAGTTTCCATAGTGATCTGACTCTGGGTCAGAATAAAGGCCCGTTCACACCAACAACTATAACGATAACTATATTATCATCCACACCAGCAGACGATATCATTCTCTTTATTATTAGCACAGCAGTTTTGTCGTCTGCCTCTTTAAATGCTCAAGCTTGTTAAAGCAGGATGGATTCTGATTGGCTCGATTCAGCTTCTTCTGAAAGTAATTCCAATGATCTTTCCTCTCATTATTGTTACAGTTGTGATGTGGACTCTGCTATTTTTTTTTACATTTAGAACAATTTTTAGAACTATATCTTTATCGTTATAGTTATGGTCCGTGTTGTGAGCGGGCCTTAAGATCTCTCTCTACCCATGTGTCAGTGTGATTGATTTCCATCCTCACTGAAGTCCACTGTCATTCTCTCAACATGAGCAAGTGTGTCATATGAAGTGCACTTGACAGTGGTTGTTACGCTGGATGCTGACCTGTGCGATTGGTTTTTACAGCCCTTTCAGAGAACGCTCAGAATTGGAAGGGATTTTGCAGGGGTTGCTGAGGAACGTGGGAAAAATGCTGAAAAGTTATTTCACAAACGTGACACATTTTCTTACCGGCCTAAGTTGTCGGCAGGGAAAAGGCCAGAAAAGGCGTTTAACATCAGAGTCTCTCAAAGAGTCCAATCTGAATCGGGTGAAAAGGTCAGAGTTTAGGAAATATTTGATGCTACATGCATGAGGTTTGGTCTGAAAAATATCCCTGCTAATAAACTTTTCTTCTCATTTACAGCTTCACTTTAGTGCTCATCATGAATATGAGGATGAACATTTCCTATTTCCTGAAAATGGCCTTTAACTACTAAAGTATAAACCTAAAGTACAACGGTTCACCTATACAGTGATGCTTTAATATTCTTCCATAATATCTGTCATAAACATCTCTTAACAACCCACTACAGTTTATCAACATCTTCATCAGTGACTTTTCAAATTCAATTTCTTTTCAAAATAACAATATATATGTATATACAGTACATGCATGTGATGATGCCTTTTTTAATCCAGATCTGTCCACAATGTTTTAACATTTTGGTGTTTTAACACAAATGCACTTGCTGGTCAAAGATCCTTTAGTTTATAATCATGCATCGAACATTGTTTTAATATTAACCATCGTGAAAAAGAAGTACACTTTTAAAACTTTTAAAATAAGATCATTTCTTTTTTCAGTCAAAAAGAAATGAAGGTTTTTGAGGAAAACATTCCAGGATTTTTCTCCATATAGTGGACTTCAACAGGGACCAACGGGTTGAAGGTCCAAATTGCAGTTTCAGTGCAGCTTCAAAGAGCTCTACATGATCCCAGACGAGGAATAAGGGTCTTATCTAGTGAAACGATTTGTAATTTTCTTTAAAAAATAAAAAATAATGTCGTTTTTAACCACAAATGCTCATCTTTTACTAGCTCTGTGATGCGCCACGCATTTTGTAATCACGTTGGAAAGGTCACGCCTGATGTAGGTGGAAGTACCGCAGTAGGGTGAAAAACTCCATCACATTTTCTCCTCCAACTTCAAAATTGTCCAACATCACTGAAACTGACATTTGGACCTTCAACCCGTTGAACCCCAGTGAAGTCCACTATATGGAGAAAAATCCTGGAATGTTTTCCTCAAAAACCTTCATTTCTTTTCAACTGAAGAAAGAAAGACATGAAAATCTTGGATGACATGGGGGTGAGTAAATTATCAGCAAGTGAACTAATCCTTTAAAAGTGCTTTTTTGACCCATTTAAGCATGTCTTATGTCATTTCATAATTACTTCTAATGTCTTTAAAGTATATTTTAGTTTATCATAAGTGCTTGTCAGTAAATTCGCAGTACACTTTAACCATTATTTAATGTCATTTCTATTGAAACTTGTGTGTTTTGTATTTAAATATATTAGCAATTACATATTTGTAATGACAAAGTTGCAATTTATTACACTGAAAAGATATTAACTTTATCATTTTAGCTGTCGTGTTATTCGATATTAAATTTGCTCAATGTGCTTTAATATGTTAGTCAACAACACATCAGAATAGATGTACTTTAAAAGTGTACTCAAGTGTGTTAGTCATGAAAGTGTACTCACTTTAAGTGGCCTTTATTTCATTAATATTGAAATAAAAGAAAATAAATATTATATTGAAATAAATACTGCTGTCCAGTCAGAATCAACATGAATGGGCAAACTCTGGATTTTCTTAAATCGTCATGTTAGATTTAGGGTAGAAGCAGTTGTTAAAGGGGACCTATAATGCCCCTTCACAAGATGTAATATAAGTCTCTGGTGTCTCCAGAATGTGTCTGTGAAGTTTCAGCTCAAAATACCCCACAGATCATTTATTATAGTTTGTCAAATTTGCCCCTATTTGGGTGTGAGCAAAAACACACCATTTTTGTGTGTGTCCCTTTAAATGCAAATGAGCTGCTGCTCCCGGCCCCCTTTCCAGAAGAGGGCGGAGCTTTAACAGCTCGTGCTTCGGTTGCTCAACAACAACAAAGCTGGAGAATCTCACACAACCAAAATGAGGATTGTCAGTAACGGTGTTCAGCCTTACATTGTTCAAACCGGAGTCGACACTGATGGAGAGACTCAGGAAGAAGTTAAAACTTTTAGAATGAAACTGGACGTTTCTGAATGGTTAGTGGATAAATTTATGTAGTTTCTGTGGAGTTGATTCAACTCATCGACTAGCATGTGCCGTCATGTTAATCTTTTGTGCAAATCCAGCATTGAATTGACCCTCGTTTGTGAAGCAGTCCGGAGTAAAATGACGGCAACAATACAACAACTCTTCTCTAAAGCAGCCCAACATGGCCTCACCCCCTTTGTTGTGTGTTCTCGGGGGCGGGGTTTATGTAAATTTTAGGGTTAGTGATGTCATTAACCCGGGAAGAAGCTTGTTGTAGTCCCTACCAGCCGTTTGTTGTAGTCCTTAAAAAGCGATTTCTGTAAAAGAAAATATCTCCTTTTGCATTGAACTTTGAGCGTCGTAACTTTGCAGATGTTGTTTATGCTCAAACAGCAACATTACACACTAACTAAAATTAAAAAAAGTGAAATAATAATCAACCACCCCTTTAAATGCTGAATCTATCATTTTTTACTCAACATTGGTGAAGACATTTTTGTCTTTAGAAAATTCAGGTCTTCATGTTACTCATTTCTGAGGGGCAATAAAACACAATAATGAAGCGAATACTAATCAGACTGTATAGGACAGTCTACAATGCAGCGACATTTCCTGCAACTAGCAGGTGTTTGATAAAGGTTAATCTCTCATTCATGCTATAGTTCCAAAAGGCTGCATGACAATGGTTTCATCTGTTTCATCACTGTCGTAAAGATTAAAATGCCTTAATAGGGACATTTGCATGTAATCATCATGTCAGGAGATTTAAACAAGTACGAGAGTAACTAACATGAAGAAATTAGCATGAATATGAGCAGTCTTTGTTTCACACATGTAGATAAGTTCCTTTTCAAATGTCACAGCCGGAAAACTGTTCTGTGTTAAATTATTATAACTGTCATCAGACCTGAAATAATATACAGTAATTCCTTCCGGGGGAAGATGTGTTCATCTTATAAATGAGCAATGATTTACAGATGGTACAGATGGAAATATGAAAGCTGTGTGAAGATGTTTTCAAAGCCTGGATTTACTCACCCTCATGTCATTCCAAAACTGTATGATGATACATTTTCTGTGAAACACAAAAAGAGGAGAATTTGAACGATTTTATATATTTCTACACACAAAGGTTATATGTGTGTGAGAGTCTGTCGTCTGCTTTAAATCTTGACACGATAAGATGCTCATTGCAAACGTCAAACGACTCTGATATTTGTGTCTTTTATGGAGACTGCATTCAAGTCATGTTAAATAAACCTCTGAGCTGTACAACAGTCTGCTTTCATACCTTACCATGATGCTGTGAGTTCTGTTGTACAATTCCTTATCATTTCTGACACCTGCCATCAAATGCAGAGAGAAGCAGAGCTTCATATCAAATTCAGCATGTCCATGAGGTTCTGCACTCATTCGTTCTTTGAAACAGCTTATTTCAGCAAAAGTGACTTCTTGACTTTTGCTCAACTCCGTGCCGATACTGAATAAGAGTAAATCAATGATTTAATAGACTGCCAACAAGTTTTATACTTCCTTTCCTCAAGCCGTGTAATAGTTGTTATTAAAGCCAGTGACCCATGAGAGCAAAACATGAGATGAGCTCTACTATTACCTATGACGGGTTTCCACAACCACCACCAGTGGAATAAATATCACCATTGATATTTTCTGTGTGCAAAAAGGATCATAACATTATGCTGATTAAAAATGTATTTGATGTTCTTCCTCAGCATTTGTGTCTTGTTTTCCAGCACAAATATCTTAACATTCTTAAATCAAGATACATTTACTGGAGAAGCAAGATTTTAAGCACAAACTCACTTAATTTTGATAAATATTTTTTAGAAAACAACACTTGTTTTCTTCAGTCATTTTGCTTTTATATCATGATTTAAGAATGTTTAGATGTTTTGTACTGGGAAACAAGACAGAAACGCTGAGGAAGAACCTCATTTTTTTGCAGTGTAGGCAAAAAACAACACAAATGGTGCATTGCAAACACATGGAAATGCATGTGATGTGACGTATCAAACTTCAGGACTCAAGGGGGCGCTAGAGCTTCCTTCCTTCAAATGTCTATATTATTATTCAGGTAGGCCTATCTAAATATATCCAACTTTAATTAAGTTTATTCAATTGAGCTGAAGGAGAAAACCACCATAAAAGACTGAGTCCGTGTGATGAAGCTGCAAAACACGTTTTGTTAGCAGTGACAGTTTCATTAAGATCTCTTGATTTGGTGAACGTGAAGAGAGAGAAAGACTGAACGCTGCAAATTAGGAAGAAAATGAATACTGTGAACAATGTAGTTCAATTCACAAGCTTTTATAATGAGTCACACTGCAAAAAACAATGGTCTTCCTCAGTGTCTTGTTTTCCAGCACAAATATCTAAACATCCTTAAATCAAGATACATTTACTGGAGAAGCAAAATGACTGAAGATAACAAGTTTTGTTTTCTGAAAAATATACTGAAATTAACAAGGAAAAAAAACCAATGGGATCAGAAAAATTCAAAATGAAAACATTATTTTTATGTCCCCTTTGGTTAAGCACAAATTCACTTAATTTTGATAAAACAAAACTTCATTTCGCTTCTCTAGTAAATGTATCTTGATTTAAGAATGTTTAGAAGTTTGTACTGGAAAACAAGACAAAAAATACAGAGGAAGAACATCATTTTTTGCAGCGCAAAAGACTCACTCAGGCTTCTTCACAACCAGAATCATCAATATAAACCTGTGTTAAAACAAGAGCATTTTTTTCCAAAATCTTTGCTGATATGATACGATCACATAAGGCAGCTATAAGAGTTCAGAAGCAACAATACTCCAGCAAGTCAACTTTCTTAGATATCTGCACCCTTTGCCTTTTCATAAATCATTCACTGTTTGACATGACAAGCTGAAAGACACAGCTGGAATCTGTATTCTGCTCTTGAATCTGTGCGCGTGTGTGTCGAGCTGAATGTTAGATCAGGTTGTGGCTTGTGGGATTTATATACGTTTCTCCAGGAAGATTCACAACACAGCGCCAATCGGGTCATGAAATGGGGCGTACTGGTCATGAAAATGAAAGGCGATACAGTTCAAATCATCAATCACAAACATCTTTCAGAACGTGGCAGCCATGATGGGACAAAGTGATGCCGGACAGAAGGCCTGGATCCCATACGGAAGATGAAATAAGAGATGACAGCGAACACAACAGGAAAGATTCATTTCCATTTCAAAGGACGAAGGCTGGATGGAGTTTGATGCGATGGCAGGGTTAGAGAACTTCGGCTTTGTTGTGAAGAACTCCAAAGTCTGTCATAAGTCCGAACACACGCCTGTGGCCTGTTTGAATAAGTTCAGCTCTCACTGAACAGCCTGTGATTAGTTCACTGTTAGCTCATGTCAGCTCAGATCTATTAACAAATTCTTTTGTAGATTGTGATCTAGTGGGTAACTTTTCCGAAGAGTTCCCTGTGCTTTACTTCACCCGTCTCACTTCTGCTGTCTTGTCTGCTCTCTTCACCTGTCAAAAATGTTGTGTTACATCTGTATAGTTAACCCTCTGGTGCTGTTTGGTTATTTTTGATTGAAAAATGTTGTTTAAAAAAATTCTTTCATCGGAATGGTATAAAACTTGGTAAAGGTTTTGGCTCTTGCTATGTGAACATGGGATTTTCCTAGTGGAAGCGTTTGGTACTGCGCCCAAACAAAGTCTTACTAAAAGCTCATTTGTTGAGATATCAACCTCAAATTGGAGCACAAATTGTTTAGATTTATGGCTTTGATTTTCTCACAGTTTTATAGTAAAACATGTTTTGGAAAATATAAATAAATTTCATATAAAATTTAAAAATAGTATTTTTGTGCATTTTTCATAATAATAAACTTAAAAGTTCTATAACTTTTTTTAAGTTTCACTTTAACTTCATTCACTTCAGCAACAATTTCTTTAAAAAGAGACCAAACTTCAGTGTGTTGCTCCAAAGATTCAAGATTTACCACAGTTTAAGTTGGAAATTTCATTTTCAGGTCTATGCTCAAAAAGTAGTTAACAAGTAATAATTGGATCATAACTATTCTATAAATATAACTTAGCACCATAAAATCCCCTAAAAATATAAAATATTAAATAAAAAAACATTATCGAACTATAATATAGTACATTTAATTCAATTTAATTCAAGAAAGAAAAAAAACATTTGGTCCGCCACACAAAGAACAAATCACAGAAAAATGTGGCCCAGGTTTTTTTCATTGACTAAAGAATTTTTGGAAACACTTTACAATAAGTTCATTAGTTAATGCATTAACTAGCATGAACTAACAATAAGCAGTATTGAAATGAAGGGGATCCTTACAGTATTTATTTACCTTCATTAATGTTAGTTAATAAAAATAATCATGTTAGTTCACAGTGGATTAAGTAATGTTATTACACGGCAGTGGCGTGCGGTCCATATAAGCTGTGAATGCTCTGCAAACCCAAGCCATTCGTGGACTCGGCAATTAATATTAACATTATAAATTACTATTAAATCCCTTGTTTGAGGTGTACCATAAAGCCTACATAACTGGTAAAGCGTATGTAACTGTCCGTAATTTATTTATTTGCCAAACGACGGTAATTTTTGCTGACTTTTTTAAATGGGTATGCTGGGTGGTGCGTCATGTAAAAAATGTGACCGATGCAGTTACGCTGAATGGGTTTATAGCTAATATGCGAGACGCTCGCGTTGTCAGTTTACTCATTTGCTTGTTCATGAAAAAACAGCAACACAGCGAAAAGTATTTCTAATATGTTGGAATTTTTATTGAGAGTAGCCTATAATTACCTGTTGAGACGTGCCTTCACAAGCACCTGTAAGAGCTTTTGTGACGTTTGAGTTGACGGAGGCGCCACATGCGTAAGGTGCGTTTGTATTTTTGTCTGCTATGCCGCTAGTGTTACAGAAATGACATACTTCACCTTTAAACGTATCAGTTTAGGACACAGATCTAAATCAAACACGACAAATAAAAAACACCATTGCATCAATTTAAATGTACGCCAGAAGTACTTTTCAAATGAATTATTAAAAATAAGTATAACATAATTAGTATTAGCAGCCTATTATAAATAAAAGATAAAATGTAATTGTAATAAACATAAGTAGGCTATAATAAATAAAAACAACAGTATTCTTTAAAAAATAAGTTGAAATTATGCAAACTGATGACTTTAACAAACGCACAGACTATCGATTAACATCCTCTGATAGTTACAGTAGGACTGTCTTAAACAATTTATACGTTTTCATAAAAAAAAATCCCTTTGGAAAAATGAAATACTATAAAACAGTTTTTGTTATGATTTTTTTCCCCATTTGGTTAAGTCTAGTTAGTTTTGTCTCAAATACAATGTGATTTTCAGTGATCGAGATCTGGCAGCAGCTCATTTTTCCTCTTGGGCGAGCGATCCACTCACAGCTTATCCTGCCTATGAAATCCGCCATAGGCCAGCAAACCAATGAGAATGCGCGACAGTGATGACGATCCATAACAAAAGCACGGAGGCGCAAAAGCTGCTGTGGATTAGCTTACCCGGAAGTCTCCGTAACTGGCAGATTTGGCCTACTCTTATGAGTTCAGTGAATTCGGACATACTACTCTTTTGCATACTATATAAACAACTATATAAAATAGCTGCCTGAGAAGTGCTTCAAAGATGGTCGGCGAGTGAAAGGACTTGCCTTAAAGGGACTTTGACTAAAGGTGCGTCCCAATTCACATACTTATGCACTATTCTATGCTAAAAATGTACACACACACACACAAAAAGTGCACTTTAAACACCCGGTTGATCCATGGAAGTATGGAATATTGGACACTTCACTCAACTGTCACAGCTTTAACTGCGTAGCGGAGAGTATCAGACTCCGATGATGAATGACAAAATAACCTTGGAAAATTCATACACTACAAACTTGAGTACATAGTGCATAAGCGTCATTTGGGACACAATTTAAGATTAATAAATAGAAGTATTGTTCATTGTCAGTTCTTGTTTACTAATTAATGTTAACAAATGAAACCTTATTGTAAAGTGTTACCAAATTTTGTTAGTTAACGCATTAAATAATGGGACGTTTTCTCAAATCATGCTGGAGAACATGATCATCAGGTTTCAGCTCCTGTGCTGTTGTTATGAAAGCAGAATAAAAACATATCAAACATATTTATTATAGAGGGGAACTAGAGACACAATAAATGGATTTGTGTACATGGATAACGCACGCTAAGTAGTTATGAGAACATGTGAACTGCCGAGTTAAAAGGAGAAATACACGTTTTGACAACAGCGTCCCACGACCGCAATTAACTGAACATGGAAGCGTCTTTCACACGGTTGTCATGGAAACCCGCCACCTTCCTTCATAAGTCATGACGGATAATTAGGTTTATGAAAGCCGGGGTGTTCATTTGAGGACAAAGTGAGGTGGACACAGTCACAGAGTATACTAACTCTCCAACATGAACAGAAACAGCTGATTATCCCTCTATTACACAAAGAGAAGCCATGAAAACACCTGACAGAAAGAGAAACACACACATTCACAGAGTTTCTGTTTGCAGATAAATCACACTGAAACGTGCAATTACTTTTCTGTGTATTTTCTGTCACGTTCACACCAAGTAAATAAGGTCTGCTTTCAAGTCAAATTTATTTACTTTTCATAATACACATGGTTTCAAATCTGACTTACAGAAAATCATGATGTTACTGTTTATTATATCTTAATATCTTCATGCCTTATCCACCTTTTTCCTAACGAGTCTACTATACAGTTCAGATTATGGGAGGCACTTCTGTTTTGGGGAAATTCTACTCAGATAATTTCAAATCATAAAGTTGAGCTGTAAAATTTCCTTCATGTTGTCATGTTCAGACTTCAGGAGAATAACGTAACAATTGGTGTTTTAATGTGACGTGGTGTAACAAGAATATCTGTGTTTTTTTCCCTCCTGATTATTTGTATTCTGCTGTAACAGTATGAAAAAGGACAACATATAGGCTACTGCACATTTCTGCTCTCCCAATTTAATTTACGATGTATCCCATGAATAATTCACTGGAATGCACTGAGAATCTCTTGTTTTTCTCTCCAAATCCTCATGTCTCTTTCCAGGTTTGTTTTCACACAGATGCTTTAAAACTTAATTGTCTCCTCTTTTCACTTCTAATCCCTATTAGCAGTGTTTACTGGAATGTTTCTAAAGCAGGTAAATACAATATTTATTGTCTGTCACAATGACGGAAATCACTTTGAATTATTATAACTACAGTGATATTTAACACGTCCGTAATATTGCTGCGGCAATAATCGAGGGTTATCCATGGTCTGTTGTAGAAATTTGTTGATGCTTTTACACATTTAAATGTCCTTTTAATGTTCGATGGTTGAAGGATGAGTAGAATAATGTCATCTCATTGTACCCAGTTTGAGAAAATACTTATTGCGTTCATAGAGCGAACCTTTCGCTGATTTACTCCTATAATTTGCGCAAAGCGTCATGGAGCGAAAGAAAAGATAGTTAGAGCTGGATGATAGTATAGTTACAGTTTGCCACGATATAAACAATCAAGCAGTTGAGATTTTCTATATACAGCGCACAGCATAAATGAGTGAACAAATACAAAAGATGTATTTTCTTTATGATCACTAATACAATTCATGGAAAGATGGCAAAACTAAAATGTATTAAACATATACAGAATAAAAAACTGAGAAATATATGTCATTAATAGCCATAAAATAAGTAAATTAGCCAATTTCGTTAAATTAAGGATTGCAGAAATGAGTACACCCTAGATTTAATTCAACAAATGTATAATATTCTAGTGCTTAGTATGCCCTCCATAATTTTGAATATACTGCTCTGACCCTTCTTGCCACGGAGTGTACAAGTTCATGACAAATTGTCACATCTGTCCTGTTTAACTCCTGGATGATGAGCTCCTTAAATGCCCTGATCTTTAATGAGGAGTGTTGCTCAACTCGTCTCTACAGAATCCCCCACAAGCGCTCAAGAGTGTTAAGATTGAGTGCAATACATGTCCACAGAAGGTTTTTCACCTTGGGAGAATGCACATCATTGTCATGTTGAAAAAATGCCCAACAAATGCAGGGAATGAGGAAAGGGAGCCATCTTCTGTTTCAAGTTTGTGTAATAAATTACACAGTGGTGTGGGAATTCATGACAGCATTGATAAAGCACAACTCCCTCACACCTTTAGCACTCATACATCCCTATATAAGAGCTTTACTACCACTGAACTTTACTGTGGGAACCAGGCACTTCTCACTGTACTCCTCCTCTAGCAACACCATAACATTTTGGATGCTGTTAGATCCAAAATGATTGATTTGGTCTCATGAGACCAGAGTATTGATTCCCAGAATCTATATTTTGTAAATATGGGCTTTGGAAATGGCTAACTGACTTTATTGTGCTTTGGCTACAGTAGGTAGTTCCAGTGAGAGCAACAACCATGCATGTTATTTCAACAACCATGCATGTTATACTCTGTGAGATAAACAGTCACTCTTTTCATAGCTTTTGCTGGCTCTGAGACACTCGCTTGGTATTTCTCCTGCTCTTTGTCTAGCAAAAAAATCCCTCATCACTAAATGAAAGCTTAAAATGAAGGCCTGATTATTTCAGGGGCCTTGTCACAGGTCCATTGTTTTTTGAATTTCTGTGTTACTTTTGCTATATTTTCACACTTAAAACAATGATTTGTTAATCCTCTTGTACTACTGTCCTCTTTTGTGCTAAGAAATAAGTCTCCTGACAGTTCTCTCTCAAGTGCTTCCATTGTTGTCAGCATTAAGTCTGAGAATGATTCAGTGGGCTATATAACACTTTTAATTGTCAAGAAATTACTTCTCTTTAAATGTTTTGGTTCAACATACTTAACTCTTGATCAAACATTGCCTTAAACTTACACCAGAAAATTTTTATTTTGTTTTATTTAGTAACTTTTAGGAGGGTGTACTCATTTTTGCAACACAACATTTTATCACCTTGATAAGAAAATCTTATTTTCCTGAATAATTTTGACATGCTTCTTTGGTAATTGATTAAGCAGACTTGCTGGAACATTATATCTCTAAAGAACTCTAACATGTCTTCTAAGTAATTGAGTAATTGCTGACTTTCAGAAGTTTCAGAGGGGCTGTACTCATTTATGCTGTGCACTGTATCTAAATCACTGAGTAGCCTATATGGTATATATTTGGAGTGTAACAGTTCTCGGTAAAAAAAAAAAAAAAAAATGAACCATACCGTTATCCACTCACGGTTCGGCACGCACTTGCATCAACTTACATCTGACGATGCATCTATAATATGGTTTGTTAAAAAATAACGGGTAAAACAGACAGAGTTCAGCTAATATACGTTTACGCAATCTGCTTCCCAATACATTACAACAACAGCGATGTTGGTTATGTCCTAAGTTAACGTAAACAGTCGACAGAGACAAGGCATAAGTACAGTATCAGTAGGCTATATTAGATCCGTGCATTATGTCTTAAAGCGACAGCTGCCTAATATTCCTGCTGTCTGTGTTTTTAATGTTAATCAAACGACAGAAGACAAGGAAATCACTCACTGCTCTTGATTGAATAGCTTCTGTAACTTTAATAAGGATTCATCTTTAATTTATACAGTCAAATATGCAATGCTCTTTTACATTTGATTACTTTATTCAATTTATGTACCTGAAAACTACTGTTCGATACTGTTATTTGTGCTGTTGCTTGTAGTTTGATTATTTGTTTTTATTTTCTTTATCTTTATTTGACAGTAGTACTTTTTTCACTGAACTTAGCACATACTGAACTGTACTGAAACCGTGACCCTAAAACCGTGATACAAACCGAACCATGAGTAATTTGAACCGTTACACCCCTAATATATATGTGAATAAATCTGGACATTTATTATTAAATTTCGAATAAATTTACTTGTATATCCAACTTTATATAAAGAGCTGGGTGATAATACAGTAACATTCTGCAACTAAATACAAAATCAGGCAGCTGAGATTAATTGATATATAGTTTATATATCAGTTTCTTGATGATAAAAGTGCAATAAAAGACACCGGGATTATGGAAACTTAATGTCAATATGAAACCCAAAAAATGAGTAAAACATGATATTCAAGTATGATTAAAATCAACTGGATTGTGAAAAGTTAACATTACTTGCCGTTTTCCTGTTTACTTCTGTGAGAA
This sequence comes from Hypophthalmichthys nobilis, assembly GCA_037950665.1. NCBI lineage: Eukaryota > Metazoa > Chordata > Actinopteri > Cypriniformes > Xenocyprididae > Hypophthalmichthys > Hypophthalmichthys nobilis. The sequence continues at coordinate 30,606,231 of CM075477.1, read as the reverse complement.
CTAACTTCAGTATAAAGTCGATGTGTCTTTGTTTTCATCTGTTTAACCTGTGACCATAATTGTCATTTCTAATCAGTATTATGAGACTTTGAGTCTAAACTCGATTTTCTTCATCAGTGGTGAGCGCAATGAACTTTATCACTGCAAGCAGCAACTTTGGCACCACTTTGATTTTTGATGTGCTTTCCAAACAAAAAGCTTTTTCAAACAAACTGGTAGAAGAACCTAAAACATTTAGTTCTGTCAGGAACATCAGAATGAAAGACTGTCAAGTCAAATTGTTTCAGCTGATCTCTTTCAGACGACATTAATGCTGCTATGAACTAAAAGGACACATGAACATCCGGAATCTTTAAATATCTTGTGTACAATAAGGGATTTACATTGGCATGATTACATCTATAGTCTCTATATCCGAGTCTAATCTATGTCTAGGATAGATTGTAAGAGTTCTGGGAAATTTCAAAGGTTCAAGTTTTTCCTGGCCGCTATTGAAACGCTCTACACATCAGTGTTTGTAGGGGGCCAAACCTTTATTTATTTAATGCACAGACAGGCTCATGGGGGTAAACACAGATATACAGGCTTTTATAGTCTTACACAACGATATTTGTGTTTCAACAAGCTGTCCTGCATCTTCACTGTCGATAACTTGACTAGCAACCCTGATAATAACAACATAACTTACCTAATCCAAAAGCAGCAGCCTCTTTTTCTGACCACAGATGTCTTCCATATTTCTTCAAGACATTTTAGTCACACTTTTCGACATCTGTACACTGCAAATAAGATGGAGAGACACATTTAAAACAGCATTTAAACTATAAACATGCATTTGCACTGACTTTTTAACACCACATAAGCAGTGTAAAAAACATTTGTTGTACAATAAGTTGTAAAAAAAAAAAAAAAGAAAAAAAAAAAGAAAGATTATTGATTATTTTGAGTAAATGGGACATAAATAAAACATTGAATTAAACATGAAAATGTAAGTTACAGCGGTTAATTTTATTTAAGTGTTTTATACACAGACTATGATGTTCTATCATGTAAAGATCATGAAATAACAGATGCGGCTGTTTACGGGTGTTTATGATTCAGACTCTGGGAATCTAAATGGATGTTATGCACAAAAACGCTTCAGGAAAACATCTTGCTTTGGAGGCCAGTTTCATTTGCTTGAGCTTTGTTATAGGAAATGAGAAGCCATGTAAATGGAGAATCCAAAATCTAGAGATTAAGAAAACAACCTCCTGCTACAAAATATGGAAAGTCGTCTTACGTCAGGTGACAGTAATAGCTCTGCTATGAGTGAATGTGAAACATCAGGATGTTCTAGATTTCTGGGAATGGTTCATGCTCTTAGTTGAGTCGAAAGATAGAAAGTCATTGAGCACCAGTTGCTTAAAAAACCCTTGACAAAGAGAAGGTGTTTCGCGTCTGTTGTTTTCCCTTCCTCTCAGACTAATATGTCTTCATTTTGAGAGCAGGCAGAAGATGCAGTATTAATACAATCACGATGAGTGAAATTAATTACTCCGGAGATTGCGAGGGACCAGAGGTCCCGCCTCCGAACCGGATTTGCACGTGTACAGCTGGATCGCAGCTCCCCGGACCAGTTCATCTCCATCAGGGAGCAAATGAGCCGTCGTGAGCGCAGAGAGCCGTTCAAATGGGGATGAATGGGATCTGGCTTTCTGCGCAGAACGAGCAAGCAGATGTCTGGGGAAAAGCAGGACTGCGTTCCTTCAGAGGTCTCAGAGTAAATCAATAACCTCCATGCTAATGAGTGTTTAACAGCTAATGTATGTTGAAGTCACTAATTACACACCAAGACAAGGAAAACTTGCTGGCTGATAATGAATCTAACGGGAATAAGCAGTAAATAAATAGACACTTGAGAGGGAAATAGTTTGTATAAAGACTGCAAATTAAGATTTTCGAATGGCTTTAAAGAGTTTGCACTAAGGTTATTATAGTTAAGTAAAACTGAATACATTAAAGTAAACACATTGATTTATTTCTGATCTCTAGCAGGATGGAAATGAAGAAACTGTGAGGAAATTAATTAAAATCACATTTAAATCAAAGTCACATTTATTTATTTCTATAGTGCTTTATACAACAGATTACTTAAAAGCAAAATAAAAGCGTCAATGTTGTAAAATTAATCAGTGATGAAACAAATACAATTTCAGCAGCTTTACAGAAGACAATAGTGTTGTTCAATGTTGAATCAGTTCAGTTCAATAACAGTGTCGATGTTACAAAGTTAGTGTCTTCTTTAAAAGCAGACTGCAGGGTTGGCTCACGTCAGTAGCGTCTGGGTCCAAAGTTGCCCTTACACACCAAACCGACGCTCGACAGCCGACGGCCAAGTAGCACATCTGTACTGTGCCTGCGTAAGATGAAATGCCTTTCCGTACCAGCAGGTGGCAGTAGCTGAACAGGCAATCAGAATGATCAGATGGCCCGATGGATCGACGAGCTCCGACGCCGATTCAATATGTCGAATCGGCTGAAAAAAAGCCGCCGAGGACCAACTTCAGCCGACCTTCGGCTTGGCGTGTTCCTGCCTTAAAGGAACCGGAAGCAAGCAGAGTAACGTTAAGTGTGTTTCTAAAGCACGAAGTGCTATCTGCTGTTAAAAGACTAAGCTCAGAATCCATTTGAGAGAGAATCGCAATACATTTGGAAAATATCAGAATCATTCCAGATTCACTGTATTGCAAATCGATAATCAGTGTATTGTCCCAGCCTTAGTATTTCCAAACCAGTCCTTAAAAACAACAAAAACAAGAAGAGGACGATCCCCGTTCACACGGATCAGCGAAAGTGACTACAAACGCTGTATTCTGCTGCCAGGCCAGTAGATGGTGCTGTCGCACTTATGGACTGAACAGGTAATAAGCATGCGCATGACATCACCATTTTCACAAATTTGTGTTTTTCTAGTTTATAAGGAGATGATAACGGTATTTTCAAAAACTTTTAAAAAAAATAATCTTTCAAAAGCTCTTTGAAACCCGTCAAAAGTGTTTTCAGGCCCCCAAAATGCCATTGTTCGTATAAAAGAACAGCCAAAACGCATTAAAAAAATTCTGTTTTTAGTTAAAAATGGTGTCATGTAAACGGCCCCTAAGTATTGTCAGAAGACAAGGTGAAGATTCCCAACCAAAGGCTCCTTCACATTGAGGCTAATGTTTGCACCATCCATCACACTGACCTGTGAACGTCTGGAGAATCGGACTCAAGAACAGCACCAGGGTCGACCCACGGTACTGAAACACACAATCCATTACATCCATTATGATGCTGACACCAGTAAGCAGAGTTCATACAGTCTCACCGGAGCTGACTTGGTGGATGAATGTTAACTACCGCACTGAGAAGTGAACAAAATTTCTGCTCCTGCTTTACCACACGGGTCTCACAGTGTCCTTGTGCTGACAGAGATGAAACTCCAGAAGAAGGACCTTACACACACACACACACACACACAGATTTATTTTGCTATCTTAGTGAGGACATTGCATAGACTTCCATTGATTTTATATCTGGTCAATGATATTTTCTATCACTTAACCCAACCCCTACTCCCAAACCTATCCATCACAGAACCATGTGCACATCACTAGATTTAAATAAAAACCTCCTTTGGCTGAAATAAAACTAGTGAGTACCAGTCAATGTCCTCACTAGTGGGTTGTGAAAGTATTTCACAATATAAGTGAGGACATTTGGTCCTCACAAGTATAGTCAAAACAAGTGCACACACACACACACGCACACACACAAACATGCACTCACACACACACACTCACACTCAAACACACTCTCACATGCACACTATAATATTATTTGATGGAACTGAACTTACATGAACTAACATTGAACGGTTGCATATTTATTAACCAACGTTAATAAAGATGAATAAATATGGTAACGAACCATATAACAATACCATAAAACAATAATAAAACTAACATAAAAACTAAAATAACACTGGTTTGCTCCAAGCAAACTGATTTGGATGCACCTAACGTCGTAATTATGACTTCACAAACTTTCCAGGAGGACTTGAACACACCACATGAAACACACACACACACACACACACTTCTCTCTCTCTGACCAAAACCGACCAGCAGTAACAGCAGGTAAAAGCTCTAGAACACGTGCAGAACACTAAATGACCCACTAGCTGTTTGGTTCTGATGGCAAAAAAAAAGTGAACAAAGCATTCATGTGTTTATACAGGTTGTTGTTCACGCCTGCAGCTTTATTACACAGCAGCACGTGCGCATGCAGAATTCTGCACATAATGAGCCCCATCATGTCTTTCATTCTTGTGTCTATGATTAGTTTAGCTGTGAACGAGTTGGTTCAAACACTCCAGCATGAGCTTCAATTGGTGTGAAAAATATATTTTCACCGGGTCTAATTTTAGTGATATGGTTTGAAATCACATGATGCCGAGTAAATGATGACAAAATTTTCATTAGTAGATTAACTATTCCTTTAAAATATAGTTTTACAGCAGTGTCTGTGTTGTGCAGTACTGAACAAAATGATCAGATCACTTTCAGACCTTCAGTTGATTTTTCTGACATAAACAGTGATTTTGTGAGGAAAATTAAAGCTCTAAAATGAGCTCAAAATGCTCCGATCAGCACAAAAGAGAAGCAGGAGGCCTGAGGGAAGGTCAGTGTTCAAAGATCTGCTCACTAAAGCTGAACAAGCACTGAATCTTTGTCTGCAAACTGTGACGTACAGCATTTCTTATTCACTACGGGGTGGAAAGGATTTGATTCCATTAAGATGGAGTACCAGATTTATTTACATTGTACAGTATACATGTGGGTTAACTGAAGCTCAGGGTTCTGAACAGAATATGAACAGTAAATCTTTTGAATCCAAGTGAAGGTCCCCCAGAGTTACACGCTCTCTGTGGAAAACAGTCTGTTAAATCATGAGTTATCAGCTCCGCTGGGTTCACATCTGATCTACAGGAACGTACAATTATTACAACATATACAGTGGAGTCCACAAGTCTGAGCAGTGAAAACTGCTTCTATTTTATCAGCAAATTCAAAACATCTGAGCAGTGAAAATTGCTTCTATTTTATTATTAAATTCAAAACATCTGAGCAGTAAAAACTGCTTCTATTTTATTATTAAATTAAAAAAGTCTGAGTGGTGAAAATTGCTTCTATTTTATTATTAAATTCAAACAATGATTCCATTTCATCACTAAATAAAAAAAAACTGACCAGTGAAAAATGCTTCTATGTTATTAAATTCAAAAATTGCTTCTACACACTTAAAAGAAAAGGTTCTAAATAGAATCTTAAAGGGTTCCATCGTTTTAGGGCTTCCATCATGGAATCATTTTGTGGATTTAGTTTTAATTAGTTAACTTTGTTTTAATTCATTTTTAATTGTAATTCCATTTTATGAATTAAACAGCTGGTAAACATACTTTATGAGTAGAAAATGAATGAAATAACCATTAAACTTAACTGTTAAGCAGAGTCTAAAATTTTTGCCACACCTGCCAACAGCCAGTGGCTTCAGACAATTTACCAGCCATAAATATGCAAAAACAGGCAGTTACTACAAATACTTAACATATTTACTGTTTTTAACTTGTCCTAGCTTTACTTTTAAGAAAAAACAACAGATTTACTGATTTATAACCTTTATTTTTTCAGTTTATCTTTGAATGATGAATTCATTCATTTCATTAGGCTGATTTTTCACACCTCATTCTCCTCAGATGTGTCTGTTTATCCTCCATTGTTACTACTCTGCTTTGTATTGTCCCTAAAATAAACATATTTATGAGATTCTTCTCATTTGCATATTTTCGGCAAAGGGAGCAGACCACTGTTCCAGTCGCAGTATCAAACAAAACCAGTATATCTGGAGCCACTTGAAATTAGAGGCAACCACTGCATTTTAATCATGATCCAAAGAAAGATGCTACACATATGTCACATGAGCAGTAGTTTTTGATTTAAATTAGATTGTATAATTTCAAGATAATAATTTTTAGCTTTGCGAAACGATGCGACATAAAACATACCTGCACAAAACAAAAACAGATGGACTGAATGAAAATGAAAATTCACTCCCTGACAGTAGGTGGCGCTTATGGAACAGCGTTTTATTTGGTTACCGCTGTACGCAAATCAGTGCTGCGTTACTACTTTATTAGGCATTATACAGAGGTAAGAGGAAAAGAAAATGTCATCGAAACTTTTTTCTTCAGAGATACAGTACGTTCATGTAAATCCCCACCCACAATTCAATATTTGTATTTTTCTTCCAATATTTCTAGCATTGTGAACAGTGAGCTTCTTCATCATGTCCCCAACGCTTTAAATAACAAACAAAAATACTGCGCCATTGACTTTAGAGCAGGTTTTTGTTGGTCAATGGCGCAGTCGTTTTCAGTTGCCTCAAAATAGCAACACGCCAACAATGCGCCTGAACACACCTCGTTTTCAGACCAGCACGCCCATGGGTGAACGGATGACCACGAGTGCATTTGCTATTTAAACAACGTGGGCACTGGACGTGAAAATGATAACTGCGTCAGGCTGAAACTAGCAAAAAACACTTGCATCACACCTGCCGTCACATTGCGCCGGGTGTATGATAGGGCCCACAGAATGTGATTATCGGTCAATACTGATCTGCGGCTGATCAATCGGAGCATCCCTACAAATTACATTTTGGGAAATGATTGCAATGCAGTCCAGAACAGAGATTGGCCAAAATAAAAAATAAAAAAATAAATTAAAAAACTGACTACAGATTGTGTGTTTGGAGCAAAAACCAAAAAAAAGATCATTTGATTCGCTTACGTCAGAAAAATAGAAACAGCGAAGGTCTCTCTTTAAAAACTGGCAATCATTCTTACAACATTGCATTGTTAGAATTCATTAAATGTAACTGGCCAACTGGTGACTGACACGATTTCATCCACTTGCCAACACCGATTTGTACACGCATTTGGTGCTTAACAACTGTTCATTTTAGGTTAATTTCTCCTTATATAGAACCATTTTGGCATTCTTTAAAAAGGGTTCTTTAAAATTGAGAGTTCTATATAGAACCCCACTGAACCTTTTCTTCTAAGAGTGTATTTTTTAAAAATTACAGTTTATCAGCATTGCTTTAATGACAGCACCACTGAGCTACATGAACAAAACCATGATTTAAGATCTGACCGTGTGTACAGAGTCACTTATTTACTAACATCTCATAGAAACAGAGCACTGCATTTTGCATAACAAATGTCAAAATCCAAGAAATAAACTTGTAAAAAAATCCCAGATGTATGAGATTCAGGGCCCTATCTCACATCCGGTGCAATGCGGCACCAGGCATGGCGCAAGTGTTTTTGCTAGTTTCAGCCTGACGCAGTTGTCATTTTTACGTCCTGCACCAAGTTGATAAATAGCAATTGCATTTGCGGCCATCTGTTCACCCATGGGCGTGCTGGTCTGAAAACGAGGTGTGTTCAGGCGCATTGTTGGCATGTTGCTATTTTGAGGCAACTGAAAACGACTGCGCCATTGGCCAACTGAAACCTGGTCTAAAGTCAATGGTGCAGTATTTTTTGTTATTTAAAGTAATATGCATTAGTAATATGAGCCTATAGACGGGTGCACAACACGCATACACTCTGCTTGTTACACACACAGGGATGCGCAGCAGCACACAAACATGACAAATATTAAAAAGAAAAGGATTACAATGTAAAAGACTATTATTGTGTGCATAAAGATAAAAATTCTTTGGTGGAATCTGATTTTTCCCATAGATGGTCTGCTCGCGCACTTTAGCCTCATGCACGAGCAGATCCATTTCCTCACTAGAGAAGCGTTCAGTTTTTCCGCTTGGAAATTCCGCCATGTAAATTGCGAATCCGCCATGGTGTGAGCGCAACAGGCTTTTAAAGGGAATGGGAGATGAGACTCTGATTGGTTTATTGCACGTTACGCCCAAAACACACACATTACTCATTAAGAGAATAGGGACAACCCTTTTAGACCATGCACCGGGCGCGCCGACCATTTTTCCTGATGTTAAAAAGTGGATTCGGACACACCCTAAGTGCACATGCGCCATGAGCTTCAGACCATGAGCTAATATTGAACTGATCTGAATCAACATGAATTTGAATTTGTCTCATGTTTAATTGATTCTGTTATTTTTCTGTTTATCACTGTGAAGCTGCTTTGAAACAATCTGTATTTAATAAGGCACTATAGAAATAAGGCTGACTTGACTAATAATCAGAAGAGACGTCAACAACACACAATACAATGCATTTTCATCTGTGACAGACTGATTGTTGATTCCTGCACTAATCAATAGTTTCTGTTTGGACTCCAGTGACACTGTTTTCAGTGTATTTTTCTGAGAATGTCATATCTGTTTACTTTCTACCCGCTGGATGGGACGTGGGATTCGCTGTGCCTAAACAGAAACCAATAACAGGGCCGTAACCTCCATGACAAGCCTCTCCAGGGGTATATCAGTGTAAAATTTCCGGTGGCTGAAGCCTGGAGATCTCTTTATATCTTAGTGGACTGGCTTTACAGAGCCTCTCTATGTCAGAGGCTATTCCCGCAGAGCGAACCGTTCGCTACATCAAATTGTTGAGATGAGCCAGGCATCAGAAAGCAATGTTATTGCAGCTGCCGGCAAATCCTCATGCGGTTCAGCCACACAGAGATGTAATGCTCTCTCAACTAAAACGCTCCCCACGCTGCCGTTAAATAGAACCGCTGCTCTGAGCCGTCTTTCAAACTGTAAGAATAAAGCACTTTGACATCACAGAACACGTCAGCTGGAGTGACTGGATTAGCGATAAAATGATTAGTTGAACGATTTTTGGCCAGTTACATAATCTATCCGCAGCATAATCAACAGAAAAGAAACTATTTGTGTTCTCTAGTTTTTTGGGCCGTGAGGTTTGGTTGATTTTGTGCACGCCTCATTTGCTGTGATTTAATAGTATGATGTAAGTATCTATATTAACACACCATCAATCTAGATCAGTGTTTTGTTTTGTTTTTTTGTCCGCAACAATATTCAAAGTTCACATTAACTTCCCAGTTGTTTGTGAGTTACTGGATAGGGATTTTTAAAAATATTTTTTACTCACAATTTCTAAACAAATTTTAGAGCTTGCCTTAACAACTGTAAAAAAAAAAAAAAAAATAAAAATCAAAGTTGTAAACAAAATGATTACAAAATAAAAACCTTTTATTGGAGGATGTTTTACAAGGAAATACTATATCAGTCTTTCTTTATAAGTTTAATTCAATTAGTTACTTGTTTTTTCTTTGTAACTAAAATTTACAGAAGAAAGTATATTCATTATGAAAATGTCTATGGCATTTTAAGATTTTAATAATGCTCATGTGGCGGTCAAAAATGACAATTTTTTGTTTTTATCTGTTTTATTTTGATGTTTTTTTATTTAATATTTCATTTTTTAGGGGAGTTTGTGGTACTGAATTATATTTATGATCCATTTATTAACTGTTAACCACCTTTTTGAGCATAAATCTAAAAATGAAATTTCTAAACTGTGGTAAATCTTGAATCTTTGGAGCAACAGACTGAAGTTTGGTGTCTTTTTAATGACACTTGGCAGATTGTTTCTGAAGTGAAAGAAAAAGAACACTTGAACAGGTTGTTTTCAACCAGGTACCATCTTTCCTCTCACAGAATAACTAGCTGGACGTCAACCAATCTGGTTTCAAGAGAGGCAATTCAACTGAGACCACTACTGTCAGTCACTGAATCCCTGCGGACTGACACTGTGAATCATCAGATCACTACACTGGTTTGAATCCTATCTCACAGGTACGTCTTTCAGGGTTGCCTGGAGAGGGGAGGTATCCAAAACACATCAACTGATCATGGGGGTTCCTCAGGGTTCAGTGCTTGGACCTCTCCTCTTCTCCATATACACTACATCACTGGGTCCCATCATACAGGCACATGGTTTCTCATACCATTGCTATGCTGATGACACACAGCTCTTCCTTTCAATTCATCCAGATGATCCCACAGTAGCTGCACAAATCTCAAGCTGTCTGGCGCACATCTTGGAATGGATGAAAGAACATCACCTGCAGCTCAACCTGGCAAAGACTGAGCTTCTGGTCTTCCCTGCCAAACCGATTCTACAGCACGATTTCACCATCCAGCTAGGTACATCATCGATTACCCCATCAAGGTCGGCCAGAAATCTTGGAGTAATCTTTGATGACCAACTAACCTTCAAAGACCACATTGCAAAGACAGCTCGGCCATGCAGATTTGCACTACACAACATCAGGAAAATCAGGCGTTTTCTAAAAAAGAGCATGCAACACAACTTCTCGTCCAGGCCCTGGTCATGTCTAGGCTTGATTACTGCAATGCTCTTCTGGCTGGACTGCGATCATGTACATTCAAACCCCTACAAATGATTCAGAATGCTGCAGCACATCTTGTCTTCAACAAGCCCAAAAGGGCCCATGTCACACCTCTCTTCATCTCTCTGCACTGGCTACCAATTGCTGCTCACATCAAGTTCAAGGCATTGACGCTTGCTTACAGATCTACCACAGGCTCAGCACCCTCCTACTTTCACTCATTCTTACCAGTCTACATCCCTACCAGAAGCCTGCGATTGCTAAATGAGAAAAGGCTCGTGGTACCATCACAGAGAGACACAAAATCACTCTCCAGAACATTTTCATTCACGGTTCCTTGCTGGTGGAATGATCTCCCCGCCTTCATCCGGAATGCAGAATCCCTGGCAATATTCAAAAGACAGCACTTAACCTCATCTTAAAAAAAAAAAAAAAAAAAACCTACGCTTTCACTTTCCTTTAATCCCTCCCTATTCTAGCTTATGCTACTCTAAGCAATGTCTGAAACTTGTATTGTAAGCACTTCTTGTGTCTATTGACTCTTCACGATGATTTGCTTGTTGTATTCCTCACTTGTAAGTCACTTTGGATAAAAACATCTGCAAAATGAATAAATATAATAGAAGTTTAACTATAGAAGTTTTTATTATTATGAAAAATGCACAAAAAAAAAACAATACTATTCTTAAATTTTATATGAAATATATATTTTCCAAAACATGTTTTACTCTAAAACTGTGAGAAAATCAATGCCATAAATCTAAACAAGTTGTGCTCCAAATGTGAGGTTGATATCTCAAAAAATGAGCTTTCAGTAAGATTTAGTTTGGGCGCAGTACCAAATACTTCCACTAAAAGAAATTTGTCTACCGTTAGTTTCCAAAGCACTGATTTTTGATTGCGAACAATACAAGTGTGACTACTTCTTCCAGGACCATTTAACTTTTTCAAATCATGTCCATTATTTGTGTGTGTGTATGTGTGTGTGTGTTCACATAGCAAGCCTTTACCAAGTTTTGTACCATTCCGTTGAAGCAAAAATAAATTCTAAAAAAATAAATTTAAAATTTTTCTGTCAAAAATGACTCAACAGCAGCAGAGGATTCAGTTTAATTCAATGTGTTACTTGTCGTTTCTTTGTAATTATTTGTGAAATATACTGAAAAATGTATATTCATTATAAAATGTCATATTAAGATTTGACTAATTTTCATACAGATTTTTAAAAAATATTTTTACTAACAATTTCTATACAACTAACTAACCCTAACCCTAATTAAGATTTTATTCATTTTCATGAGTTTTTCATTTTAAAATGAAGATTTCTCATATAGAATCCTGGTTCTCCAAAGACAACTAACACTTGATGAGGAGATGATTAAAATATGAAATATCTTGATTTTTATTTGTTTTATTACTTTAATGCTTGTTTTGTCCTATTTTAAATCATCTTGAGGTCGAGAACCACTGATATCAGCGATGGCTGAGCACTTTTCATGAAGGGTTCACAGTAGTTTTGTCATAAAAATGTTAATGTGTTTTCTATAAACTACAAAGTTTAATGAAGCTATTCAGCCACAGGAAACACTGAAGTTTAATAATGATGCTGTTCAAATAAGCAGCATGAAACTGACTTAGTCTTATGAGGGGAAGATAACCCTGGTGTTTCTTTAGCATATTTTTTTTACATGCACGGACACATGAATGCTGTGAAGTCGTTACATAGAAATTACAGAAACACTGACACTCACTAGCAAATGCTGCAGGCCATTTCAACACATCAGGCAATAATTGTTATGAAACTTTGATTCATATACTGTAGCCTTGCAGAAAAATACTCTGGTGATACCATGGTACTTTGATATACACTATGAACCAAATTACTACCATATTTGTGCACAATAATTATGAATATGGTACTCAAAGCAAGGTACTTTATAAATACTATGGTATCAGTGATGAAGGACTTTGACTAACTTTGGAAATGACTATAATGGAACAAGTGAGCAGATACAGTTTTAGACACTTTCAGGGGTTAGTCTTGTGCACACTTATGATTTTGGTCACGAACCAGTAACGTGTTGTGTTAGTCACATGTCAGTTTAAAAAGTTGATATCACTTTATCTATTTTATGTGTACGGAAGCCCATTTTTGCAACACATAAGAAAAATTAAATGTAATTATGACATAAAAAGTCGAAATTCTGACTCTTATGTCGACATTGTGACATAAAAGTGATCATTATGACATACTAAGTCATAATTATGAGATAAATGTCGAAATTATGACATAAAAGTGATAATTGTGAATCATGATTATGAGATAAATGTCTAAATTATGACATACTAAGCCATAATTAAAAGCTGAAATTATGACTTTCTATGTAGAAATTGACATAAACGTTATAATTATGACATACTAAGTCATAATTATGAGATAAATGTCGAAATTATGACATACTAAGTCATAATTACAAATCGAAATTCTAACTCATGTCGAAATTATGACATAAAAGTGATCATGACATACTAAGTCATAATTATGAGATAAATGTCGAAATTATGACATACTAAGTCATAATTACAAATCGAAATTCTAACTCATGTCGAAATTATGACATAAAAGTGATCATGACATACTAAGTCATAATTATGAGATAAATGTCGAAATTATGACACTATGCCATAATTAAAAGTCGAAATTATGACACAAGTGATCATTATTATGACATAGGCTACTATGTCAATTATTAGATAAATGTCGAAATTATAACATAAAATGATAATTATGACATACTAAGTCATAATTATGAGATAAATGTCGAAATTACATCATACTAAGCCATAATTATGATAGTCAAATTAGACAAAAAAAAAAGTCGAATTATGACTTTCTATGACATAATTATGTGTTAAAAGTCATAATTTCGACGTTTTATGTCAATTTCGACTTGGTGTGTCATAATTATGACTTCTCATGCCATAATTTCAAGGTTTTTATCTCACAATTATGATTTACAACAGCATGATTTATTTTTCTTATGTGGCGGGAAAATGGGCTTCCATTCGACTTAGGCCTATATCATAATTATGACTTCTTATGCCATAATTTCGAGTACAACAGCATGATTCTTTCTTATGTGGCGGAAATGGGTTTCCACAGATGTAGTACAACCCAAATATCTGCTTTTTAACTTTCTTCTCGCCTCATGGTCACCATTACCTCAAGTTCAGTGTCCGGGACTTCTTTCATCGAGACAAACGCTGATCATATTATCGCGATCGAGGGCATGTTTGGGTTTTATGGCAAGTGAAGTTGTCAGAGTGAGACACGATTAAGGATAAATTGAGTCTGAGGTGGTTTAAACCAGCAGGTGTTCTCTGTTCACTTCACCTGGTGTGTGTCGCCATCTACTGGAGGAATGACTACAGCACACTGCGCCGATTGAAAACGCACACTTCCTCCTCCCTCAGAAACAAACACGCTTCATTACTCACAAGAGTCATTATTTGTAATTAAATATTAAAGTAATCTGATTCATAAGTCATTTGAATATGCGCTGCAGTACAGCGCGCGGCCACAGGGCGGCAGCACTGCCTCGCTAAAGCTCATGCTGAAACACGTTTGCGTTCTTTATTACAACCTGCTCACTGCTGCCTCTGTCACATCATCATAATTCAGCTCAAAAGTATCATTTACTCTTCCTCGTGTCTTTACCAACCATTGTTTCTTCAGTGAAACACAAGCGGAAATATTTCTGTCAGTGTTTATATTTTTATCCATACAGTAAAATGGCATAGTAAAAAGAAGTTTGCATTGCCAAAACACTAATATGGGGAAGTGATGGTGACACACTAACCACTTTACTTACACTAGTGAGGACAAAATGAGCACAAAATCAGAAAAACAAGGGACTAGACATTATAGGGCCTAAAAATAAGAAGTCGCACAAGCTGTTGCACTGATAAAAGAAATATGGATTAAAATTATCAGTGCTGACTGATTGCAGACTTTATTAATGCAAGATTTAAGGTTTTAAGGGACCATGGGCAGATTAAAGAAACATCCAGATCAACAGTTTATAATGACCATTATGTTTTGTTCTTTTTAAAGGGATGCTGAAAAATGAAAACGGCAAACAGAACATTTTCTTGATCTAAGCCTTAAGGAATCTGTGAACGTGCAGTTCCCGATCTGACCAGTAGATGTCTCTGTTTTCCTGTAAATGAATGCAGAGGTGTCGCATAAATCAACGAATGCTGTTTTTTTTTTTTTATCAATTAAAGTTAATTTATTTGAAAACAGGGAGTGTTAGGACTACTATAAAATACTCTGTCAAAAACTGACATACTGCCCAAAAACTACATTAATATCTTTAGTTCGTTTTTCAATTTATAGCCCTATATGGAAAAGGTAAAAAATTATTTATTTTTTTAAAAATACAACAGTATAGCCTACCAGAAACGTATTATTATTATTCTCGTCGTCGTCGTTAACAACGTATTTAGCTCAAAGCAAGTTACACTCAGGATTTAGTTTAGATGAGGGTTTATTCCGATATTACAGTTTATAAAGTAAAAATATTTGTCAACACAGACTGTCAAAGCGTGAATAAATGAGGTCATACCATGTTTTACATGTTAAACAAAGGACAAACAAAGTCTTAGCTAATGCAGTAATGTGTCAACAAAAGATCTTTACATGATCTGAATATAATGTAAATACAATCAAACCTTTGTTTTAGGACGGAAAGTCTGAGAAACCTGAACAATAAAGGGAAATAATAATAATAATAATTCACTCGAGAATGTAAATTGTTCTGAAAGACATTGACTTTATTACAGTCCAAATGAATTACAACGACATTAGAATAAGATTTAGCCTAGATGAAATTACAGATGAACTCCATAAAATAAAATTACAGCTGACAAGAAACTGACCTTCTGTTGATCGGTCTGTGACTTAGATGAGGATCACATGACGTTTGGGCAATATGATACATTAACATAATAAATTAGTTTTTAAATGTAAAGAATATAGATATAATACCCACAAAACACACAAGCCACAATTATCCTTTTTGTTTGTTACCGTATAGGTCTATAGAAATAATTTGAGAGCCTGTCGTTATAATGGAAACAAGAGTCGCCTAAAGTCGTCGTCATATTTCAAAAGGCGCGTTTCTTCTTTCTCGTCGTTTTGATGAAGGTCTAAATAATGTTGAACCCTTTTAAATTCCACCATGGTCGTATTTCACTTACAGATCCATAAAACATGAACGCTGCACTTAAACAGATGATCTCTGTCTCTGCGTTTAGTTCATACATTAAGAGAAAAACATAAACATTAAAGATGTTAAAGACAATATAGGCAAACCAAGCAAATTTACAAGCAGCTCCACTAAATAATCACATATTAAGTTACTGCATGATAGATAAATGATGTTATCAGACAAGGAGGAATCTTTAGATTAGATATTATCAGCATCAGTGACACTGTGGAGAGTTAAGAAGACTGAATTAAATAAGACAATATACACTTTGGAAAACCATCGCTACAGTGCTGAATCGTTGCATTTAATTTTACACATAACATTTTTTTTTTTTTTACCCTACCCCATGTGAAATATATTTTGAGGATTATTTTTAGCAACAAACCATTAAGTTATAAGGTCTCACGACGTTGGCAAAACCGACAGAATGTCTAGTTTGACTGTAAAAGGTTTTAATACGCTAAAAACGACGAGCTACATTTCCAATAATAATAATATTTTTCGTTATTAGGCTATAATAAACTGCAAAAGAGACGTAGGCAACAGGCGACGCGTATTAATATTTTATATAGCCTACAAAAAATCTAACGACGAATCTGAGTTACAAGCTCGTTTTAAACCGAGCGTAAGTTTTAATAACTGGCGATAATCGAATCGTTTTCGCGTTTTATATTAAGCGCGTTTTCCGCACTTAATAATCGTTAAATATTTGTTCTAAACGAAACGGAAGATAAACTAATCAAATGACCCGTACGTACGGCTTTTAATATCATTAGCGACACAGTTGGATGAGGTTAATGTACTTACTCTGCCAGCGTCATAAAGTAAACGCGTCTATTGTGTCAAATGTTGAAACAATGATTTCTACAGTGCGACGCGTCATTAATGGCGCTACAATACGAGCTTGATGGAGTGCGGCTTTGTCCCGGCTACGCGTATGCAAATTCGCCGCTGTGCATCCTCCAATCAGAGAATAGCGTCACTTAGCGTCTTCCAATAGGAGATACGCGCTTGCAGGTGGCGGTGCGGTTATCTGCTCGTCATCACAGATAGAGTCCATTGACCGGCGAACGGCGCCTCAGATGCGGGGGATCGCAGCACTCAAAGCGGGCGTGAGATCTGCCGACGGCCGGCGGCTGGATTCTGCTTCGGAAACTCCCACAGCCTGAAGGACACTTTTGCATGGGAAACATTCGCAAAACTTTTGAAACTTGCAGTTCTCGTTCCCTTGGATGAGTTGTCAAGTTGTGGGCACTAAACTTTGTCGTGCACTGTTGTACTTTGTATGTCTGTTGTTGTTTGGCGGTACATCCTGTGGTTCACGCGCACCAATGTTAGCTGTCGGGCAGATGGATACTAACCGGCAGAGTGCGTTCGTTCTGGGCAGCACTCCACTGGCTGCGCTGCACAACATGACCGAGATGAAGACTTCTTTATTCCCGTACACCCTGCAGAACCCCGCGGGCTTCAAGGCTCACTCCCTCGGCAACCTGAACTCTCAGATTCCCCTCGGAACGCCGCATGGAATAAGCGATATCTTGGGGAGACCCATCACCACCGCCGGACAGCTGCTCTCGGGCTTTCCCAGGATCAACGGGTTGGCCACATCAGCTGGGATGTACTTCAACCCGGCGGCCGTGTCTCGGTATCCCAAACCCCTGACGGAGTTGCCCGGTAGGGCGCCCATATTCTGGCCGGGAATGATGCAAGGTTCACCCTGGCGAGACCCGCGGGTTCCCTGTCCGGGTGAGTTTTCCTGGCCTAAATGAGATTTGGATTGCATCTAAACAGTCTCACTTTTAGAAAATAAAGGTTTCAAGTAGTGTTTTCCACAATAAACATTTTGGGTTCCACAAAGAACCTTTCAGTGATCAGTTTAATAACATATTTAGAATCTTTTTTGCAATGGAAAGATTCGATGCCGATAAAGAACCTTTATTTTTTTTTTAAGAGTTTAAGTGTTTTTCACGCTCAGATTGTTGGAATATTATTTTGCAGTGTGTCTGACACTTGACATGTCAATGATATTCCCTCACAATGTAAAGTTTTGGCTTTATTTGGCTGACCATGTCTCTTTTTCTTCAGCCCAGGCGAATATGATGCTGGACAAGGATGGCAAGAAGAAACATTCCAGACCAACTTTTTCAGGACAGCAGATTTTCGCGCTGGAGAAAACCTTCGAACAGACCAAATATCTGGCCGGTCCAGAGAGAGCAAGACTCGCGTATTCTCTGGGAATGACCGAAAGTCAAGTCAAGGTAGATAGAGACGGCTCTTTATTAAAACGTTTTTATATGAATTGACTTTTTTTCTCAATGTAAACGGGCAGCATGAGACGAATATTTTATCTGTTGAAAGTCACTGTCATGTACAATATTTGCAAACAAGCAAAACTGTTGGAGCGTTCCTTTATAATGTTGAAATTAAAATCATTGGGATTAATAATAGACTATTTTTAACCATTTTGCGGTCGATCACTGCACACAGTTAGGCCTAATATTTACACACTCTCTGGTCACACGAAATTAATTTTGTATTGTTTTAAACAATTACTTGCTCTTAGTTAAATTTAGATGATTCATTTTCTTGGTTTGATTGAGTTAAATTAATTTAATTGTTGCATTTCTAGCTCTCACAGAGATGGACAGCGTGCTGAAGTGTTTTTCTCTTTCTCTCTCAGGTTTGGTTTCAGAACAGAAGAACCAAATGGCGGAAGAGACACGCGGCTGAAATGGCCACGGCTAAAAAGAAACACGATTCAGAGACGGAGAAAATGAAGGAAAGCTCGGAAAACGAGGAGGATGATGAATATAACAAACCTCTGGACCCGAACTCCGACGACGAGAAAATCACAAGACTGTTGAAAAAGCACAAGACGAGTAACCTGTCCCTCATCAGCCCGTGCAGTAACAGCTCGGACACTTTGTGATGATACTGAGCAAAAGACTCTTCATTTTCATCATAATCATCATCATCATCTGCCTCAGATTCTTCTGGGAAATGAGGCAGAGTTAAGCAGGGTATAAACACACTGTTCACGCTGCTTTTGCTTTGCTTTGAATGCGGTTGTACAGTTAGAAGTGGACGTGAGATGTATATATATTTTTTACTGAGTAAATTATGTTATGAAAGCATCACGAAGACGTGCCAACTTTCCCTCATCATCATCATCATCATCATTTAAGATCATCTTTGTCTTCGATCGCAGAAGAATAACGACGCCTATTTCGCCTAAAAGTTTCACTTTTTTAATTTTGAAAACAGGTACACAAAGTGTATAAAAGTGCCAGTGCTGTAAATGATGTGAATAGAATTTGTTTTAACAATGTCCTTTTGGCCGCTTATACTTTCAATGGAAGGAGTTTATGTTTTACCTCACAACACGAAAAATACACAAAGATGGACATAAATATCGATGAAGAGAATATTATTGCTTCCGTGATGAAGGAAGAAAAAACTTTGTATTATCAATAAATTATTTAACAAGCCAATATTTTGAATTTGTCCTGGTTCTTTATAATTTCATGCATTTATTTACTGTTGTTTAAAACTTTTTTTTATATTAATAGCGCATATTTTTGAGCTCATTATTTGGCCACGCGAAAGATGCAAACAAATGCATATTATCCGTGCATTAATTGGCTATTAATAATAGCATATTATAGGCTAATGATAATAAAATTCCTACAATAAGATAATAAACATTCATATACAGACGACTAGGCTATACGTTTATAGAGGAAAACCAATTTTCTACAGAAGCTTTTTCCATGTAGTAATAAGAGGAATATTTCATCTCTTTTCATTAAGGACATTTAGAGATTTTATTTTCAAGAGCCCAAACTGCAGGTTCACGTCGGACAAATAGGCATTCACAGATTTTGTTATTCATATTTCTCAATCTAAACGAGCCTTTTTGTGTGGCAAACATTTAACGGCTTTCAGGAGGGCCAACTTTTCTGTCAGTGTTTTCGCGGGTTTGTGTAATGTAAATGTCTCGTGACCCCATCAACCCTTAAAGACACAAAATGATTTTGTGATACATAAAATAATTTTTAAAAATCTGTAAGTAATGACAGTACACTACTTAGGTTTTGTAGTGTGTAATTTCGATATTGATAGTAACAAAGATCGCGCGTAGCGATCGCGATCTCACGAGCGTCTATAACTAACGTGTAGGTTAATACAACTGTTATGGTTACAGAAATATTCGTAAACGTTGTTAAAACGTGTTGCTATATATACACTTACATGCAAAAGGAAGACATATTCCCGAACCTTTTGTTTGTGGGAGTTTTAAATGTCACGTGACTTACGTAATTTCATCCTGAGACATCTTAAAAAATTCCTCCATAACAAATTATATGTTCAATAATATATTCGGTTTTTATAAACAGTAGGCTATGATGAACACACAATATCATATTGTATAACATAATATTGTTAAAAATATTAATAATGACGAATAGCCTAATGATAAATAATTTCGACTCTCTCTCTCTCTCTCTGTATATATATATATATATTCAGGCACCATCATCTACAATGATGGAAAATACATTTTCTAAATGTCAAAGGCTTGTTTAGTGAATCTCAGGGTGTTACTGATTCAGTGCTTGACTAATGACAAAGAGGCATTGATTCATTCATTCATTCATTGAGTTCTAATGGTTTTATTGCTTTTGGAGGTCTTGCCATCCACGAGGTCTAATCGCTATCTGCTTAAAGAAAAGAGTGAATCCTATCACCTGACCTGCTGGGGAAAAACAGTTAACAAGCAGTTTTTCTAACCAAATCACTGTCAAGGCGACACAAAATCATTTTCACTGATATGAAGGATCAATCTTAACGGATTCGCACAGTCTGTCGACTCTGTAGTGTAGTGAATTAAATCAGGAGGAGCACACAGCACTGATGCTGAGAACATACACAAGGAATTAAACAGAAACACTCACACTTTACTTTACAGTGTTCATGTAACTGTGTAATTTAAGTAAAATACTAAAGCACGGACTTCATATGTGATTATGTTTGTAAAAACATTACTCATGTGTTAAATGGACACTGTAAAGTAAAGTGTAAAGAAATTTCTCCTGGTCCTTAAGTTGAGTGTTTTTCCTGCATAATGCCATCAGAACTTAAACTCTACATTTGACTGAGTTCAATTCAATAGTTGGCACCACTGCACAATAATATAGTAACAAAAAATCATACAAAAAAGGAAAAAAAAGAAAAAGAAAAAAAGGATACAGCTATTTTTAAGATACCCAGGCCTATTAAAATATCACATTCAGAACCATAACATTATTACACAGAAATAAGTTAGAATAAGAACAGTACTGTAATAACCGAGCAAGACTGCTATTGAAACTATCTTATATACTTGCATGGTTTATGGCACTGCTTAAAAAAACAACTTTAAATTGGCTATATTATATATATATATATATATATATATATATAAAATCATATTGGCTGAAATGGCATATTCTGCTAATAATGATGTGGATTTCGATGTTTGTTTATAACTATTCAAACATTTGAAACTTTACACCCAAAGCAGCCTTTCATATCAATATGTCAGCATAAGAGTTTTGGTACGAATTATAAATTATCTCTTTAAAAAGTACAGTATATAAAATGAGACTCGGCGGTTGTATGCGGCACGGCAGAGTGTTTCGACACAAGTCGGCAACAACAAATCAATAAACAAAGATAAACAATAGTCCATAAAGAAAGAAAATCATACAAATGCTTAAACAGAATATACCTATCTATTCTAACACAGAGAAAGTCTCAAAATCTCCATCAAACAGCACTAAAAATCAGCACACCTCTATGTCATAATCCAATGTACAAATAAACCTAACAATAGAGAAATACAACAACATTTTTTGCATTGCACTTTTTAAAACATCTTACATACTGTATGGAAGTAGCTCGTAATATTATGTAGAGGCATATCTAAAAATTGCAAGTATGCTTTTTAAAATCTGTAGAGTATTTCTGATAGTCTATATTAGAGTTTTGGAAACAAGGCTGAGAGACGTCAGAGAAGAGCATCTGATGGAGTTTGAGTGGAAATGCAGCGCTGCATGACAGATGCATGCCGCATTAAGAGTGTGTGTGTGTGTGTGTGTGTGTCCATGATCTCGACTCTTGAAGCATTCATGAACTCAATGTGTCGTTTCTATAGACATGATTGCATGCACTGCGACAAATGCGACTGGTCAGTCCTGCTGAAAAGTCTTTACAGGGTCCTCTGTTTGCGTGTGTGGTTGTTTGTGTGTGTGTGTGTGTGTGTGTGTGTATAAGTGTGTGTGTGTCCATCCACCCGTGTCGGAGCTTCTCACAGGGCCGCTTTTCATGAAATCTTCTCCACCCTTTGGCACCATTTTCCTGGCCAACACACACATACAGATCATGAGAACGTCTGCACGTCTATCATGAGATATAACAAAGTTATATTCATAAAGATGATAAGAATAAAATAATAGTAAAAGAAAATATTTACCACATCACTGCACGACACAACACTTGTGCTTATTTGCATTAGGTTTACCTGCCCCTGTGCTTAACCGAAAGTACAAGTAGACCGGCTGCAGACAAATACAGACAAACAAAGCAGAATTCAGCAAAGAATTTCATTCTGAACTTAAAGAGACTGAGATTCAACAGGAAAGATCTGGGTTAAAACTCAAGCTCATCTTTTCAACATGTGCGTTAGTTTGCAGAAACACAAGAGGATGAGCTGCTTTGAACATCAATAGTTTATTGACACACACACACACACACACACACACACACACACACACACACACACACACACTTCTGTCTGAACTGTTCTTCGATGGGTGCTAAATTCACTGACATTTCTAGAACATCTGAATGTGATTTTGGCAGGTGCGTGTCTGTCTGGTTACACACACACACACACACACACACACACACACACACACACTTCTACTGTAATTATGAAGACTACAGACTAACTATAATCAAAACTGTAAAATAATGTTTTGAAAATTTAGAAATAAAACAAAAAATAGTAGTAATACAATAAAAATAAATAATTATTTAGGAATATTTAACTGAAGATTAACTATAACAAACTCTAAAATAACTGTTTGAAATTATATAAATAGTCAAATAAAAATAATAAAATAAAAAAAATAATTATTTAGGAATATTTAACTGAAGACATCATCTATTTTTAAAAAAACTTAATTTTTTATTCTTCATAATTCAGCTTAAATCACTATGTAAAAGCACTAATCAAAAGTGTTGTAGATAACTTAAATCTATTTTTGTTTTCAGTGTTAAAATCTCCCACTCTTAGAATGTTCAGCCTTCAACTAACAGGCATGGCATCATTTGCATACTGAATTCCGATTGGTATTCTTTCAGAATCTATTTGCATACTGGTTTTTGATTGGTCTTGCCTGTCTTATATCTATGGCACCATCACAGGAGGAACAGAAGTGTGTGTTGATTCAGAAAATTCAATCTAGCTGCAATGTGAAAATGGAACATTTTAAACTCTCACCAGTTTTAATGTGAAATAAAGAAAACTAACTGAAGGTTTTTACAGAGACACTGTCTAAACATTAAATTACTGTGAAATCATTTTCCTGAATGTGTGGTGTGACTGATTCAGACCTAAACAAGCTGTTCTAGTTCAGTACAGTTGAAATAACTTAAGAATATTAAGCTTTTATATAAAAGCACTGACAGTATATAATGACTATAGAACCCTTAAATCACTAAAACCCTTATAATGACTAACACAAACCCTTAAAACCTTTAAAAGAACAGTTCATGTTTATCAATCATTTTAGGTCAGATTTAATCAGATCATCTAAACACACACACACACTAGTTGGAGAGGTTGGTTAGTTGTACCTTGTGGTCCCCCATACACACATTGGGTCCGATGTTGTCATACGTTATTGATTTCTCCTCATTCTCTGGCTGCAAAACACACACACACACACACACACACACAAAACATGATTAAAGACACGAAATGAATCCATGCAAAATACTATTACATTGTTAGACTTTAGTGCCAATAAATCAAAGTGCAAAAACTTCAGGAGCTTGAAAAGCAGCAAAAGCATTAATCATATTCTTCCAAATTGAAAATAATGCTCTGAATCGACCGAGACAGAAATGTGATGTAGTGCACTTTAAAAAACACGCACAAAGATTGAGTTTTCTGAGCTGAACTAAACAGTCTTTGAAAACAGCAGTCCTCGCATCACAAACTCACACGAATGCAGAAGAGAAACTCAAATGTGAATGAACTTCAATAACACACCGGTCACAATAACACACACAACCTGAAACTCCCGAGCGTGCGTGTGTGTGTGGCGTCCCGTGCCTCCCAAAGCCGCGATACATTCATCAAACGCAGGCTTGATAATTTACAAAGGCAGCATAAAATTGTGGATTTTCGGCCTGCGTAATCTTTAGACAGATAAACAAATTACGGCTGGGGCCGGGGCCGTTCCTCTGCCTCCGCTTGACTGGGTATTCATTACCGCAGCCGCGCCGCTGCCGGACCTTTGCCGTGTTAGGGCTCGGCAAGCAGAAAATAACATGACGTAGAGCTAACAGAGCGCGTCATGATAGATGAGGCTGTTTACAGGCCCGTGTCTAAACAATCTGTGTTAGACGGTGCGCCGGCCGGGGCTCATCGCAAACACTCGCGCTCAGTTTGTCTGAGCTACTTGACGACTATTAAGAAAACAAACAAAGTGCTGAAGTGAGTGTCGGTGTATCTGAGAGGTCAGCGGCACCTTCATTAATGCTTGACCTGAAAGATGTCACGTCATTAGTGCTGTTGAAGTCAAGCATCAATACTGTTACTAGTGTCAAGTCAGCTTTATTTCTATAGCACTTTATACAATACAGACTGCTTTAAAGCAGCTTCACAGTAATAAACAGAGTCAATGATGTAAACTTCAAACACGAGACTAATTCAAATTCTGCTGTAAAGCAACTCAATTCAGTTCAAGTTTTGTTCTCATCCGATAGTATCAGTGCAGTCAAATCAATATTACAAAATATGAAGTAAAGCAGTTGTCTTCTAATCTAAATAAATAAAAATCAAGTTATTGCACTGATGGTTTCTTCTCTTTTTGTCCTCAGAAGCAAACCCTTCTGAAACCTCAAAATAAAGATCTGAACAGCGTCAGAAATCATTTATCACTACTAGTCACTTTATCATTACCTGCACTACATCCTTATTTTTTATTTTTCTTATTGCTTATTGTTTCAGGTATTTTTTTAAATAAAAGTACAATGTAAAAACATGTATGTAGACAATAATTAAATGATTAATTTAAATGTTATATATTATATATATTTAATATGTTATAACATAGTAGTTAAAGACACCTAATATAAAGTGGAGCCAAAAAATAATCAATAGATTAATCGATAAAAGATTTGATAGATTAATCAATCATCAAAATAATTGTTTGTTTTACAGCCCTGCATACAAGAAATTAATTATTTATTTATTTTTTCGAACAGACGTACTTTGGCTCTTTTTACTGCCTATTTAGGCTTTATCAAGCCAACATCAAAGTTTGTTTACGAACTTTAGCTTCTAGTTGTTTCTTAATATTCATACTGTGCATATGTACATGCCACTTATTGTATTGTGTATTATTTTATTTGCATTTTATTGTTTCTTATGCCCTTCTACCCCGTCTTTCTTGAGAGGAATGGACAAAATAAGAATTTCATTGTACTAAAGAAAATAAAGATCTTGAATCTTGGCTTGACACATTGGTTTTATCATGGAGAATGGACAGATGAACGTTTATGAAGCACAAAAACATCTATATGATTATATAAGCGGTCGTGCAATAATGTTTCTTGAGGTGCAATTTTAATGCTAGTAAGATTTCTACATCAAAAACAGTCAATGTAGAAATACAAGTCCATTTTCTGCCCTGATTTTTGCCCTTTGATTTAAACACTTTGTATAAGGAGCTTGTCTCCTTTAACACTTGTCAACGGCCAATGATATTTGCATATGAAATAAGCAAAACTTATGTGGAACTGCGTGATTATGATTCACAGTTGCTGTGAATCACGGAATATGTGGATTACAGTATTATATTTACATGCACTCCATCAAACACGTTGTTTATTTTAATGTGTTGAGCTCATAAATGCAACAGTCAGGGTTTTGTTCAGCGCTCACTGACTAGTTCATTAACCAACAAGTGTAAAAAAAAAACCCTGAAAATCATCTTGTCCAGACACATTTACTTATTTATACTTCATTATTCAGATGCAGATCAAGGTGAGGAAGTCATTTTGGCAGGTTAGTTTAATTAAAAGCTACTTTTGGACTAACAAGGATGCTTTGAGTTCTGAAACGTTGCGTTTTTATAATACAATCACCTCTTGTA
This sequence comes from Hypophthalmichthys nobilis, assembly GCA_037950665.1. Taxonomy (NCBI): domain Eukaryota; kingdom Metazoa; phylum Chordata; class Actinopteri; order Cypriniformes; family Xenocyprididae; genus Hypophthalmichthys; species Hypophthalmichthys nobilis. The sequence goes on along the minus strand of CM075477.1, from coordinate 30,580,080 downwards.
TGTCAAAAGATCAAGGTAAATATGAAAGGTGTTAACATTCGTGATTGTCTCACCTTTATGAGCAGGTCTTTGGCCGAGGCGGACATGAGGATTCGGTCGCACCAGGCGGGACATCGAGTGTTCATGTACTGCTTTCCCTGACTGGAGTCCTCACTGTACGGATAACTGCAGGAAACAGACACATTGTTCACTTGTATATTGTGCAGCACTCGATTGTGAACGGTGTCATTCTGTGTCTATAATGACTGAATTAATGCAGTGCAAATTGGGCAGAGCAGTAGCCAAAAGCCTTTTAAAACCCGGGACCAATCAGAAACAAGTTCAAGATGTGCCGTGCGCACCGTCTGATGGCTCACAGGGAGCAGATGGTACATGATACAGACACAATGGACATCAGATCGAGCCGTCGAGATAACAGTGTTATGATGTTCATGATGGAGTTCCAACATGAGATCAAAATCAGACCCTTCAGAGCATGAATGAGTGAAATGTGTGTCCCCTAATCATCTTGCAAAAACATCTCTAGTTCATGCTGCACATCATTTTTTCATTGTGATGATTTGTGACAGTATTTTCATTGCAATTAAATGCATTTCCCTTTAAATTCCCATTACTGCAATGCAGTAATGACACATTTATTTTTTTCAGCATACGATAAATTCAATTTATGAAAATGTGTACTTTTATGTGTTTTTTTAAATGTACTTCAAATAATATAATTTAAATAATAAATTATTGCATAAATTCAGTACAACAACTATGGTGATGTATACTTTCAAATGTTTTTAAATGTACTTTAAATATATCAATTAAATATATTATTTGAATAATAAATTATTTTCTTCCCATTATGAGATTTTTTTGGCAAAAAATACTGTGATATATATTTTTAATTGTATTTTAAAATGTACTTTAAATAATACAATTATAGCATCAAATAAATTCAGTGCAACAAAAATATTGTGATGTATATTTCCATTATGTTTTAAATGTGCTTTAAATAATATAATATTTAAACAATATAATATATACATTTTATATTATTTTCTTCAAAATATTAGATTTTTTCCCGCAAAAACTACTGAGTTGTACATTTTCAATTCTGTTGTAAAATGTACTTTAAATAATATAATTTAAATAATACAATATATAAATATTATATTATTTTCTTCAAAATATGATTTTTTTTGCAAAAATACTGTGATATTTTGCAAATTATAGTATAAAATCAGTACAACAAAAACTACTGTGATGTATACTTTCAATTGTTTTAAAATGTACTTTAAATAATTAATAATATATTATTTAAATAACATTTTCTTCTCATTATGAGATGGTTTTGCATTACATTAATGATAGTTGGGTAGAAAATGTGTCACGAAAATAATGCAAAAAATTTTTGACTTAACTTTAAGCAAAATGTAATTTATTTTTATCTCGTGTAACACTGAGGTGAAATAAGACATGAATGTTTTGAATCTGAGCAGAGAAGTGCATGTGTTCATGAAGCAAACACACACAACACTGAGCGAGCGGCTGCTAGGACACACACAGGCACTCGCTTTGGTCAATTGGCCATGAAAGCAGCTCATCACACGGTTGCCGAGACGGACGATCCGCTCATTTAGTGGAATCAGCTAGTCAAACAACGCAGTGGTCAACAACACCATCAGCATCAGCCGCTTCTGCGCAAAACTGACCGTCACCATGACGACCGAAGGGTCAAGGGTCTAACTGAGGTGGTTAGTGGGGGTTAAAGAGGGAGGGGGACTAGTTAGCCCACATCCGGCTAACACACAGGCCCCCGACCGAGTGGCCAAACAAGACCCAGTGAGGGGGCTTTGCAGAACGCCTGAGCGCAATTAGCATTGATGGCACTTTAAGCATGTGGAAATGAAGGGCAGTTTTGGTATGCTAAAGAGCCGCTGGAGAGATGATTCTGAGGATGAAAGACAGAGTGAGTGAATGATAGCAGAGGATAGAGAGAGTGGAGAGCTGGATAATGAGGGATAGAGATGCAGAGTGTGGGAATTAAGGGGCGGGAGAGGCTCTTCAAAGACACCAGCTTTCTTCAGGGTGGCCCACACAAACCCTACAGGAAGTTTTACATGTGCTCCTTCAGCTGGATTAAGCAGATCTGGACCGGGAAGATCTTTGAAACTGATCCGTGATGCTTGACAGCAGGAGGAGGTGTCTGTATCATCAGGACAAACACTCACAGGCTGCAGTTATTTGATCAAAAATACACTAAAAACCTGAGATATTATTATAATGTGAAACAGCTGTTTTCTATGTGAATATACAGTAAAATGTAATTTATTCCTGTGATCAAAGCTGAATTTTCAGCATCATCACTCCAGTCTTCAGTGTCACATGATCCTTCAGAAATCATTCTAATATGCTGATTTGCTGCTCAAGAAACATTTATGATTATTATCAATGTTGAAAACTGTTGTGCTGCTTCAGATTTTTGTGGAAACCGACATATATTTTATTTTTTAGGATTATTTGATGAATAGAAAGTTCAAAAGAACAGCATTTATTCTAAATAGAATCTTTTTTAACATTATAAATGTCTTTACTGTCACTTTTGTTCAGTTTAATGCATCCTTGATGAATAAAACTAATAATTTTTCATTTTTTTTTTTTTTTTTAAATCTTACTTAGCCCAAACTTTTGAACGGAAGTGTACACACACACGCTCACGCAGAGTCACGCAAACACAAGCTCACACACGCTCACACCCACACACACTCACGCTCTCACACACTCACACACACACACACACACACACACACACATATGCTCTCATTCACACACGCACACACACACGCTCATGAACAGTCTCACACACACAAACACAAGCTCACACACGCACACACGCTCACGCAGTCACACACACAAACACAAGCTCACACACACAAGCTAACACAAACACATGCAGACACACACACTGTCTCTCACACACACACACTCACTCACACACACTCACACTCACTCACAACACACACACACACACACACACACACACACACACACACACACACAAACACTCTCACAGACACCCACAAACTCTCTTTCTCACACACAGGTTTGTTTTTGTGAATTGTGGGGACATTCCATAGGCGTAATGGTTTTTATACTGTACAAACCGTATTTTCTATCCCCCTACACTACCCCTACCCCTAAACCTACCCATCACAGGAAACTGTGCACATTTTTACTTTCTCAAAAAAACTCATTCTGTATGATTTATAAGCCTTTTGAAAAATGGGGACATGGGGTAATGTCCTCATAAGTCACCCTCTCCTTGTAATACCTATGTCATACCCATGTCATTATACACATTTGTGTCCTGATATGTCACAAAAACGCACACACACAAACACACACACTCTCTCTCTCTCACACACACACACTTTCGAACACACACAAACACAATCACACAGACTCACACACAAACACACACACTCTAATGCAACAGCAAACAGCGTTGCGGAGCCGCAGGGCAGGTGATTAATGCTGTCGATTAGCCGTGCACAAACGTATCTGGCAGAGTAAACGCTGCCGCTGGGTGTGTGAACCGGAGACCGTCAGACACTATCACACTCGTGCCAAGACTAATTACACTAATTAATGGGGCCGCACTGATAAACTCAACAATTGCCCACCTGTGTGTGTTACAGTGAGTGAGCGACTGAATGAGATTCTCACACTAGGTTAACCATTCTATTAATACTAGCCGTTAACAAAGTTAAAAAGAGGTTTGATTCAGATGTTAAAGGATCATCATTCACTTGCCCTCATGCTGTTTTAAATCTGTATGAGTTTTTTCTTGTGTCAAACAGTAAAGGACATACACATAAATCTAACATTTTATTTTATTTAATCTTCATTTTAACTAAACAAAAATGATTTTTATTAGTTCAAGTTTTACACTGATGAATGAAGAAAGTAAGTCAAACAAGTTTGAACGACATGAGGGCAGGTAAATGATGACAGAATGATCATTTTTGGGTGAACTGTCCCTTTAAGTGCTTGTCCCGGTCATGTGACCCCATCCTAGCGCCACTGTGGCCGGTTATCTTGTTCTGCACAATGACAAATAAGTGACAAGCCAAACACTGATTCAATGAGACGCCTGGTTTAATGAGGGCCGTATAAACTGTGAACACAAAGAGACTGAAGGGACGGGAAACACCGATAAGAGATACGCTTTTAATGACAAGGCAGAGGTCACATGACTATTACAGCACAGAATCATGGGAATGGACAGAACTGGAGCTGTCAATCAAATGTAGAGTTACAGAGAGGTGTGTGTGTGTGTGTGTGTGTTAGGCAAGAGGAAAAAGGCAATTTCCTCAAATGATGAACTATAATCAAATCTCTTTATGATTTAAGATTGTCTTTACATTAGATTACAGCGTACAGTAAATGAGATCATGACTCACACAGCAACTATTTCACTTGTGGTTCTCTCACAATGATGAGCTTGTCTGGTAAAAATCCTCATTTTAACCATGAAAAGCCACAATGTTCATCATTCAACCTGCTGAAACGATGACACACACACACACACACACACACCCTCTCAGAAACACAATAAACACAGATGCATGCGTGTTTATTAAGTGTCTTAATGAAAGATGTCACTTCAGTGCTAAACGGCCTCACATTCAGAGTCTTAACAATGCCACTTCACTGTCAATGAGTGTTTTTATTCATCAGTATGAACGCATCAGAAACACAAGGCCTTCATCACCTCACACGGGTGACGTCGTACGGCTTCCTGACATGAAGACAATTATTCATAGTGAATCTGCAAAATGAACATTGCATGAAAGACACTCACAATGCACCTTTAAAATACAAGAAACTAGAGTTCCCACACAGTTACATTCTGCATAATACTGCATGAGAATTTAATAATATTAGACATATTTCTGTATGCACTGGCATTTAAATGTCAAGATATTTCAGATACATTATAGCAGCTATTTTGTGTATTTTGAATACAGCTATTTTGTATATTTTTCAAAAGAATCCAAAGCAGTACAATGTGTTTTTAATATACATTTTTTTTTCTGGATGCATTGGCATTTAAATACAGGTAACAATATTTGGAATAGATTTAAATTTTAATATAAAAATTACATTTTTTCTTAAAATTTTCTGGATGCATTGGCATTTAAATATCAGCTAACAGTATTTGGAATAGATTTAAATTTTAATATATTTTTTTTTCTTAGTAATTTCTGGATGCATTGGCATTTATATATCAGGTAATAATATTTGAAATATATTTAAATTTTAATATAAAAATTACATTTTGTTTCTTAGAAATTTCTGGATGCATTGGCATTTAAATATCAGGTAACAATATTTGCAAAATATTTAAATTTTAATATAAAACTACATTTTTTTCTTAATATTTTCAAGAATATATTTAAATTTTAATATAAAATTACATTTTTTAGAAATTTCTGGATGCATTATATCAGGTAAAAATATTTGGAATAGTTTTACATATTAATATAAAAATTACATTTTGTTTCTTAGAAATTTCTGGATGCATTGGCATTTAAATATCAGGTAACAGTATTTGGAAAATATTTAAATTTCAATATAAAACTACATTTTTTCTTAACATTTTCAGGATGCACTGGCATTTATATATCAGGTAATAATATTTGGAATAAATGTAAATTTTAATGTAAAAATTACATTTTTTTCTCAGAAATTTCTGGATGCATTCACATTTAAATATCAGGTAACAATATTTGGAATAGATTTACATATTAATATAAAAATTACATTTCTTTTCTTATAAGTTTCTGTATGCATTGACATTTAAATGTCAGGTAAAAATATTTGGAATAGATTTAAATTTTAATATAAAATTTGCATTTTTTTACACATTTTTAAAGAGTTATACAAATGTGTCTAATAAGACAAAGATCAATATCTAGCTGATGAGATACTATTATTATTATTATAAATTCAAAAAGTATATTTACCATAGGAATTTCAATACATTTTAATATAAAACATTTATAATATAATAATATAATAACTTTTATATAGACAATATTTAACTTTATTTTATTTTTATAAATGTGAGAAATCTGAGTAAATGACATTTCAGACACAATATGGCAGCTATTTTGTGCATTTCTGCTGTAAACACTTCCAAAGGAAGGCCGAAGCAGAACAATCAGAGAAAAAATATCAGCGCTCATGTTTAATCAGTTTTGCGGACCGGAACTAACGTATGTATAATAATGTCATACAAGACACAGCACTGTCACGGAAATGAATAAAAATAAGCTGTTTACACAAAAAAAGAAGGAAATTAATCATTTATAAAGTACACTAGTTTCATCTGAGTGGAGTAAACAACAAACCCATTCCAAAAAGTACCATGGTAAAATGATACCAAAAGTTCTTCGGTTTAGTGTTTTCAGCTTTGAGCTTTAGCCGCAGTGTTGAAGAGACTCGCGGGTCTCCACATCGTCACCAAACGGTGAAGAATAACTGTACATCACCTCCGACCCTTCACACACTCACCTCACGACCCGCCGAGCAGAACAATCTCACCCGTCTAGACTCCACAAACACTCACACACGGACCCGGAGCCACGCTGCTCCGGCCGGACATATTTCTAGCCGTCAGAGGAGCGATGGAGCAGGTCACCGCCGATCACTTCTCTTCCCAGTAACCCGGTTAGTGAAACAAATAGCATGATCTTCCTGCACTCTCTCATCATCCTGGGAATTCCCACCGGCCGACTGCGCTACTCAATTTCTGCATTGATTTTACACAGAAAGTCTTACAATAAAATCATACAGCAGCGCAGCTAATGCACTGCCATTAAATCAATCACTATACATCAATGAGGGAAACATCTCCGTCTGAACGGGAACATTCAGGGCTGAATGTACAGACGTTCTTGCTATATGTTCATTCAATCTGGTAGAATATAATAATGTACATTAATGAGTTCTGAGAGTGTTATAATGTTACAAAAGATTCTGTTTCATATAAATGCTGTTCTTTTGAACTTTCTATTCATCAAAGAATCATGAAAAATGTAATGTATGACGGTTTTTCACAAAAATCTGCAGCAGCACAACGGTTTTCAACATTGATAATATTCAGAAATGCTTCTTCAGCAGCAAATCATCATATTAGAATGATTTCTGAAGGATCATGTGACACTGAAGACTGGAGTAATGATGCTGAAAATTCAGCTTTAATCACAGCTTTTGATTACATTTTACTATATATTCACAAAGAAAACAGCTATTTTAAATTGTAATAATATTTGACAATTTTTACTGTATTTTTGTTCAAATAAATGCAGCCTTGGTGAACAAAAGAGACTTCATTCAAAAACATTTAAAAAATCTTACCGACCCCAAACATTTAAATGGAAGTGTACTGAATGACTACCAAATTCATATACCATGATTTTTATTTTCATGATGTACCTTCAAAGTACTATTTTCCATGACTTTTCCAGCCATTCATAAATTACTGAATAAGAAATAATTATAAACTAATATTGTTATAAAGATTACACAGTATGAATAACTAGAAACATTTAATACTCACCCATATAATTAAAGGGGACCTATAATGCCCCTTTTACAAGATGTAATATAAGTCTCTGGTGTCCCCAGAATGTGTCTGTGAAGTTTCAGCTCAAAATACCCCACAGATCATTTATTAGAGCTTGACAAATTTGCCTCTATTAGGGTGTGAGCAAAAACACGCAGATTTTGTGTGTGTCCCTTTAAATGCAAATGAGCTGCTGCTCCCGGCCCCCTTTCCAGAAGAGGGTGGAGCTTTAACAGCTCACACTTCAGTTGCTCAACAACAACAAAGCTGGAGAATCTCACACAGCCAAAATGAGGATTGTCAGTAACGGTGTTCAGCCTTACATTGTTCAAACCGGAGTCGACACTGATGGAGAGACTCAGGAAGAAGTTACAACTTTTAGAATGAAACTGGACGTTTCTGAATGGTTAGTGGATAAATTTATGTAATTGCTGTGGAGTTGATTCAACTCATCGACTAGCATGTGCCATCATGTTAATCTTTTGTGCAAATCCAGCATTGAATTGACCCTCGTTTGTGAAGCAGTCTGGCGTAAAATGACGGCATGATAACAACACTCTACTACTACAACCTCTTCTCTAAAGCAGCCCAACATGGCCTAAATAGTGTTCAGTGCTCATCAGTGCAGCCAACGACAGAACAGTTAGCATGCTTTGCTCAAACTTTTGCCATGGCGTTACATCGTTGTCGCTTACGGTAAAAAAAATGGCGCCGTGGGTGGAAACATGCAGATTAAGGGGCTGTGATATTATAACCCCCTTCCTACGTCACAAGGGGAGCGAAATCTGAGCGGCTCGTTTTTTCACATGCTTGCAGAGAAAGGCTTACCAAAACAAAGTAACTGGGTTGTCCTTTTTCACGTTTTCTGGGTTGGTAGATGGACATATCATGCTTGCCCATGACTGTAGAGCACTACACTACCATAGTCCAAATAACCAGGCTACTCGAGTTTTTGTTAGTGATGTGTTTATGATTTTCAGTGTGTTTCTGGGCTGATTGTCGCAGTCGGCGGGACTCCAGCTCCAGAAGTTGGCGGGAGACGATCAAATTCCACACATCCCTGTGTGAGCGCTGGACGTGTGAAGGGTCGCGCTCAAACACACGGCTCCACAGCGCCTTTCATGTGCTTTTACAACATGTTGCACATTCTCAAACACACGGAGCATCAGCGACTAGAGGTTAAAACACGTGTCGTCCTGCTCGGAAGCGCCAATACACCCCAGACCAACTCAACTATCATGCTTTTCTGGACATGTTGCATGATAAATAAACATGGGAATCATTTAGTACTATGGCATTTATTAGTGATGCAGTGTTGTAGGGTATTTTGGTATATACTATCATTTTAAAAGTTTTTTTTCTTTAAGCAATTAATACTTATATTCATCACGGATGCATTAAATCGATCAAAAGTGACATTAAAGACATTTATATTGTTACAAATGATTCTATTTCAAATAAATGCTGTTCTTTTGAACTTTCTATTCATCAAAGAATCATGAAAAAGAAAATGTATCACAGTTTCCACAAAAATACGACTGTTTTCAACAACAATAAATTGACAAAACTGACCAATTATGTCAATTTTATCATGAAATTCAAGCATCTTTACTACTAGTTATAGCACAAATGAATCATTTCATATTACATTTTTCTTTAACTTGTTGTTTTCATGATTTAATTTATGAATCACTGAATCTGTCATGAAATCAAGTTATGACAGCTGGCGTTTAAATGTTTATATTTCAACAACGAATTGGAGCAGAAACATAATTATATCATTAAAAAGTTGCCTTATATGCAATATAAATGTTTATATGTTATTTGAGTGTTTATTATTAAATCAATTTGATGAATTAATTGATTGTTAAATAAACTTTTGGTTTTAAGCTAAATGGCGTTTCACTGAAAAAATTATCACTAGTATTTATCAAAGTGCTCAAACAGTAACTGATCACATGTATATCTTGAACGCAATGCAAGTCACTTAGGATGAAAGCGTCTGTGAATGTAAATGCATTAGTGTCTGATACCATGGCAATCTTTTATAAAGGTGTGCATGCATACAAACACATGCAGCTCTAAATGTGATTGATAAATCATTGAACTTAAAGGTTGTGATATTCTGCAGCCTGTGTAATGATATCAGCACAAGAACAGATCAGTGATGAAGATGCAGCAGCTAATGTGAGTGAGATCCTGCACTCAATATGAAGAATGAACTGTGTGTGTGTGTGTGTGACCTCGACGGCCTCTTATATAAGCGCACAGATGGCGAGGCGTGTTTCTGTGTGACAAAGAACAATCGCTGTTTCTTGATTACTCAAGAGGCGTATCTGACAGCGTGTGCGTGTGTGTAAGTTCACTCATCTCTATTCATTATAATGCATCCTGAAACAGATACAGCATGCATCCAATCAAGTTTAATGCACTCATTATCGGCTTTAGATTTTGAAGAGCGCGTGGACTTCCTGTGACGTCCGTTCTACAGTTTCATCGTACGGCCAAGACAAATGCAAACACTGTGAACCCTCCATAAATCCACCTGTCCCTTATGTAAAGCCATGTAAATGAACACACGCTCTCCTCACAGTCGCAGCGGCACTTCATCAAGTAATTATTGTTTGATTACAGCGCTTCATTATCTGCTCTGATCGAGTCAGCGCTGACGCCAAAGGTCGAGCATCATTAGTTCGTCCGCGCTAAACATAAGAGCGCGCTGTGCTTCGCGTCGCACACCCGGCGCTCTGAAAGGGCTAATTGTAAATTCATTTGTTTGAGGATGATCCACTATGGCTTTAGAATATTAAGGCAGGAGAGAAGGGTCAAACTGTCTCTGGAGGAGCAGACGTCTGTGACTCTACACGGATCTGAGGGCTGATACCATCACAGATAAAGTGACAATGTGATTATATTATCTTGCATGTGGTTAACAAATCAGGACTGTTTCTGTCAGCATTACAATATTAGTAAAAAACATGAATATGAGTATGAATTGAGACAAAACAGCACTGCTTAACCCGAGCTGGATAAGACCTGATAAAGAGGTTCAGGTTTGTAATTAATTAAATGATAATTATCAATGTAATGATAATTATTATTAACAACATAATAATATTATTAGGAATGTAATAATAATAATAATTATTATTATTATTAAAATACAATCATTATTATTAAATACTTTATACATTTAAGAATATATTTTTTAACTTTTAAATTAAAATAAATTATTTTATCATCATTATTATGTTAATAATTGTTATTAAATATTATTATGTTAATGTAATGATATTTATATATATATATTTATTTATTTCACTAATAATGTAATATTATTATTGAGAATACAACTTTATACATTCAACAATATATTTATAAACTATATTAATAAAATTAAAATAATTATATTATTATTAATATCATATTCAGTATTATAAACTTTATAAATTAAATACATTTCTAAACGTTATAAATTAAAATAATAGCATCATCAACTTCATAAATCAATATATTTATCAACTTTACAAATTATTATTATGAATGTATTAAACTCTACAAATAAAATACATTATAAATGTTATAAATTAAAATAATATTAATAATATTATTAACTTTATAAATTATTACATACATTGATATTCTAAATTATTATTATTATTTAAAATTATTATATTTGTCAATATTCTAAATTATTATTCTTTAAAATTATATTATAAAAAGTATAGAATTATAATCATTACAAATTAAAATAATAAATTTTATTATATTATTAATATTATAAACTTTATACATTAAATAATATATCTAAATACTTTATTATTTAATTATTATTATTATATACACTCATAATAACCACCATTTACACAAACGAAATCTGAGAGAATCAGTGCATGTGGCTCATGAAAGTGGACATCAACATAGTCTCAAAACTTGATGGTTCTGGTCCGGTCAAACTTTGTTCATCATGCGTATGCTAAACGCGTGCTGACTGTACTTCAGTCATACTGTAAGTGCTCGTACCTCGGAGGAAACGAGATGTCCAGCTCATGCAGACGGTCCTTAAACACAGCCAGCTCTTTGTCATACTCTAAAAGCTGAAGACAAACAGACAAGAAGAGAAAGACATTCAATGCATGTATAATATATCATTTATACAAGATAGAGAGCAGAGTTTTCATCTTTTAAATTGACATCTAAACCATGAACTCATTAACATATGCCCACCCACATTTACATATCAGCACAGATTCAGTATTCAGCAACTTCCTGTCCTGATGAACACACACACAGGGCCAGTCACAACACAGGTCATTTGCATATATAAAACAATTCAATCAAGCCACACAAGTGCAGCATTTGATCTCTATAAAAAAAACTCTGTTGTGAAGGAAAGCAGGATGAAGCTGTTTGACCATGTGTGTGTGTGTGTGTGTGTGTGTGTGTGTGTGTGTGTGTGTGTGTGTGTGTGTGTGTGTGTTGCATGCACACATATGACAGCTTCCGTGTCGTGCGCCGTGTGTGTTCATCAATCATTTCCCAGCTGTCCTCTCTGTCTGAGACACTGAGACTCTAAAGTCATTAATCAAACGCTGCACAATAATTAGCCTGGGTGTGTACACATTAATTATGAGAAGAATAATCAACAGGTGTACATGACACCTTCACTGTGTGTGTGTGTGTGTGTGTGTGTGTGTGTGTGTGTGTGTGTGTGTGTGTGTGTTTGTGTGTGACAGACAACTACCAGCACTAACTAATTAATAGTCACACAAACACTGCACACATCAATGAGAGTTTATTAGTGCTCCATTAATGGATTGAAAACACCATCTGATTAATCTGGCCTCATATTCTGTTGACTTTGTGCATAAAACTGCCTCCAGAAGAGTTTAATGTGACAAAAAAAAACTTCCTTTTGCTCACGTTCTCAAAGATAAAAACTGATTTATACAGAGTTAGAGTTAGTCAGAAGTTATTACAATTCGCTTTAACACACCTTTGACATGCTTGTTTAGATAAACGTACGTGTGTGTGTGTGTGTGTGTGTGTGTGTGTGTCATTATTTGAGCGTGCAGTGAGGTGTTCAGCAGTGCCTGCAGTTCAGGAGGGCAAATGAACAACATTCATCACTTTACACACACAAACACACAAGTTATACTTCCAGTGTCATATATAAATATTTTATACCACACATTTTATACCACACATGCATTTACAACAGCTATGGAGCAAGGTATATTTTATTTTAAGATATTTCATAATTTAAAATGCATTCGATATACAAGATTTATTATTAATCCTATTAAACTGACTGTTCACCATGAGTGTGGAACACAAAAGAAGCTCTTTATTTAGTGTATACAGTGAAAGTCAGTGGGGTCCAATGTTATTTGGGTCCCAATTTGTGTTCCTCAGCAGAAAGTAATTTATACAGGTAAACAATGAAAAATTATGACAGAATTTACATTTTTGGGTGAACTATCCCTATAATAATTATGAGCCTCCACTGTAAGTTGCTTTGGATAAAAGTTGTGCATATTGTTGTTGTGAATGTGCATGTGGTGATGTGCATGTGGTGTTGTGCATGTGTTGATGTGCTTGTGATGTACATGTGATGATGTGCATGTGTTGTTGATGTGCATGTGATAATGTGCATGTGACGATGTGCATGTGACGATGTGCATGTAGTGATGTGCATGTAGTGATGTGCATGTGATAATGTGCATGTGTTGATGTGCATGTGTTGATGTGCTTGTGAAGTACATGTGATGATGTGCATGTGTTGTTGATGTGCATGTGGTGTTGTACATGTGTTGATGTGCATGTGTTGATGTGCTTGTGATGTACATGTGATGATGTGCATGTGTTGTTGATGTGCATGTGATAATGTGCATGTGTTGATGTGCATGTGGTGATGTGCATGTTGTGATGTGCATGTGGTGTTGTACATGTGATGATGTGCATGTGACGATGTGAATGTTGATGTGCATGTGTTGATGTGCATGTAGTGATGTGCTTGTGATAATGTGGATGTGTTGATGTGCATGAGTTGATGTGCTTGTGATGTACATGTAATGATGTGCATGTGTTGTTGATGTGCATGTGATGTGCATGTGTTGATGTGCATGTGTTGATGTGCATGTGGTGTTGTACATGTGATGATGTGCATGTGACGATGTGAATGTTGATGTGCATGTGTTGATGTGCTTGTAATGTTGTTGTACATGTGATGATGTCCATGTGTTGATGTGCTTGTAACGTTGTTGTACATGCGATGATGTGCATGTGGTGATGTGCCTGTAATATTGTACACGCGATGATGTGCATGTGTTGTTGATGTGCATGTGATGTGCATGTGTTGATGTGCATGTGTTGTTGTACATGTGATGATGTGCATGTGACGATGTGAATGTTGATGTGCATGTGTTGATGTGCTTGTAACGTTGTTGTACATGCGATGATGTGCATGTGGTGATGTGCCTGTAATATTGTACACGCGATGATGAGCATGTGCTGATGTGCTTGTAATGTTGTTGTACATGTGATGTGCATGTGATGTTGTTGTGAATGTGTTGATGTGCTTGTGGTGATGTGCTTGTGATAATGTGCTTGTGATAATGTGCATGTGTTGATGTGCATGTGATGATGCGCATGTGTTGGTGATGTGCATGTGGTGATGTACTTGTGATGTACATGTGATGATGTGCATGTTGTGATGTGCATGTGGTGTTGTACATGTGATGTGCATGTGACGATGTGCATGTGATGATGTGCATGTAGTGATGTGCTTGTGATAATGTGCATGTGTTGATGTGCTTGTGATGTACATGTGATGATGTGCATGTGTTGTTGATGTGCATGTGGTGTGCATGTGGTGATGTGCATGTGACAATGTGAATGCTGATGTGCATGTAATGATGTGCATGTGTTGATGTGCATGTGATGTGCATGTGTTGATGTGCATGAAGTGATGTGCTTGTGATAATGTGGATGTGTTGATGTGCATGTGTTGATGTGCTTGTGATGTACGTGATGATGTGCATGTGTTGATGTGCATGTGATAATGTGAATGTGGTGATGTGCATGTGGTGTTGTACATGTGATGATGTGCATGTGACGATGTGAATGTTGATGTGCATGTGATGATGTGCATGTGATGTGCATGTGATGTTGTTGTGCATGTGGTGATGTGCTTGTGATGATGTGCATGTGTTGATGTGCTTGTGATGTTGTACATGTGATGATGTGCATGTGTTGATGTGCATGTGATGTTGTTGTACATGCGATGATGTGCATGTGGTGATGTGCCTGTAATGTTGTACACGCGATGATGTGCATGTGCTGATGTGCTTGTAATGTTGTTGTACATGCGATGATGTGCATGTGATGTGCATGTGATGTTGTTGTGCATGTGTTGTTGTGCATGTGTTGATGTGCTTGTGGTGATGTGCTTGTGATAATGTGCATGTGTTGATGTGCATGTGATGATGCGCATGTGTTGGTGATGTGCATGGGATGATGTGGTTGTGATAATGTGCATGTGTTGATGTGCATGTGTTGATGAGCTTGTGATATTGTACGTGATGATGTGCATGTGATAATGTGCATGTGTTGATGTGCTTGTGATATTGTGCATGTGATGATGTGCATGTGATGATGTGCATGTGGTGATGTGCATGTGGTGATGTGCATGTGGTATGTGCTTGTGATGTTGTACATGCGATGTGCATGTGATGTGCATGTGTCGATGTGATGATGTGCATGTGATAATGTGCATGTGATGATGTGGATGTGCTGATGTGAATGTGCTGATGTGTTGTTGATGTGCATGTGATGATGTGAATGTGTTGTTATTATGCATGTGATAATGTGCATATGTTGATGTGAATGCGCTGATGCATGTACATGTGATGATGTGCATGTATTGTTGTGAACGTTTAGTAATTCATTTAGCCGCTAGAGACCCGCACGCTGAAATTTCACACTACATTTCATGTGGGTCAATTAAGCCGAATGATTTGCTGCTCTGGTGGGTCAGCAGTAAAACCCGTCTCATTCCACCGTATATAGAGCTCACAATCCGTCAGCGCCAATGACCTTGACAGTGTGCGTTTGTGAAGGAGACCAACATCCCTGAGCTCAGAGCCGAACGACACATATAAATAAAAAAACAAACTCCTCCAAGCGTCTGGTTCGAAATCACCATCTCAGCCCAATAAACACAAGGCATCCTAAATCACGCCTAGCTGATGGACCGAAGACAGAGATGCTGCAAGAGCCTCGATGTGGAACGTCCAGTTTGGGCTGAGCGGCGTTCCCTGCCATAATTGTGCACTGATTTATGTATCATCAAATAAGAGCCCTGACAACAGCTGATGCCATTAAAGGCCATCAATAAGAGCCAGGTGAGAGGTCATTTAATTTGAGTTTTACACCACACACTTTACTTTCATTGCAGCAGCCATATTTTCACAGTATTTATGACAAACATTATTTTGAGTATATACCAGCAGACATGAGCACACACACACAACAGTCATCCTTCACAAACACATGATCAATTTTATACCTCATCAATGTTCAAAAGCCAAATAATCACTATGATACTGTCTTTAAAAAGAAAGAAAAACCAGCATTAAAACACTGATCAGTTTTATTATTAATATTAACTGTCATTGCATAAAGAAAATTAATATTCAGTAAAATATAAAGTATATATATATATTAAAGCACTATATAAACAACCCTGATTTGATTTAATCTAGAATTTTACATTTCAAGTGTCAATCAGACGTCAAACTACAGTATAATAATGTACAGAATATGCTGTTTACCATTTCTGAAACCTGTTTGAGTTGAAAATAATGAGCACAGATGTGATCTGTTCACAATATCACCCTAATCAGGCTGATAAAAGCACTGAAACTGGCCGATTCGATCATCTCTAGTTGAGACGGGCAGATTCTCAATGCACGCAATGTTGGTTTGATTAGCGATGCTGCCGCGTTACAGCTTCCGCGGGAATGACAGGTGAAATATGGTGCGAGACGGATGAGAGGCTCCTGTTATTTATTTATTTATTCAGACTCTTAAAAACTGCCGTTTGAGCGATGTAGCGGGGTGTACGCATGAGGAGGAGAGACAGAAAAGTTCATCACTCGTTCCGGATTCCCTCTCCATGCGCTCAGATCCACCTGATAAAGTTTCAATAAAGAGACACTGAAGCAAAATCAATGAGAGTTAGTGGGCTTCCTTCATTCAGCGCACACACACACAGACACACACACACAGCCCCTCGACGCAACGGCCCACCAGAAAATTTAATCTTCCCAAATCCTCATCAGAGCGCTCCATCCTCACCGCCTGACAGCCACCCGGATAATTAATTATACAATTTCGATGGCTCTATCGACTAAACAAACCTATTAATCATCGCAAAAGTCAATAGGCATGGACGTATTCAATCATGTCCTGACCAATGATTACTCCTTTCAAAATACAATAATTATTTTCGAGAGCTGCCTCGAATTAAATTTCTGTCAAGCCGGTACAACTCTAGTAGTTGATGAAGGATGCTGGGAGTCGAGGCGTGCGGAGGGACATTCGTCGTTCTGGAGAGGTAGTTTGTTTTCCAGGGATCATAAGATGGTGTGTTTAAGTAGACCATGACCATCAGATTATCTCTCATGTGCCATCAGAGCATCCATCACACACACACACACACACACACACACACACACTCTCTCTCTCTCTCACACACACACACTCACTCTCACTCTTACACTCACACACAAATAAAAACTAATTAATTTTTTTTTAAAAACTCAAAGAAACTAATTTTGTAACATTTTAATGTGAGTGCATTGCTTTTAACGCTGATATGATGCAATGGTCATTATGACTGGTTAGTGCATGTTTGTTTTACTCGATAAACCCAGATTTCCCATAAATGAATAATACAACAACCCAATAAGTTATTTGGACACTTAAGCCACACTGAAAGTTCAAAGGTTGTTGCATTAGAGTATTACTGTTACAGCTTTACAAAAAAAATATGCAAAAACGTGTTCTGTGTGAATGGCCCAAATGTGACCATATAAAATGTTTTTAAGTGGATCAAACGTGAGTTTTTCAGGATGAGAGCATGTCAATTGTCCATGCAGGCATTTGTTTCATTTGGCTAGTGACTTAACTAGTGACAAAATATTAGTAGTATTAGGGCCCTATTTTAACAATCTAAGTGCATAGTCTGAAGCACATTGCACAGGTGCACTCAGGGCATGTCCAAATCCACTTTTGCTAGTTTAATGTCGGAAAAGATGGTCGGCGCCCAAGGCGCATGGTCCAAAAGGGTTGTACCTAGTCTCTTAATGAGTCATGGGTGTGTTTTGTGTAACGTGCAATAAACCAATCAGACTGTCATCTCTCATTCCCTTTAAAAACCAGTTGCGCTTGCACCATGGCGGATTCACTATTTACATGGCAGAATTTGCAAGCGGAACGATTCTCCAGAGAGGAATCCTTTCATTTTTAATATTTGGCATGTTTGTGTGCTGCTGTGCTGCGCCCTATGTGTGTAACAAGCAGAGTGTATGCGTAAATGGAACGCTCTTTATAAGCGATTCATACGAGGATGTTTGAGGTCAGACGTCTCGATGAGGGGAAGATCATAACATCTGTATCTACAAAGACATCCAGTGTTCACCTAATCGTCTTAAGCTCTGCAGCTGCTCTGTCAAAGTGTCTCATTCAGGAAGACAGAAGTCAAACATTCATGTGGCTATGAAGCATCTAAAAAATAAAGCCAAATGACATCAAGAGCTCAAATCAAGCCTCTTACCAGCGTTCCATTGTTTTCCCGGAAAACGTCCTGGTTAATGTAGTTAAATAACTTCTTTTCCAGCTGTAGGACAACCTACAGAGACAGAGATACAGAGATTCAGTCAATATAATTTTGAACATGTTCTAATATTAGAATTGAACTGTATGCCACTGGTTATACACTAGTGTGAGTTCAAGACTTAAAGAATTAATATTTTTATTCATCAAGGACAAATAAAATGACAGTAAAGACATTTATAATGTTAAAAAAGATTCTATTTTAAATAAATAATGTTATTTTGAACTTTCAATTCATCAAAGAATGCTGAAAAATAAAATATATGACGGTTTCCACATAAATCTGAAGCAGCACAACTGTTTTCAACATTGATAATAATCAAAATGTTTCTTAAGCAGCAAATCATCATATTAGAATGATTTCTGAAGGATCATGTGACACTGAAGACTGGAGTAATGATGCTGAAAATTCAGCTTTGATCACAGGAATAAATTACATTTTACTATATATTCACATAGAAAACAGCTATTTTAAATTGTAATAATATTTCACAAATTTTACCGTATGTTTGATCAAATAAATGCAGCTTCGGTGAGCAGAAGAGACTTCTTTCAAAAAACATCAAATAACCTATTAAACAATAGTGTATATTAAAAAGCATCTATCTATCTATCTATCTATCTATCTATCCATCCATCCATCCATCTCATCTCATCTCATCTCATCTCATCTCATCTCATCTCATCTCATCTCATTGTCTTGTTTCCTGTGTCACTGTCTCTGATACAGTTGAACAGATGGTCCTGATCACTCATAATGTTTCATTACAGTATAGAGAGTTTCAGTCACTAAAACACACAGAGATTAGTGAAAGGCTTCACCTTGCGGTCATTGTCTGACTCTCTGAAGATGAGTTTGTTAACTTCATTGGTGTCGGCGGCTCTCACCGTCTGCATGGTGGCCGTTGAGCAAAGACTCTGAGGAGAAGAAGAGACATCAGCTATTTAATATCACAGTGTCTGCTAACATATACCATAAACAACAACACCTGAAAATGACACGTCTGAGGAGTGACAGAAGAGCAAAACAAGAAAAAGGAGCATCTCTCTTTCTTTCTTTCTTTCTCTGTATGTATTGACCTTAAAGACTGTGTGCACGGTTAAATTCCCTTTTGTCGACTCTTTTAACAATTAGTTAAACATTCGGCCATCTGTGTTTGAGGACAGTTGAATGAGGTAATCCTTGATGTGGCAGTTCCCAGCGCACACAGTCGAGCCCGAGAACCGATTGAAATTCAAAGCACAGATTAGCTAATCAGGTCAAGCCAATAAAACCGGCAGGAAAAAACCCTTTGGAGGGAAATGTCACAAACCAGGCGGCTGGAGAAGAGAAGCGCGGCGGATCAGAACAAACAGCCCCTCCGCGCTTAAGCCGCTCTCTAAAGAGCCAACAAATCGCTCCATCTTTCAGTCATTTGGGCTCTCGGACCCCCGCACTAATGCGCTTTGCTCTCATTAAGCTGATTTTGTAATGAATAGCCCCAGAAAAACACCTCAAAAGACACAGAGAGCGGCCCCATCAGGAGTCACACCGCCGCAAATCTTACATTCGCTTTTGATTTTTCCCAAGAACTACATAATGACCAAAATGCAGAAAGAAAAACATTGCACCAAACACTTCTGCTCAGATTGAAAACTCACAAATGCGGCATCACAGACATGAAGCAGAGGGTTTATTTAGTGATACAGATGCACTGAATGCATTATATGAGTATTTAATAAATACATAAACACACACACTTTTTTGTGAGCAGAGTTTAGAGAGACAAATTATACAATTATACAGTTTAGAGAGACAAATATTAGACCAAAGACTGACTCCACTGACAAATTACAATCAAGTTATGCTTATATTTCAATTTCAAATTGCAATTTTAAAGTACTTTATTAGCATGATTGTGGTTACATACAATATTGCCACAAAATAAGACCAAAAAGAAAAAGATATATATATATATATATATATATATATATATATATATATATATATATACACACACACACGTGTATACACACAGAAATATGACAGCACTAATATATAGGCCATTGTCTTATTTTGTGTATAATGCTTGGGCAATATTGTATGTTGTTGTATTGTAAATAAATAAGTGAATATTCTTATATTTATTATATATATATTATATAAATATATATTCATATAATATTCAAATTTATAAAATCAGATCTCTGTCTACTCTTACATAACATACTGTGGTATGTCACTATGGTGCAGTGATGTCACGGTACCGATTGATTACCTTAATCAGGTGTTTACATTGTACTCAAACTGTCCAAAAAAAAAAAAAAAAAAAAAAATTCACGGTAATACCACAATTCTTCTGGTATATTGTTTGTACATGTATTAAATCAACTCTAAACATGTTATAGCTTCACAACAGAAGCCAAAAACCATTTACAAATCAACACTTCCGTTTCCAATAGCATCAATACTGTAATCAATCAAAGACAGAGTGTGTGTTTGGGTCAGAGCCTGAATGATCGAGCACGTGTTCAGTGACAATGACTGATCAGACTGTCTTCTCTCACTGCTGATCAATCACACACACTCATTTCTCCTGATCTCATCATGTGTCCTGCTGCTGCACCTTATTAAAACTCATCATTAATTAAAACCCTGTGATCCTGATTACACACCAGGTGCAGCAACACAGTCTCACACTGACCTGTGATTGGACACAGCGAGTCACATGACTTCAGCCACACATACAGAAGCGTCTCTCTCAGCTGGACGGTGTGCATAAATTCAATCTGAGTGCACTCGCATTGACCTCGTCTCAAATGATATTAACATTCATTTGATACTCGAGGAGGAGATGATAAACACTGAGACCGAATCAGTGTAGGAATGAAGAGCAGAGGAATCTACAAAGACATTTATACACTGTAAACGGATGCATTATTTATAGAGACATTAAATGGAAGAGATTTCCCAAACACTCCTATTTTAACCGCACATTAAAATAAGATACGAAATGAAGTATTTGAACATTACAAATGCAGCTTTAAGTTTAACACAGTCAGTGAATGACACATGGTCAGAAAAATGTGTCACAAAAGTTACTACATACTGGAACAAGCCCCATGTGTTCAGGCCAATCCCGGCATGATGCTCCGGCAGGAGGAGGAAGCCATTAATCCGGAGCACAGTAAAGTGATTCCTGTGGTTCGGGCTTCAGGGGACGTGCTTTAAACCGCAGCAGCGTGTTGATGAAGCCTTGAGTCTAAAGCACTAAAACTTTCCCTGATCACTCAATCCTGACAGTATTGATTTTTATCCCATAATTCTACAGCTCTGCCATTACAGCCCGGAAAATGAGCAACTGAGGAGAGAGGTGGAGAAAAACAGAGAGAATGAGAGAAACTGGAGATTGAAAATAAAATGAAAGTGGAAAAAACTCTCCACGTCACTTTTTCTTTTTTCCCTAATAATAATAATTGAAAAATAACGTGTTAAAATGATTAACACATTTAATGCACTTGCCCGGCCCCAGATCTATGTAGATCATCTGACATTTCATACAGATGATTAATGATGAATATATAGCAGGGCAACAACTCACTGCGTGATGGTGCCTATAGAATACAGTAACAATGTCCATAAAATTCAAGATATGGGGCAAAAAAATGCCCCTGTTTGAGTTTTTGTCTCATATTTAAGCTATATTACATGAGTAATGAGTGCAATATCACATGAGTGCTGTTTTTCTGTCCAGAACAGCACAAGTGCAAATGTAATATTGATTTTATACAACAGTCCAATAAATATGAAGTTAATATTGTGTTATTTTAGACACAATGTTGTCTGTTTTGACAATGAAAATATAAAGACAAAGCAGAACTGTTCATCTCCAAGCAACACACAGTGGCATTTCATTTCTGAATCCGTGTTTTGAACAAATCAGGTGTTGGATTTGAAGCGGCGCTGTACAGACTGATCGGAGAATGGCATCAAAGTACCGTGCGAGCGATTCGAAAGCATACTGAGCCGTCTGCTCTCTAATTGCTCTTGCGGTACTTTGATGTCATACATCGATCGGTCTGTGCAGTGCCGGTTCAAGTCCAACAAGCCTAATGATTCAATGGACCATTCATAAAGAGAACCGTTTACTTCAGTCCTGAACGAATCAGCCGTTTGAATGAATCAAATGAATGTATGAATGAATGACTCAATGACTTAATCATTAAGACATTTACCGCCACCTAGAGGCAGTTTTAGTTTCTTATTCAAAATTCCATTAAAAAAAAATAATTTCATATATTCATAGTAGTAAAAAAAACATTAAAGTTATAATTCACCCCAAAATGACAATTCAGTCATAATTTACGCAACCTCATGGTCCAAAAGCGTATGTGTAATAAATGTTGAATCAAATAAAATATTTCTTGCTGAAGCTGCTTTTTGTAATGTCTGTTTGATGCTTTACACAATAATGACTTTAAATGATCTTTTGGGAATAATTTCTCAGCCAAATTTGATGTGCAATCAATTTGCAACTAATTAGATTAATTAATCACCAAGTCATGTAATTAATTAGATTAAACATTTTAATCGATTCACAGCCCTAATATATATATATTATTATATAATTTATTTGTGGTATTAGTAATATTTAAAATTTATATTTATACAATTTATATATATATATATATATATATATATATATATATATATATATATATATACACACACACACACACACTATATTGCCATAAGTTTTGGGACGGCTGCCTTTATGTGCACATGAACTTTAATGACATCCCATTCTTAATCCGTAGGGTTTAATATGGAGATGGCCCACCCTTTGCAGCTATAACAGCCTCAACTCTTCTGAGAAGGCTTTCCACAAGGTTTAGGAGTGTGTTTATGGAAATTTTTGACCATTCTTCTAGAAGCGCATTTGTGAGGTCAGGCAGTGATGTTGGCGAGAAGGCCTGGCTCACAGTCTCCACTCTAATTCATCCCAAAGGTGTTCTATCGGGTTGAGGTCAGGACTCTGTGCAGGCCAGTCAAGTTCCTCCACACCAAACTTGCTCATCCATGTCTTTATGGACCTTGCTTTGTGCACTGGTGCGCAGTCATGTTGGAACAGGAAGGGGCCATCCCCAAACTGTTGGGAGTATGAAACTGTCCAAAATGTTTTGGTATGCTGAAGCATTAAGAGTTCCTTTCACTGGAACTAAGGGGCCAAGCCCAACCCCTGAAAAACAACCCCTCATCATAATCCCCCTCCACCAAACTTTACACTTGGCACAATGCAGTCAGGCAAGTACCGTTCTCCTGGCAACCACCAAACCCAGACTCGTCCCTCGGATTGCCAGACAGAGAAGTGTGATTCGTCACTCCAGAGCACACGTCTCCACTGCTCTAGAGTCCAGTGAAAGCGTGCTTTACACCACTGCATCCGACTCTTTGCATTGCACTTGGTGATGTAAGGCTTGGATGCAGCTGCTCGACCATGGAAACCCATTCCATGAAGCTCTCCACACTGTTCTTGAGCTAATCTGAAGGCCACATGAAGTTTGGAGGTCTGTAGCTATTGACTCTGCAGAAAGTTGGCGACTTCTGCGCACTGTACGCCTCAGCATGCGCTGACCCCGCTATGTGATTTTACGTGGTCTACCTCTTCGTGGCTGAGTTGCTGTTGTTCCCAATTGCTTCCACTTTGTTATGATACCACTAACAGTTGACTGTGGAATATTTAGTAGTGAGGAAATATCACGAATGGACTTATTGCACAGGTGGCAACCTATCACGGTACCACACTTGAATTCACTGAGCTCCTGAGAGCGACCCATTCTTTCACAAATGTTTGTAGAAGCAGTCTGCATGCCTAGGTGCTTGATTTTATACACCTGTGGCCATGAAGTGATTGGAACACCTGAATTCAATGATTTGGAGTGGTGTCCCAATACTTTTGGCAATATAGTGTATATATACACACAGTATATTCTTTATTCTATCTATCCATCTATCTATCTATCTATCTATCTGTCTGTCTGTCCAGATATATATACACACATACTGTATACACAGATAAATTAAATATATAATGTATAATTTATCTTCACATTCTCTTTTGGACATACTGGAGATGTTCTGGTCACTTTAATGCTGATTTTTAGCATTAATGTGTATATGGAGTGACGGGACGCGGAGGAACTACTCTAGGAATCTCCGTTCATACACTGGAATCCGGAACAATCTCCAATAAACAGACACAATGGATTCTCTCGCCCACTCAGACGGCCATTACACGGCTTCATTCAGCACGACCACCCAGTGCCTCATTAGAGACAAACTATTGCAGAAATATCTGCCTGACAACATCAGACCAAACAGCATCCATCAATTCCAAAATGGACGTCTACAGCTCAAGACACAGTGTTACAAATAGTACCGTTTTTGTATCCTACTCTGCATCAGGTGAAAGTTACTGTGTTTACCAGCCTTACCTGATTATGAAAATAGATTCATGAGCTGAATCTCCTTCACTAGTCTTACATGAACATTATATGTTTAAGTCTACTGGCTTTACATGTGAAACAGACTGTAAGTGCATTTCTGTCAGTATGATTTGTGCTTGTTTTTGTGAGATCGCTTAACTTTAGCGTTCCCTGAAAATCTCACACACATGCTTTCCCATCAGCCCCTGCGGTGGAGAAAACCCAGTGTGCAGCAATGTAGGGGGTCCGTGCACTGAAAAGAGACGAGGGCAGATAAAGATGTGTGGGAGAGAGCGGATAAAGCCGCCTATTTATCTTGGCCATCAGAACATCTGGGAAATCTCTCTAAAACAATGGGCAGCAGGGCCAAGGGTGTCACTGTGCTCTCCAATACCTCCAGCACGTTTGTTCTCCGCCGCAAATAATGGACGGGCCACAAATCATTGTGGGATGCGAGAGAGGTGCTGTGTGTGTGTGTTCGCCCCTCTGGTATTTAACCACTCAAATGGGCCATTCTCTAGAGCCCGGCAGGACAAATTGGCCGGCCTGGAAGTCTTTGAGAGTCAGTCCAGCGCAAGGAGAAAAGAACAGGCCTGAAACACAAGGAACAGGCCCATAAAAATTCATCACTTTGACCTGGCTGACCTTCCAGCTCTGGGGGTTTAGACACACCCAGAGAAACACACACACACTCACATACACACATACACACATACACACACACACACTCATTCTAACACACACACACACACGTTTCAAACTCTAGTGTGCTAGACAGCATTTAGGCATCTTATAAGACACTTAATTTAGTACATCACAACAAATCCTGTTACTTATGTATGGAAGCTTGTTCCTGCCACGGGAATAAATAAAAAAATAAAAAAGGTAATTGTGAATTTTCTCACAGTTGCAAGTTATAAAATGTGCATCTCACAATTCAGATTTTTGTTTCTGTCACTGAATTAAAATTTAAATGTAGCTGTGCCTTTTTATCTCAAAATTCAAAAAAGAAAATTCCAATTCTGACGTTTTTTTCTCTCACAATTGTGAGATATAAACTCGCAATTGCAAGTATATAAATTCCCAATTCTGAGTTAAAAAAAAAACCAAAACGTCAGATTTGTGAGATAAAAAACTCGCAAGTATGAGAAAAAAGACAGAATTGTGAAATTAAAAAAAAAAAAAAAAACTCCATTCCTTTTTTATTTTTTTTATTCCGTGGCAGAAACATGCTTTCATACTTCTGAGTATTTCTGTCTTATTATCCAGTTAAATAATATCTAATAACCCTTAAAACAACATAAGCAACAATTTGTAAGATATTCAGACTAGTTTTCGGTGATTGTGTTTAATACAAGTGTATTTAATACTGATTGATTTTCACTTTTAAGCTAAAAACATGTGAAAGTCATATTAAACTTGTATTAACACAATCACTAGTAACCATCATGAATATCACATTCAGTGTTGTTACTCTTGTTTTAAGGATTATTAGATATTTAAACCAGAAAAATATACCATAAAAACAGGTTTTGTTGCTATGTACTGCCTAGTTTACTGCAGACAGTGATGCTCTTCCTCAGTATTTGTCTTGTTTTCCAGCACAAATATCTAAACATTCTTAAATCAAGATACATTTACTGGAGAAGCAAAATGACTGAAAATATTAGTTTCTGAGAAACTGATCAAAATTTAGTGACTTTATGCTTAAAACAAAATCAAATATCTGCCAATGGAGTCAAAAAAATCATACTGTTTTCCCTTTGAATTAAGGTTATTTTTCTAACTCCATTAGCAGATATTTGTTCTTGTTTTAAACATAAATAAATTTTGATCAATTTCTCAGAAACTAATATCTTCAGTCATTTTGCTTCTCCAGTAAATGTATCTTGATTTAAGAATGTTTAGATATTTGTGCTGGAAAACAAGACAAAAGTACTGAGGAAGAACATCATTTTTTGCAACGAAAATAGAAAAAAACTTATTAGTGAAGGTCCATTTGTGTGTGGATGTTGACTTATAAGACAGCAGACAGTGAAGCAGCTCATATCAGCTACAAGGATCTGATCATTATTGACTCTTATGTTCTCTAGTAATCATGATAATAAATCTAATCAAAGATGAATGAGAATTTGAATAGAGGTCCCGCCCTTCCACACACACACACACACACACACACACACACACACACACACACGCTCCCGCACACTCTCTCTCTCACACACACACACACACACACACACAGACAATAGCTAAAGAAAAGGCTTCTTGACAGGACAGAGTGAGCAGATGCTTCATTGTGAGTGTGTGCTGTGTTAGTAATGGGTGTGTGTGTTCACTGGTTTAAGTAAGTTAAGGGATTCATTGTTTTACACATTCATCCACCTGTACACACACACACACACACACACTCCTGCTGTTCATGCAGATCTCTGAAACCAAGCAGCACAGATGGTCAACAAACTGGTTAATGTCTGTTCAACCAAACCACCAGCGCTCAGTGAATGAAGATCTCAAAATCATGTGACCTTGCTGAATTTACA
The DNA here is from genome assembly GCA_037950665.1 of Hypophthalmichthys nobilis. NCBI lineage: Eukaryota > Metazoa > Chordata > Actinopteri > Cypriniformes > Xenocyprididae > Hypophthalmichthys > Hypophthalmichthys nobilis. The sequence continues at coordinate 30,552,552 of CM075477.1, read as the reverse complement.
TCATCTAAAATATGTTCACACTGCAGCTGAATGATGAAATCTGATTGGTCATCATGGGATGCATCTTAAATCCCAGTAAATCTGAGAACGTTCAGCAGCGATGTGTTACGCTACTTCTGTTTTACAAATATCAAGTAGAATTGATTGCTGTGAAATTATAAATTTCATATATTATATCTAAATAACTTCTGATGCCATTTAATCTTAATTAAATGACTTTTTACATATTACAATATGTTTTTAAACGTTTACAGTCAAACCAAAATTTATTCAGACACCTTGAACATTTCATTCATTAATACAGTTTATTCACTAGTTTAAAAAAAATGGTAATAAAATACGACAAGATCTCAGAGTTAAACTGTGTCAGAAAAAATAGTGTCCTGCACCCACTAGTAAAAATATATCAAAAATATAAAAAATGTTTGAATAATTTTTGGTTTGACTGTATATTGCAGTTTTATCCCAGGTGATGCCTGAAGAGAGACACTGATGACCAGGGTTTGAAATTAATACCCAACAAATGCGAGTGGAAATAAACTATGGTGAGTTACACATACCAACTAACTAGCCAGTTTGGAGAGTTATGATTAATTAATTCATGTTCTCCAACAAAAGCAAAACAAAGCATGACGAGGGTCACACACTGGGCGAGAAGCACCACACCTTTAAAACTCAAATAGAGACAGAGCGGCACGCGTCATAATCTGAAAACCACGCCCACCGGGGGGGAAAACAATCCAACCGTCTCCATTGACTTTGTATTGCGTGAGGCTGCCTCCTTGTCATTTCTGACTTATAACAAAAAAACAGAACAATGTCTAAAAGCTGCTATGTGACATGGTGTACAGCAAACAAGCTAAAAAAAAAAACAGAACCAAAAACCCAGGAGTTTTTATAAGCCGTCGACCCAAAAAACGAGCGTTTAAGGACTAAAAAGTGGATACAGGCGATTGAGACAGAGCGTGACGTCATATTACTATGAGAACTACACCCACTGGAGGGTAATGTAATCAGCGACAGTAAATATAATCTATAAAATTGACATTTGGATATTTGACTTAACAGTGACTAAATGTTTACTGCACACGTAGGCTTACTGAGGCATACTGAGCGTCAGGATCCCAAAATTTACCCATTCTTCCTGCTGATGCTTCACGTCTTATTGCCTGTATCCACTTTTGTCTCCTTAAAGGCTGGCTTTTACGGTTCGGTAGCTTATAAAAACTTAGTTCTGGGTTTTTAGCTTGTTTGCTGTACACCTTGTCACACAGCAACTTTAAGGCATTGTTCTGTTTTTTGTTATAAGTCAGAAATGACAAGGAGGCAGCCTCACGCAATACAAAGTCAATGGAGACGGTTGGATTGTTTTGCCCCCCAGTGTGGGCGTGGCCTAAATGCGCTCTGTCTCTATAGATTGTTTTTAAAGTTACGAAAAAAAAAAAACCCACTTTAGACATTTTACTGATTATAAGTAACTTTGCAACTACATGTCAACTTATTCTACTAACCTGAACCTGACAGTCTACTAATACTCTAATGAGTTAGTTGACATGTAGTTGCAAAGTGGACCATCAAAATAAACTGAGGTAAACATTGCACAATGGTATCGCTCCTTACAACATCGGACACATAACGGTAATTAATATGATTTGCACATGGTTTGTTTTAAAGCATATTAAAAACACCACATAGACATATAAACAACATTAAAAACTTGATTTTCACCACAGGGGGACTTTAAAGCACCGTCTACCATGTTAACACAATGTCTAATTTCACAACAGTTTTTACAGGATGAATTTTGAGTTTTTACACCTTATGAATGATACCTAATATATGATAATTACAAAAACATGCAATGGGGAAACAGGGTGCCAGTAGCGGGACACTGACAGTTAAGTGGCTATGTGATTTTTGGTTCATAATCTGGTTTATTCCTGATATTTTTGCTTTGGCTAGTAGAAGTTCTGAATGGATGGTAACTTAAGGTTGTAACCAAATTGGCTTTCAAACGCTGGTGATGACTATAAACTAAAATGTGTTGTTCTCAATTGAAGTCTGAAGCGTATACAGACACGCTTTCGCATTACTGGAGAATCCAAAGCCTCTACAGATGATCTGACACGCGCTTCTCTCGCTCAGGCTCAAATCACTCCACAGGTCAATTAAGCAGAGATTAGCGCTTTCCTTTTAACGAGTGTCTGAGTGGAGTTCATTACCGACAATCAATGAAGTTCAACAAGCAACAATTAATGAGACGCTACTGCGACCGACAGACTCTCAGTACGACCGCAAAATCAACACAGATAAAATATTGATGCTTCGCTTTAAACGTGCTAAATGAAACAAATAAAATCACAGTTGGTCTAATGTTTGACATATTCATACAACACAGTAAAACTGAAGAGAAGTGAAGCACATTTGATCGTCAGACTATCCGTGAGTTAGAAAGATCAAGCAAAGTACAAGCCTGAATATTTTCTGTCATCATTTACCTCATCAAACCTGAATAACTTTCTTCTACAGAACACCTTTTTTAGCCTATGCAATGAAAGTCATGTTGCTTTTCAAAATATCATGCAAAAAAAAACAAGAACAAATATCTGCCAATGGAGTCAGAAATATAATCGTTTTCCCTTTAAATTAAGATTTGTTTTTTTTTTAAACCCTTGGTTAGATATTTGTTCTTGCTTTAAGCATAAAGTCACTTCAATTTTGTGCTACATTTTGCTTCTCCAGTAAATGTATCTTGATTTAAGAATGTTTAGATATTTGCATTTGAAAAGACAATATTATTTTTGCAGTGCTGAATGACATTATGGTGAATAAATAATGACAGAATGATCATTTTTGGGTGAACTATACCTTTGAGACTAAACAAGATTTTAAATTATTCATAAATACCTGTTCCACTGAGAATCATATGAGGAAAAAGGCAGAGGAAAAAGTAATATCTAATCAATAATTTACAAAGATAAGAGTCAGTAGATCAATCTGAAGCACTCAGTGACACTCACAGAACTCTTAATCATGTAAAGAGCTGCGTTTGTTCATTAGAGAGTTTCTACAGATAAAACATAAGGTGCTTGAGCTGAAGCGTGTCTCAGTGAGATGAAGCTCTCTGACCGACTGTGTTTCTATGATGCTGCTTTTCTGTGTTACAGTTTGAAAGGCGCCGCTACAATAGACCAGAAAACAATGACCGACGCTTCATTCACACTAACAGCCTTTAATTTATCTGCACCATTTCACTGAAATGATCCGCCTCCTTCCACCAAGGGTGATAGGGGATGGGGGTGGAGAGAGATACAGAGAGAGAGATTTGAGTGAATCTCATGAAAACAAGTCCTGGTCACATTTTACCCAAAAAGCAAATGAAAAAAAAGGAGAAAAATGGGTATATATCAGGGGTGTGATGAGATCTCTTCGAGGTGAAGAGCTGTCTCGCAATATTGGCGTGATGGAGTGTAATGGTGAAATTAGGACAGGATATACCACCACTATGTTTACATTAAAAAAACATTTAATTCAGTTGGATAACAGTCGCTTCTATCCCATTCAGCTCATCAAACACGAGCTACAGAGTCGTAGTGCAGCAGAAATCAGAGTTCACTGATCATGTGATGAGAGTAAATGACGAGATGACTGACAAGACCATGGCAAAGGGATTCGTTCCAGAACAGAGCCTGAGTGTCTGACAAATGTCTTATCTTGTAGAATGATAACTGTGTAAAAGAAATACTGTGTAAAAATCGTCTCGTGAACTCAATCTCATGTCTCATCTCGTGAGCTAACTGTCAAGTGACCCATTTTACATTTACATTTACATTTATTCATTTGGCAGACGCTTTTATCCAAAGCGACTTACAAGTGAGGAATACAGTAAGCGAGTCATCATGACGAGGCAAATAGGGACAAGAAGTGCTCACAATACAAGTTTTAGGCAGTGCTCAGAGTATCATAAGCTACAATAGAGAGAGATTAAAGGAAGTGAAGGAAGCAAAGAAAGGTAGGATAGAAAGGTATAGATTTTTTTTTTTTTTTTTTTTTTTTTTTTTAAGATGAGGATAAGTGCTCACGAAAGAGATGAGTTTTCAGCTGTCTTTTGAATATTGCCAGGGATTCTGCATTGCGGATGAAGGCAGGAAGATCATTCCACCAGCGAGGGACAGTGAACGAGAATGACCCTTAGTATATATATCGTCAATGTCTATAATAAATAATGTATCTCCATATGTTTTTTTTTTTTTTCCTTCATAAATCATTACTATTGGTCACCCTTTACTTCTGTGGGGTTTGCAAATATTTAACCAATGAAAAGTATTAAAAAGAGCTTGTGACTAAAGCTCGTAACTCCACTGGATCCTCAAACTGTCAGTCAAACCTCATAACTCCGCCCCGTCTCTATCGTGAATGAAGTGCCACACACAGTTTGGAGAGTCTCTGCTTGTTTGCAATGCAAGGATAAATAAGGAACTGGTTGTTTAATAAATACAGCATTTTCTTTACTCAAGAAACACTACATATACACTGTCCAGCCAAAAAAAAAAAAAAAAAAAAACAGCAAAATACAGCAACTTTTTTTGGGGTCAGCGACTTTTTGGGGTTCATGTTTCGCTTCCCGCTTTTTTGGGCAAATGCTTAAGAGTCTATGGATAGATCATTATTACAATGATTATTATGTTTCTAGCATGTTATATGTTTGGCAACGGTTCTTTTAACCCTAAAAGATGGAGTGTGCAATGTTGTGATTTTTTTCCCATCAAGAGGTGCATCAATTTTTGGTCAAGATCTTGTATTGACAATGCAAGAGGTGAGCACTCTGTAAAGTCTCCTCCAGAACATCCCAAAGGCTTACAGTGAGGTTAAGGTCAGGACTCAGACGTGCCAATTCATGTGTAAAAATGATTCTTCATGCTCTCTGAAACATTCTTTCACAATTTTAACCCTGATGAATATTGGCACTGTCATCCAGGAATATGGTCATGATACATCCCCTGACATGGTTGTTTAAGAAATGAAAAGCTACACACTCGATCTGTTAGGGTTAAAAGAACCGTTGCCAAACATGTAACATGCTAGAAACATAATAAACATTGTAATAATGATCCATTCATTGACTCTTAAGTGTATATATATATATATATATATATATATATATATATATATATAAAAAGGCTAATGTTTTATGCAGTGGAGAAGAGTGTTTTAGTCTAGCATTTGTCAACGAGTCACAGCCAGAACTGTCTCAAATAGCCTGTGTGAAGCACTTTGTCTTTTATAACATTTTGGCCAAATGACAGAAAAAAAAAAACATATAGCTACAGTAAACTTAATAATCTGTAAGTTAATGAAAACATTATGCGATGCACTTACTGCCTCAGATGTGGCCATTCTGATATTGTTGTTTTTTTGCATTACAGTAATGAGAATTCAATGTTTTTGCATTGCAGATATTCAGAGTTTAGGGGTCAAATGTAAAATGTGTTTAATTTTTATTACATGTTAATGGTGTTTAAACTAGGCTTCATTTTTTGATGCAAAATATATTTTCTTATTCTGTCCTGATGAATTTGGGGTGGAATATGACCAGAACATTTTCTTTTGTCAAGAACAAAGTGATTCAGACAGACGGGTGTTTATGGTGATGTTAGCAGGAGTCCCGCTCTGGTTTTCTGGGTGGGCTTTGTCATCCAGTTTTGACCAATTTTTCATGGCCGTCCCTCTAACTGTGACCCCTTTATGAAGCTGACAGGCCAGAGCTGAGAAACATGCTGTCGCTCTGATAGCATGAAATCAGGAACAAAAGACTCCCAGGAAGAGGGGCGACGTGTCGCAGGAAGACACGCTGAGCAGAGCCGCTCTCTCTCAGCTGATGAAGCTCTATCAACACAATCTGTGGCTAAATGTCCATAAACACAGAAAATCATTTCAACTCGGCCCTGGGTTTGTTGCTTTATAGCAAAAACAGTAACACAGTAACAAACTCACAAAGGAAACGAACAAGCAGCGTTTCAGAGGGTTTAACAGCAGAAATGTGAAGCCTGTATGCTTGTTAAAGACGACCTATTCTGCTGTTTTCCATGTTCATCTGTCTTTAGTGTGTAATGTTGCTGTTTGAGCATGAAAAATGTTTCCAAAGTCCCTCAAGCAGGAGTTATTCTCTATATCAGTGTCACTATTTCTGAACTCCCTGAAACGCCTCCATTGTAGTCTAGAGATTTCTTCCGGGAACGAACACGTCACAGTATTCCTCATTTAAATAATTCCCACCCACGGCATATGCAGAATAAAGGGGCGGGGCCTGGTTGAGTTAGTTAGTAGTGTGTTGAAACTGGCGGTTATGGTAAGGGGCGGGACATTTCCCAAATACGCTCGAAATTGAAGGCTGTATGCTTGTTAAAGCATTCACATTAATTATTAAGAAAACATATTCTTTAAGATGTAAAGTGTATTAATCTTTTTTTTAAAGTAGGAATGGTTATATGTTACACGTTATAAAAACATTAAGAGCATTTGTCAGAGACATTAATCTAGTACGTTTACATAGATCAACAATTAAAAAAAACAGCACAGAAGGGATACATTTCTGAGGATTTTAATGGACACAAAAGCTGTTGATAGAGCTGAACTACACTGTTGTAAATAAAGATTATTGAAGTATGTTTTAAAAAAGAAAGTACTATTTTAGTTTTTCGACCTTGGAATTTCACTTTTAAGTGTTGCTTGCCATTTCTTTGCAATTGTTTGTGAAATTTACTAGTTATTTTCTACACCAAATGTTTTCAAACTCATTCCCTCCCTGTTTCTTTCTCTCTCTCTCTCTCTCTCTCATTTTGCACACAGACAGATGTTGATGTTTCCGCATCATCTTCAGCCTCATGAAACATGAAGTAAATATTGGTTTCATCCGGCTCTAAAACAAAAGCCCGGCCTCTTCCTCTGAGGATCAGCTGATACAGATAAATCACATGAGGAATTAAAGATGATAGGCCATGAATCCTCAATGTGCCACTTAATGGCTCTCTTAAATATGATGGGCGAGCGGCAGGACGCTTGTGAACGAGGGGCCGGCCGTGTTTAATGTCAGTCAGTGAGAGGAGCCCAAATGCCAGCGCTGACATGAGCTCCAGCACAATGAAACACGGACAACAGGGAATAGAAAACATCCCGGAGGATCAGAGCTGCTGAACGGCTTCTTAGGATTAATGTTACGAGAAATGTGAAAAAGGCCTAACCACAACAACTCTGATGCAACTACACATCGCAACAGTATAAAACATCAGCAAAATAAACTAAATAAACTAAACAATAATGCAGAGTGTAATGTAAGGTGTAAATAATGTAACATGTAAATGTGATGCTGCCAAAAAAAAAAAAATAGAAGGTTGGTACAGTTAAAATATAATATATAACATGTACAACAAACTAAAATGAAAATGAATAAAAAATAAAATAAGAAAAAGTAAGTAAAACAAACTAAATAAAAATAAATAGAATAAAAATATATATTATATAAAAAATAAAAATAAAAATAATACAAAATACAAAATAAACAAAATAAAATACACAAAATAAATAAATATAAAATAAAACAAGTAAAATAAATGAAATAGAAAAAAATTCAATATAATATACAAAGTAAAATAAAAAAAAGAGTTCAACATAATATAAAAAAGTAAAATAAACTAATCTAAAACAAAATAAATAAAAATAATAAAAATAGAATAAAATAAACATAAAATAACAGTATAAAATAAAAAATGATCTAAACTAAATGTTTGCGCAAAAAAATGCATATAAAAAAGAAAAAATAGAAATGATGAGCTATTCAAACTTTAAAATAAAATAGATTAAAAATAAAATAAAATAAAACAAAATAAGATAAAAAGCAAAAAAAATATCTAAAAATAAAACATAAAAAATATAATATAATACAAAAAAGTAAAATCAAATAAGAAAAAAGAATACAAAATAAATATAAGATAAAAAGAAAAAATAAATAGAATAAAATAAAATGAACAAAAACATAAAACAAGTAAACAGAATAAAATAAATATAAAATGAAAAAGTAAACAACTGAATGTTGATGAAAAAAAATGTATACAACAAAAAGGAAAGTAACATAAGTAACAGAAATAGCCATTCAAACTTTGTATATCAGAAAGCTGTATCATCTCAAAAATGAGCTCTGAATATGAGTCTCTGAATATCAACTGGAGTGTGGTGCACAAGGAGACACTAGAAGGACACTCCTGACAGACACTCTGAATGGATTCATGATGCCGTAAGGGTCGATCTTTAGACTCCGTCCCTGTGATGTCTGTGCCAGGCGAAGCCCTCGCTCCCGTCGCTGGCGTTCCCGCTCCAGCTGTGCCAACATCAGCCCCAGGGACGCGACACAATGGGCCGGGGCCTTACGGAGCGCGCTCAAACGGCCTGTTGTTAATGAGGCTGTGAGAGGAACAGCCTGTGGCTGTTCTTCATTCTCTCTGTTTTAATTAGGCTCTGATTAAAGGCATGTCGCTCGCTCGCGATGTGTGACGCTCTTTGTTAGCGCTTTTAAAAACACGCGGGAGGGACAGAAGGAGAAAAGAGGTGTTTGTCCATACAACGAGGCCATCAGAGATCATGTGGGTTTATCTGGACCAAAACACTGAACGATGAGGCTTATTGTGGTGAAGAAATGAACACATCATTACGTAACTCTTCCTGATGAACTACAGCACAAACAATGACAGAAAACAACAAGAAACACAAAACAAAACACTAACGGTCAAAAATTGGGGTTGGTAAGATTTGTTAATGTTTTTAAAAGAAAAGTCTGCATTTATTTGATTAAAAATACAGTAAAAAATTATTATATCCATCCACCCATCCATCCATAGATTCGTAAGTCCGTCCGTCCATCCGTCTATACATCCATCCATTCATCCGTCCGTCCGTCCACTTATTCATCTATCCATCATCCATCCATTTATTCGTTCGTCTATCCGTTTATTCGTCTATCCGTCCATACATCCATCTGTTTATTTGTCTATCCATCCATACATCCATCCATCCATGGATTCGTCAGTCCGTCCATCCATCCGTCTATTCGTCTATCTGTCCATACCTACATCCGTCCGTCCATCCATCCATCCGTTTATTCGTTCGTCTGCCTATCCGTTTATTCGTCTATCTGTTTATTCAACTATCCATCCATTTATTTATCAATCCATCTATTCATCAATCCATCACTCCATCCATCTATCTGTCCATACATCCATCCATTCATCCATCCGTCCATCCATCCATCCATCCATCCATCCGTCCATCCGTCCAATCCATCTGTCTATCCGTCCATCCATCCATCCATGCTTTCATTCATCCATTCCTCAATCCATCTATCTATATATCTGTCTGTCTGTCCAGCCATCCATCCATCCGTCTGTCATCCATCCACCAATCATCCATCCGTCTGTCATCCATCCATCCATCCTCTATTTATCTATCTATGGTGACACCACCAAAGCACTTTTCTGTAAGGGACTGTGATATATTCTCCTCTGAAGTAAATTATTTTAATAAATTTACACTCAAGTCATTTGGTTAATTTTGTTACAAAAGAGCAATTACAGCAGGCCGTGTGAGTTTATAGTGTGCGCCGTGAGCCGTTCCCTTCTGACGCTGTTGGATCGACATCAGATGTGTGTAAACACGCAGATGTGTTTGCCTGTGTGTGAATATACACTTGTGCGTGTGTGTATTTTCATGGTTGGTTAGACAGTGGCCGTCAGGGTCTCTCTATCTGTCCCATGAAACGGAGGACCACTGACTAATGGATGGATGTGTCCCAAAATTAATTAGCCTGACTAATGTAGTGTGTACTTAATGCCACTGCTGCCTTTGATTTATGATGGGCCAAATGCACAAACACTGTATGAAATGGAGCTTTATTGTGTAAGAATGAATTGACACACACACACACACACACACACACACACACAGACGGCTGCAAGGTCTCTATCCGCCACAGATTCTGCCATGTGTGCATGTACACAAGCGCATATGGACAAACACGCAAGCCAGCACGTGCACACACACACACACACACACAGGTTTGTTTTGCTATCAAAGTGAGGACATTCTATAGGTGTAATGGTTTTTATACTGTACAAACTGTACATTCTATCCCCCTACACTACCCCTACCCCTAAACCTACCCATCACAGGAAACTGTCTGCATTTTTACATTTTTTATAAAACATTGTTTAGTATGTTTTTAAAGCTATTTTAAATATGAAGGACTCATGAATTGTCCAGCGTCATAATACCAGTGTAATACCCATGTCATTATACAAATTTGTGTCCTCATAAATCATGAAAACAAGCACACCGAACACACACACACACCTAGCATAGCATAATGGCAAATGTTGTCACCTAATCACATTAAAAAATCTGATCAAGAAAATGTCATAATTAACACAGATAACCCAAACACCAAAAATAACATAAAACATAATATAAAACAAACAACATAACATAAAACACAAAAACATAACATGACAACATAACACAAAACAACAAAATATAACATAAAAACAACATAACTACAAAACAACAAACCAAACAACAAAAAGATAAAATAAAAGATAAATATAACATAACACAAAACATAAAACATAAAAAAATATCATAACATAAAACATATCATTAAAACAAACAAATTAAAACAAGCCACAATTTTAACAAAACAAAAAACATACAACAAGTACATAAAACATAACATGCGTTTCCGATTGTGTCTGATCACAGACGTCCTCAAAGCATAGCTTAGTTTTATAGTTTTTGTCTATTTCTGTGTAAAAACAAACTGATCTGACACTGGCACATGGCCATCAATTAGAAAGCTCTTCAAATGTTGAAAAATGAAAGTTTTATGAGCCTCTGACTGCTCATTAATGAGCAGTTTACATCGCTCATTTACAGCGAGGGCTCGCTCGCAGCCCCACCTTTAATTTCATGCCGCTCGGCCCTCAGAAAGACAGAGGACAAAAGAAGAAGAGATTGATGTTTACATGCGCCGCCCCACACAGGAGCCCAGCGCCGCAGATAGGGGGCGTCAGAGCGAGCGCGTCCTCGTCCGCACATGAACCCAGCGAATTCACTCCAATTAAAACCAGCACAAGTTATGTCACGGGCTCAGTAGATCAAGTCAGTAATTAACCCCCCCGTCGGCCCCTATCAATCCTGAGATTGGAACGGCCGCCATTTTCCCACAAATTAAATTTACATTCTATTAAGTTTAATTAGGAGGGATTTTAAATATACTAGAGTCCCGGCGCACGGCCGCGCCGCTGTCACTACACAAACTGATTCACTACCGGCAGAGCCCTGAGGTCCTGTCCCATCCCAGCATGCACCTCTGCCACAGCGGGGTCGAACGGAGCCCACATCACACAGGTGGTCACCTCACATCTCTCTCACATATATACAGTCTCCCCGTGTCACGGATTTCATCATATTCTGATACCTTCACGTCATTTCCTCTGATTAGTTCAATTAGAGACACTAAAATATGTATCCTGAGACTCTTAGACCTTCAATTCAACCTCTTCAAAAGAAAATACACTGCAAAATAATAATAATAATAATTTTTTTGTTAAAATATCTGTAATTATAAACAAGTACCAATATATGCATTATATCTTTAAGTATGTACTGTATAAAATGTCTTCAATTATAAAAAGTATACATAAATAACTATCTTAAAGTATAAACTAGTATAAATAGATAAACATATACATAAATATTTTAGATATAAATTTATAATATTTTATATTTAAAAAGATATTTTAACTATATATTTATTTTTACTTTTTTATAATTAAATACATTTTATATTTAAAGGTTCTACATATGCTTAAAAATATAAGTACAAGACATCTTTATAAAAAGTATAAATTAATATATACTTAAACTATCTTTAAGTGTAAACTAGTATAAATATATAAATAAGAAAATATGAAATAAAGATTCTTTATATACTTAAAATGATTTTAACTTCATACTTAAAGATATTTTACACTTAATGGTCTTACATATACTTAAATAAGTATAAAATATATTTATTTAAAAAGCATAAATAAATATATATTTAAAATATCTAAGTATAAACTAGTATAAATATATACTTAAAATATATTTAAAGACATAATGTCTTCAAGTATAAAATATGTTTACAAAATTATAAACATTTTTATTTATTAATAAAGAAACATCTAAGTATAAACTATTATAAACAAATATATGTTTAAAATATCTTTAAGTACATATACTGTCTATAAATATTAAATATATTTACAAAAACTATAATATTGTCTTTTGTATAAAACAATAAGTGTAAAATATCTTTAATTAAAAACTTGTGAAAGAATTTGTCAGTGCAGTCAGACAAAATCCACAATCATTAACGAACGCTTCATCAGATGCACATTTGAGTAAACTGGTGTGAATAAGTGTGTCTGTGTGCACTAGTGTAAATCAATCTCTAGTTAAACTGCAGGGTAAAAAAAAAAAAAAAAAAAAAATCAATACAGCGGCGCAATCTGAGCCGAGCTCGGACCGAACACTAATTGTGTGGCTGACATTAATTGTCATTAAAGTGTTGAACTAGTTCCTCACTGCCAGACCAACACACACACACACACACTCAAGGCTACCTTGTTTATGTGCACACTTTACTGCACACACACACAGACACACACATCTCTAAATCATATGTCTATAAGAGCAGCAGATCTATTTTAACGAGTGCTGGCAAGTGATGACATCATACAAACGGCCGTATGCGAGCGCCAGCCTTCAGGAACAGGTAAAACAACTCACATAAACCAGATTTTACTGGTCCAGAGTTTATTTGTGTGTGTGTGTGTGTGCGTTTGTGTGTGTATTCAGAGGTTACATCCACTGACACACACACACACACACACACACACACACACGATACACGGTCAGCATCTCAATGATCCTCCAGCAGGTAATGAATTGTACTTTAGCGTTTCCGTCAGGAGCAGCATATAAACCCAGAATGGCCATGGGAAAAAGGGTTTCAAAATTAAACACCCTATTAAACGAAATAAACTATTATTTACATTAAACTCAAAGTGCATTTTTACAGATGCACAAACTGAAAGCATTAATCCAGCAGATGATTTGTTTATTAGACACTGGCCTTAACTGAACCTCAAGGTCAGAAAAAACTCTGCAATCAGGATTACAGAAAAAAATTTTATTTAATTAAATAAAATGTAATTAATCTAAATATTTCATTATTATATTAAAATATAGAAATTTTTAAATTATTTCTATGATTATTTGTAATAAATGTCATATGGATGGATGGATGGATGGATAGATAGATAGAACCATAGAACGATAGATAGATAGAATGATAGATAGATGGATGGATAGATAGAACCACAGAATGATGGAACAATAGATAGATAGATAGATGGAACGATGGAACGATAGATAGATAGATAGACAGACAGACAGAACGATGGAACGATAGAATGATAGAATGATAGATGGATGATAGATAGAACGATGGAACGATAGATGGAACGATAGATAGACAGACAGACAGAACGATGGATAGATAGAATGATAGATAGATGGATGGATGATAGATAGATAGAACGATAGATAGAACGATGGAACGATAGATAGAACGATGGAACAATAGATAGAACGATAGATAGATAGATAGATAGATAGATAGATGGAACGATGGAACGCTAGAATGATGGAATGATAGATAGAACAATAGATAGATAGATAGAACGATAGATAGATAGAACGATAGATAGAACGATAGAACGATAGATAGATAGATGATGGATGGATGGATGAATGGAATGATGGAACGATGGAATGATGGAACAATGGAATGATAGAACGATGGAATGTAGCTAGAACAATGGAGCAGTAGATAGATAGATAGATAGATAGATAGATAGATGGATGGATGGATGGATGGAGTAATGATGCTGAAAATTCAGCTTTGCATCACAGGAAAAAATTATATTTTCTAATATATTACAATAGAAGTGTTATTGTAAATTGTATACTATATCACACATATAAAGATTATACAAAAAACTTGATGCACAGATACACACTAATCAAACTATTGAAAAAGTCCCATGTCACGTGACGTGCTGAATGTTGAACGTACGGAGGTCTGATCGTCGAGGGTCTTTTCAGACCCACACCACACAGGATGAAACCCGTCCTGCATCATTAGAGCTCAAGCAGCAATTCAACAGCACAACAATTCAACGAGCACCTCCTTCCTGTCACCCCCAACCAACGACACACAGGACCTGAGTGAGAACAATGAGCCGCGTCTCACACACAGGCGGATTCAGCGCGGTTCTGCTGAGGTGGTTTACGGCCCTCAGATATACGACTCATTAGGGTCCTCAGGGGCCCAGCTGTGTTTGCCGAGCGGCCCTCCACGAGCATTGTTATGTGAGGAGGCTTTTCTCTGGCCTCTCACTCACACTCACACTCATTGTGTGCTAATGATGCCTTTTAAAACACAACTCAGAACGTGAGGACCCTTCAGCGGGGTCTGTGAGGACATGAGATATGCAACACACTCTCATTATCTTCTAAAGATGGTATGTGAAACATATTACTCAATTCATAGTTTTCATGTGACGTCACGCCCTTATAGGAGGGCTTTCCTCCATTGGCCACCAGTCATTTTTACCAAGATTGTACTGAATACTAATGTGATGAGATTAAATTCAAAACACAGCTTATTGATGATGCATACTATATACAGGCGAGCAGATGAATCAGAATATAAGTGCAATGCGCAGTTTCTCGTTAAGTGTTTTCGCAGGTTGAGTTCATCTGCTCGCCTGTATATAGTATGCATCATCGATACGCCGTTTACTGAATCAGATCATTTAATATCAATGTTTTAGTACATTAAGGCACTTTCTAAGTGTGGAGTGCAAAACTTGCATTTTGCTCACATATTTTTGTTTTAATTCTATTGAGAGGTGTTCTAAATATTTGTGGCTTGAATAACTGGATTTTTTTTTTTTAAATGTAAGTATTTTGAAGTGTTTATTATTTTTTAAGTATTTTTAAATAATAATCTATATTGTTTTTAAATAATATATATTTTTAAAACTTAATTAATATTTATTTAAATAATATATTTCATTAGTATTGCAAAACACTCATCACAATATATATATATATATTATACACACTCACTATCAATAAAAATAAAAATTCTTACTGACCCCAAACTTTTGAACGGTAGTGTATAATGTTACAAAAGCTTTGTATTTCAGATAAATGCTGTTCTTTTGAACTTTCTATTCATCAAGGAATCCTGAAAAAAGTACACAACTGTTTTCAACATTGATAATTATCATAAATGTTTCTTGAGCAGCAAATCAGCATATTAGAATGATTTCTGAAGGATCATGTGACACTGAAGACTGGAGTAATGATGCTGAAAATTCAGCTTTGCCATCACAGGAATAAATTACTTTATAAAATATATTCAAACAGAAATATTACTGTTTTTACTGTATTTTTAATTAAATAAATGCAGCCTTGGTGAGCAGACGAAACTTCTTTTAAAAACATTAAAAATCTTACCGATTCCAAACTTTTGACTAGTAGTGTATATATACACTATTTCAAAGGTTTTATTTTTTGCAAGATAATGTACTATTAGAATAAAATGCAAACACTCTGATCTCATTTAAGTACAGAAAAATACTTTATATCATTAACAAAGATTCAAACTCCAAACTTTCCAGTTTGCATTTAAATTCAGCTTGTCATTTCATTTTCATTCATACAATGTTACAAATCAAGATGCACCTTCTAGAGATGTGAAACAACAACACGGATGAATGATTTTCTAAAAACAGTATGTGAAACACATTATGCAACAGTAAAAGATTTGTTATGCAACTAGTGTTGTCACATGACCTCAGTACGGGCATGTTATTTTGTGTCAAAACGTTGTAACTTGTCAGTCTGATCAAACGACAAGTCAAGATGATGTTAAAAACACTGAGCACAATGCATTGTAGAACACAATTTATTTTAGGGTACTCAAGTGGTGTGTTCAGTTGCACATTCCAGCAAATGCAGTAGGTCACAAGTATCCTATGCGGTATACTTCAGAAATAATATGAGCAGTATGGTAGTAATCAACAGCGCTGTCACATGACTTCACATGCATGTTCAATTATCTTGGAAATAAAAACTTTTTAGCTCTTAAAAGTAAATGTTGTGCAGTGTGTTCTGTTGCACGTTTTAGCAAATTTAGTGGGTCACATACTTCGGTATACTTCAAGAAGTATGCTAGAATGCTGTTGTGAACACGGCCAGAGTATGAGAGACCGTTTCATGCTTGTGTGAGACACTGTGAGTGTTTGACTGACCTCAATGACCTGCTTGGAGTCCAACCTGAAGTTAAAGTCACCGAAGACGAAATACGGCAGTCGCTCGAACCGCTGATCTGTGATCCTGCAGAGAGATTGAGACACACACAGAGTCAGACATGATCTGTACAGCAGCTCCACCTAGTGGACGAGTGTGCGTGAGTGAGTGAGTGACAGATGATTGACAGCTGATCAGCAGTGATGTCACTCTGAATCACTAATGACAATGTTTCTAGGTCGTATTGCTCGAGTGTGTGTTCCGCTGCGCTCACTCTCAAATCTCACAGGACGATTCATGAAGTGCAGAACTCAAGAGGTCTCAGCAACGTCTCTCTAGCCTCTTAAAAAAATGCACCTTAAACGAGGGATAATTAACTCCTCATAGCAAATAATTTACTTGAGAGAGTGATGAAGAATTAGAGCTGGAGTGTATGTGTGTGGATTAATGGAAAGAGGATGCTAGGCCGGCTAATCGCCGGGATAAATCTCAGCTCACTCCCAACACCTAATAACAATGTATTTATGGCCCCGTAAAAGAGAAGCCTCTCTGCCTGCGGCCACGCTCATAAAACACACACTTTTACATCTCTGAAGCTTCATTGGCACTCAAGCTCACGGCACGACTCTCGGGATCAGCTCGACATGATCTCAAACGAGTCTGAGTAAAACAGAGATGATGAGATCTGATTTCTTCAGTCCTATCTGAGGCCTGCTCACAGTCACAACACACAAGCATTTCTAACCCTAACAACACAGCAACCATTCAGAACACGCTAGATAATATAGATGTCTTTACTACCTTTCTGGGCCTTGAAAGTGATAATTAAATTGCAGTCTATGGAGGGGTCAGACAGCTCTCAGATTTCATCAAAGTATCTTAATTTGTGTTCAGAAGACGAACGAAGGTCTTACGGGTGTGGAACGACATGAGGTTTACAGAGTTGGATTCTCATGCACATTTTTTTTGTGTATGGCCCTGTATGACATCATAAAGGGCGGAATTCCTTGTATGGGCACTTCTCCCGGAAGAGAAACAATGTGAGGCATAAGTTATCAACTTCAGATCTTCACCAAGGGCAAGATGTAGAGGACTCCATGAGACAGCAAGTCACTTCACTTTAGGCAGAAGATGACGTCTCCCAACCACCAGTCACTACAGCCATCTGCTAGTCGGGTTGAGTATCGAGAATTTCAAATTTCAAAGAACCGGGTATTCGACACGATGCGCGCATTTCGATTCTGTTTATCGATTCCTGACTTTTTTTCAGTCATTCTCGCACGGTGAACGGTAGTGAGCATTTTACAGTGGTATCTATCTGCTAGGACCTGCGACAAAGACCTTATCTCATCACGCACGTGCGCAGTTCATTAGAATCGGCACTGACTTTTGCTTCAACAAGGCATTAATCTGAAGGAATACACCGTGTTTGGGGCCAGCTAATATTAGCAATAGCAGCATCTCACACTCAGGTACAAAAACAGTTACAGCCTAGTGGTTATAGCCTAAATGTGGCAAGAATAAAAGGTAATAAAAACATTAAGTAAGTATTTGCTCTTTTTTTCTCTCCATAAAAAAAAATATTGGAATCCAAATCGAGAATCGATAAGAACCGGATTCGATAAGCAGAATCGGAATCGTTATAATTAAAACGATACCCAACCTGCTAGACTGGGATATTCATTGTTTTAACTTCTGTAGTACACCATTCTGAAGGATGACTGGCTTTTCATTTCTACAGTATGATCTACACAACCAGAGCGAAAGCAAGAGCACACCCATCAATATGCTTTGTTCGGGTTACTGAAGTCGTTGGCAGCACTGCACAGGACTCAAGGCTCGAGAAAGATTTGTCATTTTGTTTTTAGACCACAAAATCAACAATGTCACCAAAGAAGTGTGTTTTTGGTTGTGAGGGAAAGATAACCTTGTTCAGCTTCCCAAAGAACCCAGCGTTAAGGGAACAGTGGATGCAGTTTGTTTTTCTGGGGCAGCAACAGTTTTTCGGTGATAAATGTTTTATAAATAAGGCCCAGTTCGACGCTGGATTTGCAAATCGTTTTAAACTGAAAGATGGAGCGGTCCCAGCGATAAAAGATCCCAGTCAAGAGTTGGAACCGCAGGTGATATAAAACTGCATCAAATATCTGTGTTTTGTTGGCAATCTGCACGTAAGTGCATATAATGTAAACAACACCAACGTATAACGAATCAAAAGTTATCCAGGGATAATGCGATGATGGATTGCTCATGACTCTTTAGCTCCGCCAATAGCACGCCTCCAGGAGCTCAACTGTTTTCGTAAAGAAGTGGTACAGAGTATCTGTCTTTGACTCTTCAGAGATATGAAGGATGCTATACTACTCTACAGGTACTCAAGATTAACATGAGATTGGCAGAAACTGTGTGTGTTATGTCCCCTTTAAATATAATATTTATATTAATTTTTTAAAAAAATAATAAAATGAAATATTTATAATTATTATTTAATTATTTAAAATTGATTTAAATTACATTTTTAATTTTGTAAAAAAAAAAACTACATAAAAGATACAGTATATTTTGTCTGTAGTCAAATGTATATTTTTATTATTTATATTTCATATGTATTATAACATTTATATACCTCCATATAAATATACATATTTAAATTAATATATTTATTTTTATTTAATTTTATTATTATTTAAATTATATTTTAAATCATGTAAAATTTATATACAAGATAATATACATCTTTGTAATGAAATGAATATTTTAAATATTATTTATTTCTATTTAATATTTATTAAACTATTTCTATAAATAATTTTAATAAAATTTTAATTGATATATTTATTATTATTAATTTATTATTATTTACATTACATTTTTAATTTTGTAAATCACTCACTATATATATATATATATATATATATAGTGAGCACAACGGTAAATGTGCAAAACTCTAGTGTTACCATGGTAATATAGTCCAAAAACTACAGTAGTACATATCTAAACTATGTTACTTCAGGTCCGGAAAACTATGTTCAAAAATACCGTGGTAAAAGCATGTGACTGGTTGTTGGAGACACCTGTGTGTGAAGCGAGAGACAGCAATGTGCATAAAGTGTGTCTGAAACGAGAGCGTTTTGAGCTCTAGTAAAGCGTTTTCCGTCTCTCTCTCTCTCTGTCTGTCTGCAGGCGGCTTTATCTCAGTAATAGGCATGTCTAATGCGATGGCCCGCTGGGTTTTGTCCTCAGACCCGAGTCATGAGCAGCGGGTCAGAAGGTAACGCTCTGTTTACACGCTCATTTCCTAAAGCTCTCGCGCTGACCCGCCACGCCGAGGCTCTGACTTTTAGCCCGGCCCCGGGGGGCCCCACAGAGTCACACATTAGACACAGCGCTGCGGCTGTGAATGGGCCGTCAGGTGGGGGGTCCGAGAAACATTCAGACACACTGTAACAGAGAGAGACTCTAACACACTACACTCAACAGAGTTACCATATCCACATTTTATGGGACCTACTGGGTAACGAATATCACAGTTTTATATGCGGCAAAAAACTAAGATCAGACTTGAGGGTGCTGGAACCTTTCACACCAGACAGGAAGAAACCACCTAGCAACCATCCAGAACACCCTAGCAACACCCTAGCAACCATAATTCCAATAAATAATATTATATTTATTTATTATTATTACATTTATTATTTATTATACATCTTATCTATTATTATTAATTTTGTAAAAATGTATAAGATATAGTTTGTTTCTGTAGTGAAATTTATATTTGTATTTATTTTTATGACATTTATTATTAAATATAATGTTTATATTTTTTTTTTAAATAATACAAAGTAATGCATATCTAAGCCATGTTACTTTATGTCCAGAAAACTATGTTCAAAAGTTTGGTGGTAGAAGCATGTGACTGGTTTCTGGAGACACCTGTGTGCGAAGCGGCTCATTGAGCGGTGCTGTGGAGACACCAGTCAAGCTCACAAAGCGCTGGACGGCACTAATGCAGCTATTGTCCCACACTGGAGGAGAATCCAGGGAGAATGTTGGTATTCTGGGGAATGTGCTCACTGACGGCTGGGTCAATGGACCACCGGAGGCCTCAGGACTGACCTTTGACCTTCAGAGGTGACCACCCTCTGACTGCTGCAGTTCACAACATTCCCTCGGAGCTGTCAGGTGTGTGTGTGTGTGTGTGAATGTGTGTGTTGTCAATGAGGGGTTATGGGATATGCTGAAATGATATCAAAAATGTGAAAATCACTTTTTAACAAAAAAAAACTATTTAAAATCTTTTAAAATCTCTTTTTTCCACAATATATACCTTAAAACATTTTAAAATATTGTAAATAAAAACAAATAAATTACAAATATATCTTATCTTGTATAAAAGAAGAAATAAATAATACTAATAAATAAATAAATAAAAATAAACATTAATTTAAATATCTATATAGAGGGTAACACCCACTGATTGACAGCGTTGGTGTTCAGCGTGAATGTGGTAAAAAACACAAAATACGCATCTAAAATGGCAAAGAGCTGTGCGATTGACTACAAACAGATTTAACAAGGAACTGGAGCTATCTTTATACAGACTGCTGAAAGCTACAGGAAAGACAAGAACATTGATCGCTGCAAAACAACTGGACTCCAGGCAGAGAAACATGGATTTGCAGTTACCGTTTTGAGTCAGAACAGGCAGATATGTTGAATTTCGGGGTAAAATCATACCCTAGGTCATATATTGTATTGACAACTTATCAATTAAATATTACCATCTTATATTCTGTGTAACTGTTAAGTTTGGATGGATGGATGGATGGATGGAAACAGCTTACATTTACCCAGATAACTTTAAAGGTTTCTACAAAATATATTAAAAAACATGAATATCTATTGATCTCCTCGTCACATTTATCCCGTCTTGAAGTTCGACCAAGTGTCAAATCCAATTTATTATCGCTTCAAATTACACATCGTTTCCAAGCAGCTTTACAGAAACTCATAATGTTCTGTCTATAATGCCTTAGTGCTTTAACAAGTTTTATTTTGGGTGATATGATGTAGTATAATGATATAAGTGATCATCTGGATTTAGATAAACACATAGGTAGATCTAAATCCAGATGATCACTTATATCATTATACATCATCATATCACCCAAAATAAAACTGAATCATGATTCCTGACGTTGAATCATGATTCCTGACCACATGTCAAAGTTCACGGACCGCTGGATCTTTGGTGAGTTGTGAGGATCAATGTAGAGTCCAACTGCCTTTAATTTAAGAAGATAATCATTTGGTTTACTCCAGTTTTCACAGTTTCCCCTATTAAATCCAGTCATGTTGCAGGATGTTTTGCCACTCAGTCCGGCTGAGGGGGGCGTGTCCCGATGGGAAACTGACGTCAATGCATACCCTCTATTATTTATATAAATGTATAAAAATATTATATTAAATGTTTGTTTATGGTTTTAGTTTTAGCTAAAGATAACTTGGACCTGACATAGTATCTGACGTACATGCACGTGAATGTCATGAATGAAGGGTCATTAGGAAATGAATCTCACTGCTCTGGGTGTGTATGAATGCGTTTATGGCTTCAGACAGCGTTTAACTGTGAGACTGAGATAATACTGAGGCTGAATGTGTGTGTGTGTGTGTGTGTGGAGGGTCGTGCTCGTAGTGTGTTGGCGGCTGTAGAGCGCTGCGTGTATGAGTGTAGGGTGTGAAGGGGCCTGGCTGACTGATTAACCTTTGACCTCTGGGCCTCCCAGGGTGAGAAGGCAGCTAACAAAGTCAATGCTGATCGACACTAATACCTCCATTCACAGGCTGCACACTAACACACATCAGCAGCCCAGCGACAGACACAAAAACACCACAAATCACTGCCACACATCCCCGTCCAGCATCTATATCTGCAGGATCCTTCAGTACAACTCGTGAACTTTACACACTGCAGCATCTATATCACACCACATGACCACAGATACAATATGACTAATCAAACTATGTTTACATCAAGAGAAACATATTCAACTATATTAACCGTACAGTATCATCACTGTAATAGTGATGCAAAGGTCACGGGTTCAAATCTATGCAAAGGAAATGCAACACTGATAAAAGATTTATTTAAATAATATACATATTTTACCTTGTTTATATATATGTATATATATATATATATATATATATATATATATAT
Organism: Hypophthalmichthys nobilis; assembly: GCA_037950665.1. Lineage (NCBI taxonomy): Eukaryota > Metazoa > Chordata > Actinopteri > Cypriniformes > Xenocyprididae > Hypophthalmichthys > Hypophthalmichthys nobilis. The sequence goes on along the minus strand of CM075477.1, from coordinate 30,529,859 downwards.
ATATATATATATATATATATATATATATATATATATATATATATATATATATAGAATCATTACTATTATTTGATGTAATTGGTTGTTACTTATCTGAATGTCTCATTATACATGTAAATAGTCTGTGTTGTTTTTCTTACATTTAATAAAAAAATATTTAAAAAAGTGATTAAAAGTGCCATAAAAGCGTCAGCAAGATAAGTAAATGTAAATTGCATTATTTCTTAGATGATAGAACAGTTAACAGGAGTGTCAATCTCAAAATCTACCAACAGTTTTGTGAATGGAATAATTAATAATATAAAGTATTACATATATTATAATTATTATACTATTTTTGTGATGTTTAGCAAAAAAAGTAAATTTAAAATAAATAAAGTGTAAATAAATCAATGAATAACGTATTTTCAGTAAAATCATTAAATTATATCAGAATTATAGCCACTGGTCTCTCTAGAGATTGGTAATGGCAATTTAAAAGTCATATCGGTTTGAAACACTTGCTTTCTTTTTCACTAGAAAGCAATCATGGTGAAAAACAAAAGCGGGAACTTCTTGTTTTGTATTTCTCTGTTAAAAACTTTCCACTTATTGACACATTTGGTTCTCTCTCTCTCTCTCTCTCTCTCTCTCTCTCTCTCTCTCTCACACACACACACACAAGCTCTCACTCGCTCTCTTTCCCTTTCAGCCTGTTGTTCTGGGAAAAGCCAAAAGGGAAACATTTAGCTGGGAGGCTCTTTGAGTCGGCCTGACAGTTGACTGATGACCATCCATAAAGTGACAAAGAATAGTTGTGTGGCGGCCAGAGCGGCCCGGCGCTTCCCCCTGGGAAACTAATTGCCCTGAATTGTTAACGGCAACATTATTTTTCTGCCAATCACAGCTTTTCAATGGGCCAAAAATGAGCATGAAACAAGCCTTTTGACTGAACAGAAAAGTTAAATGTCTCCAATGTTGATCAAATTAACTTCAGCGGCCTGACAATGGACTATATTTGTGTGAAAATAAAAGCCTGGCACAAAGGGGCTCTTTTAGCCCAGATTTCACAGTTGTGATGTAAAACCGCTGTGCCCTGAACCTGAGCACATCTTCTGAAAGGAAGAGCAAATGGGAACATATCTGAACACACAAAAGACACCAGGAACTGATCTGTGTCGCGCTCGGATGCGTCAAAACCAGACAAATATGCTCCTTTATAGCGCAAACACATGCCTGTTTGGCTCCAATTATTAAATGTTTTTGAAACCAAATGCTTTCCTAGCTAACAGGGAACATTCTCAGAATGTTCTGGCAACATTATCTTCCAGTAACAATAACAGAACGTTCGTTCAAAGTTATTTGGTCTTTAATAATGTTCTCAAAGTGTTAGCACAAAAACATTTTCTCTGAAATGTAACATTGTAACATCTGGAGCATTTTCTCTGAAATGTAACATTGTGACATCTGGAATGTTTTCTCTGTAATGTAACATTGTGACATCTGGAATGTTTTCTCTGTAATGTAACATTATAACATCTGGAATGTTTTCTCTAAAATGTAACATTGTAACATCTGGAGCGTTTTCTCTGAAATGTAACATTGTAACATCTGGAATGTTTTCTATGAAATGTAAAATTGTAACATCCGGAACGTTTTCTCTGAAATGTAAAATTGTAACATCCGGAACGTTTTCTCTGAAATGTAACATTGTAACATCTGGAACGTTTTCTCTGAAATGTAACATTGTAACATCTGGAACGTTTTCTCTGAAATGTAACATTGTAACACCTGGAGCGTTTTCTCTGAAATGTAACATTGTAACATCTGGAACGTTTTCTCTGAAATGTAACGTAACATCTAGAGATTTTTCTCTGAAATGTAACATTGTAACATCTGGAATGTTTTCTCTGAAATGTAACATTGTAACATCCGGAACATTTTCTCTGAAATGTAACATAACATCTAGAGCATTTTCTCTGAAATGTAACATTGTAACATCTGGAACGTTTTCTCTGAAATGTAACGTAACATCAAGAGCGTTTTCTCTGAAATGTAACATTGTGCCATCTGGAACGTTTTCTCTGAAATTTTACATTGTAACATCTGGAACATTTTCTCTGAAATGTAACATTTTTAAATGTTACTACTTGTTTAGGAATGTTCAGAGAATATTCAAAACTAACATTCACATGTTTGAAAAATAAAATGGAACGTGCCCTTAAAGTTTGAATAACCCAGAAAAAAAACATTTTTAATACATTTGCACGTTTTTGAACAACATTCAGAAATAACGTAATGCGTTCTTAGAATATATTTTTGTCAGCTGCACATGCAGAGTTCTGCATATCAAACAGTGACCACACAGAATGAAGAGAGCGCTTCAGTTGTGTTCTGGAAACGCTCGACAGATAAGCGGCGCTCAGCTGTTAGTGCAAACAGAGATACAGAGCCGTAACCGCATCATTAGCTCCACCTGGGGAAAACGTTAAAAACGAGATGAATGCATGAGGGAAAGAGAAACTGGAAGAGTTTGAGTGTAGGGGGAGGTTCGACTTTCTCTCTGGGGTAGAAGTTACAGCGCCACGGACAATGGGCCTGAAAGTCGGTTCCCAACCGAGCGCTGAATGGCGACACTGTTGGAGGTAGCGGCTCAATTCAAAAGGCTGTTCAGCCACATTGTCCTCCCCGATCACAACAGGAGAATAGACTTTACTGGTGGCTGCCAAAAGGTTAGTGGCGGCGCTGAAAAGAGCCTAGCATTATTCACTGGTTTGGGGGAAGGTGTTTCCCACTCGAGGGGACGTCCTCGCGCCGGCGGTCCGGATCTGAATTCAGACGTGCTGTTTACAGCGGCCGTGTCCAAACACACTTCCACCTCAACGTTTAACTTTCAGGGTGCCCGGAGCAGAGGGATTCCTCCTCTTATAACAGCGAGGAAAACTTCACTATCATTACACATCCCAGCTTTAACATGAGAGGATTTTTTTTTATTAGAGTACTTATTAAAGTATTTATGAGATGAATATTAATCTGTTTTATTTTTCCCATTTTAACAAAAATGCTCAAATTACCCATCACACCTTTGATGAATTTAATTCCAGATAGTTTTTTCCCAAATTAGGTTTTTTTTTTTTTTTTTTCAGGGGGGTAATTTTTCTGAATCAAATTTCAGTCATCAAAAAGCATGTCTAATTTATTGACCATGAAACTTTGAATACAATTTAACAAAAAAAAAAATTGTAACAAAATTTTAACAAAAAAAGTTTAACAAAAATGCCTATTTAAGACATATCTGGGAAGACGAGAATTGGAGAATATTATTTTATCAGAGGACAACAAGTGCTTGGATTAAGTATTTATGAGATGAATATAAATCTGCTTTATTTTTTGCCAAATTCTGTTTTTTTCGTCTGTTTACATTTTTCTGAATTCCGTTTTAATGCTCAAATTAAATTTTTGTAATCAAAGAGTATGTCTAATGAATTGAAATCGTGAAGCTATTTTAAAAAAATGATTAAAAGTTTAACAAAAATGACATTTGCAGTAGCAGTCTATAATATTTACAGCCCTACTTGTGAATTATTCATTCAAATTTTGCCAAATTCCATTACAATCCGTGTCATGGAAATTATGACTTGATTCCGTTCATGTTTTCCGTATCACAGAAATCATAGGACCCTATAAATCAAGCCCAAAGTGACAAAAGAGCTAAAAATACAGTTAAAATCCTCAATGTAAGCAACAAGAAAGGTCCTTTTTAAACTTCATTATAGCGGTAAATCACAGTAAATGATGGCGTAATAAAACCTGTGTTCCTAAAGTACTTCAGCTGGGCTGTCCATTAGAGCCGCTCCTACCTCTCATTGGATAAGAAACCGAAGGCGTGAGTGGAAAAATATGATCTTTGAGACATAAAAGTGGCACATAATTCATGAGACTTCTTATTGCTTGATAGCGTATGCGGAGTGTTTGCATGCATTTATTCAAAGTGGATGGACGTTTCACTGCAAGCTTTCAGAAGATTGACACACACATACACACACACACACACACACACACACACACGCACGCACGCGTGTTCCTCACCTGTCCAGCACAAAGCCGAGCGCTTTCTGCCGCGTGCCTGAGTAGACCGAGGGACTCTTTTCCCACGCCACCAAATTAGACGCATCATGGAACAGGTGGATATTCACCAGGTCAAAGGCACTGAGGAGAGAAAAAGAGATGGAATGAGGAGGAAAACCTTTAACACAACCAACAAACTTAGTAAACGTTATTAACTATGTTCATGTAGCAGTAGAGCAACCTTTAACAACACATTCACAATTCCATGAAGTTGGTTAACAGCACGTGACATGCAGTATGCACTTTTTAGTAAGTGTTTTATTGTGATTTTTTTTATTATTTTTTATTTTAATTTATTTTGCTTTACTTAAAAAAATATTTTTAGTAAGTGTATTATTTTGATTGTTTTTATTTGTGTTTATTTACTTATTTATATTTATTTAATAATTAATATTTTTATTTTTACTGTATTTATTTTCTATTATTTATTTTACTTTTATTTTATTTTAAGTTATTTTTATTTTATTTTTATTGTTTAATTTTGATTATTTTTATTTTAAATTATTTTATTCTATTTTGTTTTATTTATTACATTATTTTATTTTAATTTTAAAAAAAATCATATTTGTAGTAAGCCTTTTATTTTGATTTTGTTTTTTTTTAAATAATTTATTTTTATTTTATTTTTTCAATCATTTATTTTTATTTAAAACATCATAATTTTTGGAAATTTTCCAAATGTTTTTATTTTAAATTATTTTATTCTAATTTATTTAAAATATCTATTTTTATTAAGCATTTTATTTTGCATATTATTTTATTTTAAATGATTATTTTACTTTAATTTATTAAAAAAATATTAGTTTTATATTTAGTAAGTGGTTTTTGATCGTCTTTATATGATTTTATATTTTACATTATATTATTCTATTTTTTGTTTTATTTTGATAATTTTTATTATACATTTTTATTTTAATAGACAAAATATATATTTAGTAAGCAATTTATTTAGATTGCTTTTAAAATCATATTTTTAGTAAGCATTTTAAATAAGCATTTATTTTGATTGTTTTTATTTTCAGTTATTTATTTTTATTTAGTTTTATTTTGATTGTTATTTAGTTTTTATTTATTTATTTATTTTATTTTATTTCAAAAGAATATTTGATTTTTTATTACATCTTTCATTAAAGACTGACGTAAAGGAATACCTTCATAATGTATTATACACACAGGCTCCACAGAAAGTGTCCACAAACCTGAATCTGCTCACTGATTAATATGTAAATGAAGCATGTTCATGTCTATCCGTCCCTTAGTTCAATAATCAGTGGAACCACTGAAATGAACAGCTAATGAATTGGAGCAGGCCATCTGAGTTAGTAGCTGCCACTGAGAGCAGTAACCCGTTTAAAAGTGACACAATCCCAGCGTGACTAAGCCTGTTACACCTCCGTCACCTTTTCATTACCTTCTTCTCGTGTCATCCCTCCTTCAGGCCCTCGGTCTAGCCTCGAGCGCTCTTGTTCTCGTGTCATCCTTCTATTAAATTAGCCTCTCTCTCTGTCCGATTCCCTGCGGAGGGAACCTTTGATTCATTCCGCACAGGTTCAATTGCATGTAATGTTTTGTGTCATCTGTCATATGGAACTGCTTGGCTAACGTGATTAGCTATAATCTAATCCTGCGGTTCAGACTGTAGAAACTCCTGCAGCTGTAGTTCGCAGGAAAAAAAAAAAAAAACATCGGTCCGGACAGAAGAACGGTTAGTCGTTTAGCAGAAAGTTTTATCTGAAGTGACTCACGGTGACTTCTTACAGGTCCAGTTCTTCTGCAGTAACCTGAGGTGTGTTAATGAGGCGCTTCGTACAAACTCAAACCAGAGACGGGGAGTAAACATTGAGAATCACTGCCTGATGAAGACCTGAACAACACTTTCTATGCAGCCACAAGCATTATAAATTATGAAAGCATTCATACTGCACATTTACATACAGAATTAACTCTTTAAAGTTGAACAGAACAAAAAACTATGGCTTTAAATAATTAATGGTTTTAAGAATTATAGTGTATTTACGGGATTCCAAAACTTTATTTAATTTCTTTTTTCTTTTCTTTTTTTGTCATCCGGACCCCTTTGAGCTAATATGTACTTGAAATCCCTGCAAGATTTAAAATTAATATTTCAATAATTTAACAACACATTCACGTTCACAGTTTTCTAATGTCACGTAATGGTCACATGACATGCAGGTGAACTAATAAAACATTTAAACTGTTTTGTTTTGACTGATTCTATTTTAATTTTTTATTTTATTTTATTTGAATTTAATTTATTTAAAAAAACAAAAAAAATCATTTTTTAGTGTTTTATTTTGTGTTTTTATTTTAAATTATTTTAATTCATTAAAAAAAACATTCTTTTTAGTAAGTGCTTTATTTGTTTCAATTGTAAATTATTATATTTTAATAAAAAATATTTCATATGCTTAGTGTTTTATTTTGACTTATTTTAAATTATTTTATTTTATTTTATTTGAATTTGTTTAAAAATAAAAATGTAATTTTTTAGTCTTTTATTTTTATTGTTTAAATTATTTTAATTCATTAAAAAGCACGTTTTAGTAAGTGCTTTATTGTAATTGTCTATATTTTAAATTATTTCTTATATTTTAATTAAAAAATTATTAAAAAAGTGTTTTATTTTTATTGCTTTTATTTTAAATGATTTATTTTATTTGAATTATCATATTTTAGTAAGTGTTTTATTTTGATTGTTTTTATTTTAAATTATTTATTTTATTTTAAATTTATATTAAAAAAAAATCTATCTTCAAAGTGTTTTATGTTGACTTTTTTTTTGTTGTTGTTTTGTTGAAGCGCTCCTTTAAACCTCTTGGTTTTGGCTTTGCACATGCACATTTGGCTTTGTCATCATTTTGTTGTACATCACAATATATAATTATGAATACAGTGTTTTAAAGGGTTAGTAATAGTTTATGGTCAGAAGTGAAACCTTCAGGCTCAGAATTATGCATCACTCTGTAAAGCCGGATTCAGTTGGTTTAGGAGGACTAGGACGTGAAGGAGGAACTCACCAGTCACCCAGGGCCCATCGGGTTCTGATGAAGCCTTTTCTGGACCACTTGCACTGCAGGAAGAGAAAAACCACAGCTATTAAACAAAGAGTTCAGCAAGTACTTTCTGTCACTGTTCTGAATTCAAACACAAGATCAAAAGTTCAAGAAATCTTTGATTTCTCATGAAAGGTTGATTGAGATATAGTAACTCTGCTCTGTTCTGATGTGTCCTGCGGTTCTGCAGCAGATCCTGCAGTAAATGGACCAATCAGGAGGCTGATCTCACTCACATGACTCTGAACGTTATTAAATGAGAGACAAATTGATGCTGCGAGTGTCCTTATTACCAATGCAGAGAAAAATAAATATCCTCCTCCCTCTCTCTCTCTCTCTGAGATGTGTAATGGGGAGTTAACTGCAGCGATGAATAAACTAATTACCGGCCGGGTCACATAATTACAAATTGACTAATTTTATTTAAAAACTCTGATGCAAATTAAAGGCCTGAGAGAGATTTGATTGCTCCTCACATCTTTCAGCCGGCATTAGGACAAGATTAACTGTATCAAATTCAATTGCATTTGCATACTTGAATTAATCTGTAAGCTACAGCGAGGCCGAGCGTATGATGTCAATAACAGACATTTTCTCAAGAGAAAATCATTTCCATATCTTACAGCGGGTCAGATAACAGCACTCTACAAATACAATGCAAACATACACACATCTGATGATTGAAGTGCTTGGACAGAAAACACAATATATGCATAAATATATAAAATAATAAAATGAACTATTCTTTTAAATATGGAAAGAAAAACAATAACCGAATAAAATAAGATTATAAAATAAAATAAGATTAAATTAAAAATAATAAAATAAAATAAAATAAAATTAAAATTAAATAAAATATTCCTTTAAATATGGACAGAAAACAATATTGGCAGACAGGTCATTGCAAATAAAATAAGAGCTAATTAAGTCAAATAAAATAATAAAATTAAATAAAATGAGATTATAAAATAAAAATAAAATAATAAATAAAATAAGAGCTAATTAAGTAAAACACAATAATAAAATAAAATAAATTATTCCTTTAAATATGGACTAATTATGTAAAATAAAATAATAAAATAAAATAAAAAATAAATAAAATAAAATATTCCTTTAAATATGGACAGAAAACACAATATCTGTCGCCAGACAGGTCACTGCAAATAAAATAAGACCTAAAAAATAAAATAAAATAAAATAAAATAATCTGAAAACAATAAACCAATAAAATAAGATTAAATTAGATCAAATAAAATGAATAAAATAGAATAATAAAAAACGAAAAATAAAAACTATTCCTTTTAATATGGACGGGTCACTGCCGATGTACACTAGAAAGGTCACAGCGTGCAGGAGGCGACAGTGATGAACGGACACCAGCGGCGGGTCACTGTGACCAGCGGCCTGTACGAACGCACCCGAGAGACAGCAAACCACGTGAACGTGGAGCGTGAGGTCTACGGGAGCAGCACATAATCTCATCTCTGGCGTCCATTGGGCGATTCACCCTCTATCAAAAGTCAGACATGTCACGGGCCGGTGCGGGCGGATCGGGGCGCTTCTCCAGAACGCTCTTATCCGCTGACCTTTCTGCCACTGTGTTTGAGAGATCTGCACCGTCTCATAAATAACAGCCGCAGCTGGGTCCACGGGCCACACGCTCCCATAGAGCCGCACAGACACAAACGCAGCCTGAGTAATAACTAATAAACACGAGCGGTGATTGATGAAGACCAGCACAGAAACCCCCCATCTGTCTCTGTTCTATCATCCGGCTCAGATTAAATAAGACATCATCCACTGCAGCTGCCGGGTGAAGGACAACATGTTCCTATGGTGCTTTCACACTGGACCAAAGCAGTGAACTATGGGTGAAAACGGCTCAAATCCTGGACACTGACAAACTCACTCCATTCATTTCATGACCAGCATGAGAAAGCTTACAGATCATCCAATCATACTGAACTGAGATCAGCTCAGGAGTCTGAATCTGATTCACTTGAAGTCAAATAAAATAATAAAATGAAATAAAATAAGATTATAAAATAAACTAAGATCATAAAATAAAAATAAAATAATAAATAAAATAAGAGCTAATTAAGTAATATAAAATAATAAAATAAAATAAGACTATAAAATAAAAAATAATAAAATGAAATAAAATATCCCTTTAAATATAGACTAATTACATAAAATAAAATAAGATTATAAAATAAAAAAATAAATAAAAAATAATAAAATAAAAAAATAAATAAAATAAATATTGCTTTAAATATGGACAGAAAACACAATATCTGTTGGCGGACAGGTCACTGCAAATAAAATAACTAAATAAATTAAAAAAATATATTTATATATATATATATATATATATATATATATATATATATATATATAGATTTTTATTAATATTGTAACAATATTAATAAATGTCACAATACTAATAAAAATCCTGTCATTTATATAAGATAAATAGGATAAAATAAGAAAAGATCAAATGACATAAAATAAAATCAGATTATATTATATTATATAAAATATAATTATATAATAATACTATATTACAAGGAAATAAATAAAAATAAAGCAAAATAAAATAAATAAAATATAATATAAAATAAATAAAAAATAACAAAAAATAAAAAATAAAATAGAGTAAAATAAAATATAATATAAAATATAATGTATTATAAAATAAAAAAAATAACAATAAAAAAATTAATTAATTAATTAAAAAAAAAATTTTTTTTAAATGGACTGAAGCCTGTTGGCTTTGTTGACCTAAATAAGATCTGAGCTCACTTTAAATCCAGTGACAGTGCAAATCCACTTAATGGTTGTATATGTTGACCCTGAACAGGCAAAAACAAAGCTTGCAAAAAGAGTTTAGCAAGTACTTTCTGTCGCAGTTCTGAAATCAAACAACCTGCAAAAGATGCTACGAATCAGAAAGCTTCTCTTACACTAATACCAATCGACTGAATGCAGCAACGTGACAAAATCCATCAGCTCCACTGTTGTTCGTCGGGTTCTCTCTTATTCAGCTTTTAAATTAATATTGTCACTTAAAGCCATAACTCACGAGATGGTGCCCTAAAGGGGAGATGGGGTCACCGCGCTACGAGGAGGTAAAAATGATCTTTAGTTTAGTGATTAGTCAAGGGTACAAACACACACTACATATAACAGTTCAGGACTGCTTTATTTCTGATTGGCTGCTGGTAAAACCACTGGGCTGTCAATCAACTGAGGAAATGTAAGTGATGTCATTGAGATGTTTGACAGACTGACAGTTTATTGATGAAGTAGCTCGGGAAACTGAAGCGTGTCCTGATTTTATTTACTGAAGCTCCACATTAGAAAAACGGCCTTTATGCAGCAGATTCCTGAAAGCTGATTGGTCACTCTAGTTAAAACACGCGTTATAGTATCTGTATTTAGTTATAGTTACAGTATACAGATCTGATGTGAAACTGCGGTTCGACATCTGAAACTCCTCGAATGACTCATAGACAGTGATGGGTAGATTACTTTGAAGATGTAGTGTGTTGATTACAAATTACATAAGGAATATTGTAGTTAGCAACATAATCTATTTATTACACATTTTAGGTCACATATTCAGACTCTTCTGATAACTTTTGACTCGTTTGTCACATATATTGGAATAGAATTATCTTGTAAATAAAATAAAATAAAATAAAATAATAAAATAAAATAAAATAAAATAAAATAAAATAAAATAAAATAAAAATAATTAGGGTTTCCCAAACTGGTGTTTTTGAGTCAATGAAAAGTTAATTAATTTAGTCATAACAATGATAAAATAAAATAAAATAAAATAAAATAAAAATAATTAAGGTTTCTTAAACTGGTGTTTGTGAGTTGATGAAAAGTTAATTAATTTAGTCATAACAATTAAAATAAATATATAAATATATAAATAAATAAATCACAAGGCCAAAGTCTTCCAGTTTTTAAATATTTTTTGTCCAAATTTCCAGAATCAATAATTAGGAAAGCTCACTGGATATGATAAAGACATGACACATAAAAATATGTAATCACATAATCAATAAACAAGTAACTGATTATGAGTATTTTAAAATGTAAAACCTTCTTTTGGAATCTGATTATGTAATCTGGATCTAGCCATAATAAATCTCATCAAACATCAAACGGAGTATTCCTGCATGGATCTGGATGTGTGATAACACATCCCTCAAACTCTAACAGCACAAAAACACGCGAGCAGAAGCTAAAAGCGTCCCGGACATCGGTCCAAACAGCGGTGCATCTTGTCCCGGAGTCGCCGTTAATAGGATTCCTTTAGGGAGGTAGATGGATGGCGAATCCGGGCGGTTTCATCTACTAAAAGACGGCATAAATCACAGGATGAAGCCGAGGTTATCGCCAGCCTGCCCGCCTCATGAGAAACCTGCATTAAAGCATTAGTGAAATTAATTCATCTTTCATAAGAGGTTTGAGCCGTATCTGTGATCTACGATAACAACCAATTTCTCACTACTGAGCGCGAGTGTGTGAGAAAGCCCTTGATAGACTACACAAATCTGCTGCTTTAAATGGGCTAACATTATGTGGAGTGCTGCTCTCCAGAGCATCATACGAGATTCATGAGCCGCTGCCGAAACGTGCATAAATCAATGCGCAAACTTTTCTCCTTTCTGTTTTCTTTCTGGCCTCCCAACGCCGTTGTTGTCGCTCTGAAGGTGTGCCGCTTCTGTAAACGTAATTGTTTTCTCATCATGTGGAAATGTGGCTCGTGCGGGAGATAAAGTGGAGCGCCATGTTATTTGTGAAAGAGGAGGAAATCGGTAGCAGCGCGTGAAAGGGCTGTTTTTGCATATATTTACGGCCGCTGTTTGCCCGAGTGTGGGTAACTGATGGACGCAGAGAGTCGAGCTGACACACGGCCACCACGCGTGAGCTTTATTAATATATCAGCTCTACAGACACAAACACACACACACAAACACACTCACGCACACAGGTTTGTTTTTGTGAATTGTGGGGACATTCCATAGGCGTAATGGTTTTTATACTGTACAAACCGTATTTTCTATCCCCCTACACTACCCCTACCCCTAAACCTACCCATCACAGGAAACTGTGCACATTTTTACTTTCTCAAAAAAACTCATTCTGTATGATTTATAAGCCTTTTGAAAAATGGACATGGGGTAATGTCCTCATAAGTCACCCTCTCCTTGTAATACCTATGTCATACCCATGTCATTATACAAATTTGTGTCCTGATATGTCACAAAAACACACACACACTCAAACTCTCACACACACACTGATACACGCACACACACTCACACACACGCGCACACTGATACACACGCACACACTCACACACACACTCACACACTGATATACATGCACACAACAAACACACTCACTCTCTCTCACACACACACACACACTCAAACTCACACTCAAACACACACACACACACACACACAAACAAACACACAAACAAACACACAAACAAACACACAAACAAACACACACACACACTCACACTGATACACACACAACACACTCGCACACACTCACGCAAGCACACACTCACGCAAGCACACACTCACGCAAGCACAAACACACACACACTCACACACTCTCACACACTCTCACACACTCACAAGCTCACACCCTCTCACTCTCTCTCTCACACACACACACGCACACAAACACACTCACTGATACACACACTTGCAAGGACACACATGCACACAAACACACACTCACTCGCACTCACTCTCACATACGCACACACACACTCACACACTCAAGTACTCACATACACACACACACATATATATGTATATATATATATATATATATATATATATATATACATATACACATATATATACACACACACACACACATATATATCTATCATTTAAATATTTTTGAATGATTTAAATAAATTATACAGTGAACTAAATTACTTGGTTTACTGTGAACTTTACTGTAAACTAGGATGCAATATTCAGGGCTATAATGCTTTAAGATTAAACCCCTGAAAAACTTATTTTCCTCTCAGTTCAAACCTGAAATTTCAGTCTAGAGCTTCATCTGAGAACTGTGAATGAACTCTCTTCTGATTCTACACAGCACACACTTCAATGGAGACGTGTGAAGGAGCAGAACGCACCTCGGGGAAATAGTCTTGAGGAAACTTCTCCTTCTCCAGCATGGCTGTGCTATTCAGAGCGTCCGAGCAAACCTCCTTCCCAACCACCTTCTTGAATTTCTTGGCTGCATGAAAGCACAATAAAAGCACACTGATCATCATGTAAACATGCAGAAATGTTCAGAGACACTTATTAGAGTAAGAGCGCTCAGGGCAACTGCACCACCTACTGGTTAAACATAGAAATGAGGAATAAATTCTGACAGAAATGTACAAGTTTCTCTTATTTCTGATTTTATATTGTAATTCACATTGGAGTATTTTAAACTAATAGAAATCACAGTCTGCAAAGCTCAACTTAGAATGCAAAAACATTTTTCTTCAAAACCAAAGGAAAAAAAAATACAAAAAAATTGTTATATATATATATATATATATATATACACACACACACACACACACACACACACATATATATAAACAAATAAAAAATAGCTAAATAATATATTTTATATAGCTATATATAGAAGTATATAAAAGTATTAAAAATGTATATATATATGTATATATTAAAATAAAAATATTAAATAGCTATATAATATATTATATTATATTATATTTTATATATATAAAATTAATTTTTTTGGTTCACTATATAAAATCTAATTACTATAACATCTGGATGTTTTACTTGAATTTACTTTTGAGTTTTTGCATAATTCTCATAAGATCATTTGAACTATAATAATTATATATATTTATCAGCATAAATTAAAATAATTTAAAACCAAAACAAAAATAATACGGTGCGTAGTTGCATTAAAATGATTTAATACATTATACATATATATTTTTTAATTAATATATATTTTTGTCCTACCAAAGTTGATTCCCATTACAGTAATTTTACTATAAATTTTAATTAAAAAAATATTTTAATTCATAATTATTTTAATTTATAAATATAAATTAAACAAACACTGCCATGATGTACAAATACTTGAAATTGCTTTTAAATAGCTTTTGAGGCAAATGCACTTAACTGTCTTAAAATAGGCTTAATTTTCCTTTAAGCAAACTATAATTTCTTTTTTTTTTGTCCTGTGGTTTTGAGGTGAACATGAGATCTGCTGAAGTTCTGCCCCCGCAGGCACACTGCATGATGGGTTTGATGAAGAGCGTGATTACGGCCATCATGTGAGAGATGTGCTGGTCTTTAAGAGCTGCGGGTTTGCGCGGGGCCGGACGGGTCCGGCGGGGGCTAATGCTGACACCGGTGTAATGGGAGTGGCTTTAATTAGTGTGACCGTCGGGACACGCGACCTCTGACCCCTACCGCTGATGAGGTCACCGCTGCTAACTGTCCAATAGCTTGAGTGCACTATTACCAGAGGCTGAAATCTCATGAATTAAATCCTAATATTAATAAGCATTACTGTTTCCTTTCGGTAACTCCGTCTTAGCATGTTTTATAGCTTCTGAAACAACCTTGACCGCTCTGGATTTGATGGGATTGATGAGATTAAAGGGGCACACGTACCTTTGAAATCAAACTGCTGGATGTTTTTCAAGGATTCATGGAGGAAGTAGCAACATCCTAATGCCTGAAAAACACAAAGAGAGAGAGAAATTACACAACATACAAACTTAAAAACATGGTTAGGTGTTTTCTTCAGATTTCTGTGATCTTCTGGTCTGGACGTGTGAATTCAGAGACCAAAACATTCAAATACACCAAATAGCACACTAACATTCATAAATATACAAAAATACACAAAACAATTACAGCACAGGATGAATCTCAAATTCATATAAAAAAAAAAAAGAAATAGTCAATTGAAGACCAGTATACAAAGTATACAAAAAGTATTGTTCAAAAATATTCCTTCAAAACATGATCATCAAAAACATGTCAATCAACATAACATCAACGCAATATAATAGTCTTGTTTTTATGAAATTATATATATTTAAAAAATGTCATGGCACTCAAATATAACGTAATAATGCTGCATTTTTTTGGTCAAAAATACAGTAAAAAGTGTGAAATATTATTACATTTTAAAATAGCTGCTTCTATGTGAATATATAGTAAAATGTAATTTATTCCTGTGATCAAAGCTGAATTTTCAGCATCATTACTCCAGTCTTCAGTGTCACATGATCCTTCAGAAATTATTCTAATATGATGATTTGATGACATTTATGATTATTATCAATGCTGAAAACAGTTTTGCCGCTTCATATTTTTGTTCTCCTCATTAACACGCATGATTTGAGGAATCGTTCATGTCAGGATGCACACGCTACAATGCTTGACTTATCAAACACATCTAAAATATGCACTTTTATTGCTGTCAATAATGGATCAGTGCAGTGAAAGCAAGTGCGATTTCCCAGCAGTTCGTTGAATTCAATGACATCAGTCGTATTTCATAAGTGCATGTGTTTATGTATAACCCAATACCACAAAAGAGTAAAAACTTCCTCTTATGAATATGAAGAAAGACTTGATTTTGCACAACTCTTTTCTTATGTAACGAGTTCACAGCGCTCAAATATAACATGTAAATTATAGCGGGAGCCGATTCTGTCAAAGCGCTCGATCTGAGCCGCTCAAAGCAGCACAGTCAGAGTTTAGCATGACCAAAGATTTACTTCAATAGGATTATATTCTTAATTTTTACTGAACAATCAGACAGTTTCTGTGTCTGTCGACGGCCCAAACAAACGGAGCCCGCAAGGCGTAAGGCGCCGGGGATTTGATGCGGTTCACAGTTCACTAACTGCTTTTCTGAAGGGCTTTTGCACCTCCAGTCCTCAAGTTGGCCTAAAAAGAGCGAAACCTGCTTCCTGTCCGCTCGGGGCTCAATGCAGCGGCCCAAAACTGTGGGCTAATGCTCTCAATAGTGCCGTAAAGCCCACGTCTAAAGACGGAGAGAGACGCTCAGAGTCATGGGAGACGGACGTCCGAGCAGCAGAGAATACAGAGAATACAGTTAAAGACACAATAGAACTGGTTAGAAATGGTCTGAATGGCCATCTGACGCTCTCAGGTTCTCTCTGGTTCAGTGACCTTCAGACATATGGAAGGTCTAGAGTCCAAAATCAACACTTGCCAAGATCCCAATGAGAGCAAAAACTGGCTTGGCGAGTAAATGAAACCGAGTTACATGCCAGTTGGCTGGTAACTTTATTAGCAGCTGCGACAGAAAACATGGTGTAAGTCTAAACAACCAGTCAAAAGTGTCAATCATTATGATTTTTTAGTGTCTTCTGCTCACATATATTAGATCAAAAATACAGTAAAAAATGTGAAATATTATTACAATTTAAAATAGCTGTTTTCTATGTGAATATATAGTAAAATGTAATTTATTCCTGTGATCAAAGCTGAATTTATCATCATCATTACTCCAGTCTTCAGTGTCACATGATCCTTCAGAAATCATTCTAATATGCCGATTTGCTGCACAAGAATTATTTCTGATTATTGTCAATGTTGAAAACAGTTGTGCTGCTTCAGATTTGTGTGGAAACTGTGATAGATTGTATTTTTCAGGATTCTTTGATGAATAGAAAGTTCAAAAGAACAGCATTTATTTGAAATAAAATCTTTAGTTACATTATTAATGTCATTACTGTCACTTTTGACTAATTTTATACATTATTAACAGATATTTCTGCATTTGATTTAAATATCTTCATCTAACATAAATAGGTGTTTTTATATAGTCAAACACACACTCATCATAAAGAGTGAAAAGCAATTCCAGAGAGCAAATACTACCTGAAATAGTTATTCAGTGAAACTGACTTTGAATGAGGAAGATGATGATGAATAATAAAAATGATAATAAACTTTATTTTCTATAGCGCCTTTAAAAGTTGCATCTCAAAGCATTTTATAAAAGTAAAATACATAATATTCTACATAGTATGAATGTGGGTATGAACGAAATTCGTACGTACTACATCAGCCATGTTACTGTCATGTGACCTACCAGTGTCAGTTTTGTCACTTCACTGCCATTCACTAATCCTTTCCCGTGGAATCACGGGATCAGATGCACACTTAGTAGGTCATCCGAGAATATTTTGCCTACTGTTTTTCGACTATGTATTCGCACACACTACTGTGTTGGCATACTGTTTTTTCACATACTATATAGTAGCATTGGATTTCAGACACAGCATTTGTCACCCATAAAATGTAGACGAGTTTGAGGAAAAGCTAAAGACCAGATTCAGAGGAGCAGAAATCATGCACTGGGGTCTATAGGGGGGTTAAAAGTTCAGACAAATATTAAGGAGCCAAAGCCTGGTAGGTAAGCCTGAGAATGAGGAGGTTCTGTTGGACCGGCACTGAAGGATTGTGGGAATGCAGAACCTACTGCATTATTTATGAGCGCCGGCTCATCTTGAGATTAAACATTTGCTGATTTGTCAAAAGCACAAACAGAAGGTCCCGCTCACGTCCTGACGTATCAGAGCGCCCGGCCCCGAACCCTCCTGCACATTTAATTGATGAGAACATTCCCTGCGCGACCCGGACGGCCTGACGGAGGAGAAGAAGAAGAGGAGGAGAACGCGGCGGGATGAAGGTCAGCTTCCAGGAAAGGCGTCTGTTTATTTCGGTTTGCTTAAGTTTATGCGCTTTTTCACCTCAAACTGCCAATGAAAGAGTGTAAAGAGACTGAGACGCCCATTCTACACATGTACTATATGAAACCACCAGACAATCAATAAAAAACACATTCGTTCAGATTCAGATCACCATATCAGACCTGTGGTTATGGAATTTCTGCAGTTACAATGTGAACTGAGAGATTTGACCTAAAGTGCCCCTATTATGATATTTTAAGTTCATTTATTTATATAGTACATGCATCCAAGTTCAAAAAACACTTTAACTGTCTCATAATATCCACTGAAGCATCAGCTCTTTTCTCACAGTGTCAGAAACAGTTTGTTCAAAGATTCGGTCTCTCTAAACCCCGCCTTTCTGAAAGCCTGCTCTGCTCTGATTGGTCATTGTCTGTTGTGATTGGTTGGAAACCAAACACTCATTAGCATATCTGAATTTCAGCTCTTCCTCAGCACTTGATACACAGTGATACGAACAGTAAAGATGGCGTCGGTTTTACCATATCAATCTCATCAAAGTGGATTTGCTTCTCGACATGAACAGCACGAACCAAACTCTTCTAGTCTCAGCTACAACTACAGTGTTTGAGGGCGGGGCAAAGCAGATGCTGTTCAGCCAATGAAGACCATAGGCTGGCATTATGCAAATTAGTTACAAACCTACATAGGTTCAGCAGGAAGTGAGACTGGAATTACTGACAACTCGTTTCAGGCAGTTCATTCATTAATGATAACGTAATGCCGCCCAAAGCTTATTCAAGTTCATTAAAAAGTTAACTATGAAAATGTGGATCAAAGACTCATTGTAACACTTTACAATAAGGTCTCATTTGTTAACATTAGTTAATACATTAACAAACTAATAATGAGCAATATATTTTTTGCAGCATTTATTAACCTTTGTTTAACTTAGTTTTATTAATGTTCATGTTAGTTGACAGAGCATTAACTAATGTTAACAGAAACTACTTTTAATCTTAAAAATGTATTAGTAACATGCTGAGATTAATATGAACTTTATTCATTGTTAGTTCATGTTAACCAGTGTTAACTTATGAAACCTTTATTGTACAGGTCGATTTCTCTGAATATAACTAGTGATCTGTTGAGCATTATGAAAGTTATGATAAAGTGTAGCATCAGAGTTTGTTACACATTCTCAGATAAATCACCACAACTTTGAATAAACGATCAACAATCGCATCATAATCACGACATCATTGTATCAATTCTACACACAAGCTCTGATTAATATTTAACATCAGAGTTCAGTCCTCCTCCTCCTCCTGAACGCTCTTCATGAAGAACCTATTATATTAGCGGCCTGCAATTAATCCATTTGTCCCGCGCAGTGACAGACTCCAAATATTAATTGGAGCCGGACGGCGCTGACAGGAAACTCTTATCTTTTAAGCGGCGCTTTACAATGGCCAGTGTCAAGCGTATGTTTGTCACGTCCAGCGTTATTGATTACCTGCCAGATTCACTTGAAATAATTAAAAGTGTAGTTTACATATTTATAAAGCGGACTGTCATGGGTGCTACTTAATTTTCCATTAGTAAAATGCACTCTGTTAAGTGCGCGGCACAGGCCGTACGAGGAAATGAGTAATCGCCGTAATTGCAGACAGAAAGACAATAACCGAGCCATAAAGGCAGATTTTATTGGCCGCTCTGACAATGCACAACTCTAACCCGGGTTTGGACCGGACCGTACAGAACCCAGACGATAATGTACAATGACTGCAGATAAACAACCATAACCTCTGTGTACAGAAAACATCACAAAGTGTGGAATAATTAAATTAATTTAATGTTTCTGGAAGAAGTCTCTTCTGCTCACCAACTCTGCATTTATATGATCAAAAATACAGTAAAAAATTAGAAATATTATTACAATTTAAAACAGCTGTTTTCTATGTGAAGATATAGTAAAATGTAATTTATTCCTGTGATCAAAGCTGAATTTTCAGCATCATTACTCCAGTCTTCAGTGTCACATGATGATGTCAATATGATGATTTGCTGCTCAACAAACATTTCTGATTATCAATGTTGAAAACAGTTGTGCTGCTTCAGATTTTTATGGAAACCCTGGTAAACTACCATTCAAAAGTTTGGGGTAAACACAATTTAAAAATAATAATAATAATAATAATAAATTAATATTTCTATTCATCAGGATGCATTAAATCGATCAAAAGTGACAGTAAAGACATTTATAATGTTACAAAAGATTTTATTTCAAATAAATGCTGCTCTTTTGAACTTTATATTCATCAAAGAATCCTAAAAAATAAAATGCATCACGGTTTCCACAAAAATATGAAGCAGCACAACTGCTTTCATTGATAATAATAAGAACCATTATTAATGATTGAGCATAAAATCAGCATATTACACAATAACCACCTGTGAGATCTTTAGTAAGACCAGTCGAAGCACAAGGAAAACCATAAATCATCAACATTTCCCCCTAAATAACATCATTACTGTAGTAAAACTGTGGTAAATGTCAGTAACAGTAAAGATGAGACGCTCCACCGGTGCAACGCAGCAGGAATCCACTGACCTTTCATGGATTTTCTGCGTTCGGTTTGAAAAATGAGCCATAAAGCAAACATAAAAGTGGTCATTTTTCCCCAGCGGTCAGACCCTGATTTCCCCGGGAGTGTGTCGGGATGAGGGAGTCAAACGCTCATCATGTGTGAAGGCAAGTCATCTGAAGATGGAGTCTCTTATGAGGGCAGCAGGACACGCGTGTAACGACGTCTCACGGCTTCAGTCGCCCATCATACACCTGATGCACTCATAAAGGTCAGACGGATGTCAGACATTGAGTGAAATCAGGCAGTGTACACTATTTAATCAGTGGTGTTCACTAGTACTAGTGCTCCTAGTTAGTGATGTGCTGAAACTTATTAAAGTATTAAGCATTAAAGTTTAGGTGCATCATATGTGCTCCAGACACAACATCTTCACCTGCTGGACCAGAAAACAGCTGAAAAATATCCCACAGGCACACAAGGAAGGAGGAACACAAATCACAGACCAGCCAAAACTCTAACAAACAAATCATGATTTAGTCATTTTTCTAACTATCGAATTTATGGACACTGAATGGCTTTTCTGAGGAATGTGTGATGTTACATGACATTATTGTTCTCAAGCTGCTTTACTGACGTAGTTGAAACACTGACTGAGCGATTACATGAGACATGATTCATTTCAGTAAGTTCTACTGCTAAATATTATTTATAGCTCCTGCCATCCATTAATCACAATAGTATTTGTGCTTTGATACTTTTGATATGAAACAAAGTCTCAGCTTTCAAATCCTGTCAGTTTTATTGTGATTGAATGTATGTTTTTGTGTCTCTTTAATGTGTGGTGAGTGACAGATCGCTGTAGTGGCTCAGTTGAACCGATCTTTTCTTCCTTTTTACTGAACGAACATCAGATGCAACATTGAAAAATAGTGAAGTTTTGTTCACACATCAACTAAAAACTATGGAAGCTTGTTTCTGCCATGAAATAAAATATAAAAGAGGTAAATGCGACTTTTTATCTCACAATTCTGACTTTTTTTTTCTCAGAATTGAGATATAAACTCACAATTGTGAGTTATAAAGTCAGAATTGCGTGATATATATTCAGAATTGTGAGATATAAACTCGTAATTGCACGTTATAATGTCCAACATGTTATAATGTCCAACTTTTTTAAGACACAATTCTGACTTTATAACTCACAACTGAGTTGAAAAACTGAGTGATAAAAACTCGCAATTGCGAGAAAAAGTCAGAATTGTGACTTTATATCTTGCAATTCTGACTTTATAACACTCAATTCTGAATTTTTAATCACACAATTCTGATTTTATCTCGCAATTCAGACTTTATATCACGCAATTCTGAATTTATAATCACGCAATTCTGACCTTATCTCGCAATTCTGACTTTATATCGCACAATTCTGTCTTTATATCACACAATTCTGACTTTATCTTGCAATTCTGACTTTATATCACACAATTCTGACTTTATATCACACAATTCTGACTTTATATCACGCAATTCTAACTTTATAATGCTCAATTCTGAATTTATATCGGATAATTCTGACATAAGTTTAAATCTGAGTTTAAATCTCACAATTGCAAGAAAAAAAAAATCAATTGTGAGATAAAAAGTCGCAATTACCTTTTTTATTTTTTTTATTTAATGGCGGAAACAAGCTTCCATAAAAAACAGACTAAAAGATCTCAGTTCATCAAAATGAAGATTGATTAAAAATGAGAAATCGATATTATCAACCAAGACTAGCGCCCTGTTAAAATTTGTCATTGAATAGAAGTGCTAATTAAACAGTTTCAGTCAATGATTTAGGTCCTACAAAACCGACGAAAACCTACTAAAATTAATTTTCGGTTTTGACCAAAACAGTTTAGCAGGGCTGAAATCATTGACTGAAACAGTTATGTTTAATTAGCGCTTCTCCAATGGCGAGTTTTGACGTTTTTAGGTTGTCGAACTTCAGTTTAAAGGACTTACAGACAAACAGACAGACAGGTTTGATTACAAATGTCACCTATAGAGACGCGTGCTTGATTTATATGTACTTTATATTTTACAATACATATTTACTTTATATTAAAGTAAATTCCACTTCCTTTGATTCCAATTTAAATTCTCAACTCAATTTGGTGTGTATAGCAGCCTGTTGAGTTCACGTTTACATTCGTGAACTGAAAAGGAGTGAATTGTTAAATTCAGAATTAGCCAAAAGTGCAGTTGAACGCAACACATGCGGTATCATTGAAGGCCCCTGATGGATCAGCCCCGGGGCCCCGAAGAGCTTGCAAATAAGAGCTGGTGACGGAGACGCTTTTAATGAGACGCTTTGTCTGTGTATCCAGTCAGGCAGCACATGAAAAATAGACAGTGAGGGCCGATAAGACGAACACTCGATCAATGACGGCATGAGCGATGCTGCTGCACACACACACACACACACTCACACATATCTCGTCTGTCTCACTCTCCTGCTCTGGTTCTGTCTGTCTGTCTCTCTCTGGGTGGGTTGATGGTTGCGGATGACAAACACCCTGTTTGTGCAGTATTGGATATTTATGCAGTGTTCCTCAGTAGAAACCAAACGCTGAATAACAAGTACACTCTCAGAACAAAGGTAGAAAAGATGTCACTGGGGCGGCACCCTTCAAAAGGCACACCTTTGTACCTTACTTACCTCTAAAAAGTGTATATTAATATCTTAAAGGGTCATGCTACAAAAGTGGGCATGACTAAAGCTGTGGAGTAGAGGGAGAAAAGCACCAAAGCACCAAAGGACCTATAATGCCCCTTCTCACAAGATGTAATATAAGTCTCTGGTGTCCCCAGAATGTGTCTGTGAAGTTTCAGCTCAAAATACCCCACAGATAATTTATTATAGCTTGTCAAATTTGCCCCTATTTGGGTATGAGCAAAAACACACCATTTTTGTGTGTCCCTTTAAATGCAAATGAGCTGCTGCTCCCGGCCTCCTTTCCAGAAGAGGGCGGAGCTTTAACAGCTCGTGCTTCAGTTGCTCAACAACAACAAAGCTGGAGAATCTCACACAGCCAAAATGAGGATTATCAGTAACGGTGTTCAGCCTTACATTGTTCAAACCGGAGTCGACACTGATGGAGAGACTCAGGAAGAAGTTACTTTTAGAATGCATCTGGATGTTTCTGAACAGTTAGTGGATAAATGTATGTAGTTGCTGTAGAGTTGACTCAACAAATCGACTAACATGTGCCGTCACATTGAATTGACCCTCGTTTGTGAAGCAGTTCGGCGTAAAAAGGCATGGCAAAAACACTCAACTACAACAACTCTTCCTCTTCTCTAAAGCAGCCCAACATGGCCTCACCCCCTTTGTTGCATGTTCTCGGGGGCAGGATTTATGTAAATTTTGGGGTTTGTGATGTCATCAACCCGGGAAGAAGCTCGTTGTAGTCCCTACCAGCCATTTGTTGTAGTCCTTAAAAAGCGATTTGTGTAAAATAAAATATCTCCCTTTGCATTGAACTTTGAGCGTCGTAACTTTGCAGATGTTGTTTATGCTCAAACAGCAACATTACACACTAACTAAAGTTAAAAAAGTGAAATAATAATCAAAGACCCCTTTAAATAAATGACCAAAGCTAATTTATAACCATATACATCTTTCAAAAGTAAATGACAATCTCACTTTTGGTCCTAAAATGTTCAAAGATTTCACAAAGCCAAACAAATTAATAATAAATAAACAGGCATTTGAGTAAATAAGAAATAAATATAATAAACAAATAAATCACGAAAAAAGGAAACAGCACTGATTTAAAACCATTTACACTGATCAAAAGTAGATGATAATGTTACTTTTTGTCCTAAAATGTAGAATAACCAGCACTTTCCCAGAGTCCAAAGATTTCACAAAGCCAAATCAACTGAAATTAACAGACAAACATTAAAGCGCATTAAAGTTCATTAATATGAAAATGGCTTCATGTAGCTCTGAGTTTGAGTGGCTCTGGCTGCTTCTCTCATTATTTTAAAATCCTTCCTAAACGCGGCAGGCAAGCTTAAATGATTGATCCCCAAACCGCTGATTGCATTTCCCATTTTTGTGGAAAACGTTACAGATAGATCTAAACAAAGCGTAATTGGCCCGCACCGGACCTGCCAACAATCCGGTCCGCTCCCAAGGTTGGCCGCCTCGCTGGGGAAATATCATGCATTAATTTCATTTAGCCTCCCCTCCCAACATCCAATGGTGGAAGTTAATTAAATTGCTTGTCCATTGTGTTCATCCACTTACAAAGTTAATGATATTGTGCGGGGGGATTAAAGAGCATTTTATAAAGCGCACGGGATGAGAGCTGGCAGCCTCTACAAGGGCCGCTTGAACCCTGTCAGTCCGAGAGGCCGACGGTGCCTGTAATTAGCGGTGAAATGGATGCTTCCGTTTGCCAAATTCCTGCCAAGCTCATGAGTTGCGCTGCGGAGCCTCTAACCTGCCCGCTCACCGGGTCCAAAGCAATAAAACCATCATGCCAACGACAGACAACAAGAACACGCAGCACTGCAGACGACAGACGCACACCATGTGACTCAGACTTTTAAAGAGCCACAAAACCGATGCAGTGCTCCGACATGCGCTCGTCTCCTTTGAATAATGTCCGATCATAAATTTGTGGTTGGCTGTATCTCATGTGATCAGGTTAAGAGAAGGTTCAGTGGTCTCTCTGCAACTTTATTGGACTAATTTCTCGTCTGCTCTCCAAAGACTTTCTGCTGCGACGCGAGACATTAAACGTCTCATTTATATTCTGTTTTGTTAATATACCACGATCTGTCAGGACAGATAAAAATCACCGCTTTTCTTACAGACTTTCTGCTTTTGCTCACATTAAGTTGCGTGAGGTAAACGGATTCGATTAGTAAAGTGCAGGATGATCTATTTGCTTGAAAAATGAAAAGTACATACAACTTTTTTCCCTCTGAAAACGGCCACTAAACCTCAGCAGTTTCCTCAGACGCATCAGAGTATTTAAGTAAACGTGTTTTACTGAGCTAATCGGATTATCCAAAAAAAATGCCCGAACAAATTAGGCCTCCGTTATTAATTAGAACGACGCAAACTCTCGTTCTCATTGGCTGCTTTGAGAAAATCTAAAAACTCCAATCATCTTTGTTTCATTTACAACTTCAAAAAACTTTTTTATGGTGCACAAAAGCAAAGTTTATTGTGAAAAACTTGTAATGTTGACCTAACAAAGATTTGCTTGAGATTTTTGGAAAAAGTTTTTGAAATTTGGAAGTTTGAATATTTATAGGTTTTAAATACTAAGTAAAATTAAAGTAAGCAAATAAACAGACAGTTAAGAAAATAAGTGAATAAATTCAACAAGTAAATAAATAATAAAAAAGAGAATTAAGAAAATAGTAGTATATAAATAAGTAATCAAATAAGTAAATAAATATGTAAATAAATAATTAAATATGTAACTAAGATGTAAATAAAGTAAATAAATAATTAAATAAGTGAATAAATCCAATATAATTATAAAAGCAAATAAATAATTAAAAAAGCAATTAAGAAGTAACAGTATATAAATAATCACATAAGTAAACTATTTAAATATGCACATAAATAAATAATTATTTGTTATTAATACGCAAATAACCAGATTTAAATCAATTAAATAAAAAAGTAAATAAACAGACAGTTAAGAAAATAAGTAAATTAATTCAATAAGTAAATCAATTATTTAAAAAGAAATTTAAAAAATAATAGTATATAAATAATCAAATAAGGGAACATTGAAGTAAATATATAAATAAATAAATTATTTAAATTTTATTTATTTACATATTTAATAATGTATATGTTTATTTACATATTTATTTAAATATTTCCCTGTTTGACGACTTATTTTTATACTATTATTTTATATTACTTTATTTTATTTACATCTTGGTTGTTTACATATAAGTAAATAAATAAATAAACAAATAAATAAAATAAAGTAAATAGACCGTTAAGAAAAAAGTAAATAAATCCAATAAGTAAATAAATAATTAAAGAGGGAATTTAAGAAAATAATAATGAATTATATTAATAATATAATTAATTAAATATTAAAATAAATATGTAAATAAACAAAATGTAAATAAAGAAAATAAATACATAAATATGTAAACAAACGAGTAAAGATGTAAATAAGTAATCAATAATTAAATAAGTAAATAAATAAAACTTTTATTAAGTTGTGTGAGGTATCCTACGCAGTTTACGTTGAAGACACATTGCAGAGCTTCCAGGTTATACGTTGTTTTGTTTTTGCTCACAAAAAGTATTCTCGTCGCTTCATAACATTAAGGTTGAACCACTGTAGTCACATGAACTATTTTAACAATGTCTTTACTACCTTTCTGGACCTTGAATGTGGTCATTTCATTGCTTTCTATGCAAGATAAAAAAAAAAAAACCTCTCGGATTTCATCAAAAATATCTTAATTTGTGTTCTGAAGATGAACGAAGGTCTTACGGGTATAGAACGACATGAGGGTGAGTAATTAATTACATAATTTTCATTTTTGGGTGAACTAACCCTTTAAAGCATTCCAGAAGTACATAACTTTTAAACATTACCTACAACTTTATTTTCATAAAGAAACACGACTGAAGAGAAAAAGACAGATTTCCACTGTTTTTCTCTGAAAACAGCCACTAAACCTCAGCAGTTTCCTCAGATGCATCAGCGTATTTAAGTAAACATGTTATATACTGAGCTAATCGGATCATCTTCTGAATGGCCACGTACATGATAAACATTGTCTGCGTTATTAGATTTGCACGAAGCCCGAACAATTCAGGCCCCCATTACTAATTAAAACGACGCAAGCTCTCGTTCTTCATGCATGGCTACCAGAGCCATCATTTAATTGTTTCAGATTCCAATGATAAAATGCCTTTAATACACTTACGCTCATTAATGTAAATCATATTCCACTATAGATGTCCAATAATTAAAAAGAATATTTCTTTTTTTTAAGAAGGTATCCTTATTAGATAGAGATTCTTTCAGAGCAGATCGCTCTACAGGGCTATTGATTTTTCTTTATTCCCCACGCATGAAAATATTGTTAATGTTGACGTTGAATGTTCATCAATCTAGATTATCGTGCTCTTTAATATCTGCCCGGTTCCTCTGATCGTTCTTTATGCATTTGATTGGATTATGAGCGTATGAGAGGAGGGGCGGCCGCTGCGTCAGACGTGAATTGGATGTGACTGCTGGGAGTCTTACAAAAGAGCCACAAGGACAAAACTTTCTGTGAATTTTCCACAAACTTTTGCTACTGATCTGTTTTAAAGGATGGACACGTCTCTCATTATGATTATGAGATATATGATTTGTGCCCAGGACTTTAAAACACTTCATGGTCCAAAACAACCCGCACAATCACGCAGACGCTTCAATATTCGCTTCTTAATTACAATTCAGGTCCTGAATTTGAACCGAGGCTGCAAACAGGATGCAATTCAAATTTGAACGAAATGTGAAATTAAGTTGAAATGGTATAAAAAATAAATCATATAACTGTAATTTTTCCAGACTATAAATATTGCTATAAAAGATTGGTGTAGGATTTACTATTTTCACTCTAAATTTCATGAATATTTACAAAGAAACGGCAAGTATCACATTGAATTCAACATGACAATTTTAAGAATGAAATAGTATTTTCTAGTAAAACACACTCCAATAATCGTTGTCAACTCCTTGCCTATGATTGTATTAGTTTTAAATGTTATTTATTATTATCATGCTGATGTATTATTTTCTGTGTTCACCTTGTAAAGCACTTTGGGCAACTTAGTTGTATTTATATAGAGCTATATAAATAAAGAAGAAGAAGAAGTATTATATATGGTAAAAAAAAAAATGCAGTAAGTAAATAAATAGACAGTTAAATAAATAAATAAATCCAATAAGTACATATATATAATTAAAAAGGCAATTAAGAAAATAATAGTATATAAGTAATCAAATAAGTAAATATTTAAATAAATATTAATATTTAAATATATAAATATGTAAAAAAAAAAAACAATGAAATAAATGTAAATGTAAATTAAGTAAATAAATAAGGAAATAGGTCAATAAAAAAATAAATAAATATGCAAATAAACAAGATGTAAATAAATAAGTAAATAAATAAGTAAATAAATATGTAAATAAACTATGTAAATTAAGTAAATAAATAAGGAAATAGATAAATAAAATAAATGAATAATTAAATACATAAATAAACAAGATGTAAATAAAGAAAATAAATAAGTAAATGATTAAATATGGAAATAGGTAAATAAAATAAATAATTAAATATGTAAAACTATATAAATAAAGTAAATAAATAAATAGGTAAATAAATAAAATAATTAAATAAAATAATAAATAACATGTCAATAAACAACTAAATTAAATATGTAAATAAACAAGATGTAAATAAGTAAATACATATGGAAATAAATTATGGAAATGAAGTAAATAAATAACTTAGGAAAATAAAGTAAATAAATTGAGTAAATAAATAACTAAAGAAATATTTATATAAAACAAATAATTAATTAAATATATAAATAAACAAGTAAAGATGTAAATAAGGTGAATAAATGATAGTGGGCCATCTTAATTCTACTTGATTGTTTTAAAGTTTGCATGCTGTTTTCTACACTAATTTAAGCCCCAGTAATTGAAATGGAATTGAAGGCATTCTGAATGTAATTCTGTATGATGTACAGCACTGGTTTGTCAGTGTGTTTCAGACACAGTCTGATGCAGTGATTGGTTGTCTGGCAGTGAGCACAGCGTGCGATTATGGATCTATAACACGTCTAAAGTCTCATGATGGCCTTGCCATGACAAACTGTCCAATATGATACATCTTTATATTCACAATAAAATATAAAGGTGTGAGACATCTCAGCATCATACATCAGTCCACTTCACTTCTTTCCTTCTCATTCTCCCCCTTCCCTCCATAATGTCCTAAAATTAACTGGAGTTTCAGACACGCAGAGACTGCAGCCAATCGAACGCCTGATGTGATGTGCTTTAATCGAGCACTATTTAGAAATGTGTAGAGCTGAGAGACTAAAGCTCAGCAAAAGCAGAAAAAGCTCTTTCCTCTCCAAACGAACACAAACAGAGAGCACGGATCCGTGAAGCTTTAGCACGAAAGCCAGATCCGCTAAGTCCCGAGTCCGGACGGCGGTGGCGGATTCTTTGTCTTTATGTAAAAGCCAATGCCTGCCGATGATGTGTTATGTAAAGTTGGCCAGGCTAGATTTAAATGGTGGGATATCCTGCATGCTAGCTTAGTTACACCTCAGTGCATCAGCCGAGCCCCAGAGAAAGACGCTGAGAAGTGCATGTAAATGGCGGCGCGCTTTTCTCAGATCGCTGAAATTATGTCATGGGCTTATTTGTGTAATAATAACGACATGCAAAGGAAATGTGGAGGGGCTTTTCACAACACAAACACTCTTTCAGTTTATTGGTGCAATCGGCGTATCGGAACCAACCGCTGAAAGAAGATCAAGAGCACTATTGGGAGGGAAAAATCCTAAAAATTCTGTTGTGTTTTCAAAATAATAGGGAGAGAGAGAGAGAGAGAGAGAGAGAGAGAGAGCAAAGGATCATGGGATTACAGCAGAATCCAAGAACACAAGAGCACTGCAAAATAAGAGAACTTCCTGCAACTTTCCCTCACAACTTCCTGTTCAATAACGCTAGAGGAGTAAGCGTTTGTTAGGGATGCCTTTTAAACGCCAAATTCAATTCCTCAATCTGATTTAAACAGGAATTGGTGTAGAACTTGAATTTAATTAAGCAGAATAAAAATGAACTGATGTTACTAGACTAGGCTATTTCTATAACTACACTGAAATTTTTTTTTTAATTTTTATTAAAAAATATCTATTAAAATTAAGAGAATTTTGCATCCATGTTTGGCCAATCGGCCAATTAGAAGAGCATGTGGGTGTAGCACTGCATTTGCACCAAAAACAATCACAAATCACAACCAATCAGAAGATTTTGTGGCGGAGCCTCTTTGCAAACACACTGCACTCAACCAAATCAATCCAAAATCACAGCCAATTAGAACAGAGTGTGAGCAGAGACTCTCTGCAAATACATTGCACTCGCAATCAAATCAATCTAAAATTACAGCCAATCAGAAGAGCATGTGGGCGGAGCCTCTTTGCAAGCACACTGCACTCGCAACTAAGTCAATCCAAAATCACATCCAATCAGAAGAGCACGTGGGTGAGTCTCTCAGGCGCACTGCACTCGCAAGCAAGTCAATCCAAAATCATCCAATCAGAAGAGTGTGTGGGTGGAGCCTCGCTGCAAGTGACTGCACTCAACCAAATCAATCCAAAATCCCAGCCAATCAGAAGAGAGGGTGAGCAGAGCCTCTAATCTAACACTGCACTCGCAACCAAATCAATCCAAAATCACAGCCAATTAGAACAGTGTGTGGGCGGAGTCTCTCTGCAAGCACACTGCACTTGCAACCAAATCAATCCAGCCGCAATGTCACAGTAAAAAAAGAAACCATTTCTAAAATAGAATTGTCACGTATCGTCGTTGCGGCTGGTTAGGACAAAAACTCTGATTAACATGGAAAGGATGCTTTTAACACGTGTCACGGCATCTCGTCTGATTATAAAAATGGTGTACGACAAACCGATACAGATGGACTCACTAGTCGACCTCAATAATAGCAAGAGTTCATCTTAAGATAAATGAGGTCTTGTTTGAGTCTCCTCTATGTTTCCATTAACTAGTTCATTTAACAAATAAGTGTCTCAAGATTTGCCTGTGAATGACCCACATTTTGACCATCTCATACCGAAAATAAAGTTCATGGGAATGACTACAGACAGCCTTCATCTTCAGCCTGAAACTCTGCTCTATGTTTGCACAAACGCACAGGAATGTAATTAGACCGTTAACATTAAGAAGCTGAATCTAACTAAAGGAGCATAACATCCAATCTAATTATAGAGGCCTTTAATGAGTTTCTAATTGGCCGATCGGCCTCTGAACACAAGTGAAGCATTCAGAACATGGAACATGTGGACTGGAGTTTCCTTTCTATGTGATTGAAGTCCACTTGGACAGAATTAAATGCTGAAATATGGTTATGTTTAGTTTATAGCTGTATGAGCATGACTTTCTGAAGGGTTCTGATCTGCTGGACCAGGTGCTTTAATGAAACGCGTTCAGAACAGATAAACAACGTTCTGTTAGTTCATTAACTGTCCATCACATGATTAATATCAGTTCATTTCTTCTTGATAAAACCAATATACTATTATTGTACAAACTGACACCAAAATCACTTCATGTCCACTTGAGGTCAAAAGTTTGGAATAATTAAGATTTTTTTTATGTTTTTAAAAGAATTGTGCGTCTTCTGCTCATCAAGACTAAATTTATTTGATCAAAAATACAGTAAAAATTGTGAAATATTATTATAATTTCAAATAGCTGTTTTCTATGTGAATATACAGTAAGATGTAATTTATTTCTGTGATCAAAGCTGAATTTTCAGCATCATTACTCCAGTCTTCAGTGTCACATGATCCTTCTGAAATCATTCTAATACGCTGATTTGCACGATTTCACCAGTTTTACAGTATTTTTGATCAAATAAATGTATTTGACCTGTAGTATAAATCCTCACAGAGATTTTACTAATCATAATTTACTAACTGATCGAACCTGATACTTTTTCCTGTTGAGGACAAAAAACAAGCTCAAAATCCCACAGATCTGCAGCATATTTACACATTTCTGATTGTAACTCTCTCTCTCTTGTAATAGATCTGAAAGTATTCAACCTACATATGGCTTATAAAACCTTCGAAGCTTGTTAAACGTAATCAAAGTTCGCACTGAATCTGGACATGCCAAAACATAGTCCTTTAAATTAATAATAAAGTATAAATAAAAGCCTGAAAATGTCCACACCGTCTATGAAATATCTGTAATCACCTTCATGCTCCTCTGTTTCTGTCTTAACTCGCTGACCTTGAAGGCAGTGGATTCATTTTCCTGAAAAAAAAAAAAAATCAATGGAGGAAGGTCCAGGGCAGTAGAAAAAGAGCTTCATTATGAGTGTGAGAGATGCCAAAGCCCTCAGCGGGACACGACACGAGAAACAAAGACCATCTTCATCTTCATGAGCTCACTTAAGAGCCATTTAAAATCAATTGGCCTGTGCATCTTTAATACAGTTAGAAAATGAAGGCCGAGATCATTTCAGTGGCATGATGAGCATTTACTAAAGAATAATCACAAACCCATATGAGACTAATCTGTTTTTAAGAGATATAATAAGGCGTTTGGGATCTGAAAACATTCCACATACTGAAGACGTGAAGGACGTTTGATTGTTTAATGTTTCCTTTCTGCAGACATTTATAATGTGCAAACAGGAAGTTCTGCTGTTAGAATTAATTCTGTTTTAGATTGAGTGATTAGAACTACAGTGATGAGAGAATATAAACCACTGACGACCTACAGAAATCATTGGACAGGATTAAATATGAAACATTAAATATGAATAATTATAAATATCATAATACAAATATTTACAATATTATATTTAAACATTATCATATTAATATTAAATATCAACTGAATAAGGAAAGACAAGGGAAAGAGTGATAACAAATAATAGAACAATAAAAAATGAAATAAAAGAAAAAAAGAATGAATAAATTAATAGTATTCATTTTACATCACTTTTAGGTTGTTTATTTATTATAAATAAATAAATAATATAATTTAAATATAAATAAATAATACCTTTATTTAATTATAAACATATAAAGAAACAAAAAAAGAAAAGGAAAGAAAGAACTAACATCATTGTTTATTATAATTATTTATTATTTAAATATAAATAAACACAAATAAACAAAACAAAAAGACAGCAATAAAGAAAGAATAAGATAGATAAATAAATAAAGGTACTTATGTGATTATTCCTTATAAATATTGTTATTCATTAGTATTTATTAAAAATTATTAACAATACATATTAAATAAATATTTAAACAAATAAATAAATCAATATTTGATTAAATATTAATATTTATTATTATTTAATCACATAAATACAAGGAAGGATGGAAGGAAGGGTTGTCTAGCTGTTAATTCTGTTAAGTGGCGGTTGTGGCTTACAGGTTCATGTAAATGTGCCGCTGTTTAACTAAACAATGCAAGAGTGATAGAATAAAGCAATCGGATAACAGCAGACGAGTGAAAAGCTCAGGACACGCAGCACCTGCCAACCCCATTATGGGTATTGAACATATCCCACAATCCACCAGAACACGCGTCCGGTGCCAGCAGAACCCAGAGCGCGGTCTTCACCTCAGACCGTCCTGACACAGGTAATATGATGAAATACAGCTAAAGCCATTATACAAACAGCCGTCGCTTCGTTTCACTTCTCACCCGCTTACAGAAACGCGGAGATGTGAAGAAACGGTCCAAAGGCCTCCAGAACGACACAAGATTCAGACCAGCTCACAGTGAGCGGACGTGCCTTATTT
The DNA here is from genome assembly GCA_037950665.1 of Hypophthalmichthys nobilis. Taxonomy (NCBI): domain Eukaryota; kingdom Metazoa; phylum Chordata; class Actinopteri; order Cypriniformes; family Xenocyprididae; genus Hypophthalmichthys; species Hypophthalmichthys nobilis. The sequence goes on along the minus strand of CM075477.1, from coordinate 30,495,692 downwards.
ACCATCTTCTGTTCATTATGATTTACTATAATGCAGATTATTTCAAACATGTGTCATTAAAGCAGATTATTCAGATATCAGTGTGATAGGAGTGTGTGTGCTCCATTCTGAGGGCTGTGTCAGTTTGAAATCAAGTGGAAATACAGTGGATTTAACTTCTGAAATTAATGTTTACATTAGAGCTGACTTGCTTGGTCACTAATGTAAACCCTTTTGTTTTACCTCAACGTGCCTGTGAAGATTCCTGTGATAGTGAAGTGTGAAGTGGCATGTTTACATACATTTTAGTGGTGCAACGGATCATAAAACTCACGGTTCGGGTTATATTACGGTTTTTGAGTCAAGGATTGGATTTTTCGAATCAGAAAAGAAAAATTGGGTGGTTGGGGGAGCAAATGTAACGTTGCTTTCCATTTATTACTTAAAGCACACACACACACACACACACACACACACATACGGGGAGAAAAAAAAAAAACAATTTATTGTTTAGTTATTTTTTTTTTATTAAACAGTAGTTTACTGAACAAACTTTGTCTCTGTCTTTAAATATATTAAATTAAATTATAACTAAAAGTTTCTTAAGGATAAAAAAAAATCATCTCTGCTAATGCTATAAACTACATAGGGAGCCCTTAAATTCAATCGCTATTTATTTTTAGATATTATAATCAACACTCAAATAACAAATTGTATGAAAACATGTAAGCTGCACATAAGGCAGTTTTTGCATTAACTTCAAAATCTAATTATAAAACTATGTTTTACTCCAATTCGTTGTTGAAATATAATCATTTATAGACAGTGGCTGTCATTTTCATGACAGATTTATTTAAACATACATTAAATAATCAAGACATCACTAACAGGTTAAGTAAAATATAATGAATATATAAGCTAATACAGAACATATATTAAGCGAAAGAGTTCATTTCATTTTGCAAACTAACAAGCTGTGGACACTGAATGGCTTTTCTGTGGTAAATGCTACGTGACATTGTTTACAAGCTGTTTTACTGATGTCTTTCCGCCGTTGAAACACTTGATTGAGCGATTACACAAGGTATGACCATTTCAGTAAGTTGTACTGTATCTTTCAACATACCTTTGAATGTTCATTCATGCTCATTCTGTAACTAGTATTAAAGAGGAAGAGATGATCGTGTTTACTTGCACTCAGCACTGCCGGTTGATGCGCCTTATATCATCAGACCAAGACTATATAAACAACACAACATTTTTATGATCCCTCTAAATGATACATATCTTGCAGATTCTGTAAACTTCAGGACGGGGTCACCGACCATTGAACCAATAAGACCATCTGAGGGCAGGAAAAACACCATTATGACTTATACCTTGTGAGAAATGGCCTGGAATGAAGATAACGATTTCTCTGCGGCATTAACCGCATGTACGTGACTCTCTCTCCTCAGAATCACGAGCGACGGACGCGAGACGAGCAGCCGGGAACACACTCCCCTGTCTGCGGGATGTTTGGATTAGTCTCTGATGGGTCCCTGAAGATGTCGGGCCCCGTCCGCCCGAGTCCCTGCAGACGCCGCGTGTGCGGACGGATATATATACACTTTAACTGCGAAAAGGTCAGGCATGCGGGATGAAGCAGGCAAACACGGAGGCCCTGCGCATGAATCACGGGAGATTTGGTGCATGGCGGCGAATGAGTAACCCGCCGCGGCCAGCCAAACCCCATTATTTCCCCTGTTTTCCAGCCGGGCCTGGATTCATGCCGGCGCATGCCGTCAGTTCATTAGGAGGAAATATCACGACAATGACGAGCCCCCGGAGGCGCCGCGGCCCCGGTTTAATTCCACATCGGCCCTTCATCTCTGTCTGTGTGATCAATACTATATCAGTGTAAATTAAAATGACAATCTCCAAGTAATTAAGCCGGTTAATGTTTGATTCAGATGTCATTATTTGCTCATGAGGAGAGGCAGAGGTGGGCGGCAGTGCTCTTGAAAGCCTGGTTATGTGTGTTTAAACTAGTGCTTTACTAACGGAAGCAGATGAAGTCTTCATTCCTGACAGACAAGCAACAACTCCAATTCCACAGCGGGATAACATGATCACGCTAATCTGATTTACAGAACCAAACCTGATTACGGCCGCTCTGAACGAGAAGAAGAGGAACACGACTGAGACAGAAATGTACGCACTGGAATCTAGAACGAAACCGCACAGGAATGACTAAATTCGTGAATTTTGGTATAAATTTTAAGGATTACTGATCACTCTGACATCAGTGCAAAGACAGCTTCATTTGGACACTTTTCACATTTCTAGGGTTTCCAGAAGCAGAAGTGAATGGGAACTATAACAAATATAATTGTTGACAAAAAAAAAGACAAAAATCTATTATAGCGTTTGTATGAGTTTACAAAAGTGGAAAAGGGTATTGATTATGTTAGTCAGAAAAGAGAAAGACGTCAAATTTGCCGTCAAACATAAGCTTTAAAAAAAAAAAAAAATTGTTTTCTGTAATTTAATATATCACTATAAACCTGAATAAGTTGGCAAAACTTAAAAATATTAAAGCAATTGGTTACATCACAATTTTTAAGTTAAGAAATTCAAAGTTTAAGCAAGCAGAACTGGCAGATTTTTATTTTGTACTCATACATTCTTGTTCTTAAATTGAAATATTTGAGTGTACTAATTCATACACTTTTAAAATTATCATGTAATCTCAAAAGTAAACATTTTTATTAGTGGAAACTTAGCTAGCTATAACAAGCTAATTCAGAAAATGATAACTTGCTAATTTGCTAACATGTTAACAATAGCATGGTATAACACTTGCTGAATGAGTACAGCAATATAAAGTATTTAACACACTTGCTCTCAAACCAAGCCGCATGCACTTGTCACCATGATGGTAACTCTCCAAAAACTACATTAACAGAAACTCTTCTAAATTAGCATAACAAAGCATTAATCACTACTAAATCTCCCATTAATATTAATCCTGCACAAAAAAACATTATATAACACTTAATTTTAGCATTTACTCTCCCTTTTGAGTGCCATAGGCAAAGCATGCTGGGAAGTAGAAATCCCAGCCCAGTTTCAGTTAAACTTAAGTTCATCTAAATGAAAAGAAATGAGTTCATAAAACTCAAAACAATGAATCAATTCAGTTTATTTAAAATATGTGAGTTCTGTGAACTC